>VDFB02000003.1:310111436-310327275 GCA_007258455.2 Sequoia sempervirens | reverse complement strand
AAAATCGAATATGGGATCAAAATTATCAAAACCATATTGAATTGAAATAATATCCTAAGGAAGATATTATGAAATAGTGACTTGCATTCAAATTTAAGGCAAGATATTCAAATTTCAGTGTGGAGTGGCTAAAATTAATGTCAATTATGGAATGAAATGGCTCCCATAATGGAGCGAGCAAGGTTTTTCAATTTTGGTAGAACAAAATACTTGGAAGGAATTAGAGAGACTAGCAATGGCAATGGGGAATCAGGAAGAAGAGAAAGCAAGTGAATTGACTCATCTGGAAAAGTAGGAAAAGTCAAGGAAAAGCCATGAATAGAGGTAAAAACCAATGTTTGATGTTGTATATGCTTGATTTATCAGTACAAACTATTCAAAATTCTCATTTTTCCCTTTCATTATGTTGATTTCATTCAAGTTGATGGAAAAACATTAAGATGTCCATTGCTATAAGTGTATTTGTTTTAGTACCAGGACGTTTTGATTTAAGATCGATTATTTCTTAAAAAATATTGCAAGAGCCTTATCATCCAACCTTTACATGCACTAATTATGTGCATAATCTTCTATCAGCATGATAGCCAAATCTAGATAAGATCTATTTGTTTTATTGATATCACCTCAAATCAATATTTCTTACATGTAAGTTTTATTAACCATTTCATGGTTAATTGGATGAATCCAATGGCTATTAGTATTGTTTTATTTTAAATGATTTTTAAAAAATTAATCATATCCCTCTAAGGGAAACAACTATATCACTATTGTTATCCTTCACTATTTGTTGTTCTTCATGTTAGCTAGGCCGAATAGGTATGTTCCACAAAATGGGTGTGAAGCTTGCAATAATTATTCATAGAACAATGTATATATGTTGTTATTTATGCATGTCACCTCATTCACCACGAACAATGAGGAAATGATTACATCATTCCATTTTATTATGTTGGCATTATATTTAAGATGGATTTGCAATATACCATTTGTATATAGATTTAATCATTCATTAGAACGATCCAAATTTTTCTTGTTTCTTGCACATGATGCTCAAAAAAGTTGTTTACACCAGTCCATTTTGCATGCACATATCACTCCCTAGAATGATGATTGAATTGTTTCATAGAACTATCACTAAGAATTCAACTTACTAGTTGGCCATCAAACAATGTAAGCCGATAATTTGCATTCTTCAAGGTTTGACTAATGATAATGTTAGTGATAAAACCAAACATTCATTTGACTATTAGTCATTCTTGAAATGACATTAGCTTGAAATTATATACATAATAGTCACCAATAGAAACACGAGTGCCTCCTAACTCGAAATAGTAATATAAATTTTCCAACTTTGTATGTGATTTAAAATGACAAGCATGCCATTCGATTCATTGTTTTACATAAAATGACACTGGTATTGTTTAGATAATTGTACATCTAGAATGATAAAAACATTGATCATTTACATGTACTGGTTAAATTGAAACTATTAATGAGATACATTGGCATAGTAACTTGCAAACTTCTACAAACACCATGGATTTATTACAAATAGGGTACTAGTATGTGGTAATTGTTTCAAACATAATTGTTCTTCTTTCCTTGAAAAGGGCATTTTTACATCTTGTATAATAGTCAAATGATATGACAATCTATAGCATTATTTTTTGAATGAAATAAAATCTATTATAATGGTTTTTATTTCAAAATGTATGCACAAATATAATAACTTCAATTGGCACATAGAGCTTCATCTATGTACATACACATACTTGTGACATACCTTCTTTTGTTACTATTTAATTCATTTTTAATGAATACTAAATCATGTTGAATGTAATCATGTGATATGTGTATGAATTGAATGGATAATGTAATGAATAGATCCACTTGAATTATTTTTTTAAATTTATTAAAATGAGGGATTAATTACACTAAATTAATTTTTCATAGATTTGTGTGTAAAGAATATTCTCTTGCTTAGTAGAACAACAACACCTAAGTAGACTAGTGCACCTTAGGGTGGATGTTTCTAGTGGGTAGATAGTTAGTAAGGAATAAACTTGTGTTGTTTGAAAGTTACCTTCCAAGACGAGTGTCGAAATGGAGTTCAAAGGGTATAGGTTTTGCTTTATCCAAAACCTATATTTGTTGTTGCAACTAAATTTTATGCTTTTCGAAGAAACTATCCCATTATGTATGTATGGACTTTGTGATAACACTCTCTGCCATTCCTAGCTTAGATCTTGCATTATTCTAATCATAGATAGAGATACATGTTTATGTTTGGGCACACACCAGAGTCCACCTTACAGATTGTTCTCTTGCTAAAATTTTCGTGCATGGTTGAGTATTCTTCAAGTAGGAAGAATTTTGAGGAAGTGTAAGCTTCATGGTTAGGTGGTAAAGCACTTCAACCATGTTCTCATCCACCAGAGGAGGTGAGCATAAAAAGGAAACATAGGATGTTTTAAAGTTATCAGAGGACTATGATGTAACCTTGATGTAAATTATATATTGTATTGATTTTGTGGCCCTATGAGCCAAGTCAACTTGGATATTGTAATTGAAATTTGGAAATGAATATATTTATCATGACTCATATTTTAATTAGACATGTGTTGCTAAGATTGAAAGTAGCTACTTAAGTTATGTCTTTTTAAAATTAGTATTCATAATGTTGTTTGTAATAATATATTTAAGTAATAATTACACTGGGTTATTACACTTGCAGCTCATAATCAAGCAAGTTACTGATGAGTACCAAACAAAGGATGACAAGCTTCTTCCTTATAAACACTTGATGAATTAGTTTAAGCAATATTTCAATCATATCCTATTTGAACAAGTTCCCAAATTATAGAATAAGGTTGTAGATGCAATGGATACCATCAGTTCTCTTATAGACATGCCTAAGGATCATACAGATTGTGAGTTGTTGGTCGAATAATTATTGATCCTTGCCTATGACATCCTAGATATAGAAATGGTGTGCAAAATTGTAGGCCCCCAATCCCCATGGTACCACAAAATTTACACCTACCTTCGTGACAACATCCTTCCACCCGAGCTAAACTGTAACCAACAAAAATACTTCATCCATCGAGTATCCTGTTACACCATCTTAGGAGACACTCTTTACCATAGAGTGTATGATGGTGCTCTTCTTCATTTTTTGAACAAATTAGAATCCAAATAGCATTAGGTGAGGTGAACAATGGAATTTATAAGGAAAACACTAATGGGATGGCCTTAGCAAAGAATTTTCTTCGAACTAGGTATTATTGGCCCACTATGGAACATGATGCATGTAATTTTTTCAAGAAGTGTGTACCTTTTTAGCCTCGTGTATATTTGATCCATTCTCTAGCATAGGTCTTACAATCGATTACAACATCGTGGCCCTTTTTATAGTGGGTTCTAGACTTAATCGACAAGATCTACTTGCCATCCTCTAATGGCCACACCTCCATCATCATTGCCACTAAATACTTCACTAAATGGGTGGAAGAAATTTCACTCTCCCTCATTACTAGCACACAAATATACAAATTCATCCTATACCATATTCTCTAAAAATATGGTATTCCATCCACCATCATCACTGTAATGAAAAAACTTCTAAAAAATAGTATGTACAACAACTTTGTGAAACTTTCCATATCCAACATCGATGGTCGATGCCCTACTACCCTCAAGGTAATGGTTAGGTTGAAGCCACCAAAAAAACACTAATCAAAATCCTAAAGAAATTTTTCAATAACACTAGTCGAGATTGGAACCTTCATCTCAATCTTGTCCTTTTGGTCTACCATACATCTATTCGCACCCCCATAGGTGCCACACCATACTCACTCGTATATGGTACTGATGCAATCTTTCTGATTGAAGTCAAACTCCCCCCACTGTGTATCTCTTTGAAGAACCTAATTAATGATGAGTGTCAATTTGCACATCTCAGTCAGTTAGAGAGTCTTGATGAGAAGCATCTCAATGCATATAATCACTTGCAATCTTACCAACATCAGCTCAAAAGAAGCTACAATAAGAAGGTTTGACCCTACCAGTTCTAGATTGGTGACCTTGTACTTAAGGAAAATCAACATACTCAACAAGATCAGGAGAAGAAAGGAAAGTTTGAAACTAATTGATTGGGTCCATATCTCATCATAGAAAAGTATGGTTTTGGAGCATATTAGCTTGCCACACCTGAGGGTGAAACCTCAGAAGAACCCATCAAAATCATGCATCTAAAGTGGTTTTACACCTAAGTCAGTTGAGTTACCCCACCTATAAAATACATGTGTGTGTGTGTTAAATGTGTAAAGTTAGTATCAACACAAACCTTAATGAAATGATTTCTATCAAAGATATGCAAGTAAACTAATCTATTTAGAAATTTCAAAAAATCTTCTAAGAAGGTCTTATTGTTCTCTATTCATAAGGATTTATTAAACCATTTGACCCTCAAATTTCTATGTGCACAATGGTTGTTAAAATGACAACTTAGGAAATGAGATTTGATATTTAGTATGCAAACTAATGCATTTCCTATATGAAAATATCTGATGGAAATGATAATGGAGAGTGTGATAAATGAACAAGTGGAGGTGGATGCTATGGTATTGAACTAGAATGATCTATATATGATTCTACATATGCTCAAATGCAAACTAAAAATGAACTAATCTAAAATGCAACTATGGCGCAAGATGAGACATAAAATGCAACTATGAAGCAAGATTTAAAGCTAAGATGTAAATGCAAAGAAAAACATGAAGTTAGATGTAACTATAAGACTCCAAAATTCTCCAAAGCTCTAATGATAAACTTGCATAATAACTCTATTCAAAATGTGGATGTAAAATACAATGCCCAAGGGTTGTATTTATTGCCTTTTCCAAGCATCTAGTGAGGTGACAATGATCGACAGTCCAAATTCAAAAAAGAAGAATGGATGGTGGAGATGGAGAGAATCAAGATGTTGTCCCCTTGACCAAAGACAACATGCCATTTGGATGGAAGAATCTCTTGAAAAATGGGCAACATGCCATTTGGATGGAAGACTCAAGTGTGGGAAGAAAATACCATGTGTTTGAAAATTGGTGGAAGTGTGTGAGGAATAAGCCACATGTTTTTAAAATTGGTTGAAGATAATTCTAATTAAAAATTAGAATTATTTAATTTCATGTGACCTTGGTGAGGTGGCACAAAAAGTTGTAGACATGTGCTTGAATTTCTAATCGAGATTAGTGAAGATTAATTAAATAAAACAAGCTTAGGGAAATTTGTTTATTTAATTATTTTAGAAGAATATGATTTTAGATTTGGAGAATTAGAGAAGGGTGAACAATATAAATAAATTGAGAATTTATTTATACGTAGTCAAATATTAATTAAATAACTGGTATTTAATTAATTAAATGCCATGACCATTTTTAGGTGTACACATTTTGCCCCTCTTTGAAGTAATGCATTTACACATTGCTTTAAAGAAAAATTTGATAGTGATGCCCAAAAAATTTTTGATGCCCCAAACGATGCCCCATACATTCATTTTTAGGTACTGATGGATATATGACCCCTCGAGAGATAAATTGGTGAATTTTGGAATTTTGATGATTTTTCAATGATTTGATGATGATTTCAAAATTTTATGATCCAGAAATGATTTATCTCCCGAAAAAGAAGATTGAGCCTGCTAAATTGATTAATTGATTAATTGATGCCTTATGTTGCCTCCTTATGTTTGATGTTTGATGATGTTGATGTGATAGTTGATGACTGACCTCATGATAGGTGAGGATCAATGATAGGATGATGATTGAACTCATGATCAGTGAGGATCAATGATAGATTGATGAACCTCATGATAGGCGAGATTGAATTGATTGATGAACCTCATGATAGGCGAGGTTGATTTAATTGATGAACCTCATGATAGGTGAGGTTGCATTGATTGATGAACCTCATGACATGAAAGGTGAATTGATTTATGAACCTCATGATAAGCGAGGTTGGATTGATTGATGAACCTCATGATAGGTGAGTTTGAATTGATTGATGAACCTCATGATAGGCGAGGTTCAATTGATTGATGAACCTCATGATAGGCAAGGTGCATTGATTGATGAGCCTCATGATAGGTGAGGTTGAATTGATTGATGAACCTCATGATAGGTGAGGTTGAATTGATTGATGAACCTCATAATAGGAGAGGTTGAATTGATTGATGAACCTCATGATAGGTGAGGTGCATTGATTGATGAACCTCATGATAGGCAAGGTTGGATCGATTGATGAACCTCATGATAGGTGAGGTTGAATTGATTGATGAACCTCATGATAGTTGAGGTACATTGATTGATGAACCTCATGATAGGCGAGGTTGGATCGGTTGATGAACCTCATGATAGGTGAGGTTGAATTGATTAATGAACCTCATGATAGGCGAGGTTGAATTTATTGATGAATCTCATGATAGGCGAGGTTGAATTGATTGATAAGATTGTTGATTTGTGATATGTTATGATCATAGGAAGATTTCCGCATCTGGTGTAGGTAGATTTAGATTCGATTGGGCGATGTGGTTTGACTTCTTTGATTGATTGATATGCCCCAATATAGGATTGATGAATGTTTTTAGACTTGATAATGTACTGATACTTGATGTATACACTGATTCAGTTGAGACATTATGATTTCTGCCATTTTTTATATTGATGTATCTCTTTATACTTTGGATATCCTTGTACACTTGAAATTATGATTTTGAGGTTATATGTTATGTGGTGATGATGATGATTGATCTATGTGCCTATATGTGTTTATGATGTTCATATGTTCATGTTCATGATGATTATGATGGATGCATTTGATTTCTATTTTATGATGCTATGTGATGTTCTATATGATGATGATATGATATGCTATGGATACAAATTATGATGCAACTGATGTGTTATGATTCTATGATGCTTTATGAATGATTCCTATATGATGCATGTGATGGATTCTATTATGCCAATGACATGTGATGAATTTTGATGTTTTTGTACTTTTCTGATGCAAATAAATGATGCAATGAATGGATGAATGTGTGATGGATGAAATGATGTTGTTTTATTTTTTTTATGATTATGATCATGATTATTATGCAATGATGATTTTTATGTGATGATTTATGTGATGCATGCAATGATGATATGATAATGTATGATTGATGATATTTGTGCCATGGGAGATGGATTTTATTATGCAAATGATGTGTGATGAAATGTGATTTTCATATTGATTATGTATGGATGTGATGATAATGAGATGATATATGGATTATGATTATGTGGTGCAAATGACTGAGTCTATCCATCTTCCAAGAGTTGTGAGAAGGTTGTCGTTAGTTGATTCTTTGCTAAATTAAGCTTTCACAAAACCTAACATGTTTCTGAATTCTTTTGGAAATCTGAAGAGACTCACTCATTTAAGCTTAGTGAACCACTTTCCTAATGCCATTATATGAAATGATTTTGATTATGTAAATGAGATGCAATGCATGTAATTTTGTGTTTTCCACTGCAAATATTATGATGTGATGCATGGATGGATGAATGATGTTGTAATGTTTTCTACTATATGCAAATGATGATGCAACCAATGTGCAACTATATGAGAATGATGTGTTTTTGGTTAATGTCAAGTGTACTCGATCCATTGATAATAGAGATAACATCATTGTTGTAGCTTTGGAAACCCCATAAATACAAATGCAAACTAACATGGATGCAATCTACTCTAACCATGCAGATCTCATATGCAAAAATTGTCATTCATAACAACCAGTTTGTCTTGCTTTTTATCATCATTAGGCCTTTAAAATGTTGAAAGTGAGTACAAGTATCAATGGTATATTTTAGACCATGATGACCTGAGTACTACTTCCATGATGTTTGATAGTGCAAGTTAACACAAGAATCTAAGTATAATTAAATTGAGTGACTTGAGCATTGCTTACGTAAACATACAAGATTTAATCCTTTTCCTATGCAAATTTAGAATTTCATCAGTGATACTTTGTAGCACACACTCACAAAAATTTACATAGCAATAATGATCAACTCATAGACAACAGACAAAGAAAAATCATAATATTTCTTAGCTCCTCTAGTTCGATACATCATCGAGGGGCTCTAGAGATATGATAACAAAAATCAAAGTACAACAATTGAACATTTGTGTTTAATGTGATAAACCCATGATTCAGAAAGAGCACTATCCATTTGAAGTTTTCTTTTGATTTGATTTGGTTATTTTGATTTGGGTGTTCGATGCATTTATGTTTCTGTGATTGATGTTCAACGTTGAGTTGGATTATGATCATTGTTTTGGTTGTGTTGTACTACTATTGTTTGTCCATTGGTTTAAGCCCAAAGTTTATTTTCCCCCAGTGAGTTCAGGATTTTTCCCCCAGTCTAGGGTGAGACACGACCGTGATTCCAGGATATGTACATGGACCTTTCAAAGGATAGACAGATGGATGGTGAAAGTGAATGGTCGGCATGCTCAAATAGATGGAAAAGATAACCTATCACAAATAACACCTATTTCCAAGTTTTTACTACTTTTTTTTATTGCACTTTTTCAAATTTTATGATTTTTTTTTATCTTTTTGATTTTTTGATTTTTTTGTTGTCACCAAGATGCTTGTTTTCCAGGTTTTCATCAAAGTAACCATTTTTTCAGGACATTTTCTGATGTTTTTGGTATTTTTCAAGACCCTTAAGATGGAATGATATAATATGACCAATTGAAGAAACAAGATGCCCCGCAAAATAGATAATGCGACCATGGATAAATGATAGATCAAAATGAAAGATTCACTACAAAACATGTAACACAAGCAACATATCTCTTGTCGAAAGATGATAATGGTTGATTGATTAAGATGCTAGGAATGATTGATTACATAAGGCATGATGATGATAAGTACTTAGGATCACTGATTTCCTCTAAGTACAATAAGATTGATGATTTTTTATGATTGATTGACAAAAGATATGATGATTGGATATTTTTTTACAACTAAGGTCAAATATGATTTTCATGATAAGATTCAAGGTTGCAAAGGGACATGATGACATGGATTTTGAAAAGCTAGGAGATATGGAATGGAAGAAATAAAGGATAAAAATAATGAATGGGATGATCAAGATCAACTAGATAAGATACAAACACAAGGCCCAAGTACTTTCCCCTATTCCTCATCAAGGCCAAGGATGAGAAGAAAGGATGTATTTAGAAAGAATGGTGGGATATGGATAAGGTGAAGGATATGGTATGAAAGATATAGATAGAGCGTATAGGATAAGATATATGATGTTCAAGGAGATCCTTAACCTTGTCAAGATCAAAGGTGGAAATGTAAGGAATTATATATGCATGATAGGAAGATGGAAGAAAGATTTAAGCATCAAGTTTCATGACCAAATATCCCTTTAATAAACCATGGAAATGGGGATTAGACTCATAAATGTTGGCCTATAAAAGGTATGATGGAAGAACTAAGGACTTATCCAAAGGTTTGGATTAAAGGAGAATGATGGAGGATGAATGTTGGATAATGGATAGGAGGTTGGAGGACTTGTTGATGGATGAATGGAAAGGATTGTAAGGTCAACATCAGAACACACCTTGAAGGGTGGTGGAGTGATGGAGGAAAAATGGATTTGGAAGGTGATATATTTTTGGATGGAAGAGTGGAGGAAGCTTTTGGATTAGCAAATTTGGATTCCAATTTAGATTATATTGCTTCTATGAGACTTTTAGGAATCCACGACTTTTGAATTTGATTTTTGCTTTGTGGGCCTTTGTGGCCTTTGAGTTTTTTCTTTTTGATTTATGGGCCTTTGTGGCCTTGGAAATTTTTCTTTTTGCTTTGATGGGCCTTTCTGGCCTTTTGAAATTTTATTTTGATTTATGGACCTTTGTGGTCTTTGAAAATTTCCTTTTTGCTCTAATGGGCCTTTGTGGCCTTTTTTATTTTTCCTTTGATTTTGGATCAAATTTTCTTTTATTTTTGCATGCCTCTTCGAGGAGACATGTTGATCCTTTGACACATGTAGATTTTGATATGGAAGCTTTTGAAATTTGGCACCCAAATTGCTTCCAAGAGAAATAGGAGAGATGGATGGAGATGAATGGTATGGAGGTATCATGGATGAGTTGCTGGAGGTAGAATTTTGAAAGGGCATCAAGGATGTGTGCCTTTGTTGTTCTTTAGGAATAGGATATGGACCTACAATAGATGGAAGGTTTGATGAACGAGGATGAGGACCTAGGATAGATGGAAGGTTTGGTGGATTAGGATGAGGACCTAAGATAGATGGTAGATTTGATGGAGTAGGAAACTTAGGTGTATAAACAAGGCCATGGTAATATGGGTTTTCTTGAGAAAAAAGGGGTTCTAGGATACCTTGTTCATGAAGGCCTAATGCTTTTCCTTTGTAGTTCATTCTTTGACACATTCGTATACCAATGGGATATGTATTGTTTTTGAAACAAGATGCAAGTCCATTTTGGGGAGGATATCATATGGATGAAAGGATAGGTGTTGGAAGTACATCAAAATGAATAAAGGTGGAGGATCCCAATTTGTAGGTGCGGGGTTCATGGATGGCTAGAATAGCTGTGATAGGATCTTGACATGGGGATGATGGGGTGTTTTTATCCCAACTTGGAATTGGATCATGAGGTGTAAGAGATGGAGTAGCTTGCTCTTTATTAGATGTGGAATCATGAGATTTCATAGAAATCATATCTTGATCATCAAGTGATAGGACATCATTAGATAGGATGGAATAATTGGAATGCTCCTAGGATACAATGAAATATTGAGATGGTATGGATTCATCAGATGGGGTGGAAGGAGGACTTGGAAGAATACTTTTCTCTTGAGATGGAATGGAATCCTTGTGGATGAAAAGTGAAAGGAGGGGATCATCATAGAATTCTTGAGAGATGGGGTCTTGGTCAAATATTGGAAAAACTTGTGGAATTTTTGTATCATCAGATGAATTGGAAAGAATGCTTTGATCTTGATGTGTGAGGGAGTCTATGATAGCATGGTTTGGGCTGAGAGATTGACATGAATAATTGGATATAGAAGATATGATAGAAGAAGGTGGTTGGATGGAATTGCTAACTTGGGTGAAAGAATCCTGAGATTTATTTTGACTTATGGGAGATGAAGATAGATGCATGACATGGTAAGATTGTTCAATATCCTTTGTGTTTGAAGACTTTTATTTGGGTTTTGTTGTGCATGTTTTGTACACACACCCCGCCATAGGCAGGGACATCTTTTTTTTGCTCCCGACAGGATGCTTTGCTCTTGTCTTGTTTTGCGTACCCCATTTTCCAATCCCAAATTGGTCATGTGCCATCAAATGATCAAATTCCCTACCCAAATTCACCTACTTGGGGTATTCAAATCTACAGAGAAATTAGGTCCACCATCCCCTTTTTTGCCTTTGTCTTGTTCTTGCTATTTGGAAACATTCGTCGACCCTTGTCACTCCCGTTTCCACATTTTTGACTTTGGGAGCAACCTTTTTTGGATCTAGGATGTGTTTGAAGTGCCTAAATGAATTGCCAAGGTTTCGTCAATGTTCCGTTAAGTTTCAATGGTTTTAGAACTTTCCCCCCGGAATTCCCTTCCTCCTTAGTTGTTGGGAAACATCCGTGGACCCCCTTCACTCCCGTTTCCACATTTTTGACTTTGGGAGCAACCTTTTTTGGATTTGGGATGTGTTTGAAGTTGCATAAATGAACTACCAAGATATGTCAACATTCCATTAACTTTCGATGGTTTCAGAACTTTCCCCCCGGAATTCCCTTCCTCCTTGGCTATTTGGAAACATCTGTGTACCCCGTTGCTCTCGTTTCCACATTTTGACTTTGGAGCCAACTTTTTGGTGGATTTGGGATGTGTTTGAAGTGCGTAAATGAATTTCCAAGGTTTCGTCAGTGTTCCATTAAGTTTCGATGGTTTCAGAACTTTCCCTCCAGAATTCTCTTCCTCCTTGGCTGTTTGGAAACATCTGTGGACCCCCGTCGCTCCTGTTTCCACATTTTTGACTTTAGGGGCAACCTTTTTTGGATCTAGGATGTGTTTGAAGTGCATAAATGAATTGCCAAGGTTTTGTCAAAGTTTGGTTAAGTTTCGGTGGTTTCGGAGCTTCATCCCCCTTTTGTTGTTTTGGAACATCCAGCGGCCACCTCCCTTTCGGCCTCCGGAGCCCAGCCCCTGTGTGGCCATTTCTAGGGCTCCGCCTCTCTGTGGCCATTTTGAACATCTGGAAGCAACCTTCCTTCCAACCTCTAGAGCTTGGCCCCTCCATGGCCGTTTCTAGGGTTCTACCTCTCCGTGGCCATTTTGAACATCCGGCGGCCACCTCCCTTCTGGCCTCTAGAGCCCGGCCCCTTCGTGGCCATTTCTGGGGCTCTGCCTCTCCGTGGCCATTTTGAACATCTGGCGGCCACCTCCCTTCCAGCCTCCGGAGCCCGGCCCCTCTGTGGCTATTTCCAAGGCTCCACCTCTCTGTGGCCGTTTTGAACATCCGGGAGCCTGCCTCCTTCCTAGCTGTTTTGAACATCTGGGAGCCTGCCTCCTTCCCAGCTATTTTGAACATCCGGGAGCCTCCCTTCTTCCTGGCTATTTTGAACATCCAGAAGCCTGCCCCCTTCTCGGCTATTTTGAACATCCAAGAGCCCGCCTCCTTCCTAGCTATTTTGAACATCTAGGAGCCTCCCTTCTTCTTGGCTATTTTGAACATCCAGGAGCCTACCTCCTTCCTGGTTGTTTTGAACATCCAGGAGCCTCCCTTCTTCTTGGCTGTTTTGAACATATGGGAGCCTGCCTCCTTCTCGGCTATTTTGAACATCCGGGAGCCCGTCTCCTTCCCGGTTGTTTTGGCTTCCGTTCACTGTATGCCTTCTAGATTTCTTTCGCCGTCTTTCTACCCTTTGGCACTTGCACCCTTGAAGCATGCATTAATGTTTATGGCCCAAATGAGCTCCAAATATGAATATCAAGATATTTTGATGATGCATGGATAGATCTAACAGGGAATTTGTAGGTTTGACTGACATTTTCCTTAAATCAGTTATAAATGCACTTATGACACTTCGTGTTTGTAGGAGTCAAGAAGCCTTCCATAGGTTTATCAGAGAGGCCCATTGAGGGAGTTGTCCTACCTTTTTCCAGATGATGATGATATATAAGGAGCTTTCTTCCTGAATCAGGGGCCACGAATCTATTGATGCCAATCATCGACGAGCTCATTTGATCAAAGGAAGAACATTGCAAGCACATCAAGCAAAAGACAATTTTCAGGCAGTTTCAACTATAGTGAAAAGGGAAATCAGCTAAATGATGAAATTGCTACAGTGACTGGCACTAGATGACAAAACAGAGAAAAGAAAAGGAATGTATTTTAAATTGCTAGATAATGGAGGGTAGGTGAAACCCTATTGTAAATCAAATCTAGGCCATTCGATGTAATTGAATCCTATCCATTCATTTGGGCTTTGGAAAACTATAAATAGGGGCTTGCCCCTCATTTGTAAGGGTTGGAGAGTTGTAAAAAGCATTTTTAGCAATAGAAGATAGAATTGCATGATTTTATGGATGTTCTATTTGATTTTTCTCATCTTGCATGCATGGTTTTTCCTTCCATGTTAGTTTTAGTATTAGTTTCTTGAATGGCTGTCATGATGGTGTTGTTGTTATAGTATTTGATGAGCTTCCAACTCATGCTTTATGTAGTTCATTGATGATGAATCACTTTTCAAAGCTATTCTGAGCCTCTTTCCTTTATTGTTGCAACTTAATTCGATTGCATGTACATGATGTGTGTATGTGATGTGAAAATCTGCAGTCCTTAGAAGATTGTACTGGTTTTGTGTAGCTGTTGGTTTCTGTTAGTCAAGCAAAACTCAGTTTAGGAAGTCTGTCTACTCTAGCAGCCACCATTGTTACTGTTCATTCGTAGCTTAGGATTAGAATAACTTTCTTAACCCTTCTCCTTTTGTTGTTTCTTTTAATCCTTGGTTAGAGTAGGATCCAAAGCATCACCATGAAGCTAAATCAGATGAACTTGATGAGTTTCAGCTTGCTGTTTTGAATGGACAACCACTATTCATTCACTTCCAGCACTTTGAAACTGCATTTGCAAACCCAACTTCCCATGCTTTGTAACTCATCTATAAGACCACCTTGTGATTCCAGCAAAACACATCAAACAACTGAGATATTCCAAGCATTGTCAAGACCTAACATTAGAGACCTTGGGATAGTGTTCTACAATCTGATTGTGGAAGATTGTATTTCAAGAAAGGTAGTGCACCTATGCACTACTTGTGTTGAGAAGTGCATAAAAAACACATCAACAGGTTTCTCATTTAACTTTTTCAAGAATTCAAAGAAATTGAACTTAGATGTAGTTGTTGGTGGAGTAGGTTTCATGTCTGTATTTCTATCAGATGGATAAGAATAGATGTCTGACAACAAATATCCCTCTGTGGTTGTTTCCCTTTGCATATCCTAGATTTGTTGTTGAAGTTTTTTTATTTGATCAGCTAAACCATTCAATTGATCCTCATCTATTTCAGCCATGGTGGTTTGAGTTTCAATTTCCTATTCTTTGAGTTTATGCTTTTGTGTCTCAATGACTGGAATTTCAATGGTTGGAGTTACAATGGTTGGCGTTTCAATGGATGAAGTTTCAAGATTTGACTCTTCAATGTTTTGATTTTCAAGTCCTTTTTCCTTAAGTTTTCATTTTTGCAACCTTCTTTGAATGAGCATGCAAGTGTTATACTTTGTATAAAATTTGATCTTTGTTTGGAATAGTGCCAATAATTAAAACTAAGTCTAATAGAATGAAAAATTCTATTGATAGGACTAAGTTTGATTTGATTGTATACCGTTTGTTTCGTGATGAAAGGATGACAAAACTCAATGATGAAACTAGGCTTAACAATCAAAGATATGATGAGTTTGATGATTTAGGAACTTTGAGATATATATATCTAGGTTTAGTTTGGAGAATTATACTTGTAGAGGTCAGTTTTAACAAGTTTAAACTTCTAAGGTATCTAATGAATGATCTTGGACTTGAGAAATTTTTGAAATTTTGGTTCAAACTTGTGAGATGAGATGCTCAAATCTTTGGAAAAGTCTTGGATTTTGACAGTAGTAAAAGATGTATAATTTGGGATTGTTCTTGCAAGCTCTTTTGTAGAAATTGAAGGTCAACCTCTCTCTAAAGTGCAAATAAAAGGTACCATAACCCTAGATGAGTATAGCAGCCAAAAGATTAGGGATGAAAGAAATTTGTTGTCGCTCACCAATTTCAGAAGGCTTGAAGGATCAAAACACTAGAATTTGGATATATGTTTTGGAACGGGTGCAAAAGGCACCAAAATAGGTGCAAGAAGCACCCGTGTGCAAAAGGCACCAAAATAGGTGCAAGAAGCACCAGAACGGGTGCAGGAGGCACCAAAATGGGTGCAAGAAGCACTAGAAGTCTCGCGTCCAAACCTGTGAACATAAAGTTTCCAGCATGTTAAAAATAAATGGGGCAAGGACCCAAGAAGGGTTCCATTTTGTTTGTGTGTGAAATGTGGAAAGTTAGTAGCAACACAAACCTTAATGAAACGATTTATATCAAAGATTTGCAAGTAAGTAAACTACTCTATTTGGAAATTTCAACAAATATTTTGAGAACATCTCATTGTCCTCTTTTCCTAAGGATTTATTAAACCATTTGGCCCTTAGATTTCTATGTGCACAATGGTTGTTAAAATAACAACTTAAGAAATGAGATTTGATATTTATTATGCAAACTAATGCATTTCCTATATGAAAATATGTGATGGAAATGATAATGGAGAGTTTGATAAATGAACAAGTGGAGGTGGATGCTATGGTATTGAACTAGAATGATCTATATATGATTCTACATATGCTCAAATGCAAACTAAAAATGAACTAATCTAAAATACAACTATGATGCAAGATGAGACATAAAATGCAACTATGAAGCAAGATTTAAAGCTAAGATGTAAATGCAAAGAAAAAAAGAAGCTAGATGTAACTATAAGACTTCAAAATTATCCAAAGCTCCAATGATAAACCTTCATAATAACTCTATTCAAAATGTGGATGTAAAATACAATGCCCAAGGGTTGTATTTATAGCCTTTTCCAAGCATCTAGTGACATGGAAATGATCGACGGTATAGATTCTGTAACACCCCTCCATTTTGCTCTTTTGATCGAACAATATTTCACTATGCATGTTTATTTTGTTATCACTTTGTTTGTGGAAATTGGTTACTTTTGACTGCTAATTGTTAAGTGATGTAAACATTATGTTTTGGGGTGATGGTATTTTATTTGGTCATTATTATTATTGCATGTCATGGATTAGATTAGCATGTATCTGAATTAACGATGCTTTACACTTTCGATTATATCATTGATATTAGATGTGTCAGTTAGCAATATTGTATTGGTGAAGGGGATGGGATCACATCACTTGCATGCGAGCACCCTGTGATTCCGCAATTTCCTCTTCATGGTGTGTTTTACTATACTATATGCATGTTCGACACTTGCTTTGTTTGCAGGATGCACGTACAGGACATCGACTCCACCTGGTTTCATAGGTATGAGCATGTCCATTGACCAACGGTATTGATTGGGAGATAGTAACTAGGTTTTTTGTGTCAAGTCATCACCCTAGTCATAGTGTGTCATTGGGTTGTTAGTTGGGATAAGTTAATTTCTTTGTTGCCTCTTCCCTCCTTGCTTGCGTATTTAAATTTGTAAGATAAATGGTGTTTGTTTTATTTATTTGCTTTGTCAAAATAAATAAATGAGTTCTTATTAATTAATTAGTTAATTTAATTCAATCAATAAAATAATCTAATCATGGATTAGATTTATTTATTGATAAATTAAATAAAAATATTGTGTTAGCATTATTAAATATTGAGATCAAATCAAAAATAGAAATTGCCTTGCATTCCTTTTTGAAATAAAATTAAAAAAGATTTTTATGTAAATGGGTAAATTCAATTTTGTGAAAAGAAAAATAAAAATAAAAAATGTAATTATCATTTGGTTAAAAAATAAAAATAGATCTTTGTTTAAAATTAATATTATGCAAATTGCAATGGGAAATGAAAATTGTTTTATTAAATTGTAAAAAATAAAATATCTAGTTTAGCAATAAGTTTTGGTGGGTGAGTTCAAAATAGGGGTTTGACAAATTTGGAGAAGGGATTGCATAAGGTAATTGTTGTTTTATTTTGAATTTGCAATTTGCAATTTTGGAGAGAAAACTTGGATTGAAATTCTTGGAAGAAATTGTGAAGAAAAGATTGGAGAAATTTGGTGAAGCTAAATTAAAAAAAAAAAAAAGATCTCCATTGAAGAATTTGAAGCTTGGAGAAAACATAAGGTGCAATTTCTTTTAATTCTTGTGCAATTTTTTATTTGAAAATCTTGTTTTTGAATTGGTTCAAATTGGTTATGGAGTTCAAGTTTTGATTTAGAGGAAAACCCATGACAAAATCTCCATTCAACTTGAACAAAAGAATTCTCAACATATTGTGGAAACAAGGAAAAGATTCAAAAATTCATCCTCAAACTATCAACAGAAAATTTGAAAACAAGCATGGGGATTCAAATAGATTTTCTTAATAAATTGTGTTTGCTTGGAAAATCTTCATTTAATTTGTGAGAAATCTTTCATTGCTGGGTTAAATCTTGTAATTTCAAATGGCAAAATTATTTTATTTCTCAGATTGAGCATTTGCCCAATCTGGGTATTAAAAAAAAGTATTTTTACAGTCATTTATTATGACTGTGTATATGTATATTTATATATATATACACCTGGTTATATGTATATATATATACATATATATTTTGTGAGTTTCGTTTTAAACGAAAAATTCGAAGAAATGAAAAATCATGTGGTTTTTATCATTCTGGTTTTACCAAAAAATCCATTTTATTTTTACCAGTCAAAAAATTTATTTAAATCCACACATGGTAGATTTATTTATTTCTGGGTTGGGTGAAGTGTATGGGGGTGGGGTTTCAACCCCATGCATCCCCATTGATGGGCATCAGCAGCCTGTGGAGGTAGCTCCGATGCTGCCCACACAGGTCACTGCCTTTGGAGGCAGCGCCGACGCTGCCCACACAGGTCGCGGCCACCATCAATGGGGGTTGCGTCCCCTATTCATAGCAGGGCACGTCCGAACCCTAAATGATGTCGCTTTTTGTTTTATGAAATTCATTTTTTTCTTCTTTTTTTTCTTTTATTATATTTATTAAATATAAAATATATAATATATATTTCATATTATATATTTTATATTTAATACATATAATATGAAATTTGATATCAATGTTTTATTTTATGAATTAAATTATAATTTATATATATTTTTTAATATATATGTTCTATATAATAATTTAATATTATTTATATATAAGATATATATTATAATATGTGTATATTATATTTTAATAATTGCTTTATTAAGCAGATTGAAATATTTAAAATAAATAGATATTTTAGTAAAGTTTATATTTATTTAATGAACAAGGTGTTATTAGTGTGAAATAAGATTGATTGAATAAGATAAATGCCTTGAATTATTTAAATGATGTAATTTGAAAATAATAGTAAACCTAGAATAAGAAAATTGATTTAAATATTAGTTAAATGACTTCATTATTTAAATGCTTTGATTATGATTATAGATGTGAAATTAGAGTTAATAAATGATTTATTTTAGTTAAACGGCCTTGATTATTATATGCTTGATTATGAATTTGGTGGTGAGACTTAAAATACATGAATGGCTTTTATTTATTTCAAGTGCAAGAAAAGAAAACTGTGATTGGCTGGATTTAGGAAATCCGAACGTTAGCTTGTTATAACTATTGAAAATTCTTTTAAATGTTTACTCCTTCTTGCTCAATGTTGGGAGTATAGGGTAATTGTTGAAGTCTTCCAGATAGGGGATTGCATCCTATTGTGGGTTGTCTTTATGTTAGCCAACTTTTGTTGTGTCGTGGAAAATGTGCATAGTTACACCATGTTGTTTCACCCGGTTTTCACGAACGGGGATGATAGGTGTCTCCTTGGGATTAGGAGAGGGTTATGTAATTTGTGCCTCCTTTGGAAGGAGTGGGGGTTGGTATTTTGTTTCCTCCAGTGTTTGGAGTGAGTTTCCATTGTTCGTTTCCTCCTTGGATTGGAGAGGTCATCTTTCTAGTTTACCATTGGATTGTGGTTTTGTATTGTGGTTGTGTTGTCGATAGGAGAGTGGCTCTTTGTGGGGGTTCGACACACAAAGGGGTGCCAGGGTATCTCACCTAGGGTTTAATCAAGTGATAATCTAAAAGAATTAATGGGGAACTTCACACTAATAAAGTTAATGAATTCCTCTCTGATAAAGTATATGTTATTAAGGCTCAAGATGAGATGAGATGCATAGTTTTGCTTGAGGGTCCGACGGCTAGTAGAGGCAAGCTAGGGTAACCCATGATGGGGGTCCGATAGCCTAGGAAGGTTGAGCTAGGGTAGCTCATAGAAATTTATGTATGACACTCTTCCTACGTCAGCAGTTAGTCAATTATTGTGTGTTGTACAATGGTGTACTTGTCCTATGTAACTTGGAAGCAATGTATTGTCTTGTGAGTATTCGTACTGTGTTAAGTGATGTTGTTTGGTATTTGAGTCAGTTCAGTTATGTTTAGCCTTTGTCTAGAGGTAATTGGTCTTGACCTAAAATCCTTGTTACTATCTCCTAGCATGGGGGGTGAGCCTTCGGGTATCACTTGGTTGGGTGGAACATGCACCTTATTCCGTTGTTATTTTGGCATTTGCTTATGTGGATGAGACTTTCACGTTGGGGAGTTCGTTGATTCCTGTTACTCTTCTAGTTCTTTCATTCCAGTTATTCTTGTATTTCATTACCCCTCATTTGTATCGAGGTGGAAATTGTAATATATTATCATGCTTATTTGATTTACCTCATTCGGGGAATGACTGTTGTAATTATATTGTAAACAATTGTTATTTTATATCATGTTGTATCTATTAGTCTTTGATGTAATTATCCTGTATGGAATGTATGTACTTTAATTCCTTAATTGAATGATGTTATGTTTTCATTCCTTGGTTGTTTACTTCGGGTTTAAGTAATCTTTGTCTCATAGCCTTAGGGGATGTTGGCAATGTGTAGCAAACTTGTACATTATTGCACTTTAACAAAAAAAATTTGTTGTGTTTGGTTAGTGAATTGCAACTTCCCCTAGAGTTTCGTGGCGGGGCTTTACACATGGTATCAGAGCCCAGGTTTAAACACTGGGTACTCTAGGATTATGGTGGACCCATTATACTTGTAGTGTGTAGGTTTTGAGTGGTGTGTCTTGCTTAATACCTTATTGTGTCTGTGTAGGATTATGCCTGCCAGACGTGGAAGAGGTGGGGGTCATAGACGTTGCCATTTAGGTGGTCGCATTGGGGAGCAGCAAGACCCACCACCACATGTTCCACTTGTTTCTGACCATGAGGAGCAATAGGCTTCTCAGAATATTCGGGGAGATGGCAATCAGAATCTGGATCCACCCAGGATTGAGGATGCTCAGTTGCATTAGTTGTTAGAGGAGACCCTTGCCCGCCTTGGGCCTAGGTAGGAGGTAGAGCCAGTTTTAGTTAGAGAGAGAGAGGTACTAGTTCAGTCTGATTCCGAGGTAGCAGCCCATATGAGGGACTTGCTTAGAGCACGACCACCCATTTTTGATGGATCAGGCAGTGGTTTGGAGGCAGAGACATGGCTCATTGACTTGACTAGGTGTTTTGCTATGCACCCATACGGTAGCAACACTCGAGCTAGGTGTGCTATCATGCACTTGAGGGGATTTTCCTCCATTTGGTGGAGATTAGAGGAGCAGAAGCTCCATCTAGACATTGGTACAGTTTCTTGGGAGTTGTTCCAAGAGAGGTTTTAGGCTAGATTTCTCTCTAAGCATTAGAGGCAACGTCAAGGAGATGAGTTCCATGCCTTGTGGTAGATGGATATGCTAGTAGAGCATTATGAGCATCGTTTTTATGAGCTCAAGCAATATGTCAGTATAGGTGATGATGAGGGTATGCTTGTGCAGCATTTTGTTAGGGGCTTGAATGCCCAGATCAGTGGTGGAGTTCAGATATTTGAGCTGAATACCATGGAGGTAGCTGTGGATAAGGCTTGAATTATGGAGGAAAATTTAGCTTTGACTTTCGGTGGTCAGTAGGGAGTTCAGTTTGGTAGGGCACCTTCCTTTGGTGTTGGATCTCAGGGTGGTTAGTATTAGGTTGTAGGCATTCCGAAGGGGAATTAGGAAACCGCAAAGAGTGGGCAACATCAACCTTCGCAGTTAGGGCAATAGAATTCTCAGTCCCAACATGGTGGTAGTTGGAAGCAGAGGAAGAGGGATCAGAGTTGGATTTGAGCTCATCGTGATCACTACGATCAGCCTACTCAGAGTTCCTAGTCAGCATATAGTGGAGGTGGCTTTTCACGACCTAGTGCATCTCCTGATGTTAGGGAGTTCAGTAAAGGGACAGGATGTTTCACTTGTGGTTAGCAAGGCCACATTGCTTGTCAGTTTCCTTAGCAGGGTGCTTCTGGTTTTAGTCAGAGACCGTTGGCTTCTCAGCCAATGGTAGGTGATGTAGGCAGATCGCATAGGGTACTTACTATGGTGGATACCCGTCAGGCTGGGCATCAGGGTGTAGTTCATCCTTCAGCATTAGGAGTTCATCCTCAAGGATTTATATTTTGAGTGTGTTTGAGGGAGCTTTATCCCCTCTTGTTTGTAGGCTTCCAGGAGTAAGCCTGACCCTAGGGGGAGGATGTAACACCCCTCCATTTTTCTCTTTTGATCAAACAATATTTCACTATGCATGTTTATTTTATTATCACTTTGTTTGTGGAACTTGGTTACTTTTGACCGCTAATTGTTAAGCGATGTAAACATTATGTTTTGGGGTGATGGTATTTTATTTGGTCATTATTATTATTGCATGTCATGGATTAGATTAGTATGTATGTGAATTAATGATGCTTTACACTTTTGATTATATCATTGATATTAGATGCATCAGTTAGCAATATTGTATTGGTGAAGGGGATAGGATCACATCACTTGCATGCGAGTACCCTGTGATTCTATGATTTCCTCTTCACGGTGTGTTTTACTATATTATATGCTTGTTCGACACTTGCTTTGTTTGTAGGATGCAGGTACAGGACATCGACTCCACCTGGTTTCATAGGTCTGAACGTGTCCATTGACCAACGGTATCGATTGGGAGATAGTAACTAGGTTTTCTGTGTCAAGTCATCACCCTAGTCATAGTGTGTTGTCAGGTTGTTAGTTGGGATAAGTTAATTTCTTTGTTGCCTCTTCCCTCCATGCTTGCGTATTTAAATTTGCAAGATAAATGGTGTTTGTTTTATTTATTTGCTTTGTCAAAATAAATAAATGAGTGCTTATTAATTAATTAGTTAATTTAATTCAATCAATAAAATAATCTAATCATGGATTAGATTTATTTATTGATAAATTAAATTAAAATGTTGTGTTAGCATTATTAAATACTAAGATCAAATCAAAAATAGAAATTGCCTTGCATTCCTTTTTGAAATAAAATTAAAAATGATTTTTATGTAAATGGGTAAATTCAATTTTGTGAAAAGAAAAAAAAAATGTAATTATCATTTGGTTGAAAAAAAAATAGATCTTTGTTTAAAATTAATATTATGCAAATTGCAATGGGAAATGAAAATTGTTTTATTAAATTGTAAAAATAAAATATCTAGTTTAGCAATAAGTTTTGGTGGGTGAGTTCAAAATAGGGGTTTGACAAATTTGGAGAAGGGATTGCATAAGGTAATTGTTGTTTTATTTTGAATTTTGAATTTGCAATTTTGGAGAGCAAACTTGGATTGAAATTCTTGGAAGAAATTGTGAAGAAAATATTGGAGAAATTGGGTGAAGCTAAATTAAAAGAAAAAAAGATCTCCATTGAAGGATTTGAAGCTTGGAGAAAACATAAGGTGCAACTTCTTTTAATTCTTGTGCAATTTTTTTATTCGAAAATCTTGTTTTTGAATTGGTTCAAATTGGTTATGGGGTTCAAGTTTTGACTTAGAGGAAAACCCATGACAAAATCTCCATTCAACTTGAACAAAAGAACTCTCAACATATTGTGGAAACAAGGAAAAGATTCAAAAATTCATCCTCAAACTATCAATAGAAAATTTGAAAACAAGCATGGAGATTCAAATATATTTTCTTAATAAATTGTGTTTGCTTGGAAAATCTTCATTTAATTTGTGAGAAATCTTTCATTGCTGGATTAAATCTTGTAATTTCAAATGGCAAAATTATTTTATTTCTCAGATTGAGTATTTGCCCAATCTGGGTATTAAAAAAAAGTATTTTTACAGTCATTTATTATGACTATGTATATGTATATTTATATATATATATATACACCTGGTTATATGTATATATATACATATATATATATAAATATATACATATATATTTTATGAGTTTTGTTTTAAACGAAAAATTCGAAGAAATGAAAAATTGTGTGGTTTTTATCATTCTGGTTTTACCAGAAAATCTGTTTTATTTTTACGAGTCAAAAATTTTATTTAAATCTGCACATGGCGGATTTGTTTATTTTTGGGCTAGGCGAAGTGTATGGGGGTGGGGTTTCAACCCCACGCATCCCCATTGATGGGCGTCGGTGGCCTGTGGAGGCAGCGCTGACGCTGCCCACACAGGTCGCCACCCCCATCAATGGGGGCTGCGTCCCCTGTTCATAGCAGGGCGTGGCCAAACCCTAAATGATGTCGCTTTTTGTTTTTATGAAATTTGGTTTTTTTTTTTCTTTTTTTTATTATATTTATTAAATATAAAATATATATAATATATTTCATATTATATATTTTATATTTAATACATATAATATGAAATTTGATATCAATGTTTTATTTTATAAATTAAAATATAATTTATATATATTTTTTAATATATGTTGTATATAATAATTTAATATTATTTATATATAATATATATTATAATATGTGTATATTATATTTTAATAATTGCTTTATTAAGGAGATTGAAATATTTAAATAAATAGATATTTTAGTAAAGTTTATATTTATTTAATGAACAAGGTGTTATTAGTGTGAAATAAGATTGATTGAATAAGATAAATGAATTGAATTATTTAAATGATGTAATTTGAAAATATTAGTAAACCTAGAATAAGAAAATCAATTTAAATATTAGTTAAATGACTTCATTATTTAAATGCTTTGATTATGATTATAGATGTGAAATTAGAGTTAATAAATGATTTATTTTAGTTAAACGACCTTGATTATTAAATGCTTGATTATGAATTTGGTGGTGAGACTTAAAATACATGAATGGCTTTTATTTATTTCAAGTGCAAGAAAAGAAAATTGTGATTGACTGGATTTAGAAAATCTGAACGTTAGCTTGTTATAACTGTTGGAAATGCTTTTAAATGTTTATTCCTTCTTGCTCGATGTTGGGAGTATAGGGTAATTGTTGAAGTCTTCCAAATAGGGGATTGCATCCTATTGTGGGTTGTCTTTATGTTAGCCAACTTTTGTTGTGTCATGGAAAATGTGCATAGTTACACCATGTTGTTTCACCTAGTTTTCACAAACGGGGATGATAGGTGTCTCCTTGGGATTAGGAGAGGGTTATGTAATTTGTGCCTCCTTTGGAAGGAGTGGGGGTTGGTATTTTTTCTCCTCCAGTGTTTGGAGTGAGTTTCCATTGTTCGTTTCCTCCTTGGATTGGAGAGGTCATCTTTCTAGTTTACCATTGGATTATGGTTTTGTATTGTGGTTGTGTTGTCGATAGGAGAGTGGCTCTTTGTAGGGGTCTGGCACACAAAGGGGCGCCAGGGTATCTCACCTAGGGTTTAATCAAGTGATAATCTAAAAGAATTAATGGGGAACTTCACACTAATAAAGTTAATGAATGACTCTCTCATAAAGTATGTGTTATTAAGGCTTGAGATGAGATGAGATGCATAGTTTTGCATGAGGGTCCAGCGACCGGTAGAGGCAAGCCAGGGTAACCCATGATGGGGGTCCGATAGCCTAGGAAGGTTGAGATAGGGTAACTCATGGAAATTTATGTATGACACTCTTCCTACGTCAGCAGTTAGTCAGTTATTATGTGTTGTACAATGGTGTACTTGTCCTATGTAACTTGGAAGCAATGTATTGTCTTGTGAGTATTCGTACTGTGTTAAGTGATGTTGTTTGGTATTTGAGTCGGTTCAGTTATGTTTAGCCTTTGTCTAGAGGTAGTTGGTCTTGACCTGAAATCCTTGTTACTATCTCCTAGCATGGGGGGTGAGCCTTTAGGTATCACTTGGTTGGGTGGAACGTGCACCTTATTCCATTTTTCTTTTGGCGTTTGCTTATGTGGACGAGACTTTCATGTTGGGGAGCTCATTGATTCCTGTTACTCTTCTAGTTCTTTCATTCCAGTTATTATTGTATTTCATTACCCCTCATTTGTATCGAGGTGGAAATTGTAATATATTATCATGCTTATTTGATTTACCTCATTTGGGGAATGAGTGTTGTAATTATATTGTAAACAATCGTTATTGGATATCATGTTGTATCTATTAGTCTTTGATGTAATTATCATGTATGGAATGCATGTACTTTAATTCCTTAATTGAATGATGTTATGTTTTCATTCCTTGGTTGTTTACTTTGGGTTTAAGTAATCTTTGTCTCATAGCCTTAGGGGATGTTGGCAATGTGTAGCGAACTTGTATGTTATTGCACTTTAACAAAAGAAAAAATTTGTGTTTGGTTAGTGAAATGCAACTTCCCCTAGGGTTGTGTGGCGAGGCTTTACAAATTCAAACAAGAAGAATGGATGGTGGAGATGGAGAGAATCAAGATGTAGTCCCCTTGACCAAATACAACATGCCATTTGGATGGAAGAATCTCTTGACCAATTGGTAACATGCCATTTGGATGGAAGACTCAAGTGTGGGAAGAAAAGACCATGTGTTTAAAAATTGGTGGAAGTGTGTGAGGAATAAGCCATGTGCTTTCAAAAATTGGTTGAAGATAATTCTAATTAAAAATTAGAATTATTTAATTTCATGTGACCTTGGTGAGGTAGCACAAAAAGTTGTAGACATGTGCTTGAATTCCTAATCGAGATTAATGATGATTAATTAAATAAAATAAGCTTAGGTAAATTTGTTTATTTTATTAATTTAGATGAATATGATTTTAGATTTGGAAAATTAGAGAAGGGTGAACAATATAAATAAATTGAGAATTTATTTATATGTAGTCAAATATTAATTAAATAGCTGGTATTTAATTAATTAAATTCTATGACCGTTTTTAGGTGTATACAATACCAAAAAAAAGTATCCTACTCTATGTAAAAATTCAGTGTTCCTAAGTTTGATAGCATAGCATTGCATTTCATTCATCATCCTATTACATTTTTCCCATCCCTTCACCTAACCTATAATCATGGATTTTGGTTGTGCAAATTATCTTTCCCCCACCTATTCTTCCTACCGGGTCACTTTAGTTTTGGAAAATGTGCTACATCTATTTCATTTGCATTATCATATTCATTTAAGTTGCTTAGAGTAATATAGATTTGTTATTCTAAGCATCTTAATCCATTTCATTTGCATTATCATAATCATTTAAGTTGTTAAGGATAATACTGATTTTTTATTCTAAGCATCTTAATCCATTTCATTTGCATTATCTTAATCATTTAAGTTGTTTAGGATAATATTGATTTGTTATTCTAAGTATCTTAATCCATTTCATTTTCATTTTCATAATCATTTAAGTTGTTTAAGATAATATCAATTTGTTATTCTAAGCATCTTAATCCATTTCATTTGCATTATCATAATCATTTAAGTTTTTTGGGATAATATTGCTTTGTTATTCTAAGCATCTTAATCCATTTATTTTGAATTGTCATAATCATTTAAGTTGTTTATGATAATATTTCTTTGTTATTCTAAGAATCTTAATCCATTTCATTTGCATTGTCATATTCATTTAAGTTGTTTAGAGTAATATAGATTTGTTATTCTAAGAATCTTAATATGTTTCATTTGCATTATCATAATCATTTAAGTTTTTTAAAGTAATATAGATTTTTTATTCTAAACATCTTAATTCATTTCATTTTTTCCATTTCATTAGAATAATTCATTGCATCAACACCCACATTTATTACATTCTATATCCATTCATATCATAATCAATCCTAATCACATCCATAACATTCATATCATAAATGTCACATCCATAAAATCCATATTATAAACATCAACATCATAATCATGCATACATAAACATCCCATTTTGCATCCAAAACATGTTAGTTGCATATATCATAAGTCATACAAATTCATGCATAAACATCATATCTTGCATCACAAAAATGTTAGATGCATCTATCATAGTCATCCAAATGCATACATACATGTCACATCTTGCATCACCAACATCATAATCACCCAACACATGCATAAAAATTACACCCATCAAATATCATATCACATATCATAATCATAAATATGTAATGCATCACATCCTACATCGTAAAACTATTAGTCATGCATATCACAATAAATCATATCCATCATAATCATAAACACATATACATCATGAATATTCCCATAATAAGCATACATAGAATCACATATACATCACATATAATGTGCCAGCCGAACTCATCCATCATATATCAGAATAATGTCCAACATGTACATATAGTCCATAATGTCCATAAATGTTCATGAAATAATAAAAGTGTACATACGCAGGAGAGTATAATGTGAATTCAATAGACACATCATGTGTCATAAATCAGTAAAAATGGAAAGAATCCCTGAATCAATTTGAGAAAGAATCACTAAATCAATCTATCACAATTTGTAAATGAGCTCTCCATATGTATACAATGTTGTCTGCATGTCTATCTGTAGTGCCAATAAATTTTTTTTCGCTAGGAAAAAACTGACTATTATTTTTGAAACATTATATAACTAATTAACACTCTAAATATGTGTTTTTATAATACTAAACATGATGTTAGATGTACACTTTGAGGAGTCACAATATAATTTTGAAAAAAATAACATTGTTACTAGCTATTAAGCCTCAATAATATTATTCAATCTCATATTTGTACTTATATCGTTGTTATCATTTAGTTGAATAATAATATTAATATTAAATCTCTTATTCACATAATTAATATTGTTTATGACCACTATCAATGTAAAATATCACATGATGAAACTTACTACCCTACCTATTAACAACACTATTATTACTTTGTAATAATATTATTTCTTAGTGCCTTTATAATTATTAGCATTAGCCACCCATACTTGATTTGCTACACTTTAATGATATTTCAAGAGTTACTATATATATTATAAAACCCTATTTCAAACAACCATTATATTTATATGTAATTATTTTACTTTGGTAAAAAAAATAAAAAAAATACTTTCTCTTTTCATCTCAGTTGTTTTGTATTGATCCAAAAATCCACTTTCTATTTTCACACGCCATTATTTTGTATTGATCAAGAAAAATTTACTTTCTATTTTCATGTGCCATTATTTTGTATTGATCAAGAAAAAATCTACTTTCTATTTTCATGTGCCATTATTTTGTATTGATCAAGAAAAAATCTACTTTCTATTTTCATGTGCCATTATTTTGTATTGATAAAGAAATCTACTTTCTATTTCTATGTACAATTATTTTATATTGATCAATAAAAGCCTCTTCTTCTTCCTTTTTTTCTATGCATGTTTTTATGCTATCTTAAATATGATTTAGAACAACTAAATAAATAAATTATATATAATAATGATATATATTTATTTTCCCAATATTAAGAAATCAATTACATCTATGAAGAACTTAGTAGTATTTACATGATTCTTTTATCTTTATGGTGGAACAAACTAAAAATCCAAAATAATTACTACCTTCCACTTTACTATGTGCATACTTTACTATGTGCATACATTAGTTGTGAAGAAGCAATCTATATTTTGTTTTATATTATTTTATTTTTTTGTATTAAATTTAAAGTATGAGGGATACTCTCAAATATATTAAGCATGGTCTTAAGTGGAACTCAAAGTGAGACTTCCTAGCCCTTTTTCCCCACCCTTGACATAATTGCCAACTAAATAAGATTAAATACAAAAAAAATCGCCCATTTAAAGTTAAGTGAATGTGCAAGAAATCCCAGCCTTTAGATTAGAACAAGTGCTATTAGCCATTAGATCTTAGGGCATTAAGGGAAAACCCTCAGTTCATAAGGATTTTTGTTTTCATAAACCTGTTTTCTTCTTATTTTGTTCATTTTCTGTTCTACACGTTTGGAGGAGAATGGAAGATGAGACTGTTGCGATTGGAAGAATGATCTTAGTTGTTATTTGATTAAGGGTCTCATTCTTGCTTGATTCGATTCATGAATTTATATCCATTGTTCATTCTTCTTCCTTTTTTTTCTGAATGCTCACTGTATTTATTAACATTTAACAGGGTATACTTTTTTTTTCTCTCCTTTTTTTTTTTTTCATACAAATCTGAGAGAACAGATAAAATCTGAGAGAACAGTTTTATTATCATTTAATGTGTCTCTAAAATCAGAAAATTCTTATTACATCTCTGCTTTATTTTGGTTTGTTTCATTATTACTTTTTTCAAGCATTTTACTGTCTACTTTCCAGCAGATATACAAAAAAAAATTATACATTTTCCTGTGCACTGTATAACCCCAAAATCTTGTTGGGCATTTAACAAGATTGTTTTACTTTTATTTTAGTTATACATGATCCTTCCCAGAAAAAAAATCATGGCTGTGAATCTGTTTTACAATATTTTTTTTTTTATTGTTTCCCTAACTCTACAGACCAACAGATCTAGAGAATGACATTGGAGGCGTGAGAAATAGTTCAATAGAAACCCTCTCGACTGCAGAAAAAAATAAAGAGTGGAGTGGGAGGGTCAATACCCGACTGTGGCCTCCCTTGAATGTTTGGCAGAAATGGAGATATGATCTCAAGGAAGTCACTTCAACTTATGTGTTTGCTCTCTATTTAAAATTGTAAGGCAATTATCTAATTTATGACAAGGGTCTGCTTCTATGTTTCTCTAAAATTGTCCTTTTGTTGAGCAACAAACTGAGACTGTACATTTTTATTTTGATACAAGGTATAGCAGATATTTTACTCAAAATGCAAAACAAATTGTAAAAACAACAACCACAGAGACATTTAAATATGTTGCAAGAAGCCTCAAGAGAGGGCAACCCTTGTGGAGACTGTGCCTGCCTCCTTATTGGCGGTCTCATCCTTCGGGGTTGTGGCTCTCAAGGCCAAGCCCTTAAGAAGCTTTGGCTTCTTCAAAATATACATATTCGGAATAAATTTCCAAATGTTTTAGGCTTTATTAAAAATGATTACTAGATAGAAATATTTTTAGGTCTTTCTTTCTTTTTTTATTTTTCTTATTTAAATATGTAGATAATAGATAATTATTATTCACAATATAAGTATATAATCATTTGTTTCTAACATGTAATACATATTTAGTTAAAATCAATGAATCATATATATAATATATATATTTAATAACACGTTTCATATAATATATGCTCAACATTGTTTTAAGAGTTCAACTTTTAAAGTGTAAAGACAATTTTTCTGTAGATGCCCATTAATTTATACTCTTTTTTTTTAGCATAAATAATTACTCATATCTTTTTGTCATAATGAATAAATTAAGTATATATCCCTTCACATAATTACAAATTCTTAACATCCCAAACATAATAAATTATCACACTCTCTATCTATCCAAAAAGGGCTACAAGAATAACAACTTGTTTAAACAATCCAAAAGGAAATATAACTAAATTTACACAACAATTATCCTCAAGAACAACAAAAAAAAAGAAAAAGAAAAAGTAACCCTTTGTTTGAAACCCTTCCTTTAATTTATATTATAGGATACTCTTACTTCTCCTTTCAACATGGTACAATTTCAACAAATATTTCCAATTACAATGATACATAGAAATGAAACAAATATCACACCTACAAACATGAATTTTCTCTTTCTATTTTTCATCTTACAAAGTATGAAACTCATCCTTCAACATGCAATATCAATGACTTGCTTTATTTTATTTTATTTCATTTTCTTGTATTTTACAATAAAATGAATCAGCACACAAACAAAGAAAGCTTGTTCTCATTTCTACAATGAACAATATGAAATTCATCTCCTTGCAACTTGTAACTCTACCACTATGTTTGAGAAAACAAATGTCTTACACACCCATGAACAAAGTCTTGCTCTTTTCCTATAATTTCCTTCTAAAACAAAATACAAACTTTTAATATTGCAATAGTATTAAAAAGAAATACAATGAGCACAAACAAAGGAATAAGACTTGCTAAAACATGAATCCAATCTTTTAGAATTACAATATTATCACAATATTTGAGGAAGCAAATGACTTACAAACTCATGAACTAGGTCTTGCTCTCCACCCTACCGTAATGGCGTCATGGAGCCTCGTGGGCTCTAGCCATACCCGCGAGCAAGAAATACATTATACACCATTGTAATTCAATGGTGAGAGCTTAGTGCTATAACAAGATTGCTCATTATACATCACATTACTCTAATATATCCCTTAAACAATCTTACTTATGATTCAATGCATAGATCAAGCTATCTCTACCAATTCTAAGAATAAGAAATGGAAAAAAAGACTTATCTCTCTACAAGCTGCTCTCCTTTGAACTCCTATTCTTCCATCCTTGACTCTCTCCTTCTTTTCTTCACTTCACAAGTTCTCCAAAAGGAGAAGTGGGCAATGTCCATTTCCTCTTTTCCATCCAAGTATATAATCATTCAACTTGAATTCATTTGAATGAGAGAGAGACACTTGTCACTCTCTCATTTGATCTTTCAACACACATCCCCACAAATTCTCACACATGTGTGAGACTTTTGGGGAGATGGGGAATGTACTATGACACTCTACCCATCATCCCTTACAAGGTGGCTTCACACATGTGAAAGCCTTGATGCTCTTCCCAAGTTCATTAATGAACTTTGGGGAGGGGTGGGAGAGTGACAAGTCACTTCTCCCAGCTCCCAAGGACTCAAATTCGTCACACTTTTTCAAGTGGACTTTTGAAGGGTCAAATCATGTCCCAAGGACAATGTCACATGTCCAAAAGGTCCCCCTTCCATAGGTATAGGCCTTAGGGGTCTATTTTGCACTAATATCAAAGAAATTGACCATACAACACCCTAAAAAGACAACTTTAAAGGCCAATTCGAAATTCAAGACCTAACTAAGGATTTGAAAACCCTAATAGATCTTACACTCTTAACCACATGAGTATAATCCATAAGGATCCAAAAAGTGCCTACACTAAGCCTCCAATCATTAAAACCCTCCACTCAATTACAACATAAACAAAACCCTAATTACCTCCCAAGTCATAGGGTCAAAAATCAAAATTTCAAAAGATAGATATTTGACTTGGGTCTAGATTGTTCTCCCCTTTACCCTTGGCATTACTCTCATATGCATTTTTCCAAATACATGTTAGGTTAGAAATATAATAAATTATACCTGTTCAAAATATCAATAAAATCAATTCAATAGTTAGTAAATCATAGTACACATATATATTCATTTCCTTTCCCTATAAAAGATGGAATCTTTGAGCATTCATTAAATAATAATGGAAACCTAACCTTAGCTAAATACTTTATTTACGCTACTAAATTTACTCTTGGACACTCCTTCCTATAATAAAATTTATCATTCAACTTGATATCTAATTTATATAATTTTTCCTCAAATTATCATACCTTAGGTATACCTCTAATTGATTAGAGTCATCTTTTAAATTTACCTTGATGATTCTTGGCTAGTGATCCTTCTGGAACTTCTCCCTGATCTTCCAAAGTCCTGCTTTGTTCCTACCTATTATCATTTCCCAAGTAACATGAAACTTATTAGCGAGATTCAAACTAATATTAGATACACAAAATTTCTTAGCTCATATCGATCTAAGTGTATTCTTCATAGGATACTTGTTCGAGAATCTAAATATTATCTTCTCACATTCATTCCTAACAGTTCTCTCATTTTCATTTAATGAAGAGAATTTCTCAATAATCATTTACAATAGTTAATACTAAAATCAAAATATTAAACATGGAATTAGGTTAAATCATCAATTTAAACTTATCAAGGTGTGACAAAATCTATAGATAGGGTTGGGCCTCACACTATCAAAATTGAACACTTGTCACCCCCTATCATCCTCTACCATTTTTGAATGCATCTGAATGTTGTGGTGAATCAAATGGACCTCTCTCTCCTCCTGATAGCCCATATAGCCACTGGACCAACCTGACCCTCCCAACTATGATCTCTACCCTGACCGTGAGGGCCCCACACTCCTGCTATACATTAGAATATATAGAGGGGATCTCTGAACCAGATCTAGCACTGCAGTATAATACATGCCCATCCAATATCTTGCCTCCCTCTTGGCGTTGTCTTCCCCAACCACTATTTCCCTAGCGACATCCCTCTCACTATGGTACATGTCCTTCTATCCTTGCAGTTTTCTCCTCTCGAGCTCCCATGATCTTGAGCTTGCCTCATGCTGGATAGATGTCCCTCTACCTACTTGGATCGTGTGACGGCCTCACCCTACTCTCCTTGGGCTAGTTATACATGTCCCTCCATCTCCTTTCCCATGAAAGGGCCTCATATCACTCTCCTTGGAGGACTCAAAACACCTCCTGAGCCTCATCCACCATGTGTTGCACACCATCCCTCTGCTTGCTCATGTAAAATAATCTCTACAACCACTCCACCTCCCTCCTCGAGTTGTCCCCCTCAGTACCTAACCCCTCCTCCACCATTGCCTACATACCCTGCTACCTCTCGACCACTGCCTGCAGTCTATCCATGTCCTCCTCTGAATGCTCGAGCCTCCTCTCCTAAATCACTATCCAGGGTTGTGCCCCTACCAGTCTCGCCATGATAGCATCCTCTAGTGGTGATTGATATATAACTAACACCCTCTCACCAAGCATGTCCTCACCCTCCTGTATCCCCTCTCCTACCTCCATCTCATGTATCTCTCCTCCTCCTCGACAATCACATCCCCATGCCTGATCACCCTCCTTTGAACTCTCCTTAGAGAAATTTCCTCTTCCTCATCATCACCGACTACCTCCTCCACCCCTTCCTTTCACTTTCCCTCTACTTCCTACACTGGGGACTTCACCATCTAAGAAATCGGTGTCACCCTCTCTGGCACTCTCTCCCTCCAAAAATTTTCATATCACTAAGTCACCTTGGCATCATTAGGTACATCCCTCCACACCCACCCATTCTCTACAAGTTGATCCCACATTTGTCAAGCTCTAGTAGCTGGAATGCTCTACTCCCAACCCCTATCTTGACTAATTTGTCAGTACCTCTCCTCAGGCTCAAGGATGTCCTATCGAACTTCAAACTACCATGTGATGTTGTCAGGTTTGTACATTTCAATGATATATAGATCTTTCCCAATCAGTTAAAATTTGCACATCATGAACCCTCTATATAGTGGGTCCCCTACCCTCCATGACTGAAAGTCATAATCCACATATGGCCTCCATACAATCTAATCATCTATCAAACCGTCAAGATTATATCGCTAGAATGAAATACTCTAAACATCGGCATAATGCCTCATCACCTGATACTCAAAGCCAATCAACAATTTTTCTCCCCTCTCCTCTACTCCAATAATATCCAGTCGAGTGATCCCAATATGCTACCAGGCCCACACCTACAACAATGTCACATGTGTAATGTTGTGTGCTCATCAGTAGCACACTACATGCATGCCCTTATACAACTATGTGAGGATGTAGGTCCCCCATGCAATCACCCCTCTCTGCCTCTCCACTATATTTTGAACCACCTCAATCAACTTGAGGCTAAAAAATGACCACTCCTAGGTATGTGCAAGATCATCATGGAAAAAATAGGCCCTTAAGTGGCAAAAAAATTAGAAAAATTAGAGTTAGGAAACTTGACGTAAAAATTTGAATAAGTTATCTATATTATTTCAAAAATATGTAAGAATAGAATCTGTAGCAAATTGAATGTAGTTTCTAAACTACTAGGTTTGTTTAAAAAAAAAAAAAGTATTTGGTGAAAATTTGAAATTTCAATGCAGTGGTGCTTAAATTTCAGAGAAAAAATAAGAAGTAGGTGTCTGTCTAACCACCCTAACCACAATAAAATGATAATATTTTTTATAAGACTTTAGATATAAGTAGAGGACTCATGCCCTGATGTGATGCATATATTTTTGTAATTTTTTTCCAAGTAAATAATTAATTATGATTTTTTTATTACAACTTTTTTAAAAATATAAAAACTTGTATGTTTGACCACCTTAACTTGGTCAAAACTTCATGAAATTCAAATTTTCTTTTTTTAATCCTATAGTATGCGAAGCATGGAATGTGATGCATGTTTTGGATTCAAAAAATGTGATATTGTTTGAAAGATATAGATATTTTTCAATTAGCCTATCAATTAATACTTTAGTCATAATTTGAATAGAAAATGAATAATAATTACTTATTAAATTCAAAGCATAGTTTATATTGGTGAAAAGCTGAGAATCTCCTTTAAAAACCCTCTTCATTTCATCAATTTTGGGTAAAAAAATAGTCGTCAACCACATACCCATCATATTGCCACTTTTTGGCCCATTATGATCTTGCACATACCCTCCTATCTGAGAGGAGGACCTCATGTATCAGTCCACATAGGTATAATGAAAATGGTGGCACTAACCCAATGTAGGCATCTATGTCCAATCCCTTCTCTATTTTGGCAAGGCCTGTAGTCCCAAATATAGCCCATAAGCTCTACTCTATAGGCTCCCTGGTTATCTTTCTTACAAGATGTCCTTTGATTGGTAATCAAAAGATCCTCCATATGTCCTCTAACGTCACTTTCATCTCTCCCGTTAGGAGGAGGAAGGTGCAGTTCTTTGAGCTCCAATCCTTGACCAATGTTGTTAGCAACGGTTGATGGGCTCAAATCATCAAGAATATTGACATGTGTAGCAATCTTGCACTATTTAAAGTTTCATAATCATGGTCCATGAATCCCTTTATGGTCAATGTGGTCGAATTTCACTCCGTCATCCACATGCTATCAATAGGTTTCATCCATCATGTAGAACCCCAATCCTAGACCTGCACAAACACATCACTAGATCAAATGAAAGTGAGAATCAAGATTCCCCATGAAATTCATTTGAAAAGCTGAAATAGGAAAGAAAATAAAGAAAATGAACCAAGAAAGCAATGAAATCCTTTTTTAAGATGCAAACTCTCAATCCCATGGGAGAATTGGTGCCAATTTGATGTGAAAATTGGCCCTTTCCCAACTCCTATGCAAGCGTGTGATGATTTGATGAAGATTGATCCACTTGATGATTGATTCAATTGAGCTCCATGCAAAAACCTACAATAACCTAGCTATAAACTTGATAAAATGGATGAAAATGGATATGCTTGAGGATGAAATTGAGTATAGTAGACTTGCTCAAATTGTGGATCCAAAATACGAAAGAAGGCCTTCTATTTATAGAAAGACAAGATGAAGGAATGAGAAAAATGAAGCAATGTGGGATCATTCAACACCCAATGGGAAAGTTCCACTTGCCAAGATGTGAATGGAGGAAGCTTGAGCACATTTTGATGAATGTACACAATAAATGTTATTAGGTGGAATTTCAAATTTGTGAAATGACTTGTTGGAGGGAGAAAAGAATGAATTTAAATGCCACTTGGCTCAACGCACAAGGACATGTAAGAAGGAATGAATGTCTTGCTGGAAGGACAAATCCACTTGGAGGGATTTTCAAACATGGAGGAATATTCCCCTAAAATTGCCAAGTTGAAAGAAAATAGGGATTTAATAAATCAATTAAATCTATTTTCATGTGCAAGTGGCAAAATCTAGAGGAATTGGATGATTAGGATTAAATTAATCAGGATTTGATTAATTTAATAAGGGATTAGTTGATGTGACAATTTGATTTAGATTTTTGGGTTGATTTAAATCAAAGTTGAGAAGAATGTGATTTAGATTAAATTAAATAAAAAAGATTTTGATTTATTTAATTTAAAGAGGATGATGTTAGATGAAATTAAACAAGGTTTAATTTGTTTAATTTAATGAGATGACCTCAGAGATTTAATCAAATAAAATGAATTATTTAATTAAATAGATAAAGGAGGGTTAATCAAATAACATTGATTTATTTAATTAACAAGAGAGAATGACTTAATCAGATAAATGATGATTAGCTAAGAAGATGATTTAGGATGAAACGATTTTAGTAATCAGGATCAACGATTTTAATAATCAGGATCAAGTGTGATTGGTACATTTTTCGTGTCTACAAATCCAACTCATTTTTTAGATTTTTATTTCCCCTTCATCTTTTTTCTAACTACCATTTGCACAATTTCCCATGTGTGATGTGCACTCTCTCATCCCTCTTTTAGCACATTTTCCCCTATGTGGTGCACAATCACCCCTTTAGCTTGGTGTCAGATCCATCCCTATGCAGTTGTGGATACACCTATCCGCCATGTGAATGTTGTTTCGCCCCTCCCCCTAGAGGTGAGTGCACATCCACCTATGCAGGCACACACTCACCCATTTCCTTTCTCAAGTTAGTCTAGGATCGCCTATTTTCCCCATTGGGTGGATCCACCTCTTTAGAGGCGAATCCACTCCTGTGTATTTTCACCCCTTTTGTTGCAAGTCCACCCATGCAAACACACAATCACCCCTCCTAACTCGTGTATTTTCCCTTGAGCTATAGGGGTGAATGCACCACCCCAAATAGGTGAATTCTCCTTTGCATGGGTGATTTCATCCCAACCCTATCCTACCCCCCATATAAAATAAAAAAATATGTGCAAAATGAAATGATGGAGCCCAGTTTTCACTGCATACCTATCAGGGAATGGTGCCCTCCTGAAAGTACTATCAAACCACTTCTCGGTGATGTACGATGACTACGTAGCCTGCCATTTTAATCTCCAACTTGCTCAATGACACATGTGCACAAAAGTCAAAAGTAAATAGTAATTTTCTAAATTCCTATTTATACATACCCTTTTTCCCCTACTTAACCTTCATTTTTTACCCTTTTTAACCTAATTTCTTCATTTCACCACCATTTGCACCCCATTCATTTGTTTTCCTCTGTTCAAAAGTCATTTTTCACCATTTTCATCATCTTCCTCATGATCCTATCCTTTTCTTCATATTTTCTTCATTTTCTTCCTCATCATTCTTCCTGTCATATCAGGGCATCCTATAGTCTTTTTCCTCCATCTAGTCATCTATATCTTATTTTTCTTTGAAACAACATTACTTTAATGATATTTTGAAGAGGGGAAAAATGTAGACACCTAAATTTGGCCACTTCCATCTAGTCAAATTTATCCTCATATTCTCCTATCTTGCTCGTATAACCATATTAATTAAATAATATATTATTTGATTAATATTTATCCCATTCCTAACATTCCCTAAAAGTGTTTAATTATTTAATTAAATACTTTATCCCTTTCCCCTAAAAATTAAATAAATATATCAATTTATTTAATTTTGTCATTTGGCCCACATGAATTAAATTTTTAATTCATCATTTTTCTCTCTCCACATGTCACTATCCTCCATAATTCTTCCTTAATACAGATTAACTTAATTAACCTCTAATGAGGATGTGCACACCACTAATTGTGGTTGTAGACACTTAAAATTATCCTAGGCTTGTGAGCTTTATTTCCTTCGTGGATTCCCCTTTTGCCCTTGATAATTAAATAATTTTAATTATTTAATTAATTCATTTCCATTTTTTTATTTCTTCTTTTGATTAATTAAATAAATTTATTTATTTAATTATTTATCACTTACTACTATAATTAAGTAGTTATTTTAATTATTTATTTATTTAATTATTTATCACTTACTACTAGAATATTATTAAGCTAGTTATTTTAATTATTTAATTATCTACTAATTTATCATTTTCTTCCCACTTTTGAATTAAATTTTTATTTAATGCAAAAGTCAACCTATCACATGTCCTCTATAATTAAATAATGATTCTATTATTTAATTATTCATTTCCCTCTCAAATTAAATAATTTAATAATTATTTGAATCTCTCCTACAACCTCTTTTGTGTCAACCTCATTATCCATGTCAAACTTATCTCGACATCTCATTCAATTTCCACCCTTGATTGAATTATTTTATAGCTCAATATTAGCCATTCATCCTTAAGCAAGTCCTATCTTTGCCCTTATTTAGCTGTAACCCTATTTCATACTACAACTTTCATTCTTGGCCATTGATTGACATATCTTATTGACATTAAATCTCATCTCTTAATTGACATTTATCTTTCTATAAAAGATACCTATCATTGTCATTTTCATCAATCTAGTTCATGTGCAAGTACATATTGTTAAAGAGACAACTACTATCTTTAATATTTTTCTATCATAGACATTAGGCTACTATTGCATACTCAAATTTAAGGGCATGAAGTACATTCAAGCAAAATGGAGAAGGGAAATGGAGGTCAAAAAACCATGGCATAGGTAATATTTACTTTTTGTTTATCTTTCTTATGTTGGATTGTGCTCTATTGTTGGTGTGTGGTCGATTTTTATGCGTGTTAAATATGTAAAAATAAATAAATCAAACACACCAATAAGACATTATATCAAAAACAAAATATTTAAATAATACAGATGCAAACTCAATATCATGTTATCGATGTCATCCTATCGTCCTCTATCTCTAGTGTTTTCATTTATTTCAGCTGGCTCTCAGATAGTGTGCTAGGCTCAACAAACAGTCTTCCTAGAGAACAAGATTGAATATGAAATGCATGTAATGCTAAGACATGATTATTCTAATGCTAAACATGATTGCTGAAATGAAAGATTATGATGATGCTATGAGTATTAGTGTTGATAATGACAATGCTAGAATGTGATTAATCTCTAATTCATTTGTTGTGTGTTGTAAACATTGCTTGGATTTGCAATGCTATTTATAGATTTTTCGAAAGCTTCTGATTGGATGATATGATCAACGATTGTGAAAATTCCTAGCAGATCGAATGGTTGAAGATGGAAAAGACTGAAGAAAAATAGAAGAAAACAAAAAGCAAGATTTGTTTTCTTTTTAGAAAAAGAGGAAAGATAAGATGATAAAGATTAATTGTAAAAATCATCTTTTTGTGAGATTATGGAAAGATTTTGAAGAAGCTAAATAATGAATTATTAAATTCAATTATTCATTTATAGGTGACATGGAGATTTTTCTTAAAATAGAATATTTACCCTAGATTTGAAGAATAATGGAAGATTTCATAGTTAAAATATTTAATTATGATTTTGAAAAGATATGGAAGATATTTAATTAAACTTTTTAAGAAATGGTATGTAAATGAAATTAATTAAATAAGATATTTAATTAACTAGAAGAAGAATTTTGAAAAGAAATATCTAAATTTAATTAAATCAAAAAGACTTAATTAAATTCAAAAGGTGATAATTAATTAAAAGAAATAAAGTGTATTTATTTAATTAATCAAGTGGACATATGAATGTGAAATAATTAAATAAAAATTGATTTATTTAATTATGATAGAATAATAAATTGAATGAACAATATAATTAAATTAATTAAATTTAATCATATGTAGAAGACTTTAGAGAAATTAATTAAATAATAAATATTTAATTAAATGCCAGGATTAACTAGACATGACCAATTTTATGCATATACATTTTGCCCCTCTTTGAAGTGATGTGTGAAACACATTGCTTCAAAGAAAATATTCCTGCTTTTGAATGAAATTTTTGCCCCTAATCAGAAAAATGTGACTGATATGCCCTTGATTTGAACTTGATATGTTTTTGATTGGAAGATATTGCTGGTGTTAATGATGCCCCCTTGGGAGGTAAATCACTGATGATGATATGAATTGTTGATAATGTTTGAAAATTTTGATTTGATGATGAGATTTTGATTTTGATGTGAATTCAGTGATTTAGCTCTCGAAAAATGATGTATAAGGATGCTCCAGTGTGAAAATAAGGTCAAAGTTAGATAAAAAGATAAAAATAAAATAACATGCCACCAAAACTCACCTTTGTTTGACCTTTAAAAGGTAAAAGGGAAGAAAAGGACAAGTCATTTTCACCTTTTGACTTTGAGAAACCTTGTGCTCTGATAGTGACTTAGCAAGATGGAGATTTTGTACCATAGACATATATTCTAGTGGGCCTACCGATACCAGAGACCAACTGCCTATGGACCACCGATGAGTCGATCCAACCCCTTTTGCTTTGAAATTTTATGTTTTGAATCTATTTTTCATGTTTTTTTGCCACGGATTTAGATTGTTACGAGCCATTTGAATGCTTTTAGGAAGTGTTTTAGCGCTTTTGATGTTTGTTTGAGCACATATAGGTTTTCATTTTTGCATTTTCATTTTAAAAGCCAGTTTAGCACATCTGATTTATAGAATAGCACTTATAGGATGTCATAGAATAATTAGTACTTTAGCGCATCTAGGAAAATTTTTAGCACTTTTAGGGTTGTGGTGCATCCAGTGAATAAAACAATGCTTTCGATTAGAGTTTAAGCACTTTTAGGGAAATAGTGCATAGAGGAAATGAATGAGTGCATCTAGGGCACAAAATGGTGCATCTGAGTTTGAGCACATCTGGGGGAAACTTCAGCACATACAGGGTTTTAGTGTATATGGGGAAAACTTCAACACATACAAGGTTTTAGCGCATAGAGGCCATAGATTAGCGCTTTTAGGAAATGTGCCAATTTGATAAAAATGATGAGGTTTATTTCTTCTTTGGTTAATAGATATAAAAATAGGGTTGTCATCATGTTGATATGGATAGAAAATCTGATAAAGAATGGATAACTTTGTTTCCCAAAATAGAAATAAAAGAGTAGATATTTGATAACTTTGTCTCCCCTGAATGAACAACAAAGAGTAGATGATTGATATATCTCCTGATAAATTTTCTTTGTGTGATAGAAAACAAATAGTAGATGATTGATTGAAAACATATTTTCATTCGTGACAAAAATACAAATAGAATGATGTTTTTATTGTTGATAAATTTGCATTCTTGAAAAAGAAAACAATTAGTAATTTATGATAAAGCAGATTGATGTGATATTCAGATAGATAGATTGTGTATTGATTGCATGATATGAGTCACCTAGATAGGACACCTGATATGGGTCACTGACATGGGTCCACTAATATGGGTCAATGATATGGGTCATTGATAGATAGACATGAGTCAGATTGATGTGCTTGATTAAGATTGAATCATTGATATGATGTTGATTGATTGTCCTTGTGATAACCAAAAATAGGTTTTCAAAAACCTCCAGATTAGGGAGTGTCACTCAGCGGGGTGGGGTCAGATACCAGAGTTGACACCAAATGATATAGCACTGATAGGGGTATGTGGATTGGGTTCTTTCTTGTCCATGCCTCTGATTTGGGTAAATAGGGGACTGTTGACCACGCTAGCAGAGAGGTGGCATTAAGAGCATAACACCTTTCATTTGTCGATGAATGAGTTGATTGTGAGGCTTGAGGATGCTTACAGTATTTTGGGGATTCCAGTGGTAGGCGCCCTTGTGTTCTATGATCACAAGGAGCTAGATGGTACAGATGCATTGAGGAGAGTATATGGTGATGTAGATATAGTAGGGTATTGGGTGCCATGGGCAGATTTCAGGGGGTATCTGGCCTTACCTATAGTTTTGGGTGCATTTATTGGAGGTCTACTTTGTCCAGATTGCTGTTCAAAGGGACTATCAGTGGAATGGGGAAGGATCCTTGAGAAGATGCTGGTACAACCACAGAGATATGCATGGGGGAGCTACATGTTGGCTCATCTATATCATGACCTACATCAGGTGGTTTATAGAGGTTCATCCAATTTGTCATGTGGGGTTACACTACTCTAGATCTGGGCATGGGAGCATATTGCTATGATGAGACCAGCTTGTCCCAGAGTGAGGCCACCAGGCAGACCATATGTGTATGCATATTCTATGTTCCTTGTCCAGCCTAAGTTGGGCAAGTTGGATTACTGGAGACGGTGCCTTGATGATATGGATGCAGTGATATGGTGGTCATACATAGATTGCAAGCCATGGGATAAAAATCATTTACAAATTCCATTTGTAGGTATACCCCAGTTTGTGATAGGGAGGACCCCATTCATCATAGAGACATTCTTGGCATTGTGGGTGTAGTGACAGTTCGGATTTGCACAGGGGATGCCTCAAGGTGTTGCTCACTATGCGTGGAGCAAGGATGAGGCGGGATGGGGACCTTGCATTTCATATCAGATAGCATATACATAGTATATGGATTTAGTGCCTGAGACATGGGATGATAGGTGGGATATTGTTGATGCTAGTATGTCCAATGAGTACTTAGTTTATTATCATACACATCCATTTCCATGGTTGACATGTCCAGATGAGCCAACACCCATTTTGGTGGCACCACCAGGGGGTGAGTAGGTGGCGGTTGGGGGAGAGGAGGCAAATAGTGGAGAGGAGGAGAGCTCAGATGGGGATGATGGTGGAGATGAGGGGCAGGTGCCAGTAAGACCGAGGCCAGACATTTTGGGCAGTATTCAAATCATGCAAAGGCTAAGGATTGGGATTGGGTGGAGGACAGTGATTAGGGTTGTCTCCACATCACAACAAGGATAGATAGATACTCTATAGGCCTAGGTATAGACACTGGAGGGACAACAGGCACAGTTGCAGAGCCAGTTGGCTCAGGCATAGAGTATGGCAGTGCAGTTACAGGAACAGACATAGGTATAGACATAGGTACAAACACAGGTACCTTAGCCTACCCCAGACCCACAGGTAGCCCAATTGATAGTAGAGAGGGATTCCCTGAGACGAAGGGAAACAAAGGTGGAGGGTGTTGTGCAGAGACTCATGGGCACTGTGGAGAGTGTGTCGTTGTGAGAGGCCATTGCAGAGGGCTTTGAGATGGCCAAAGAGGCTAAGTACTATCAAGTCTGATACGAGGATTTATGTCCTCATAAGCATAAAGATCCTTTCCCACGGTCCCACAGTAGGACCAGGAGTAGGACACAGACAGCCACATAGAGCTTGGCATTTACCGGGCCTCAACGGGATCTAGATGCACAGACTAGTGGCAGGTCACCATCCTCAAGACCAGCTCCATGAGGGGTCTCCACCAGCAAGCCTTGAGCCATTGATGTAGGATTGTTGATATACATCATCTTCTTGGAGCATATATATTGATTTTGATCACATTTCATATATTTTTCTAGACTTTTCAGTTTCATTGGACTTTTGGACATTCTATGTGTATTTTTATGAGCGATGATATGCAACGGCGATGAGTTTTGATGATGTGTTGTATTTTTGATATGATGGTTTGATATGGTTATGCATTTATTTCCTCATGATGTGATATGGATGTATGCAAATGATTTGGTGACTAATCATAATATGCAAGATGAGTTATGATATGCTCATGATGATACCGTATGTTATGCTAATGATGATGATTTTATGCTATGCTTATGATGATGTTTTTATGATGCGAACTAATGATGTCATGCAGGTAGATTAGGATGACAAAATTCCACATGTTGAAATGATATAATATATGATATGAATATATGCTTTGTTAATGATGTGGAAATGTAATGTTTGTATGAAATTCTTGTGTGTGGATTTTTCAAATGCCATAAATGATGATGATGTGATGTTTTGTTTATGAACTACATCATGAATTTGTAGGATGAAAATGAATGAGGAAATGATATGAAGTGATATGTGATATGAATCAAATGTTGTATGAAAAATGATAAATAAAATGATATTGAAAAAGAGAAAAGATGTGGATGATAAATGATGTGAAAGGATTAATAATGATGAAATGTATGATATTAAATGTAATGAATACGAAAAATATTGATGAGATGATAAAATGAAATGAGATGGAATGATAAAATGAAATGAAATGTAATGATATGAAATGATGAAATGAAATGATATGAGATCATAAAATGCAAGGAAATGTAATGGTAAAATAAAATAAATTATGAAATGAAATGAGATGATAAAATAACATGATTTGATGAGATGATAAATGATAAATGATAATTATATGAATAATAAGGATATGAAAATCATAATGATGAGAAAATGATATGATGAATATGAAAAATGATTAAATAATGATATGATATAAAATGTAATGAGATGGAATGATAAAATGAAATGAAATGTAATGATATGAAATGATGAAATGAAATGATATGAGATGATGAAATGTAATGATATGAAAATGTAATAAAATGAGATGATATGTAAAATGTAATGATAAGATGAAAATGTAATAATATGATAAGATGAAAATGAAATGGAGAAGGGAAATGGAAAACAACGATGTAGAATGAAAATGACATGGACATGAAAATGATGGATGAGATGATAATGAAAGTGATATGGAAAGGCTTAATGAATAAATGAATGATATGAAATGATAAAGAATCAGAATGATATGAGAATGAAACAAAGATGATAAAAATGAGAATGATCAATGATATGAAATGAAATGATATGAAATATGATAAATGAAATGATAATGCAGCATGAAGGATAAATAAATGAGAAAAGATCTAAATTATATGAAAATGAATGATAAATGCTAAACTATATGATATGTACAAGACCTACATGAAATGATAATGATTAATGAAATGAGGATGAAGATGAAAGATGATAATGAAACAAATTTCTGAATGTCCTCCACAAATAGTCTAAAGAGACATGACAACCGTTGATGTGTCTATTCAGCCTTGTAAAACTCTAATGTGAATCCAATATGCAGATATGTACATTGATCTAGATGAAATGCAACTAAACAAAACCAACCATTTGTTGAGCCTTTTTTTAGCTTTCTCGAATCATCATAGAGTGACTTAAAATGTTGGAAGTGTGTACAAACATCAAAGGGGAAATTAGCACCAATGATGACCTGAGTACAACTTTCATGATTTTTAATATAGCAAGCGAACACAAGCATCGAGGTATAATTGAACCAAGATGACCTGAGCATTTCTTGCATAAAAAGACAAAGACTAACCACCTTTTGATGCAAATGTGGAACTATCATCAATGATATGCTTTGGAAATCATGTCTCACGAAATATTTGCACCAAATCAATAGTTAGCCTCAAGACAACAAACAAAAAAAAATCATCCTCTTTCCTTGCCACTCTAGTTCAGTACATCATCGAGTATGCTCTAGAGAGATGATATCAAAAAATCAAACAACCATTGTTCAAAATGTAAAACTAATATTCCAATCATTATTCAGATTTTAGATTATCCAGATATGAGTCATGATATGATATTTGCTAAAAACTGTTGTGATATGGATCAATGATTGGATAGTTGTTCATAGGATTTGATTTTTGTTCGCATGGTTGGATTTGATGTCATTGTCTAGCTATTTTAGTAAAACCTAAAAGTTGATTACCCCTAGTATGTCAACGTTTTCCCCTAGTATTGACACAACTTACTGAAATGGATATGTCAAGCCATGGTAAGACATTATCACTCTAGGAAAATGATGGCAGCATGATGCTGGTATGACCCTAGAAGATGATGGAAAGATGCATGAAATTGAGGCTGAGAAGCCAAGTGCAGAATATGAACTAATAGATGGAGAGCTATAAATAGCGTTTGTTTTCCAAATTTTCACTATTTATTTTTATTGCATTTTTTTGATTTTTTTTTGCCACTACCGAGATGCCTGTTTGCTAGGTTTTCACCAGGGTAACCATTTTTTCAAGACTTTTTCTATTGTTTTTGTATTTCTTTAGGATGTTTTATGTTGTTTTTTGTATTTTTTCACGACGTTTTATGATGTTTTTGTATTTCTTCAAGACTTTTTTTGATGTTTGATAACTACTTCAGACATAATACTTTTTCAGGTGCATGTTATTGATGGGTTTGTCAAATAGGTCCCCTTCTGGAATTGACAACTTATATGCTTTTGAACCATATACTACTATGACCATGTAAGGACCCAGCCAATTTGGTTCAAACTTTCCTTTCTTCTCTCTGTCTTGTTGATTGTGTGGGTTCCCTTTAGAGCAAGATCACCAACCTAAAAGGTATGCGGTTTGACTCTATGATTATAAATGTGAGACATCATTTGTTGGTATGCTTTCAAATGATCAGTTGCTCGTTGTCTCTTTTCATCAAGAGGTTCTAGTTCTTGCAATCAGGAAACTCTATATTCATCATCTATGATTAGACCTTTCAGAGATACTCTGAGTGATGGAATCTCAGCCTCTAAAGGTAGGATAGCTTCTACTCCATAGACAAGAGAAAATGGTGTTGCTCCTGTTGGTGTTCGGATACTAGTTCTGTAGGCTCATAATGCGGGATTAAGTTGAATGTTCCAATCTTTCTCTGCATCATTCATAGTCTTCTTCAATATTTTCAATATTGTTTTGTTTGAGGCCTCTGCTTGGTCGTTCCCTTGTGGATAGTAGGGTGTTCAATATCTATATTGAATATGGAATCTCTCAAAAATTTCATCAACATCCTGATTTTTGAATGGTCGTCCATTATCTATAATGATGGAGGTGGGAATTCCATACTGACAAATGAGATAGTTGAGTATGAATGATGAGATTTGTTTGTCGGTGACTTTAGTGAGAGGTACTACCTCAATCCACTTGGTAAAATACTTTGTCATTGCGATGATGAATTTGTGTCCATTTTATGATGAAGGATGAATCTTGCCAACTAGATCTAGCCCCCATTGAGAGAATGGCCAGGTTGGCATGAACAGTTGAAGTTCTTGTGCGGGAGCATGAATGATATTTCCATGTATCTGACATTTAGATTACTTCTTAACAAAAGTGAATGATTCCCTCTCCATTGTCAGCTAGTAATAACCCATTCTAATCAATTTCTTGGATAATGCCAGTCCACTTGAATGAGTACCACAAATGCCACCATGAACTTCTTGCAAAGCCTTGTCAGATTCATCACGTTCAAGGCATAAAAGTAAAGTACCATCAAGACCATCGGTAGAGGATGTTAGTGATGAGGGTATAGTGAGAGGATTGGTAGATAAAAATGCACTTTTGGTTATGGGATAAATCAGGTGGTAAGATGTCATCTTTTAGGTAGGCATAAATCTTTCCATACCAAGGTGAATCAAATCCTACCAATTGGCAAATGATTTGGCTTTTAGGGGTGTCATAAGCAGGTGCAAATGACTGTTCCACCAGAAATTCATAGTGAGCCTGAGTTTCTAGGAGTTGTAGCAATGATGCGATCATGGCCATGGTGTCAGTTGCTTTGTTATCAAGTCTTAGAATTTGTATAAATGTTATTTCCACAAAGTACTTCTTGAAGTCATCAACCATTTTCTTGTATGGCAACATTTTGTCATCTTTGGTCTAATAATCATCATTGATTTGATTAATGACTAATTGTGAGTCATTGTAGAATTGTAATTTAGTGATTCTCCATTCTAATGTTATTTTGAGTCCAATGATTAGAGCTTCATATTCGGCTATGTTATTAGTGCATTGAAACATTAGCTGATACAACCAAGGAATGGTATTTCCTTGAGGGGTGACAAAGAGTATGCCTACCCCTGATCCATGTTGGGTAAATGAACCATCAAAATATAATGACCAAGGTTGTTTTAATTTTGCAGTGAAGACATCAGCATCTGGAAATTCAATGTGCATGTGATGCTCTGCTTGTAGTGGTGCTTCAGCTAGTTGATTAGTGATAACTTGTCCTTTGATTGCTTTACAATCAATAATCAAACTCACTTAAGATCATGACCCATTTTGCTATCCTTCCTGTCAATGTAGCTTTGCTTAATAGATACTTGAGTGGATCAATTTTGGCAACAAGATTGATTGTATGAGTTAACATGTACTATCAAAAATTTTGCGAGGAAAAGACCACTGCTAGGCAAGCCTTCTCGATCAAAATTTAGTTGAGTTCATGACCTGTTAATGTTTGGATAATGTAATAAATTGTAGGTTCCTTTCCTGTAGAGTCTTCTTGTACTAACAATTCCCCCAAAGATGTCTCTGTTGCAGCAATGTATAAGATGAGTGGTTTGTCTAGATTTGGTGGTACTAGAACTGGTGGGTTCATTAGATACTGCTTCATTTGTTGAAAGGACATTTCACACTTATCATCTCATTTGAAAGGAACATTTTTATGCAATAGATGTGTGAAGGGTAGGCTTTTATCCACTAGTAGTGCAATGGACCTTCGTATAGATTGGAGTTATCCCTGTAGTGACCTCAACTGACTGATATTCCTTGGTGGAGGCATTTCCATGATTGCTTGTACTTTGACGGGATCTACTTCAATCCATTTTACTAAAACTATGTATCCCAAGAGCTTTTCAGATGTGACTCCAAAAACACATTTCTTAGGGTTGAGGTGAACTTTGAACTTTTCCAACCTTACAAATATTTTGGATAATATCTCGAGATGTCCTTCTCTTGTGTATGATTTTTCCAGTATGTCATTGACATAATCTTCCATGAATGTGTGCATCATGTCATGAAAAATTGTATTCATAGCTCTTTGATATGTAGGCCCAACATTCTTTAAACTGAAAGGTATGACGTTCCAACAGTAAGTCCCCCATGGACATGTGAAAGTTTTTTTGTCCTGGTCTTCAGGTGCAATCTTGATTTGGTTATAACCAGAAAAACCATCCATTCATGAATACATAGAATGGTCAACTGTCAGATCCACTATGGTATCAATGCTCGGAAGAGGGAAGTCATCCTTAGGACATGCCTTATTAAGATCTCTAAAATCTGTACATACTCTAACACTTTTTTTAGGCTTGGATATAGGAACAATGTTGGAGATCCATTCTACATAGTCAATTGATCTTATAAATCCCACATCGAGGAGTTTCTTAAGTTCTTCCTTAACTAGTAAGGAAACATGAGGATGCATCTTTCTAAGTTTTTGTTTCACAGGTTTTACTCCTGGTTTAATAGACAAGTGATGTATTATAAAATTAGGATCAAGACCTGGCATGTCTGCATAAGACCAGGCAAAGTTGACTTAATTTGTTCTAAGAAATTCCATGAACTCAGGTACTTCTTTATCTGTCATTGATGCAACTAGCTATAGAATCCTTGGTCTTTCTATACTTTCAAGATTGACTGCTTTTGTAGGATCAATCAAGATAGGTGATCACTCATGATAGTGCTATGGGAGAGTGTCAAGCATCCCATCATCTAGTGCCTTAGAAAGGTTTTCACCATATGATACACTCTTTGTTTTATCTTTTGATTGATCTAACACTGCTAGGCTCTAGTTTTCACCATTAGATCTTTCTTTTTTCTTTTTTTTTGTAGCTAGGAGACTTGACACTCTCCTGACTAAGGATCTTATGCCAAAAAAGTACAGTGGAACAATCATTTATGTCTTCTGTAGAAAGGAAGTTCATGATAGATTCGTCGGTTGGAAACATAGGTATATCAAGAGGTTCAGATAGATCCCAATCAATGAGATCAGGATGTATTAGTAGTAGCGGGTCATTAAGTTGTGAGAAATTGGCTATGGTTATGGTCATAACTGAGGTTTTGGTAGGATTTGAGGTATGAGGTAGGTCAATGAAGGTATTGTCCTCACGATAGTCTTGTTCAATTAAATTTGACTCTGTATCACTAGAATCATAGTCGCGTTGTAGTTCAGATTTGTGTGGTTGGGTCCCTGAGCCTTCTCCTTTGATTAGAGTAGGTGTATACTTGTGTATCACATCAACCTGTTTGTCCCTTCAGAATTCATCATTATGGATGGTATCCCATTCGTATTCTCCAGAGTCTGTGTCAGAGTTATTATCGATGAAATTTTGAATTGTTGTCAAGCATGCTTCCCTTGGATCAAAACTTTCTTGCAATGTGAGTATAGTATCATTCAATTGTTTGGATGTTTCTTTTGAGTTAGTATCATAGTCTAGTCCTGTTTTATCTTTTGCAGCAAGTCTTGGAGGGTCAATAGGCTCAACTACTCCTTCTTTTCTCTTTTCGATAGGACCATTACCATCATAGCCCATATTTTTCATAATTGAATATCCCTTACCATATTTATCAGTTGGTAACTTGATATTGAGAGCTATTTCATCTTCATCTTTATAGAGCCAACTTAGAATATCTCTATCCTCAGGATCTTCCATGGGGAATTTTTCTTTGATAAAACGTCCATTAAACTTTGTATTTGGCCCTGTTGATGGTTGCGTTGATGTTGATGCTATAGATATTTGTTGTTGTGTGATAGAAGGTTACCCATGTGACTAAGGCGATGTAGGTAGATTAGCAAGACAAATAGAGTATTCCCATACTCCATTGTCCTTGAACCGTAATTGCTTGTCAAATCTTTTGGTTAACTAACTAATTTGAGTATCAACTTTGAGAGAAGTATTAGTAGGAGCTTCTCGATTGTTGGGAACCAAAGTATCTTGACTAGCTTTGATGTTGGCACAAGTTTGAATTTTTGAATTGTCAGCTATTATTGTGATCTCTTGTCTGTCATAAGGAAACTTAAGACATTGATGATATGTGGATGGGATATCTTGCATCTCGTGGATCCAAGGATGACCCAGCAAGATGTTGTATGCAAGATCATGATCTAATACTTGATAGAAAGTATTTTTGATAACAGGTCCCACTCTGATTGGTAGCATGATTAAACCTTTGGACGCTCTTTCCTCATCATCATAGGCTTTAATAGTAATCTTTCTTCTGGGATTGATGGAGTCGTCAGAAGATCCTAAAGCCTTAACCAACTTCATGGTACATATGTTCAAACCCACACCTCCATCTATTAGAACTGTCTAACACGAAACTTGTGGACCATGACTTCTAAGTATAATGATGAATTATGAGGATGTGTCATGGAAACATCATCTTTTTTGGAGAATGAAAGGCATGTGGGTGAGGACAAGTGTCCCACCATGGTTTGAAATCAATCCACATCTAGATCATTGGATACAGTTGTTTCAATGAGGGCTTTGTCTAAAATTTCCTTATGTGCTAGAGAAATCTTCAGAAGTTCTAAAATAGAGATCTGAGCAGAAGTTTTTCCAAGTTGATTGATTAGATCATATCGATGTTGAGGTAGGGGCACAATGGAATTTGAACGAGCACCTTTTAAGAAAAAATTAGCTTGTGCCCTTGTTGTTACATTAACTTCTCCATATTCCATTTTCTCTTTGACTTTTATAACATTAACCCACTCATCATCAGTGTAGATATGATTGATTATATGCTCATTGATATGATTCACATTTTTCCTAGAAGATTCACCCTTTTGATATTTGGGAAAAGGGTTTCAAAATGCTTGCGGTGGTCTTCATTCGATTTTTGGTGTCCTTCTACCTTAATGGTGTCATTTTCTATCAAGTCTTGGATTACATTCTTCAAGGCTTGACAATTATTCGTTCGTCAGCCCTTACATTGATGATAATCACAATAGTATGTGTCATTCCATGATGGTGGCTGCACATTGGGTTCAAAGTTATGTTGAGGCAGTAGGGTAATTGCGTTCTTCGCCATCAAGTCTTTAAGGGTAGATTCCAAAGATTTCCCTAACAGAGTAAAAGTTCTTCTATTGGAGAAAAATGAAGATCGCTATGGATTCATGTTTGATGTATTCCCTAAGGCATTGTTATTGTTGTTTCCATGATACCCTTGATTGTTGGTATTACCTTGATTTAGAGCAAAATTTGGATTTTGGTTATTCCTCGGAGTAGGAGGATCGTTTCCCTGATTTGTAACTGAGTTGACATTGTTATAGTTCCTGTTGCGAGGAACACTAAGAAATACTGGCTTAAGGGATACATGATGTGCATCTACAACACAATCATTGACCATGTTTTTGTTGTGAGTCCAAAACTTAGATTTTTCATTGTGGTGATTTGAGGAGCTAGGATTGTCTGTATCAAGTTTGATTATCCCCCTCTGGACTAATGCACTTTCAATTGTGATTGCATTTTCAATCAATTTTTGAAAAGAGGGAGGACAATGAAGATTTAGATGATAACTCATCTCTTGATCCAAGCTATTTATGAAGGTAGTGATCTTTTCCTTTGTAGGAACATGACGTGGATATCTAGCGAACAATATTCTCCATCTCTAAAGAAATGTGATGAATGGTTCACCAGGTTTTTGCTTAGCCTTGCATAGATCAATCATGGTTATTTGGTGTTGTATGTTATAGGAATATTGTGATATGTACTCGTTGATTAATTCGTCGAATGTTTTGACAGGAAGTGTGATTTTTGATAACCACTCCATAGATTGGCCTCCAAGACTTCTAGGAAACAAGCGTATTAAGTATGTATCCTCATGAGAAAACTCTAGAGTCATGTTTCAGAAGTCCCTGATATGGTCAATTGGGTCCGATTTCCCGTTATAACGATCAAACTTTGGAATTTCACAATGCTTAGGAAATGGGATCATGTTGAGACATCGATCAAAGGGGTATGGACAGATGTCATCAAGAGCATATGTCTTTGTTGTGGTTCCCCCTTGTAAGTCTTTAACTTTCCCTTGAAGTGCCTTAAATTGTTGAGACAAGGTACTAATATCGGTCAAGGGTGTCTCATCAAGATTCCTTTTTAAGTTCTCAGTGTTGAAATCATTAGGCAACTTAGCTCCTTCATCAGCTAGATATAAGAAATATTTTTCTGTCACATTCTAGGATTTTTTCTATTGCTTTGAGAAACTGTGGATCTTGCTCGACTTCTCTAAGGTGATGCTCTTCTTCTTGTTCATCATCACTATCTTCAAGGGTTTTTCTCAGATCTCTGTCGGAAGTAAATGGATCCTTTGCTCCTTTGGCCATGTTGTCTTAAAAAAGGGGATTTTGACTCACACTATAAAGAGGATCACTATTTTTACCTTCTTCTTGAGTCCTTGGGGTATGATCTTCTTGTTGAATATCTTCCTTCAACTTATTATATTGTGATATTGTAAAAATAGGCATATGATTTCAAGATGTTCTTGTAAACTTAGATCATAGTTTGATGAGTACCACCAATGATGATGTTTTAATCTTATAAGATGAAAATCTTATGATATGACCAAAACTATGTTCCTAATTTGTGGTTGTGGCTTCCAATGATAAAGGATGTTAGAATCCTGTTGGGAAAAGTTGAACCAATAATTTAGAAGTTTGTGATGAAGGGGGCACTTGTAAGATTTGATCTTTTTTTTCAAAGAATGATCAGTATATCAAAGAGCCTATTTCAACTCATTGAAGTATTTGACTAGGATGTGTCAGATATTCAATAGAAGGTTGTGGTATATAGTTGAAATCAAGAGGTTGATTGTGATTGTGTCATTGTGAGAGGGCTCTTCTTTGAAAATAGGCTTGTGAATCTAGTGGTTCTGTAGTGTATTCGTTAGTAAATCCCCTGACAAAATCTTGGTACCTATGGAGAAATTTGCGATAATGGAGCAAGACGTTTCAAATTTTGTATAAAAACTCCCTTTGTTGTCAGGTTTTCTTGTATCCTAGAGGTTTCTTGGGTTTCTTGATTTTATTGGCAATTGACTTCTTGACAAACTTGGTAGATTTCCACTCCCTAAGCATGAGAGAAAATGTTCATATGCTACTGGACTGAGAATGCTATAAACTCAGATCTGTCAAAAACAATGATTTTGGAAAAGTGACAGATGCGCTATTTTGTCCCTTATATGTGCTTCAAAAACAAGGATATGCACCAGAGAAATGTTCAAATGTGCTACAATATGTCCTAGATGCACTACTCTGTGCTGCAGAAAAAAATGTTGTGACAATGACCGAAAAGTTTATTTTTAGAATAGCCAGTGTATGCGCTAAAACACTCAATGCACTAAAACAGACCCTAAAAGCGTTGAATTAACCAGTGAATACACTAGAATAGGCCTCATATGCACTACAATATAGCCTATATGCGCTAAAACAATTTTTCCAAGGTAACTTTTTGAACCGTTTGTGAGCAGTTTCAGCTAAAACTTGACATGTTCATTTCAGATGATCTTTTATTTGAATTAGTGTGATTGAAAACATAGCAAACACTTTGAAAACAATTGTTTTTTTTTTAAGTCCTATACTAAACATCAATTGTATGCTTCAAAAATGTTTTTCAAAAAGTGTTTTCACAAGTTTTACACATGACAGACAATTCAAGTAGACTCACTCTTAGTACTCAGGTAGGTCATCATAATAATCAATAGCCCACATCTTAGAACTGTGTTGACTCACACAGCTGTGTCACCCCCGAAGGGGCGCCCATGTTTTTGTCTTTTCTAGGTGCATACTCAGAGTGACAGAAATGGATACCGAATCCCCTGAGCAAACGGTCCTTGGCAGTTATATGGTGAGTATCTTGGGGGAAGATTCTTCCCTCCCCTTGCACTGTGATTATTATTATGTTCAGAAACTGACTTTGGCTAGCTACTACACTAGGTTCGTAGTAAAGGTTTCCGTTCGGTGTGGCAATAATAAACTCCCTTAGGAGACCTCCCAACCTTTAGAACAAAGGCTTTGGGGATGGTTATCTTGCACACTACCGGAAAAAGAGGGTTTCCCCTTATTTTCTTTAAATTTTATAGTGGGGCGGAATAGCCTGACTTTGGCTTGAACCCACTTGAGTTGTTCCTCTTGGGTGAGTACTTTTTCCCACAAGAGCAGGCCCTCTACATGATGTAATAAAGCAATAAAATTGCATGAATGTAAAAGGAAAGTCTAGTATTTTGGTCACCCAATTAAGGGGAGAGCATAGACCTATTGCCAAAAACATAGTAGACACTATTCTTTTTTAAAACCCAAATCACAATGATCTAAACTATGTGAAGATATTGCTTCACAAAAAGCATGGGATTCATTTTAACCACAAAATCAATGTGTGGTGACTATCCTAGATTGCTTCATTTTAAATCCATGTCTATCCTAGGGTTGCTTCTTTTTAAAACTAGTTGTGACTATCCTAGATTAGTTCTTTTTAAGCGAGAAGAGGTTCTGTCTATGGAAAGCATCAGACTCAGAAACCTGTTTAGTTACAACTCATATGCACTAAAAGATCACCTATATGCACAAAAATAACAAGTAAATGCACTAAAACATATCCTATAAGTGCTATAGAAAGTCCCAAATGTGCTACAAAAAAACATAAATTTGCTAAAACAAAATGCAACTAATTTTTTGTTTTTCCAAAAAAACTTAATAAACTGAGTTGGTTATATGCACCATTTTGTCCTATAGATGCGTCATCTATTCCTTAAATGTGTCGAAATAGTTTCTAGATGCGCCGAAGTACCTGCAAGAGCACTGAAATGAATCATGGATGCGCTTTAGAAAGTTTTGTATGCGCTTCATAAATCCTCGTATGCGCTAAAACGGAACATTTTTCCGAAAATCCAAATTTTAGAATGCTATTTTTTGTCAGAAAACCTACAGATAAATGTTAAAAATGGGGCAAAGGCCCCATGGTGGGCACCAGAAATGTGTGGTCGATTTTTATGCATGTTAAATATGTAAAAACAAATAAATCAAACACACCAATAAGACATTATATCAAAAACAAAATATTAAAAGAATAGAGATGCAAACTTAGTATCCTGTTATCAATGTCGTCCTATCATCCTCTATCTCTAGTGTTTTTATTGATTCCAACTGGCTCTCAGATAGTGTGCTAGGCTCAACGAATAGTCTTCCTAGAGAACGAGATTGAATATGAAATGCATGTAATGCTAAGACATGATTATTCTAATGCTAAACATGATTGCTAAAATGAAAGATTATGATGATTGTATGAGTACTAGTGCTTATAATGACAATGCTAAGATGCTAGAATGCTAGAATGTGATTAATCTCTAATTCATCTGTTGTGTGTTGTAAATATTGCTTGGATTTGCAGTGCTATTTATAAAGTTTTCGAAAGCTTCTGATTGGCTGATATGATCAACGATTGTGAAAATTCCTGGCAGATCGAACGGTTGAAGATGGACAAGACTAAAGAAAAATAGAAGAAAATAAAAAACAAGATTTGTCTTCTTTTTAGAAAAAGAGGTAAGATAAGATGATAAAGATTAATTGTAAAAATCATCCTTTTGTGAGATTATGGAAAGATTTTGAAGAAGATAAATAATGAATTATTAAATTCAATTATTCATTTATAGGTGACATGGAGATTTTTCTTAAAATAGAATATTTACCCCAGATTTGAAGAATAATGGAAGATTTCATAGTTAAATAAAATATTTAATTATGATTTTGAAAAGATATGGAAGATATTTAATTAAAAATTTTAAGAAATGGTATGTAAATGAAATTAATTAAATAAGATATTTAATTAACTAGAAGAAGAATTTTGAAAAGAAATATCTAAATTTAATTAAATAAAAAAGACTTAATTAAATTCAAAAGGTGATAATTAATTAAAATAAATAAAGTGTATTTATTTAATTAATCAAGTGGACATATGAATGTGAAATAATTAAATAAAAATTGATTTATTTAATTATGATAGAAGAATAAATTGAATGAACAATATAATTAAATTAATTAAATTTAATCATATATAGAAGACTTTAGAGAAATTAATTAAATAATAAATATTTAATTAAATTCCAGGATTAATTAGACATGACCAATTTTATGCATATACATTTGGTTTAGGGCTTTATAGGTTTAGTTTTGATGCTATTTTACCTTAACCTAAATTTTACCCTAGATTACATTGGTGAACTCGATGTGAAGCTAACCAGATCTTGTAGAGATTTTTAGATATTTTTAATTTTTCAGGCCTGCACTACAATCGCAAGCTCAAACAACATAATCACCAAATCTAGTGCACCACAATCACTATCTGAAAAGCTGCAACTGTTCAAAACTCTGCGGCATCATTTGGTTGCATCTATTTTTAGATTTTTTTGTTATTCTTGATTTCTGGTTTTTGTTTATATCATCTAACATCAGTATTGTATCATACTAGTCTCTGGTTTTTTTGAAGTTGGTTGGTTTTTTTGTGTTTTTATAGCTCCAAGTTCGTGCCATGCAATCAATTAGGGATTCACTGCAACTATCCAGGACTCAAGAACATCATTTTTTGCATCCATTTTCAGATTTTTCTCTTGTTTTTAGTTATTGGTTTTGGGTTTTGTTATCTAACATAATTATTGCATCATATTATTCTATGATTTTGTTGATATTGGTTAGATTTTTTTTCAGCTTCAGGATTGTTTTCCGCAATTGTTGATGGCTTCATCACAATTGTTGATGAATTCACTGCATTTTCCAACCACATTCGACATTCTAGAAATCATAGTTGCCAGCTCCTACAATGCAACTATCAAAATCTAGTGAGCCACAACTGTCAATGATTACAACACTGCAATCGTCTGTTTTCCATAATCTTTTATGTTAGTAGGAATTTTTAGATTAAGTCTTTTGCATGTGATAGTCTAGGTTTTTTCATGCTACTTGTGCGAACCCTTTTCCTAGTACTTGTAAAAAAGCATGAGTAAACAAGTTAAATAAGGAATTGCAAGCTAAAACAAGGATTCCCCATGAAATCCATTTACAAACTCAAAATAGGAAAGAAAATAATGAAGAACAAAATAAAAATAATGAAATAACTTGAATCCTAATTTAAATGTGCAAACTCATGATCCCATGGGGGAATTGGTGCCAATTTGATGTGAAAATTGGCCCTTTCCCAATTCCTAAGATTTAAAGCTTGATTGTGTTGATGATAGTGATCCACTTTGTTGATAAAAGATGAGAAATCCAAGCCAAAATCTACAAAAACCTAGCTATGACTCAATGATAATGGATGAAATTCAAGAGATATTTGAGCATGGTAACTTTTCCTAGATTGTGGATGATCAAATGAAGATATGAGCTCTTTATTTATAGAATTTTAAGATGTATGAATGTCCAAATTTGAACAATGTGGGACTAACATTCATCCAAAGATATGATGCCACTTGTCAAGCTATGAATGGATGATGGATGTGCAAGATTTGGGGTTTGTGCCAATAAATGCATGAATTTGAATTTCAAATTTGTTGAAATGGCATGTAAGAGGGAAGGGAAAATGCAATAAATGCCACTTGGCTCAAGGAAAAGGACATGTAAGATGAATTTATTTCCTTGTTGGATGTAGATGTTGACTTGGAATTTTTGAATTCAAATTGAGAGAATATTCCAAAAGATGCCTTGTGAGGAAAATAAAGATTTAATAAATGAATTAAATCTATTTTCATGTGCAACTTGCATTATCTAGAGGATGGGACATGAGATGAGATTAAATTAATCAAGGGTTAATTAATTTAATGAGAGAGGTTAGATGATGTGACCTATTTGACTCAAATTTATGGATTTATTTAAATCAAATAAGAGAGGAATATGATGAGATTAATTAAATAAGGATTTTGATTTATTTAATTAAAAAAGATGGTGTTAGATTAAATCAAATAAGGTTTTAATTTATTTAATTTAATGGATAGACTTTAGAGATTTAATCAAATAAATTGATTATTTAATTAAATAGGGATAATTAGATTAGATGGATTGATTGAATTAACAAGAGAGACAACTTGATTAGATAAAAATGATTTATTTATTGAAGAGACGAATATTGATGAATTTAATCAGATAGGGGAATTTGATTAAATGGTTAGACTGAGGGATGATTCAGGAAGAAATGATGTTAGTGAGTCAGGATCAGATGCACGATGTCAATCAGTATATTTTACATGTCTACATTTTTCCCCTCTTTGAAGAAATGCACTCATTATGTTGGTTCAAAGAATAACCGATCTTGATCAAAGCCAATTTTTTTCTTATATTTAACAACTTGCCCCACTACTGCATGGCAAGAGAAAACATGCCATTATAATGCCCCCTTGAGAGATCAGACAATTTTTTTAATTTTTTGGGTGATCTCACGAAAAAAGATGACAAAGTGCCCAATAGGTCTAAAAGGGGTCCAAGAGGGTAAAAATGTGTCTAAATGCTATAAAACGATGAAAAACAAGCCTTAATAAGACAAAAACAGGTTCAGAGGTCCAAAACCCTAGTAGGATAGCTATTTAGGGTTAAAAAACCCTAATTTTTAGGCTTAAAAGGGGCCTAAGGGGTCACTTTCAAGTCATTTTCACACACCTCCGCTAGCAACCTTAAGATTTGAGCTTTGACCCTCTGATGATATGGCGCAATGACAGCTTCCCCTGCACATCACTGATCGAGTTTAGACATACCAACGGCCACCTGGCATTGGGGCACCAGTATGTGACCCTTACCCAAGCTTCGTTTCTTTATTTAATGCTTCAATTAATGCTTTAAAAGGGGAGCTCACCTCTAGCGGCGCTATATAGTGCCGCTCGACATTTAAACTACTCCACACAGTGCTATTTTGTGCCGCAGTGGTGAAGTTCAGAGTTTAGAAACTCTGACGCTGGGCTCGGGCTCGGCGGGTCAGTTTGGGTAAAGTGCACCATGGCGGTGCCCTTTTCACCCAAACTGCGACACTGGAAGGGAAAGTGCACCGCGACAATGCCATTTGGCTCTTTTTGGGCTCGAGTGTCAGAGTTTGAGTAAAATAAAATTGCGACGCCATCACAAACTATGCCACTGGGGACTTTCTGGAGTGTTCAACTAGGAAATTTTCAAAAAATTTAACACGTTGACCTTCCTTGATGCGGGATGCAGCGAGGGAGCTCTACTCTCGGGAGCACTAGTCGCAAGATTTGGCTAGCGTCTTATGGGACCTAAGTGACAGGGACTAAGATTGACTGGGAGTTGCAGGATTGTGGCACATTGTGTACGTGACACCCGTGTGCACTCACCTAGGGATGCTATCAGTGATGGCCGAGAGGTGGCACAGCGAGACGTCATCATTTCATCTCTCCACTAGCAAGGCCACCGTCACTCTGGAGGACGTTTGGAATATTCTGTGATTTCTTATTCATGGTCAACAGGCGATCTTCGATATGGATGAGGGACATGTGTCCTGTGTCAGAGTCCTCGCCACATGGGACATCATCTATTGTGAGGGACATATTGAGTTGGAGTGATATAGGGTCATAGCACCTCCCTTCCGTTGGGTGGTTGCAGCTATCATTTTGGGTCTTGTTGCCCCAGGCCGATGAGGATGATACTTCAGTCCCGGCTGGGGGTATTGCTTGGAGTGGATGGTTTGAGACAGGCTAGTTCATTTCGCATGGGGGCCTGTACTTCTTGCCTCACTCTTGAGAGACTTGTACGAGTATGTGTACATGGACGACAAAGCGCTAGGGGCCGGAGTGACTTTACTTCATGTCTAGGTGTGGGAGCACGTTTTTGTGCTGCATCCACATGTCATTCTAGTTTCGATGGGGGCAGATGATACCCTCATGGCATGATACAGAGGTGGTGTGTCCTTTACACACACTGGTGAACACAAGATCCCCTACTGGAGGTGGGTCTTAGATGAAATGTTTTTTTTCACCTGGAGACTGTACCTTGGTTGGCCTGGATGGGCCAATAATGCTGATCAACTCTTTTATTGCCACCAGGATTGATACATGTAGGGGCAATAGCATACGATGATCGAGAGGTACCTTCCCGAGCGCATACAACGTTAGTTCAAAGAGCCGCAGGATCGGCCTGATGATGACTACATAGCCATTTTTGCTCGCAACATGACACAAGTGTCATGGGGACATGGCATTCCTACCTCTGAGGTAGTCAATAGCTTCAGGCACTTGGTAGCCTACCCATGGGCTTATGATCAGGGCCTAGCAGATCTAGGGACTACTCAGGCCTACAAGGACTGGTTCTGGCCCCCACTTTGGTTGACCATTCCAGGTGAGGATCCAAATCCACATAGAGTCAAAGGTAGAGGGAGAGGACAAGGGCGAGGACCAAGGGTTGAGATTCAATAGGATCCACCAGGTGTGCCCCCAATCCCACCAAGTCACAGGGATGTACATATGCAGGATTAGCAGCAGGAGCCACCACAGGATGAGGATCAGCCTCGGGTGCAGCCACATGTGTAGCCATAGGGACAGGAAGACGGTTGAGATGTGCTAATTGCATAGTTACAGGCCTAGGTTCAGGCCGTGACAGTTGAGAGAGCAGGTTGTGCAGTAGAGATAGGCTACAGAGCTACAGGTAGCCACAGAGCTAGGCCACAGACAATAGATCAAGAGTATGATAGCCTCCTCCTCCCAGGGCACAGTGCTAGTACGGTCTTACAGGGATGCCATCCGAGAGGTAGAGTACTACTGTCAAGCTTATCATGATACTGTACCCAGAGAAGATTGGGTCTTAGAGTACTTAGAGTAGGCCAGCTAGAGACCACCAGAGGGTCATGGTGACAGGGGCGAGGGCAGCATTCATAGAGATCGAGCTTGATTGAGATATTATGATACTTTTTTGCACCTTATGGGCTCATTTTTGATAGCCCGATGGGTGTTTTGTACCAATTGACATATATGTATAGTGATCTGATTTATTCTTTGTACTATGACAGTGACATTGATGATATATATATATATATATATGAGCCAATTTTGATGTGATGAAATGCACACTTTTTATCTATGCATGTATGATTCTACTTCTATATGTTATGGATGCATTTATTTCTAATGATGTTTATGCACTGATTATGACTAACATATCTATATTATGCTAACCTATGATATAATGTGCAATGATGTTATCTATATGATGATTTATTTTATGCCAATGTAATATGTGATATGGATTTTAATATGTAAAATGATATGATCTATGGTATATGCAATGATGTGTGAAAAATGCTTATATATGAGATGATTTATGGATGGATGTAATATGAATGCGATGATCATGATATGGTGCCAATGAAATGGTGTTAATGCATAATGAAATGGTTTTATGAGATGCTTAGAATAACAAATGTTATTATCCTAAATGTAATAAATGATGATGTATGTAATGCAATAATATGTTAATGCAAAGTGATATGTTGATGTGTAATGTAATGTGAACGTAAAAGTGGTGAGATAATGTCATGATGTTATGTAAGTATGTATTCCTAATGAATTAAATATTTATATACGAAAAATGATTATGAAATGCTTCTATAGATTCTTATGTGATGATTTATATGAAATGGTTATGAATGTTTATGCTATGATTGATATAATGCCATGAGATGCAATGTAATGGGTGAAATGCACTGACATGGATGTGCCTATCTATGATTAAAATGCAACGTGTATGCTTCCTATATGATATGTTTATGCAATATGCTAATGTTTTGTGGATGTAGGATCGGTGAGGCTGATGGTGATAATGATCGACTGTCATAGTACCTTGTTAGTGCGGTTAGTAAGAAAAGAAGAAGTCATTTCAACAAGACACAAGATGATGCAAATGAAAATAATGATAATGATGATTACTTGCCAAGGAATTGGGATTTTCAAAGGGCCAAATTTTCTTATGTTTGATAACACACGTGGTATAATGCATCAAGGTATAGAAAACCAGGATGGCGTTGTACCTAGTGAGATGAACTTTGACTTGACAAGTAGATAGGAGAATTCTTGTTCACACCTAACATACAGAAACCTTGCTAGGATGCACTTTAGAAGTTTTAGACACCTTGGACCAAACCACGGAAAGGTAAACCTATCCATGCAATAGTCAACAATTTTCCCTAGACCTCTTCCATACATACCTAACAAAGCAAGTATTCGACGAGGTTATATTACAAGAACGTCCAACAAGCACAATAGACAAAAGATAATGATTGTTGCCCCATTCCTATTTCTCTAAATCCTTTGTTTTTAGGATATCATCAAGACGTCCTTGGAATGAGCGCAAATAAGATACGTCAAAAGATAAAGACCAAGTAAACAAAAAAATTGATGCTCTTCAATACTGTTAACGAAAAAATAATGTGTTTTCTAAGGATGATAACCGAAACTTGTTGCCAAAAAATAATGCCCATTGTAGGAAGGATTCATCCTAGGACATGTTCATGGATGTCGGCACATAATTTCGTTTATCTGAAGTGCTATAAGGGATGATTGATATGGGAGTGATTGGATGATGAGTTACCAATACAAAGAGAGGACCAACTTGCTTATGCACTGACTTAGACTTAAGACCTGATGTTTGGAGTTTTATTTTTAAATTTGCTAGACTTGTTTCTAACTGTTTCACCAAAGGTTGATGATGACGATTAGTTTATTATGAGTGATGCTTATTGCAGGTGCAAGTCAGATGAGGTGGATGGATTTTTTTCAAATATTTGGATGTTTTGATGTTTTGCAATGTTTTGAGGTTGTTTTTGGTATTTTTTGGATTTTTGTCAATGTTTGATTTTTTGATTTTCCAATGTTTTTGGGATTTTCTGAGATTTCGACCAGGAGACTAACCTAAATACCTATCCTAGGGGTCTCGATGGCTGATCAATAGATTAGCCTTTCCTACATTATACATGCAGAGACCACATAGTTCGACTGACGAGTTGACCGATTTACAGATGAAAATATACATGATGAAATGTCAGTTTATTATGACGGACTCCTAAATGACTGACCTAAGTGTCTCGGGGGGTGATCAAAGATCAACCTTGCCTAAGTTCAAGCTCAAAGATGAAGTAGTTCGACAAGACAACTCTATTTTTGACATTTTGAATGACTTTTTGACCTGTTTTTGGATTTTGATATGTTTTGATGTTTTTAGAGTTTTTGATTTTTTTTGGATTTTTTGGTTTGAGGACTTTAAGATCATACATGAATCCGATCCAATGAGAACATTCCCCCAGCGTGATGCTACAGACTACTCCAATGAAGGCAGGACAAACTGATCTTAAGGATGGGCCAAGTAGTACTAAGAGCCCGATCATGATACAAAAATAGGACCAAGCTATGGTGTGGATGTGAGTGGATGAGTGATGGATGGAGACCTGAATGAGATGGATGATGGAAGCGAAATGGAGGGATGATGCCGAAAAAGCTATAAAGATCCTAATGGATGGAGAGTGCTTATTTACGCAAGGCACCTGTTTGCCAGGTTTTCACCGAGGTACTTGCCCAAAGTGCCACCAAAGTGGTTTTCACTAGAGGATGATTTTTTTGATCCATTTTTTGATTTTTTTGGATTTTTTGGTTCTATACCTTGAAATATTTAGGCGAAAAACTTTTTGAGATGGGAGATATTCATGGGCTCCTATAGGGGTTCCCCTTTAGGTGTTGATAACTAATGTGCCCCTGACTTATAACTTGTTGTGATGATGAAAGGTCCTAACCAGTTAGGTTTGAACTTGCCTTTGCTGCTTGGGTTTGGGACATTCTTCTGATTTTATTTTAAGACTAGTTCTCCAACTTGGAAAGTCATGCTTCTAATTTTCTTATTATAGCTCTGTTTGAGTCTATTCTGATAGACTTGCAAATGATTTAAAGCATCCATCTATCTCTCATCCAGTAACTCCAACTCATTTAGTCTTGATACCTGATATTCTTCATCTATGATGAGGTTTTGCAGTGATATCCTGAGGGATGGGAGATCAATCTCAATGGGGAGTACGACCTCTGATCCGTAGACCAAGGAGAAGGGAGTGGCACTAGTGGGTGTGTGGATGCTGGTTTGATAGGCCCAGAGGGCGAGGTTAAGCTGCAAATGCCGGTCACAACCTGCGTCATTGACTATTTTCTTGACGATTTTAAGGATGGTTTTTTTTGTAGCTTTTTCTTGGCCATTACCTTGAGGATAGTATGGGGTGGAGAAACGATGCTAGATTTTGAATTTCTTGCACAAGTCGTGAACCTCTTGGTTCTTGAATGGTGTCCCATTATTTGAGATAATGGCTTGTGGGACACTGTAACGACAGATGAGATAGTTTAGGATGAATTTTGAGATCTACTTCCTAGTGATATACGTCATGGGTATGGCTTCCACCCACTTTGTGAAGTACTCGGTTGCAATTATGATGAATTTGTGGCCATTGGATGAGGTGGGTGTGATTTTTCCAATGAGATCAAGTCCCCATTGTGAAAAGGGCCATGGTGTGATAATAGGATGAAGCTCTTGAGCTAGAGGATGGATGAGGTCCCCATGCTACTGACATTGTAAAAAAAATTTAGCATGATCATGTGCTTCTCTTTCCATTGTGGGCCAATAATACCCCATCCTCAGCAGTTTCTTGGCTATGGTCATTCCACTCGAGTGTGAACCACAGATACTGTTGTGTACCTAAGTTAGAGCGATTAATGCCTCCTCAGCATTTAAGCAGCTTAGCAAGGTACCTTCTATGCTTCTACAGTATAAGGTATCACCTAGGATGACAAATCTGGATTCCTTTTTGACAAAGGTTCATTTTAGGTTTGATGGCAGGTCAGCGGGTATGACTCCTATGCGAAGATATGTGTAGATGTCATGGTACCAAGGATCACCGGGACCAACAATTTCACACATGAATTCTGATTCTGGTACCTCGAATGTGGGAATGAGAAGTTGCTCAATCAAGAATTCATATTTTGGAACATTGTTTGGGATATTCAACAATGATCCAATTGTTCCCATGGTGTCTGATGCTCGGTTGTTGGTTCTAGGAATCTGCTCAAATGTGAATTCTATAAAATATTCCTTGAGAGTCTCCATCAATTTCTTGTATGGAGTGAGCTTATCATCCTTGGTCTGATATTCATTATTGACTTGATTTATGATCAACTGAGAGTCTCCATAGACTTTGAGAGCTATGATATTCCATTGCACTGCTATCCTGAGACCTATGGTTAAGGCCTCGTATTCTGCAATATTATTAGTGCAAGGAAATGCCAATTTATCTGACCTTGGTATGCAATCCCCTTGTGGGGTGATGAAGAAGATACCAACTCTTGATCCATGCTACGTGTATGAGCCATCAAAGTATAGTTTCCAGTGGTCAGCTACGTTGAGGTTAAAAATAAATTCATTTGGAAACTATGAGGCAAGAGGATTCTCAGAATAAATAGGTGCCTCTGCTAGTTGATCTACAATAACTTGTCCCTTAATGGCTTTCCTCTCTACATACTCGATGTCATACTCTGACAGTATCATTACCCATTTTTCCATTCTTCCTGTGAGCATTGCCTTTGATAATAGATACTTGAGGGGGTCAATTTTGGTGATGAGCTTTATCTTGTGTGCCAACATGTAGTGTCTGAATTTTTGTGATGCAAACACTACTGTGAGGCATGCTTTCCCGATGAATGAGTAGTTTAGCTCATGACCGACCATTGTTCTACTAATATAGTAGATAGCCCTCTCTATTCCATTTTCATCATGCTGAGCTAGGAGAGCTCCAAGGGCTGCTACTATTACTGACACATATAGAATCAATGGCTTTCTTGGGATGGGTGGCATTAAGACTGGTGGTGTCAGTAAGTATTCTTTGATTTTGTTAAATGCCTCTTCACATTTTGTATCCCATTTGTATGCTACCCCCTTGTGGAGTAGGTGAGAATATGGGTTATGCTTGTCTGCCATTTGTGCTATGAATCGTCAGATAGATTGAAGTCTACCCTGGAGACCTCTCAGTTGTTTTAATGGCTTTGGTGCTTCCATCTCAAGGATTTCTTTCACTTTTTCCAGATCCACCTCGATACCCCTCATGGACACTATGTATCCTAGCAATTTACTTGATTGTACGCCGAAGACACACTTCTTGGGATTTAGTCTGACTTTGTATTCCTCTAGTCTGTCAAAGATAGCACTTAGGGTTGCTATATGATCTTGTCTTTTTCTTGACTTAGCTAGAATGTTGTCGACATAGTCTTCGACTATTTTATGAATCATGTCATGGAATATCAATGTCATGGCCCTTTGATATGTTAATCCTATGTTCTTTAGGCCGAATGACATCATATTCCAGCAGTAAGTCCCCCATGTACAAGTGAAAGTTGTCTTATGTTGATCTTCTTTTGCAATCATGATCTGGTTGTATCCTGAAAATCTATCCATTAGTGATAGCATCTCATGTCCTGCTGTCATGTCTACTATCATGTTGATGTTAGGAAGCGGGAAATCATCCTTTGGACATCCTTTGTTCAAATCTCGGAAGTCTTTATAGATTCTAATGGCTCCATCAAGTTTTGAAATAGTTACCAAATTTGACACCCATTCTGGATAATCAATTGGTCAGATAAATCATGCATCTAACAACTTTTTGAACTCCATTTTGACCAATAGAGTGATTTGAGGATGTATTTTTTGAAGCTTTTGTTTGACTGGCTTTGCTTTTGGATACACTACTAAGTGATGAACCATAGTCTTTGGATCAAGCCCTGGCATGTCAACATAACTCCATGTGAAGTTTATTTTCCTTTCCCTTAGGAATGCTGCTAGGAGTTCTTGCTCTTCTGATAATAGTGATTCCACATAAAAATGTGATATGCAGGGTCTCCTCTGTTCCTAGGTTGATAGGATTGCATTTTCCGGCCAAGACTGCTGACTTTTCCTGATGAAGAGCTCTTAAAGGAAGATTGAATCCTTCATCCTCAAGCACCTTAGAGAGGTTTTCACCATTGGATACGTCCTTTCTTTTTACTCTTTTCTTGTCAGAGAGTGCCACAGTGTGGTTTTCACTCAAAGACTTAGATATGATTCTTAGTTTCTCACTTTTGCGACTGAAGGATTCAATCGTTTCCCCTTAATAGGCTTGTGTGTCCAACTCCATTATAAACCCTGCTTTGTGATCCCCTTCTGGAATGTTGTCCCGCAATCCCATGAATTCTGAGAGGACCTTATCTTTTTTGAATGTATCGAGAAATGGTGGTCCTCGTTGGTCATAGTCAATTAGTTGGGGGTACACTAAATGGATCTCATGATTTTGATGGTCTGTTTCAAAGGAGAGGGTGCTAATCATACACATGGTGTTGTCCTCAAATAACCTAGGTAGATTGGTCATGGTATCCTCATCATCGCTACTAATATAGGCCTCAGTTATAAAGTTATGTATGTCTCTACCTACGGATATTGGTGAGCGTACATGTGCTAGTATTGGCTGAGGAGAAATATTAACCGTTCTAACCGGAGGACTTTGGCCATGTATGGTTATACTCGGAGGGGTACATCCAAGGCCAATATTTGTTATGGGTCACGTCTCTGACATGATAGGTATTATGAGCCCATTGTCATTTTGTCCCAGTCTTTGATTTCTGTCGTAGCCCATTGCAAGCATCATTTGTAGGCCCTTGCTTCTTTCGTCCATTGGTAATTCAAGTGTCGGTATTTCATCTTGATACAACATGTGAGATGGATCTGCTTCAATAACCTCCTGGCCAAGGTCTCCCCATCTTGTGAATTCAGGATAGTCTTCAAGAAAAATTTGTGATGTGGAAGCTTGGTTTTCTTGTGGACGTCCCTGTGATCTATGAGATTTTGGTAACTCTCCTATCACAAAAGCATTGTTAGGGAGCTTGTAGCTTCCACAACCGTCCTCTTGGATGATGAGCTTGATGTAAGAGATGGTGGGAATGGTGGGAATGGTAGGTGTCTCTGTCACAGAAGTGGACGCGAGAGTGGCGGGGTCGAAGAATGGTGTGGATGGGTCCTCATCATTTTTTGGCACTTGGGGGATTTTGTAATACTTTGCTTTAAGATTTTTGCAATATGAGAAAGGTTCACGATCTCCATGGACAATAACCTCTTGTCCATTATGTGTAAATTTCACACATTGGTGGAAGGTTGATGCTACAGCTTTCATCGCATGGATCCATGGGCGTCCCAGGAGGATATTATATGGTAAGTCGAGGTCCAAGACCTGACAAGTGGTTTCCATGAGAGTCGGCCCTACTTGAATAGGGAGTTTAATCGTGCCTTGAGACAATCTTTCTTGGTCATCATATGATCTTATCGTGATGCCCTTTCCTTTGTTGATAGAATCTTCTGATATTTTCAACTGCTTGATGAGGCTGAGAGAACAAATGTTCAAACCCGCACCTCCATCCACCAAGACCCTTTTGATTTTTCTCTTGTGTACAATGGATTCCAAGTGAAGTGCCCAGTTGTGAGATGGTTGGGCAGGGAAATCTTGGTCAGAAAATGTAAGGAGATTAGGCGTTATGATATTTTCGACCATAGCTTGGAATTGCTCTGCATCAAGATCTACGAGGATAGTGGATGAGGCTAATGCTTCCTCAAGAATCTTTTTATGCGCAGATGAGATTTTTAACAACTCCATGATGGAGATGTGTGCTGGTGTTCTCTTGAGTTGATCTAAGACATTGTAGCCATTAGGAACGGATCTAGATGAAGGGACTCTATTTGGTTGGGATGATCCTACAATGGTGACTTTGCCACCTCTTGTGGTGACTCCACAATCTTCGGCATGGGTGCCCTTGATAGTGATGACCATGCAGTCCTCATTTAGGGAGGTAATGACTATTTCATACACATGATTTACATTGCCCTTCCCTTTATCATTTTTATTCCCTTTGTTGCCTTGATTCGGCATCGGATTCGTGTAGATTTTAAGATCCTGATTTCTCATAGGTTGTTCCACGTTTATGATTTTCTTATCGATGAGATCTTGGATGATGTTTTTGAGTCTCATGCAACTGTTTGTGGTGTGGCCTTTGATTTTATGAAATTTGCAAAGTTTATTTTCATTATACCAAGGAGGTTTGACATTGGGTTCTTGGTAATTCTCAAATGTAGGAGGCTTGATGATTTTTTCATCGATCAAATTTTTCATTATGTCCTCCAGTGGTTCCCCCAAAATGGTGTATTTTCACTTGGGATAACTTTTGCGTTGGGGTGGTCCTCTTTGGTCATTGATATTATTGATGGTTGGATTATTGTTGGTTGGTGGATTTGTGTGATGGTGGTTTTGGTGTTGAATTTTGATTTGTGGTGCGGGTGTATGTTGGCGAGGGGCACTAATGACCACCTTGGCATCGACAACACCATCATTAGTAACATTTTTGTTCCTTGCCCATGTACGAGGTTTATCATTGTAATTGGATGATGGGCTATTGTTTTGTTGTTCATGGTATGATGTTGATTCTGTGGGTTGAGTCATAAGGGCTCTTTCGATACTAAGCACCTTGGAGATCAATTGATCATATGTGGTGATGCCCTGAACCTTGAGATGAAATGCCAAGTGACCTTCAAGGTTGGCTATGATGGTACAAACTTGTTGTTCTTCTAGCATGGTCCACTTGCTTCTATTGGCCTTGGATCACCATCATTGAAGGAATGAGGTAAATGACTCACCCTTTCCTTGTTTCAAAGCTGAGAGTTCTTCTAGACTAACATCCATTGCAATGTTGCATGTGTAGTTCTTAATGAATGCATCTATAATTTCTTGAAATGTTATAATGCATGAGGGTAAGCGAGAGAACCATTCCATAGCGTGACCTTCCAAGCTCCTAGGAAATAGCTGCATTAGATAAGTATTGTCATATGCGACCTCCATGCAATGAACTTGGAATTCCCTGATGTGATCTTCAGGTTTTCCCATCCCTCGATATTTGTAAAATTTGGGGATTTCAAATCCCTTAGGAAATGGTTTCATTATTAAGCTCCTATCAAATGGATAGGGACACAAGTTGCTTGGTGTTTTGGTTGTTCGCCCTGATTGAAGGCCGAACACTTTTTGCGAGAGCAACCTAAGTTGTGTCATCACATCATTTTGGGGATCAAGGGGTGGGATGAAAGTGTTTTGGGGTATTTCAATCGTGGGTTGGATGGGTGGGTTGGTCAGTGTGTCGTTTGATGTGTTGTTCGATGGTATGTGTATGTTATGTCGAGCTAGGTAGGCTTCCACCTACTTTTGTATGAACAACGCTTGTTGTTGATCTTGTTGTTGCTGCGCTAAGATTTGTGCTTGTTGTTGTTCCAAAAATGCTTGTTTTTGTGCTTGTTGTTGTTCCAAAAACCCTTGTTGTTTGCCTACCAATTCTACTGCTTCTTGCTGCTCTTGGTATTACTTTAATGCTTGTTGATATGCCTACAATTGCGCTGCTTGTCTTTGTGCAAGAAGTTGTGCTTGATATTGAGCTTGTTGTGCCTGATATTGGGCTTGTGCTTGAGCTTGTGCTTGTGTTGTTTGCACTTGTGCTGCTTGTTGTTGCAATAGAAGTGCTTGAGCGGCCCTTTGTGCTTGCAATGCTTGTGCGGCTTATGCAGCTTGAGCAGCTTGTTGTTGTTGTTGCAATAACGCTTGGGCTTGTTGTGCTTGTAAGGTAGATTGGGATGCTTGGGTGGCTTGTGAAGCTTAAGTAGCTTGCTGAGCGACTAGTTGTTTGGCTTTTAGTTTCTGAATTTGTTGGTATCCTCTTTGGAAAGCAACTTGCAATGCTGCATCATATTGGCTTGATTTGGTGGAAATTGGTGGTGGTGGAGATGGTGGTGGATTTGGAATAGCGTTTGTGAATGGGGTGTTGATGTGTTTGGTCCTTGTGAGACCATGCTTTGTGATATTAAGGGTGTGTTTGATGATGTTGGCATTGCTTGTGTGTTTATCATTTGTTGTTGCGATATCAATGACAAATTTTGGGTGTTTGGTGTAATGCTTTGATTGATGGTTGGGATATAGGTTTGATTGATACTTGGTAGGGGAGGAAGCCCTAAACCAAGGAGTGGTGTGGATGATTATGGAAATGGTGGGAGAGGTGGAAATGTAAGGGGTGTGAGTTGTTGTGAGAATGTTGTGGTGTCGAATATGCCCCTTGGTCCGAACATATCTCCCTCTTCTTGTGAATTTGTGAGAAGAGGTGTTTGAGGTGTTGCATGAAAAAATGATGATGATGGATCATGATGGAATGTGAGAGGAACATTTTTGTGTAATGGATTTTGAGGTATGCTTTGTTCCAAGGTGGTGTTAGCATCCAAATTTTGATTATTAACAAGGGGGTGTGTTTGAATTGTATTGAGAAATGCACTTCCCTTATTAACGTTGGGTTGGGTTGGAGCAAACGATGTTGTGATTTGCGGAATGTTTTGCGTGATGTTTTGAGATGGGGGTGTAGATGAAATGGGAATGGTGGATGAGATTGGAGAAAAAGATGTCTCCACTATAGTGCTCACATCAAAATTTGAAGGTAACTTGGCCCCTTGTTTTGCTAGTTCAGGCATGTATAACGAAGGGTTGAGCCTCATCATGATGTTGATGATTCTATGGTTGTCCAGATTTTGGAGCATTTCAGTCATTTCCTCATGAGACACTCCAAAAGTAAGGTCCTCTCCTTGGTTTTCTTCTTGCATATTTTGCAATGATGAGAGGCTCAACAGATTACTTGATTCAGTAGGATTCATTTCTGTGTTTGTTTGGCTAAGATTGCTTGAAGCGGGTGTTTCTTTGTTGGCTTCCATACTCTTCTTGTATTGAGATCTAGTTAGAACCATAAAACAAGGATCAATCTTTGAGAATATGGGAGATGAATCTCTTGATTCCTTGGATCGATTGTTATTTTATACCCCAAAGTATAAAGTTTTAGGATTCCTTGACGATCAAAGGTGATGATATGATGATGATGTTAGGGATGGATGATATGGATGTTTTAGGCTTTTGATAAATCTTGAATGAGATACTAGGATTTTGGGACTTTCGGATATGTTGCAGATTTTGATTTTGATTTTGTTTTTGGATTTGGGATTTTGAACAAAAAGACCCTAAGATGTTGGATGATGATCTAAGGGATAGCTTTGTTCAATGGATGATGATTTGAATATGTGTGAGGAGAAGGATGCATCTACCTACACCTATTCAAACAAGATGATCATTTCACTAAGTATATGAAGAAGGATTCATCCACATATACTAAGCTAGACAAGATGATTTTGATAACTTTGACTAAGCATATGCAAAAGGATGCATCTACACATACCTAGCAAAAAGTGATTTTGATAATGTTTTCAAGGATTTAGTCTCAATGATTTTGATGATTTTTTTTATTTTTTCAAAAAGCCTAGTATTAAGGATGATTTCAAGATTTTCCAAAAGGTGTTTGTGAGATAATTTTTTGTTTTGATGTTTTTGGAGGATGGATGAAAAATATTTTGATATGCTTTGATCCTAAGATGAACCTAAAAGGGACACTTTGTTTGCCTAGACCTAGGTATTGAAGAGAATGCAAATGCTTCCTATAGACCTTTGTGACCAAGAAATTATTTCTTTTGAACATTCATTTTCGAATTTCCAACCAATGATTTTTTCTTTTGGGGTTGTGAGTCTTCAACACATATGAAAGTTCATTTTTCTTAGCTTTGGTTAATGGCTTTATTTTACCAAAAACACTTTCTTTAATTAAGTTTTCAAACTAAGATGTCCAATGTCTTAATTTCTTCAAACCCCACAAGATATGTTATGTGGAAATTCAATGAACTTAAGGAAAGGGTTTTCCTATTGTTTACTTAAGGAGACAAATCGAGATATAATCCAATATTTAGAAACCTCTAAGGATGTGAATCCCAAGGGAAAGCAATAACATATGGATTGATTCAATTTATTTGTCTTCAAAAGGGTTTGAAATTTGGATGAGATTCAAGTGTTTGTTTCCATGATGTTTTCGATCAAGCAATGCATTTTGTAACCCAAGAATAAGTACAATCTTGTGGATGTGTAAGACAATATTTGTTGGATTCCCACTTGGACAAGTCCAGCTACGCTTATCTCTAGAGAACGATTAGATGCTTGACCCCACTGGCTCTCCTCCATGACACTCACTTAAACAGGGCAGCCAAGCATCAACACCCATGAAACTCCCATGGCATGTTTTCCATTTCTACTTGAAGATCGTAAAGGTGTGGGGTGGCTTGAGAATGACCATTCTTGCACTAACAAATAGATTAAAGGATTTTGAAAAATTCTAGCACATGGGTTTTAATAAGGACTTTCCATTCGTGGAGATTGACCCATACGGCAAGAGTCCCCTTTCGGATCCATCTTGTCGGAATCAACCACGTGATATTGGCGTTTACTCCAATACCCACATTTATATACCAGTTGGAAATACTCTTGGCTTTAGAGTGTTATCAGTTGAGTCGTTCCCTTGGGTGAGTATTTTTTCCCCAAAGCAGGCCTCTAGGATAAACAAAAGTGAATGAAGAACAATATTCGTAACTCGATCAATCCTTGTTGGCAACAAGGAAAGAGAATATACACAACAATGACCCCACTCACACGCACACAATATGTTCAATTTTAAACCCAAATCGAAGTGTGGAGGTGATTGCTTTGTCTCACCTTAAAGTCATGAAAAATGCCTTTTGATTCTCAAGATCGCTATAAAGCGCGAGAGAAGCACATACGTCCTTTTTCAATGGCTTTAGTTTAAGTAAGACCTCACGAAAAACAACGCTACACTTGTTCTTTTTAAATCCACAGGGAAAAATTTGAGTTTGTTTTAGAGCACCAAATCACAAGTGAAAGACAAATTTGTTCAATTTGTTAATCCAAGAAACAAAATCTAGTAAGTTGTGATCCTAAGGTTCATTTTAGCCCTTTGCAAGAAGTAAACAAAATGATTCTTTTTAAACCCAAACGAAGTTAGTATCCTAAGAAAGAAGTGCTAATAATTCCTTGAAGAAGTGTTAAACAAACACTAAAGTGTTTTAAAACACTTTGATTGCACAAAATATCATCATGCTCCTCTTTCCTTTGTTTTCGATTTCCAACCTACAAGTGAGGAAAACCAATTAGATTCTAGAAAATACAGAAGTTAAAAACCAGAAAATAGAATATAAATTAATCATAAATCAAAAGCACGTGCTAAAAATCAAATTTTCCCTTTTCACTGTCTCCTAGCATCGCAACTCGCAATGGCGTCATAGTTTGGTTTCTGAGTGGTGCCCTCACAACACCACTTACCAGTCAGCGGCACTCTATGTCGGGATAGAGAGCTCAATTGCATCACAATTTTCCCCCAGCGTCATGGTTTCCTTCCAGCATCGCTGTTTTTAAAAATTTCAAAAAGTCCTGCAAGTCAACGAGTCCAGCGGTGGAGTTTAGAATTCAAATATTTTGGTGGCACAAGTCCAACGGTGCAATTTGTGTTTTAAGCGGTTCCATATAGTGACACTGACAAGCCCGTGGTGCCAAAATAGCGACGCTGAGCTCCCAGGGTTGGAATTTTCTATGTGTGAGTGAAAACATAGAATTTTTGAAAAAAATTGATTGAAAGTGAGATGCGGCCCTCCCTCTAGCGCCAAATGTGCGAACCCTTTTCCTAGTATCTGCAAAACAACATGAGTAAACAAGTTAAATAAGGAATTGCAAGCTAAAACAAGGATTTCCCATGAAATCCATTTACAAACTCAAAATAGGAAAGAAAACAATGAAGAACAAAATAAAAACAATGAAATAGCTTGAATCCTAATTTAAATGTGCAAACTCATGATCCCATGCAGGAATTGGTGCCAATTTGATGTGAAAATTGGCCCTTTCCCAATTCCTAAGATTGCAGGCTTGATTGTGTTGATGATATTGATCCACTTTGTTGATGAAAGATGAGAACTCCAAGCCAAAATCTGCAAAAACCTAGCTATGACTCAATGATAATGGATGAAATTCAAGAGATATTTGAGCATGGTAACTTTTCCTAGATTGTGGATGATCAAATGAGGATATGAGCTCTTTATTTATAGAATTTCAAGATGGATGAATGTCCAAATTTGAATAATGTGGGACTAACATTCATCCAAAGATATGATGCCACTTGTCAAGCTATGAATGGATGATGGATGTGCAAGATTTGGGGTTTGTGCCAATAAATGCATGAATTTGAATTTCAAATTTGTTGAAATGACATGTAAGAGGGAAGGGAAAATGCAATAAATGCCATTTGGCTCAAGGCAAAGGACATGTAAGATAAATTTATTTTCTTGTTGGATGTACATGTTGACTTAGAATTTTTGAATTCAAATTGAGAGAATATTCCAAAAGATGCCTTCTGAGGAAAATAAAGATTTAATAAATGAATTAAATCTATTTTCATGTGCAACTTGCTTTATCTACAGGATGGGACATGAGATGAGATTAAATTAATCAAGGGTTAATTAATTTAATGAGAGAGGTTAGATGATGTGACCTATTTGACTCAAATTTGTGAATTTATTTAAATCAAATAAGAGAGGAATATGACAAGAGATTAATTAAATAAGGATTTTGATTTATTTAATTAAAAAATATGGTGTTAGATTAAATCAAATAAGGTTTTAATTTATTTAATTTAATGGATAGACTTTAGAGATTTAATCAAATAAATTGATTATTTAATTAAATAGGGATAATTAGATCAGATGGGTTGATTTAATTAACAAGAGAGATGACTTGATTAGATAAAAATGATTTATTTATTCAAGAGATGAATATTGATGAATTTAATCAGATAGGGGAATTTGATTAAATGGTTAGACCGAAGGATGATTCAGGAAGAAATGATGTTAGTGAGTCAGGATCAGATGCACGATGTCAATCAGTATATTTTACATGTCTACACTACTGATATTTGATTTGCAGCATGTGGCATAGGTGGGAGGAGGCATTTTCATTTGTATTTTCTAACTTTTTTATCTTGTCTCATTTTGCAATCTCATTTAGTTATTTCACACTCATTTTGACTTAAAATTAATGTTGCATTTACACTTATTTGGTTTAAAATTTAAAACTCACATTATTTCACTCATGAGTTTAAAATGAACACTACTTGCATATTCACTCATTTGACTTTAAATTTACAATAGCTCGCATATCACATTCATTTGCCTTAAAATTAACCTTACATTTTCACTCATTAGCTTTAAAATTTTAACAAATTTGCACATAAAGTGTCATTTTCTCACATTTTGATTTGGGGACCTAAAATAAACCATTGTCTTCATTGTCTTGTGATTTTGCATTTTGTTTTGAGGTGTGTATTCTCTTCTCTCACACCATTTGGTGATCTTGAGAGCCAAAAATATCTCTTTACATTTTTATTATCACCCACACATTTGGTTTTATTAAGGTTAATGAACACCATGCTAGTATGAGTTAAACACATTGTGTATACTCTCCCCTCACGCCTTGAAGGATATTGGAGATAAAAAATATATATTTGACTTTCTTTTGTTTTACCCTGAGAGGGGCCTACCAATATGAGACACATCCGTTCAGAGAACTCCTTGGTGAATCCAACCAGTTTTTCCCTTGATTTTGTATATAAAAGGATAGGGGAAACCCGATTCTGAACAACCTTGCCATCCAACCATTCCGCTTGTTGGGAGGTATGTCCTCGAGTTGCGAATAATAACCAAACTAGTTAGAGGCCACCATTTTGATTGAGTTTTAGTGATATTCTTAGTACAAGGGTGTAGTACTACACCCTTAATAGTTTTACACCCAACATTTATCTCCCTTGAGTGACATGGGAATCCCTAGCTTAGCATAAGTTACTTGTTAAAACTTGTAACTTTCCACAGAGAGGGTGATTGGGTCATACTTCCATTCTAGGAGGCCCCTATCCATCCACTTTCCTAGATAAAATGTGATACATTTAACTGGAAAGGGTGTACCTCCCTTGCGTTGACGAAGATTCCTTGAGTGGGTCTTATTGGTTCCCAAATCAATAGATGCAATGAATCCTAAAGAGTAGTCACTCTCATATTCACACTTACAAATTGAATTGGCCAATGAACAAGATTTAGTCAGAGAGACTGAAATCTTCTACACTTCTGGCTCTATTAAACCAAGAAGGGTAATCCCAATCAGTATATTTATAGATACTTGTGTGCCAAAGTACCAAATACACTATAAAAAAAAATGGTTCTCCTTTGATTGTTTGAAAGAAATAGTACTCTAAAGGCTTGGCTGATCATTACAGTAATGCCTCATTTAAACATGAGAGATGCGATTCATTAAAATGAGCTCAACAGACAAGAAAAATGGGACTGATAAGTAATAGGATTTAAATTTATAATCAGTTGTTGAATTAACCAACAAAATGTAACATGAATAACCTGTTAGTTCTCAAAAACGTTGGTTTGAAATCACAAGAGGTTGCCAAGTTCTTGATACGCTTTAGGCTAATGAACAAGGCCAAATGGTATATTTGAACCTTCTTCTCTTTAGGCTCTGCCAGACCTAGGCAAGTGCACCTATGCAAATGAGGCAGAGTTAAACTATATGCTTCCTACTTGAGCAATCTATCCACAATGGAAATTTGGAGTGGGATAGATGAAAGCTTAATAACTACTCCTATTAAAATTTGAGATGTGAATGTTTGAATAAGATTTTATAAAATTCTAAAATGGAATTGGAATGACCAATGCCTACTTTTGTTGGGCTAATGGAGTCAAGAGGTAAATGAGATGTGTGTCCTATTTCTGGATTAAATTCTAATTGTTTGACACTTTTATGAGCTTATGCCTAGCATAAACGTGGAAGGATGCAATTATCAAGTTCTTCTTATTGATTCAAATGACTTTTTCTGGATTACTATGATTAATTAAAAGAATTTAATCCTTCCTTGAAGGATCCAGTTAACTTAACCACACAAGAGCAACAAATGTGCTTTGATAAATTGAAAATATCCTTGATACATCAATTTAAATAATAAGGAAATTTCAACCTTAGAGACAACTGGATAATATTTTCAATTATTTCAACAAACAACTGACACCATATTTGGATCACCAAATTTATGCATTATTCTCCATTATATAATTTTAAAATATTTTACAATATACATCATAATGTTTTGTTAAACCAACTGACCAACCTATCCAACTACCTAACCTACTGATTCTTCCCTCCATGATTTTATTTCACCTTACATATATACATTGTTTTTCCAAGGTTACAACTCTTCACAACATCCATCTGGTGTAACTCTTTTTGGTGCAGCTCCTCGTTTAATTATTCTCGAAAAAATAAAATATTTAATTAATTGCCTCTGGCAAATTAAATATTTTAACTTTAATCTTCAACTTTGTATCTCCACATATTTCCTCTTGTTGGAAACTTCACATTCGTTCTTTCACCTATTGAATATATAATTTGAGTAAAAAAAATTACCCACCTTTTAACTCCCTTTGTTTTTGCCTTCGAGACTAATTTGATTTATTATTTTCAATCTTCATTTATTTGGAGATTTGCACTTCATTCTTACTCAATTAATTAATAAAATATCCTTTGGGTAAAATAATTACCCACTCCCTATTTCAATTGGTGAAAATATTTTACAAAGTTTATATTTACACTCTTCAAAAATATCTTACCTGGCACACCTTTATTTTTAATAAATTAGTTTCTATTTTTACGGCTCATTTAATCTCCCACACACATTTTATTTCACCGCATACCCATGTATAAATTTGTGACCCCTTGCGGTAATGCGAGGAATATTATGAGACCTCCCGCAACACTGCACACATCTTTGACTCCTCCTGCGGGGACGCAGGGAGGCTCACCGCTCACCCGCAGACCTTTTGTTGGGTGCCTATTCAACCATGTCATTTATAAAATTTGAAATTCAACTTCCTCATTGGAAAAATCCTCCTTGTGTGTTTCTTCTTCAGTATGCAATAAACACATTTTTTGTTTTGGATTATAGGCTTCGGGGTGTTCTCAGTTCCACAACTATTATGCTTTACGCTGAATTTTGTTCCCCATATTCTCTCTTTAATGTTACCTGCGCAACTTCTTCATATGTATTGGTCTCCTCCTTGGCGCGGCTTGATGACACTTCAATCTGTGTTTCAAACTGCATTCCTCTTCTTATTCCTCTTTCAACATTCATTTTCCTTTGTTGTGCTTTATATCGTCCTTCATATTTTATTTTGGAACTCTTGCAATCTCTTGACTCCTGCGTACCCTCTCTACATCTGCATTTTCATTTGATTTGATGTACAACATATGTCTTTGAAGTTCGCTACCAATATCTCCATGTTTCACTGTATTTACTTTCTCCTCTCATGCGTGGAATGTGAACTCTTTAACTATTATGCTTTGATCTTCAATTCACATCCTCACCTATCCGTCCGTCTTAAATGAATTAAACTATAATTTTAACTTCTTGAATTCCACCATGCTACGCCTACCATACAAGGGTGCAACATTTATTCAATTTAAATGCATTAAAATCCAGACAGTGTTACTATGCCTTCCCATGATTGTCACTGGCATTAACCTTAATGGTTGTGGAACCAAGCATCTGACTTATCAATCTTGCAGAAATACTAGGCATCCCAGTTAACACCGCTTCCTTTATGTTTACAAGGGCAGCGCAAATAATATTCTTGATGTTGTGACATACGCTCATACCTTTGTAATCACCCTGTTTCAATGCTTTCATTTTATGAATTATAGAAGCCTTATTTGGTTGGACTATATCCACGGCACAAATCCAAATCCAACGGTTCCTGATCACTCATTCCAAAACTAATAGAATTCTCATTGATATGATTGCACATTGTTATAGTGGAAGCCTATTTTTAAAGTGTTTCACACTGGAATGGTTTCTGATTGCTCCAATTTTCACTTAGAATAATTCCCATGACAACTTTATGCGCATTGTTTTGCCAGATAAATGCGCAAGTAAGCTTTGAATTTAAAAGCCAATAGTGACATGATTTTTTTTGAAGTGGGTCAGACACTTCCTTTTGTTGTTCATGGCAAATTGGCTCAATTCCTTCACAAATTTTTACTCATTCCTTTTATTGACTTCTGGTTGTAAGAGATCCTTGCTTGCAAAGAAACCAAAGAGAGGCCACCTCTTCTGTTGTAAAACTCACATTGTAGTGATCTAAGAATGGAGTTGAAACCTTTGTATAACTATATAAGCCTCAAATGATAAAGCTTTTATTGCAAGTCTAGGCATCTTCTTGAAGTCTTCATAGGTATTCTACTCAAATCACCACCCAATGCTTGTATAGAATTTGCACCTCTCAGATGTGCATTGGTATTTCAAACATTTCATTTTTTACTGTAAATAGTCCCCAAATGCCTGTTGGATAAGTGTTGTATTTTGCACCCATGGATCAACTGCTCCCCCTCCACCAGTTTCAATAGGACACATTGATTGCATTGTATCAATGGAAAACTTTAAAGATTTATGAGCATCCTCCTTTTCCTCATACCCAAGGTGGTTGCCAATGTTCTGAATTTGTGTTGATATTCTAATGCGTGAAACACTCCTCCTAGAAGCAAAGTGTTTGAAGCTCACACATGAAGCACTAATCATCTCTCTTACTTTTATGACACCTTCTGAATGAGATCCTTGGAGTAGATGTGCAAAAACAGTCCTTTACACTAGTATAAGTATTTTGACAGAGTAGAAATTTTTCTTACAATGTGCCAATATGGTATTGATTGAGACACTTGATGAATTATCATTTTGTCCAAGCAATAATCTCAATGACAATACATTTTCAAAGATTTGTTCTGAATACTTCAAGTTGTTTTCTTGTGATGGAGTCCTCCTCCATGCCTACTATCATGAATATATTAGCAAATGGAACCCATAAAGTCAAAATTGACAAATGCCATTAGTTCCAATTTTTGAAGTTATTTCCCTTTTGACATTTTGCACTATGATGAAAATAGGTCATGTACCTTTCAGAATCGCCTTAGAAAGTTGATCAAAACTTCTTCTTGAGCCATGAAAACGCACCAAAATGTTGAGTTGTGATAGGAGAGTATGGTTGCAGAATGATTTGGTATGAGGTGATCCAGATTGAAAACTGTCAACAGTCAAAGTAGCTTACTTGGCATTTTCTGAAAAGTTTCCACTATCCAACTCAATTGGAAACCTCTACTTGCCTTTTTTGAAAAAATATAAAATCTTATTTTTAGAAGCTATAATTTTTCATACTAGCCCATTTAAGCATGGTGAACACGTGTGCAAGAGGGTTTTCCACCAGGAATCTTATTTTGCAAAATATGAGGTGTCAAAGTTTTCTTTTGTAAGGATTTTGTGGAAATGCTGGTGTCAAAACTGTGCAAAATCAGTTTGGTTTTGGCTTTGAAAAAAAACCAAATTAGGTGCTATGACCCTAAAAATTGGCATGGAGATACACTTTCATGAGGAGAATCTAGAGAATCAATTGGTTTTTCATGGTGAGCTTTCAATTGCTTAATAACAGCTTCCAAAGATGGCTACTTTAACATATTTTACTGTGTGTAGACAGCAAATCTTCACAGAACCCTTCAACTTGACGTTTCGAAACCTTGTCAAAACTGATCGTAGGAAGCTGAAACTTGGCATGCACATTCACATACGGTAGATAAACATCCATGCAAGGTGGTTTGGCATGAAAATGAATAGATCCAATGTGATGATTTTTCAAAATGTGCTCCTTGGGCTGCTTTTTCAACTGAGTTTTCTAAGTGTCGTATTAAAATTTTTGACATGGCACCTTCAAATTTTGGCAAAATTTGAAGGTTCAACCATAACCCACTTAGATTAGTGCTTCATTCATTGGAATAGAGTCAACCTAAACACCCACATAATCTGATAACAATCTTCAATTTGACATTATATGAAGCTCTAAAATGCTGCCTTACAATATTTTAGCATAATATCTCGCCCACTACTTATCAAAATCCTAGCACTCAGCTTAATACAAATTTACAGCCCATATTCAAGTACCTACATTAATTCTTTGAATTAATAGACAAGAACAAAACCACACATCTATATGAAACTAATGGAGACAAATAAGATAACCTTGATTATATTATTCATAACTTGCAAAACTAGTACATAGGAGAGTAAAATGGCCTTGAAATTGCACTATTCAATATTATCTTGCTAGTATTGCAACCAAAATTACATAAGTATCAACAGACTCCAACCTAAAACAAAACCTCTGAAATGTTCTATATTCATATTACAATATACTCTGTGACTAATTACAGAACAACCTCTCCCAAAATGGAGCAGAAACAACACTTGAGCAGAAAAAAACCCTAAGTGGAGATCATAAGAACACACTTGCATATTCAAGTTCGTTGATCTACAACTGCCTTTGCTTACTGAATAATCTTCAACCTTGCCCCTGCATTCCCACTTCATCATTTACCTATAACAGAAAAATATTCCCCCTTGGAAGACACATCATTCTTATCATTTTCCTTTACAAAAATATCTATTTGTGAAAGTTTAGAAACCCCTCATGAAAATCTTTCACTCTCCCCTTATTTGGCTGTAAAAACTTCTTTACCTGCGTATTTATCATTTACTAATATCCACAGCTCCAAACCTCTATTTCGTTCAAATTATTTTATCGAACTGTGAAAATCACATTACCTGTGCACAATAAAATAAATTAGCGATTGAAGATATTCACTTTTGTTCACCAGAATCCTCCATTCTATGTTCTGCAACTTCACAATGAAATTTAATGGCAACAAGCAAATGCATGCACCAGTCAATATGCAACTTTGTCTTCATGAAATTCTTCTCAATATGTTTGTGGCTTTAGAAGCATGAAATTATGAACCTTTGTATTGTAGATGTAATTTGGAGGTGCCATAATATCTACATCGCCAATATGCTAAAGGAAAAAGCATTAAATCAATGATACACGATGGAGAGAACACAACATCCCTCCATCACGGATTTGATGAGAGAAAGAGTTTCAAACCAACAATCAACGATGAGTTCTATTGTGACTTTGGCCAATAGAAAGCAAGAATTAAACTTGTCTTTTCTTATAAACATTTGAAACGCACTTTATACTTGCCCTAAATGCCTCTTTGCATTTTCCCAATATTTAAAATATTCAAAATATTTTAAATATGAACATTTGAAACATTATTAAAAATTGTGACTTCTAATTACATCTATGGCCCAAATGGAGCAATTTCACGGCACACAAACGGTGACCCCTGGAGCCAAGTTTTTTTGCACACGGCCATAATAAATTATTTAGAGAAAACTCATTTCCTCAAACTTCACCCAGCCATGAAGAACCAGGTACCTCCTTTGTAAACTAGCCCCATGGGACGTGTTCGCCACACCAGAAATGCATTAAAATAATGCATCATATGGCCTTTCTTTTTATGAAAATGGAGCTATAAATGTTTTAGACCAAAATAAGAAATGGGTTGTCCTTAGAGTTTCAAAATTTAAAATTTTTGGAACACCAATTTTGGCCATGTTGCAGTTAGAAAAGGATTAGTTAACCCATCAAAGCTCATCCAGGAGGCCCAAAACTGAGCATGCATGTTACCATTTGAACCAAAAATATATTGCAACAAATAGAATGGAAGAATTCTTCCTGAGGTGAAAATTATTAAATACCAAAGTGGCTCACTCAGGCTTTTCTACAATTTCACCTATCAAAAAACCAACTCGAGTACACCAAGTCACCTCCTTGAAAAATTATCAAATCATCTTCTGGTAAACTACCACTAGACACACTAAATCACTTAGGTACATTGAGCATGTGTGCAAGAGGGCTTTCCTTCAATCCACATTGTTCACTAGATATTAAGGGTCAAAGATGACCATTTTGAATCATTCTAAAAATGCAGATGCAAAAAGTGAACAAACTGAATTTGCTTTTGATTTCAAAAAAATAGAAAATTAGATCCTGAGGCTCTAAAATCAGATCAGGGAGCACATGAATGTAAGGGGAATGTAGTGCACCAATCCTTTTATCTTGACAATTATCTAGCTGTGAAATATCAACTCAAACAGGAGGCCACTTTGTAGAACTGAGAGTTCATAAACAGTAGAAAAGTGTCAAAACCCTCCAGCTTTGCTTTTCAAAACACTATCAAAACTCATCATGGGAAGCTGAAAATTGACATGCACATTCACATATGTCACACATGAGTGTGTCCACAAAGTGGTTTTGCATGAAAATCAACTAGCCTCGAATTATGACCCTCAAAAGTAGGTCACTTGGGAAGATTTTTTTCAAGGGCACTTTTGAGTGTGCAAGGGAAATTTTTTCAATATGGGCACTTCAAATTTGAAAATTTGAAGGTGTCAATAGTGGCTCTTTCTAGGGATATATGCCCCCTGCGGGCATAGCAAGAATTCAAATCTATGGGAGAGTAGACCAGGTGCCAGAAACAATGGGTGACAAAGTCTTTATTAAAAATATTTAACTTCACTTGATGGCCCCAGGCCACCAAATGAAAAAGAGCAGTCAATTCTTACCTTTTTCAAACACCAATTTGTTAAAAGAGTTGATATCTTTTAATCCATACTTACCTTTGCTACACCATAGCAACATGAGTAGCTTCATTCTTGCAAAGGCAAGTGCCAGGCTACCTTTGAATTTAGCTTTACTATCACATGGAAATCAAATGACATAGGTTGCATCACTTCCACTCATTCCATTTTATGATTCTATGGAAATTGACAAAATGTGAGGATAGTGATCAAGACCATCTGAAAACACGGCCTTGTCCCATTTACCAATTCCCTCACAATGATTAAGGTTAGAAAAGAAACCATCCTTCAAAAATAGTGTCCAATCCTTCTGTGTGTCAAGCAAAGAGTGCTCACACATTTGTAACTCATCCAACTGAATTACATCACATGTGATTTTGTTATCATCCCAACAACACAGCTTGATCACATTATTACATGTCTCAATGTTCTAGAAACAAGACTCATCAACATCCACATGTCCATTATCCACATTCAATTCATAGCATTCAAAGAATGCATCAACATCCCAAATAGTGTTTCCCACTTCAAGTTCATAGACAAGGTTGTAAACAATCAATATGTTACCATAAGAAGAAGTTTCAAGTATAGGTTCATATGGCTCAGAAACTACTTCTGCAACAAATTCCTCACAATGACTATTTAAAACACATTCACTGCTACAAGAAGTATCATATTCAATACCACCTCCTGCTGCATCAACATGACAATCTGAAGCATACTGCCTATGAGGAAAATTATGAGCTACAGATCGAGCAAAGAGGTCTGCATATGCATCCATGTGATTTACACAATCATGTTCTTCAAGTGCAAACTCATCACAAAGAGTGTCATCAGTTGTACCAATATTTGTCTCTCACTTTCACTTTCATGTACAACTATATCAATGCTATCATCATGCAGACACTTAGTGATAACTTCAAAGGAAACAAAAGGATTAGAAGAAGGTAAAGCATCAAACAAAACAGGAGTTCCTTGTTCATCATTGTCAACATATGCATGCTCTTCATAACCAACTACTTGAATTGATTCATCCACTAAATATCTTGCATACATATCTCCTTGTTCACACTGCTGCAACAATCAACAAAGCTACCTTCTTCCCTGTCAAACTGAAAATAATCAATAGTTTCTTCATTACAACTACTTTTGGTTGATCCTTCCAATTGAAATTTATTGCACTCCTTGTCATCTACATTTGATACATTAATGATCTCAACATCATTCTTCAAATTTGTAGGCTCCTTTGTCTCATCATGACTTTCATCAATGCTATACTCACTTGTAGAATGGGTATGACTAAGTGCATCATAACAGTGTTGATTACACATTCTTTCTTCAAATAAAATATTCAATTCATATAACTCATCATGTTCTTGTGAGCCTTCAAAAATGTTAGCATCACTTTCCTTGTTGGAACACTTTTCATTTGAAGAAATTAATTCAACCTCTTCCTTATGAGAGGAATCACAGTCACTAGGGCTACACATAGAATTGTAATAATCTTGAGCACCCAGAGAAGAGTGTTTTTGAGTTGGTTGCAAACTTCCATCTACAACACCATTGTTCTCATCATGAAGACATGAAACTTTAGAATCATCATGATCTTCAACTGTATATTCAAAATCCATATAAGAGAAAACACTTTTAGTATCATCTACATCATTGTAGCCTTCATTTGCTATAGAAAATATTCTCTCTATTTTTGCATTTTCAGAGAAAATAGAAGAAACTTCACATATTCCATTTATCTCATCATGGCCATCATGGCGACCATCATGGCTGCAATCTTTAACTGGGTTTATTTCTTTTGTAGGTTGTTCAAAAACAACTTCCTCATCACCAAACGATGCATCATTCTTGTCTTCTACTATACCATTTGCATCTATTGGACTGAGTCTTGCAAAAGTACCATCACATAATTGAGTTAGGAGATTACTTCCATATTTATCTATCATTTCCTCAACTACCAAAATCCATTGATATATGCATTTAAGATTAGGAGGCTTCAAATGATTTGGCATAGTATTCATACCTAGCTCACAACAATGGAAAATAACTCATCAGGTCTTTCTGATTCTGGTATGTCAAGCAGAACTTTCATGAATCTATCGTGAAAATCATAGATGGATTCGTCCTCCAATATTTCTACATCACACAATGTATCCATAGATGACATAAGTTCAACCTCATTTTTAGATTTCTCTTCATATTCTTCTTGGGTATGCAAATTTATTTCTCCAGACAAACATTCATCATTCACTTCACCAAACTCATCCATGAACAGTTTCTCAAGCTCTTGCCATGAACATATAGAATGCATTGGTAAACTAGAAAACTAATATTCAAGAGTATCTTCTAAGGTTCTTACAAAAAACTTCATGGTAGCATCTTCCTCTACTATTTGACGATGTTCCATTACATCAAGAAAACCTTGCAAATGTTGTGATGCTAATTCTTCAAAACCTCCTCTAAACTTAGGCAAATATTCATTAATTCTTCTTGGAATAGAATGTGGGTAACCTTGGATTTTACTAAAATCCAGAGGGTCGTATCTCTCATTAGTGAAAATTTTCCTTTGAGGAAAGGGTTGTGTTCCAGGCATGATACTACAACTTGTAGAGGGAGAACTAGGACATCAATACATTTTTGTAAATAAAATATATTCCCTCTACAACTATTCAATTTCAATATCCTTTTTAGAATATCCTAATTTCTCATTTCCCTTTCTACTAGTATCTTAAAATACTGAATAAGGGACAGTATTAACTAGATTTTTTTTGTTGAAAACCTTCTTACAAAGATATTACAGTAGAAAAATACCTAAGAACTACTGCAACCAACTCTTCTGATGATGTAAAAATTTATGTAGAAGTTGCCACCTTTTTGAAAGAGTACAATATTTTCAAGCAGTAGGAAGCTTCTTCCAAGATCTAAGTATTTATGAGTTCTCTCCACCAGCAGAGCTGTTGGCAGATGGCCAATGCTCCCCTTGAGATTCGTGACATGGACTAACCACCTCTCGTGGATCCATTAACTATGGTAATTGTATCAGGCATTAATAGGTTGATCTTTTGGAGCAACAAAAATTGTGGGCCAACAAATGGTATCAGAGCCAAAGGTGTTGGGTTTGAATCCTCTCGGGTAATGCTAAGGGTGAGTTTGTTGGTAAATGGTCAGTGCTCCCCTTGGGATTCGTGACATGGACTATCCACCTCTCATGGACCCATTAACTCTAGCAGTTGTATCGGGCATTAATAGGTCGATCTTTTGTTGCAATGACAACTATGGGCCAACAATAGCACCAGACTTCAAAAATACATCATAAACATTTCATCAATCTCCTTCAAGTATGTAAGTCATTGGATCATTTTTGAAAATTCAATGACTCTTTGACTGAATGGTTTGAAACCAAATATTTCTAGAATTTCCCCTAGTAGAGTCACCAATCTATTGGTTCCCAAATCAACAAATACAATGAATCCTAAATAGTAGCCACTCTCTCATATTCATACTCAGAGATTGATTTGGCTAACGAACAAGATTCAATCAGAGAGACTAAAATCTTCTACATTTTTAGCTATGTTAAAAGGAGGGTAATTCCAATCAGTGTATTTATAGATACTTGTGTGCCAAAGTACTAAATACACTTTAAACAGATGGTTCTCCTTTGATTGTTTGAAAGACACAGTACTCTAAAGGCTTGGCTAACCTCTATAGTGATGCCTCATTTAAACATGAGAGATGTGATCCATTAAAATGAGCTCAACACACAAACAAACTGGGACTGATAAGTAATAAGATTTAAATTTATAATTAGTTGTTGAATTAACCAACAAAATGTAACTTGAATAACCCACTTAAATCAGTGCTTCACTCATTGGAACGAATTCAACCTAAACACCCACATAATCTGATAACAATCTTCAATCTAACATTATATGAAGCTCTGAAATGTTTCCTTACAATATTTCAGCATAATATCCTGACCACTACTTCTTATCAAAATTTTAGAACTCAACTTAATACAAATTTACAGTCATATTCAAGTACCTACACTAATTCTTTGAATTAATAGACAAGATCAAAACCACACATCTATCTGAAACTGATGGAGACAAATAAGATAACCTTAATTATATTATTCATAACTTGCAAAACCAGTACATAGGACAGTAAAATGGCCTTGAAATTGCACTATTCAGTATTATCTTGCCAGTATTGCAATCAAAATTACATAAGTATCAACAAACTCCAACCTAAAATAAAACCTCTGAAATGTTCTATATTCATATTATAGTATACTATGTGACTAATTACAGAACAACCTCTCCCAAAATGGAGCAGAAACAACACTTAAGGAAGAAGAAACCCTAAGTGGATATCATAAGAAGAGACTTGGCATATTCAGGTTTGTTGATCTGCAATTGCCTTTGCTTGCTGAATAATCTTCAACCTTGCCCCTGCATTCCCGCTTCATCATTCACCTGTAATAGAAAAATATTCTCCCTTGGAAGACACATCATTCTCATCATTTTCCTTTACAAAAATATATGTTTGTGAAAGTTTAGAAACCCCTCATGAAAATCTTTCACTCTCCCCTTATTTGGCTATAAAAACTTCTTTACCTATGTATTTATCATTTACTAATATCCACAACTCGAAACCTCTATTTTTACTTGGGAAAGCATTCAAATTATTTTATCGGGCTGTGAAAATCACATTACCCATGCACCTTTACCTCCAACAAAGGAAGCAATTTTCCCGTGAGTTCATAATGCCCAGTAACTACCATTGCCCATTGCTCGTAAGACGAGGAAAAATAAAATAAATTAGCAATGCACAATGTTCATTATGTTCCCAACAATACGAAGCTTTTTACATTTGCTTTATTGCCCACGATTTTAAGAAATTTTACCTCTTTACATCAATGAAAGCTTTAGTTTTATTTTCAATCGGGAAAAAAAAAAAAAATTTACCCAAGCCCATGCTTTTAACTTCAACACAATTAAAGTTTTTGAGGGCTTTAATTTTTCACTTTATTAGGTAATAAAATAATTACCTATGCCTCATATTTCACCTCCATTTTCCTAGCAACAAATAAAATTTTATTTGTGAAAACTTTTTGAAATTCCCTTTTAGCCACTGAAGTTTATTGGGCATTACACTTTAACTGCTTTATCTCCTCACCTTCAATCAAATATTTGCATATAGCTTAATTCACAGCCCCACATCTTCACTATTGGTAATACCATTGCACTTCACAAATGTAGAAGAAAATGAAAATACATATTAGCGATGTGTGATAGGGCACTGCTCCATCACACATCTCTGATGTATTTGGGAAAAGCATAATACAATAGCGATGGGAGAAATCTCAGGAGGATAACCATCGCACATCGCTCATATGATGAGGATAAATAAAATAAATTAGCGATGAGCAATACTCACTTTTTGTTCACCGCAATCCTCCATTCTCTATTTTGCAACTTCACAATGAAATTTAACGGCAACAAGAAAATGCATACACCAATCAATATGCAACTCTGTCTTCATGAAATTCTTCTCAATGCTCAAAGAAACTTCACAGTTGTACGTTCGTGGCATTTGAAGCATGAAATTATGAACCTCTATATTGTAGCGTGTAATTTGGAGGTGCTACAATATCTCGCATTGCCAATACGCAAAAGGAAAAAGCATTAAATCAGCAATATGGGTATGGGCAGGATCATGATGGGCCAAAAAGTGGCGATATGATGGGTATGTGGCTGACAAATTTTTTTTAACCCAAAATTGATGAAACGAAAAGGGTTTTTAAAGGAGATTCTCATCTTTCCACCAATATAAATTATATTTTACTTTGAATTTAATAAATAATTATTATTCATTTTCTATTTGAATTATGACAAAAGTCCTGATTGATAGACTGATTGAAAAACATCAATAGCTTTCAAACAGTATCACATTTTTTGAATTCCAAACATGTGTCACATTCTATGCTTAGCATACTATAGGACTAAAAAAAAAATGTATTAATTTCATGAAGTTTTGACCAAGTTAAGGTGGTCAGACATATGAGTTTTTATATTTTTTAAAAGTTGTAATAAAAAATTCATAATTAATTATTTACTTGGAAAAAAATTACAAAAAAGTATGCATCACATTGGAACATGAGTTCTCTGCTTATATTTAAAATATTATAAAAAAATATTATCATTTTATTGTGGTTAGGGTGGTCAGACAAACACCTACTTCTTATTTTTTCCCTAAAATTTAAGTACTACTGCATTGAAATTTCAAATTTTCACCAAATAGATTTTTTTTTTTTAAATAAACCTAGTAGTTTAGAAACTATATCCAATTTTCTATGGATTCTATTCTTACATGTTTTTGAAATAATATAGATAACTTACTCAAATTTTTACACCAAGTTTCCTAACTCTTATTTTTCTATTTTTTTCGCCACTTAAGGGCTTGTTTTTTCCATGATGATGCTGCACATACACATACATGCTGGAGAGAACATAGATCATGGGTTTGATAAGAGAAAGAGTTGTTATCACCTGAAATTGCACCCTTGTTGAACCTAAAGTTCAACGCCTCAGTGTAACATTGGAAGACTTCTAAAGATGTGGGTTTCTTGTGAGCAGAGGTAAACCTACGGAGAAGGCCGACTTCATTTGGGTATCACCTAAAACTACTGAATTTTTCAAAGGGAAAGGGAGAAGGAAAATTCATGAAAATGGAACTAAACTTATGGTGATACACCGTATTAATGAGAAATCATGAAATGAACACAGGAAGAACATACACTTGAAAGTTTAAATTCTATTGCTTCACATACTCAGAACAACTTCTTTCAGATTTAATGCTTTAATCCTAACAGGTTTGGCCTACATACACATCTTGGGAAGAAAAGATCAATTTCACAACCTTAAGACATAAGTGCAGAATTATAAAACCACAGTTAAAGACTTGCATGTTCAAAAGAAAGATACAGGAATGAGAAATCAATACAAACATGAACACAAGCTTCCAAGGTAAACTCTGTGTTGTATTCAAGATTCCAGCTGAGTTACAGAAACATACATTAATTGAGAAAGGATTGATGAAAAAATCACTAACTCCCTTGAATGCATAATCGAAACTATTTACAAAAGGGCAAGAAATTCCTTATATACAGACTGTGTCAGCCGCTTAGGGCTTACAAAAAATTAGGCTCAGAAAAACAATCCTAAGATCTTTTCGATGAAGTTAATGCCAAAGCCTGCATGTCCCTGCTATGTGTGTCGGTGAATAGTTACACTCCTAAAACCCTTCTGATATTTCGTAGCTACCACATTCATTTGATCCATTGTGTCCTGTTGAGCTACTCGAGCTACACCTTGAATGCCCTGAGCTTGCAACAAATACACGTCCCCTTTCATCCTGTTGATGTTCCTTAGACTACCACGGTTAACCCTCAGAACTCCCTGATTGGTTGAGTGTTCTACACGCGGGCTGTCAAGCTCTTTTTGAAAAGAATCGCATCTCAGCGAGACACTAAAAGTGTCTCACAGATGCAATTATGTTCTCTGCAACTTATCGACATAACATGGAGCTGTCACTGAGAACCTTTATCGAGCTTCAAAACTCATACCGATGTTGCCTCTGTGGTCACCAAGACAAACGTTTGTTGGTAAGACATCATACTGAGTGTACAACGTCCTCCCGAAGTCTTCACGAACTTGACATTACAAACCATATTGGCAAGAGTCTGCTAATATTACCCCAAAGAACTTTGTCCTACCGAGCTCTTTGTTTCTTTCCTTGGGTGAGACCATGGCAAGTCGGAAAGACTCCTGGCAAGACTCCCTGTCATCTGCAAGGCATAGGTCTGTCGGCCAGACCTCTCGCCGGGCTCCCTATCTCTAGGCAATGAGCTACCTTTTCTTCGGTCGAGGAGACATCCTGCCTTCGCCAAGACATCATGGCGAAACTGTTTCCTTGGCCAAGACCTTCTTCATTCTAGCAAGAGTTCACCCCATCGGTGAAACATCTTGGCGAGATCACTTTTCTCTCGGTGAGCTTCTTTCTGCATCGATAAGACCCTAGGGCATCACTGAGACTTCATGGCGACCCCTCCATCCTTTGTCAAAAATAACATCCTCTGCCGAGGCTTCTTTATCTTCTATCAAAAAAACCTTGGCCTATCGGCCAGACCCTTTGCCGAACACACTAGTCTCCCCGAACTCACTTCTTTTGGCTAGACCCCTACTTGTCACCGAGACCATATGCCAAAGGCACATCTTATGTCGAAGGTGGAAACCCTCTTTAGGCGAGACACCCTGTCATCGGGGAGACTCTTGCTGAACCCCTCTTGTTTCCACCAATACATTCCATTCTCGTTAAGACCTCTTAGCAAGCTCCTCTACTCACTTCGAAGTGTCTAGTTAGTGTGACTTTCTCACTTCACTGAGACCTCTTGTAGAACCCCCTACTTTTTCTGAGTTCTTCGTTTCGGGGAGACTTTTCCCATCGGCCAGACCTTATAGCGATAGCCTCCATCCTGCCTGGTGATGAGTTTACTTTCCCCTTGGTGTCAGCGTGACCTCTCCATCTCAGCAAAACATTTCGCCGAGACCACTATCCCTTGGCCGAAACTGCTTCACTTCAATGAGACTTCGGCGTGACGTCCTAGTGAAACCAAAAATACTTCGGTGAGCTCCATCCCATTGGGAAGACATCTTGTTGACCTCCTTTTTCCCCCTTAGGCTCCTTCTACATCGACAAGACCTTTTGCATCGCTGAGACTTTATAGTGATTCCACCATCTTTTTCCGAAACCAACATCATCCGCCGAGCTCCATTTGTTGTCGGTGATACATCTCCACTTCGACATGACCTTACACCGATATCCAATGCTCTCGGTGAAGTCTTTAATGATTGGCGAGACTCTTGTCAAAGGAAAATATATCGAGGCCTTTCGTTGTTTTGGTGGGGCCTCCCTTTGATCGGCAAGACCATCTCCATTCGCCGAGACCTTCTATCAAGCCCCTTGCCTCTTTCTGAGCTCCATTTCATTTTGGGGGAACCTTTTGTAATCGCTGAGACATCTCAGCGAGATCCCTTAGTCATACCGAGGGCCCTCTTTCCTTTGTGCCAAGGAGACTTTTTGTCGACTAGACCTGTCCTGAAACTTGCTTCCTTTTTGATTATCAGGGAGACCTTGTGACTTCAGTGAGACTTCCTAGCGAAGCTCGCTTGCTTTGCCGAGATCTTCTGACTTCAGTGAGACATCCTCGATCAGTGAGACCTCTTTCCAAAACCTACACACATATGCCGAAAATATCTTGCATTTTTTTGTCAGCGAAACTCGATGCATTCCCTGAGACCTTGGACAAAGAAAAGAACCTCCACTGAAGTGAAAACCTTTTGTCGACGAGACCTGATCCGATGTCTTGCCGGGGACCTGTAGGTGAATCCCACTCACCGTGACATTCCTGGGGTCTTGGCAACTCTTCCCTTAGAAGATTTTCATGCCAAACCTGAACAAGGCAGGCTTCCAAACTGAGGTCCCTGTGACCTGGCATCAGATTCATGATTTTTTTTTCTTGTGCAAATTTTCCATTTGGCCTTCTCAAACCTCTATCACATGATATTCTGCCTAATTGATCCTAAGGGTGAAAATTAGGTAACATTTCTGGTGACCTTTGCTAGATGTTTTCCTACTAAACATGAAGACCAGTAGCCTAGGCCAATCCATTGGTAATGGAGTCATTGGGACAACTTAGAAAAGATCAAGAGCAGCTTCAAACATGGTTGTAACTCATCTTGAGACTTACCAGAACACTGGGAAACTTATTGAAAATAGGAAAAACTGAAATAAACTATTTACGTGTTGAAACAACACTTAGGGAAAGAAAAAGCAACTAAACCTACCCTATACTAACCAAGAAGAAATTGGTCAGACAAACCCATTGACAGGTTGGGTAAAATAACTGCCCTTTCTAAAAAAATTACAATGTTTGCCATGCTGGAGAAAAACTAAAGAGAAATGACGCATGCATGACAATCTAACGGATGGCTACAAGATCTCTTGCACAACATATTCAAGTTTACTAACCTTTTCATACAGAATGTAAACATTCTTGTTCTGAGGCTGAAAGGTAACTTGAGTGCACTTCTCCTGGGCAGTACCCTCATGCTTGGGTGCAAGATTCATCCTTGGTGTTGTATTGGATTCTAACTAAGCTAGATATCTGATTGGATAGCCTTTGGTAAGGGAAAATATTGAGCCTTCCTTGTTGATTCCTTGCTCATGGACTACCACTTTATCATCTTGCTGGCTGGAAGAGCCTAGTCCCTGTGGCTGTCTTGATGAAAAAAAGGCAATCTCCTTGGTATGCCCATGCTTTCCCAACTAGACACCCATTTCTTTGATGGAGAACAATGAGATAGCTTCCTCCATCACATCTTCAATCAATTCATCAACCTTTGGCTCTTTTATGCACCAGAATGGAAGCTGCTCATAATTCTCATCATCACTGGAAGAGTTAGATTCTGATTCAGGCTTGTTTTCCTTAATAAAGGGGGGCAACAATTCAAGCAATGATGTAGCCTCCAGCTCCTCTACATAATGGAATGGAAACCCTTCCAACCAGTTATAACCTTACAAATCAGGCTCATTAGGCTCCTCCTCATGTTGCAGCATTTGTTCAAGTTTATGAACCTGTTGTCCTAGTTCATCATGACTATCAGCTACTTCTTGGAGGATAATATCAGGTTCAACCTCAAGCTATTCTTCCTGAATTGAGACCCTATTATCTTGCTTATTGTCGTCAATAAGCAACTTGCCTATACTTCCTTTCTTTTCAATCATTTGCTGCTATTATCTTGACTCTTGAACTTGCAGTTGATTAATGTCTTCTTGCTACTCTGAGATAACATCTAGAGTTGGAAAACTCGCACCTTCTTCATCCAGACTGTACGTTGCTCTTCTTGGTCAGCCTTTTCCACCATTTGACCTTGTTGTCTTGTTAGAACATTTTCACCATCTTGTAGAACAGTGGGAGGATTATCAACTAACACATTGCCAGAAACATTTTGAGAATTCTTCTCCAGTTCATCCTTTTGCAGTTGTAGTCTATATTCCTCCATGGCTAAATGTAACATATTTGGAATTCTAGTCTTCTCTATGGTGAATGAACTAACCTGATCACTGGGTTGCTCTTCATTTGCTTCTTGGATGCCAGAGCATGATTTGAGTTGCATGATAGGTGAAGGAAACTCACAAGGTGACTGAGATGGGACCTTCCAACTTGGAATCCTGAAGGTAGAAGACTCATCGATAGGCTCACTAAAGAGCTTGGAAGGATTCTCTTGTTTAAAGCTAGGAAACCTATATTCAGAAGCCTCCACCTTCACTAGATGATTCAACATTACAGGAGGAGGTGGGCTGAAACTAGGAATGGAAAGGGTTGCCTATGTTTCATACCTTTGTGCTTGATAATCTAAATAAGCCCGACTACCTTCAACCTGAGCAGATAAGAATTTCATTTGTTCCTCTACGGCTGCTATCTCTCCCTCAAGATCCTCTTCAACCTGACATCCCAACTCTTGCTGTTGTGAAATAAGCCTTTTCTGCTTCTTGACATTGACCAACATTCCATACATGTAGGAGAACACCCTACTAACATCATTAATCTGCATATGTTCAAACCTCTAGCTCAAAGCCCACAACACATGGTCAAACTGTTGGAGTAGGTCCATTTTATTCTGGTAGGGGTGTCCTTGAGGCTGACTATGTAGATAATCATGTTGGTTGGCATCAAAGACCTCTTCTTGGGGTTGATTTTGACCATAGGTTGGCTGATATTGAGACTGAGCAGGGATGGGGGGGTGGAAAATATGATGGAAATATTGGTAACCTGCTGATACTGGGTCTTTTGACATAAAAATAGTAGGTTGTTCTGCATATTATGGTTGATAACTAATCATTGTAGAGATAAGGCATGAAGTAAAAAAAGCCTGAAGATCAAACCTTATTAATTGCAGACACCTAGGCTGCTAGAACCAGTTATTATGAAGTTGGAGTCACCATGATATGCTGATATTTTTCCTCTAAAAGGCCTGTAATTTATTGGCTGCATATCAAAAACTAGTCGTAAACATATAATTTCTAAGCTGTCTGTTCGACTATCCCACCGGGCATACCAGAAATTGTTATCACCTGAAGTTGCACCCTTGTTGAACCTGAGGTTCAATGCTTCAGTGTAACATTGGAAGAACTCTAAAGATGTGGGTTTCTTGTGAGCAAAGGTCAACCTCCAGAGAAGGCCAGCTTCCTTTGGGTATCACCTAAAACTACTAAATTTTTCAAAGGGAAAGGGAGAAGGAAAATTCATGAAAATGGAACTAAACTTATGGTGATACACTGTATTAATGAGAAATCATGAAATGAATATAGGAAGAACATACACTTGAAAGTTTAAATTCTATTGCTTCACATACTCAGAACAACCTCTTTTAGATTTCCTAATTGATTTGGCCTACATACACATCATGGGAAGGAAAGATCAATTTCACAACCTTAAGACATAAGTGCAGAATTATAAAACACAGTTAAAGACTTGCATGTTCAAAAGAAAGATACATAAATGAGAAATCAATACAAACATGAACACAAGCTTCCAAGGTAAACTCTGTGTTGTATTCAGGATTCTAGCTGAGTTAGAGAAACATACATTAATTGAGAAAGGATTGATGAAAAAATCACTAACTCCCTTGAATGCATAATCGAAACTATTTACAAAAAGGAAAAAAATGCCTTATATACAGACTGTGTCGGCCCCTTAGGGCTTACAAAAAATCAGGCTCATAAAAATTATCCTAAGATCTTTTAGATGAAGTTAATGTCGAAGCCTCCGTGTCCCTGCTGTGTGTGTCAATGAAGAGTTGCCCTCCTAGAACCCTTCTGATATTTCATAGCTACCACATTCATTTGATCCATCGTCTCTTGTTGAGCTACTTCGGCTACACCTTGAATTCCCTGAGCTTGCAATAGATACACGTCACCTTTCATCTTGTTGATGTTCCTTAGACTACCATGGTTAACTATCATATCTCCCTGATTGGTTGAGCATTCTACATGCGGGCTCGGCAAGCGGTCAAGCTCTATTTGAAAAGAATCGCATCTCGGTGAGACACTATTCTCTGAAACTTATCGGCATAATAAGGAGTTATCACTGAGGACCTTTATCGAGCTTTAGAACTCATACCGATGTTGCCTCTATGGTCACCAAGACAAACGCTCATTGGTAAGACATCATACCGAGCATACAGCCTCCTCCCGAAGTCTTCACAAACATGACATTATAAACCATATCGGCAAGAGTCTACCGATATTACCCCGAAGCACTTTATCTTATGGAGCTCTTTATTTCCTTCCTTGGCTGAGACCATGGCAAGTCAGAAAGACTCCTGGCGAGACTCCCTGTCATTCGCAAGGCATAGGTCTATCGGCCAGACCTCTTGACGGGCTCCCTATCTCTAGGCGATGAGCTAACTTTTCTTCGATTGAGGAGACATCCTGCCTTTGCCAAGACATCATGGCAGAACTATTTCCTTGGCCAAGACCTTCTTCATTCTAGCAAGAGTTGACCCCATCGGTGAAACATCTTGGCAAGATCACTTTTCTCCTGGCGAGCTTCTTTCTGCATCGACAAGACCCTAGGGCATCGCTGAGACTTCATGGTGACCCCTCCATCCTTTATTGAAAATAACATCCTTTGCCAAGGCTTCTTTATCTTCTATCAGTGAAACTTTGGCCTATCAGCAAGACCCTTTGCCGAACACACTAGTCTCCCCGAACTCACTTCTTTCGGCCAGACCCCTGCTTGTTGCCAAGACCATATGTCGAAGGCAGAAACCCTCTTTAGGCGAGACACCCTATCATTAGGGAGACTCCTGCCAAACCCCTCTTATTGTTGCCAAGACATTCCATTCTTGCTAAGACCTCTTAGTGAGCTCCTTTACTCTGAAGTGTCTAGTTAGTGTGACTTTCTCAGTTCACTGAGACCTCTTGTAGAATCCCCTGCTTTTTCCGAGCTCTTCATTTCAGGGAGACTTTTTTCATCAGCCAGACCTTATGGTGATACCTCCATCTTGCCTAGTGATGATTTTACTTTCCCCTTGGTGTTGGCGTGACCTCTCCATCTCGGTGAAACATTTCGCCAAGACCACTATCCCTTGGCTGAAACTGCTTCACTTCAATGAGACTTTGGCGTGTCCTAGCAAAACCAAAAATACTTCGATGAGCTGCAACCCATTAGGAAAACATCTTGTTGACCTCCTTTTTCCCCCTTAGGCTCCTTCTGCATCGACAAGACCTTTTGTATCGCTGAGACTTTATGGCGATCCCACCATCTTTCACCGAAACCAACATCATCTGCTGAGCTCCATTTGTTGTCGATGAGAAATCTCCACTTTGGCATGACCTTACACCAATATCCAATGCTCTTAGTGAATTCTTTCACGATCAGCAAGACTCCTGCCGAAGGAAAATATATCGAGGCCTTTTGTTGTTTTTGTGGGGCCTCCCTTTGATCAACAATACTGTCTCCATTTTCCAAGACCTTTTTTCAAGCCCCTTGCCTCTTGTCGAGCTCCATTTTGTTTCGGGGGGACCTTTTGTAATCACTAAGACATCTCAGCGAGATCCCTTAGTCATACTGAGGGCCCTCTTTCCTTTGTGCCAATGAGACTTTTTATCAGCCAGACCTGTCCTGAAACTTGCTTCCTTTTTGATTATCGGGGAGACCTTGTGACTTCAGTGAGACTTCCTAGCAAAGCTCGCTTGCTTTGCCGAGATCTCCTGACTTCTGCGAGACATCCTCGATTGGTGAGACCTCTTTCTAAACTTGCACACATATGGTGAAAAGATCTTGCGTTGTTTTTTTGGTGAGACCCAATGCGTTCCCCGAGACCTTGGACGAAGAAAAGAACCTCCGCTAAAGTGAAAAACTTTTGTCGACGAGACCCGATCTGATGTCTTGTCGATAGGGACCTGCAGGTGAATCCCACTCACCGTGACATTCCTGGGGTCTTGGCGACTCTTCCCTTAGAAGATTTTCATGTAGAACCTAAACAAGGTAGGCTTCCAAACTAAGGTCCCTGCGACCTGGCATTAGATTCATATTTTTTTTTCTTGTGAAAATTTTCCATTTGGCCTTCTCAAACCTCTGTCACATAATATTCTACCCGATTGATCCTGAGGGTGAAAACTAGGTAACAAGAGTTTCAAACCAATAATAAGTGATGAGTTTGGCCAATAGAAAGCAAGAATTACACTTTCCTTTCCTTATAAACATTTGTGTGCAGTTTATACTTGCCCTAAATTCCTCTTTGCATTTTCCCAATATTTTAAATATTCAAAATAATTTAAATATGAATATTTGAAACATTATTAAAAATTGTGACTTCTAATTATGCCTGTAGCCCAAACTGAGCAATTTCACTAGACACAAACAGTGACCCCTGGAGCCAAGAATTTTTGCATGTGGCCATAATCAATTATTTAGAGAAAACCTATTTCCTCAAACTTTTCCCATCCATCAAGAATCAGGTACCTCCTTTGTAAACTAGCCCCTGGCAGATGTTTGCCACACCAGAAATGCATTAAAATAATGTATCATATAATCACCATTTTTTATTAAAATGGAGCTATAGAGGTTTTAGACCAAAATAAGAAATGGGTTGTTCTTCAATTTTCAAATTTTAAAAATTTTCATAACACCAATTTTGGCCATGTTGTAGTTAGAAAATGATTAGTTAACCCATCAAAGTTCATCCAGGAGGTGTGAAATTGAGCATAAATATTACCATTTGAAGTAAAAATCTATTGCAACAAATGAAATGGAAAAATTCTTCCTAAGGTGAAAAATATTAAATACCAAAGTGGCTCACTCAGGGTTTTCTACAATTTCCCATGTCAAAAACCAACTCGAGCACACCAAGTCACCTCCTTGAAAAATTGTCAAATCATCTTATGGGAAACTGCCACTAGACACACTAAATCACTTAGGTACATTGAGCATGTTTGCAAGAGAGATTTCCTTCAATCCACATTGTTCACTAGATATTAAGGGTCAAAGATGACCACTTTGAAGCATTTTGAAAATGCAGATGCAAAAAGTGAACTGCATTTGCTTTTGATCTAAAAAAAATAGAAATTCAAATCTTGAGGCTTTGAAATCAGACCAGGGAGCACATGAATGTGAGTATAATGTAGTGCACCAATCCTTTTATCTTGACAATTATCCAGTTGTGAAATATCAACTTGAACAGGAGGCCACTTCGTAGAATTGAGAGTTCACAAATAGTAGAAAAGTGTCAAAACCCTCTAGCTTCGCTTTTCAAAAAACTATCAATAATCATCATGGGAAGCTGAAAACTAACATGCACATTCACATATGTCACACATAAATGTTTCCACAAAGGGTTTTTGTATGAAAATCAATTGGCCTTGAATTGTGACCCTCCAAAGTAGGTCACTTGGGCAGATTTTTTTAGGGGCACTTTTGAGTGTGCAAAGGAAAAAATTTCGATATGGGCACTTCAAATATGAAAATTTGAAGGTTCCAACAGGTATAAGAGTATCACCATTAGACATTGACCTTAGGATAGACAAGTTTTTTATGTGTATGATTTGTATTCGATTTGTGCTTGACTCATGGAAATTTGAGGTGAATAACCTCCAAACATACACATTGCTAACACACTTTTTGGACATTCAAACCAACCCAATTGTTTTTGGACTATTTACAGTGTTTTCCATTCAGACCTCACAAAAATGAAATCAAAATTGAGTCAAAACCAGTCAACTTAGGGCCAAAACAAACTATTCACTACAATTTTTTTTGTTAACCACAAATGCTATCTAGAACACAAGTGCTAAAACTAGAAGGCTCCAATTGAATCCCAAAATACCACATCTGATACTCAGAACAAATTAATTACTAGTTGTTGAATTTTTTAGGGAAATCTAGAACATTCCATTTTTTGATCAATTCCTTAGTACAATCTTGTCATCTGATCATAGACTTGCAATCACCATACCTATCATTTTCATCCCATCCATTATCTCACTTTTACATTAGCTACATTTGTCATAGTTCAAAATTTAAGTCATCTCTTAGCTTGCATACACCTTGTTGTATATTTTGGCTTTGGAAATTCATCAGACTTTAGAGGATACCATAGTTACAAAATCATATTTATGTTGACTTTATCCTTTCAATCAATTTAGTCCTTTGTCATTTAGGTTGGCTCTTTAAACTCAAAATGCTAGTTTGATACCACCTTTTCAACTTGCCATCAGTTTAGTCTTTATCATCCTTGAGGTTTTGATAAATAAAATTTGTCATGTTGGCTATCTTAGTTTGGTTAGTGACATTAACTTAGGTTTAACATAAGGTGCTTGGTTGTCATAACCTTAGTCATCATTTTAGGTCATATTACCATTCCCCCCTTCATCGTCATTTCACATTTGCATTACCTTTGGCATACCTTAGTCTTAAACATACCATAGATTTGATCATTGTCACATTATCTTTGTTGGAAACAAGCAACATTGAGAGGGGGGGTGAATCAGTGTTGTGAAAAAATTCAACTTAATTATTCTGTCATTTAACTTAATCATTCAACAAAAGAAACATGCATCATCATCAGAAAGTAACCACAACACCATAACACCAGAATTCTTATGTGAAAACCCTGTTAGGGGAAAAACCACGGTGGATGGCCAATCCACAATATAATATGAGTATACCCAAAATGGGAATGTACTTGCTTTCAAGCTCACTTCCTAGAGCTCACTGCTCAAAAAGGATGGGCTCACTACTTTACAATGATTTGGAATAGATCCAAAAAAATGAACTAATGAAATAGCATCAATAATGCCTAACTACAATTCCAATTAAGCATAGAAAACTCCTTCACTTTTCACTCAAACTACTTCACACTTCACTCAAGCTTCTTCACACTCTACTCTACACAAATCGTATTGCAAAAATATTAATGCACAAGTGAAACTATGCATAATCGCCTAATCGTTGTTCCTGATGATCACAACACACCACCACACTTCCTTTCTTATATCTCAAATGATATATCAAATCTCTTATATATATTTGCATCTAGAAATCAAGTCGCTATAGGTTGGCCTTAATAAAACTTGGAAATATTATCAACTGTTAGCCCAAATCATGAACAATTTTGATGCGCATCCAAACAAGTCAGCTAGACTATAGCTGAGACCCATAATTAAATATTTGAACATAGAAACATTTTAAATAATTTCACTTTATGCATCCAAAACGTGCCACATTCACTGAGTCGGCTACAATGAGTAGGTAGACAAAAAACATCCTACCAGACCTCCAGGCTCATACTGCAACTAATGCAATACCACAAAATTTAGTAATGAGATATTATATGTGTTCAACAAGCAATTCCAAGGGTCCATGACTCAAAACGATGATTCAGTGAAGTAGACAAATTAACTGATTGACTGGATACCCTGTTCTTCAAGTATTCTCTCGATAACACACAATATTTCACTTTATCTACCGGTATGACTAGATACTGATCCGCGGACCATGGAGATGACTTCAGTTGCATCAATGGCAACAATAGAAGCCATATGTCAACAATATCCCCCTTTGGCATTGATGGAAACACTTAGTGAAAAATGACTAAGTGTCGAAACTAGTAAGTACACTACCAAAATTCAAAATATTGCTCCCCCTAAGAATGTCAAGGCATTTTTCACTACACTCTCTATTGGTGTAATTAAATGTGTTGTACCTTGTCCTAGGTCATGATTACACCTTAGTTAAGTTTACTTAGGGACCACATAGGAGGTTGTTGGAGATTTTGCACTTTTGGTGGACTTGACATGTCATTACTTTATCACCTCCACCTTTTGTGGACACATCATGTGATATCTCTCCACCTTTTGTGGGAGATCCACCTTTTGTGTTGATTATCACATTATCCCTTTCCCACTTTAGGTGGAGTGATAACTTTTCCTAGTTGTCTCATGTCGTAAGATTACGACACTTGTCATAATCTTATGTCCTCCTATGTTCTCACCTTGGCTATATAACCAAGGGGTCTCCTATGTACATTGTACCATCATCTCATATTATTGACATTGAATATAGTTTATTCTTGTCATATTCTATCTCTCTCTTTTGTGCTTTCTATTAGGCCTCTAGGTCTTGGGTGGCTACCTTCATAGCCAATTCTTACATGGTATCAGAGCTATTGGAGTGCCTTTAGTTAGTCTTTTGGAGAGATTCTTGGAGGGTTCCATTTTTGGCCTTGTGTTGTAGGTGCATTTTGGGAGCTTGTTGCATCAGATCTAAGCTCGCCATTGTGTTCGAAGTGTTTGAGATAGTCAGATTTGCCTTTTGTTTCATCTCAATTGGACATTGGAGGCTAAATCTGCAAAAGGTTGAAGATCGGAGGTGGTTACCTGAACTAGGAGCTAGCTACCACTTCAGAGCATTTTCAGTCGAAAAGGACCTCGCCATCGTGCTCAGAAGGGCCAAAAACCCTAAGATCACTGCCAATTCGTCCAAATCAGAGCAAGTTGTCCTTGGAGGAAAAAAAATTTTAGTAGGCTGGTCGTACGGCCAACCTGCATAGTTGGTACGATTTATTTTTCAAAAAAAAAAATATTTTTTATTTTCTACGAAAATTCTTTTGTAAAAAAAAATATTATTAAAAAAAATCAAAAATATATATTATATTTTCGTAGTTTTTATTTGATTTTTTAAATAAAAAAAAAAAATATAGTGCATTGTATAGCCGCCGACTGTAAGTCTGTGCACTGTACCTTTGTACCGACGGTGGGCCCCATCCTCCTTGATACTGGCGGACAGCATTTCCGGCTGGGCACTTTCAAACTCTAGCACTTCCATCTCCGGCGGGTATATTCCATCCACTGGTGAACAATATTCCGTCAACGGAAAGATTTTGGCGGCAATAAAACATTCTATCCGCTTTGAAGAATATTTCGTCAGTTTTTGAGCATATTCTGGGAAGGTTCCGTGGCAAGTCTGACGGCAACAGCGATGGTCAAACGGCCATCAAATTTAACCTGGATTCTATTCATGACAGGAATACGACCATCAAATTTAATGTCGTGAATTTCTGACGTTAGTACTACGTCAGCATTTTTTTGAAAAATTTGACCCCCTCTCCATTGAGCTTTTTGATTTTGCAGTTCAAGTTCAAAGGCTCATATTTTGGTCGTTTTGAGGCCTTTTTTCATGCAATTTTTTTTTATTTGGGCTAATTTTTCGTGTACTTCATAGTGGTGTACTCGGTTTCTGATTTTGATGGACATATTTTCTAGAATTTTCAGTTTCTCATGTCTGTACCTATCTTGTCACCATTTCTGCAACTTCCATAGCTTCATTTAGGCTCATACGAACTCCTTTTCAAGTGCCATTTTTTTTAAAGTGCTTGATTTTTCGTCTACTTCTTGAATCTGCAATCAGTTTGAAGCAATCTTGAGTGGATTTTGTACTTTCAGCTTATGGTATTTTTGGCCTCTTTGGAACTTGTATTGCATAGATCTGAATGTAGGTCTTTGCTTCATTGTTATAGTCTGTTCTTAGCCTATTTATTGGAAAGTTGTAAATCAGAAATCATAAGCCCACTTAGCCAAGTTGCAAGTGGCCTATTGTACATGCACTACATTATAAAGTGCCGAAATCATCTTTTTGTGGGGGGGTACTTTGATTGAGTGAATTTGGGGGGGGTGTATCTTGTGTGATTGTTCATATTTTCTCTCTTGTACTCTTGCATTGCATCATGGGTTCATCTAAAGTTCCACTCTTAACTGCACATAATTATTGTACATGGAAAGTATGTGCATGGAGTAAACTAATGGAAAAAGGTTTAATTTACTACATTGATGGAACCATAACTGCACCTTCAGATCCTAAGGAAGATCCAATTGCATATATGGATTAGCTCACTAAAACTTCTATGGCATTGGGTACACTTAGAAAGTTCATTTCTGATGATCTCATTTTCCATGTTGATAAATGTACTACAGCCAAGGAAGCTTGGGATAACTTGTTGCTTTGTATGGCAAGGTTGATAAGGTTAAGTGATACAAACTTGAACATGATCTCTTAAGCCTTGATCCCAAGGATTTTGATACAATTCAGGATTATGTCACTAAGGAAAATGAATTAAGAGCACAACTAAAAGATTGTGGTATTGAAAAAGAGGATGATCAATTGGTCTTCAACTTGTTGGATACACTTCTAGTTGAGTATGCAGCCTTTGTTTCAAGCTTTCAGACTCAAAGATTGACAATAAGTAACTTCACAACACCATCTTTTGAGGCTCTCATAGATCTTTTTATTCTTGAGCAAAATAAGTTGATGAAAATGGGTATTCTCAAGTCTTCAACTTCAAAAGCATTGGTGGTCAATCATGGAAACAATAAGCAAGGCAAAGGGAAGGACCAAAAGCAATCTTCACCAAATCCACAAGGAGAGAACAAACAATCCACTCCTCCACAACAAAGCTCAACTTCATCTTCTTCAAAGAAGTACAATAATTCAAGCAAGAGGGAGCAACCAACATGTGCATATTGCAAAAGGATTGGTCATGATGAGCATCATTGTCATGTTAAGAAAATTGATGAGTTGAAACATATCCTTAAGAAGAACAACATCAACTTGCCAGTTGCATATCGGGAGAAGGAATCATCTCCTTCCACTTCTTCTAAGGGAAAAGGAACAACTCTCATGGCAACAACATGAAGCTCATTTCCTTCTTCTACATCATCTCAATATGAGAAACATAAGGAGCAAGCATTTCTTGCTTTTGCAGATTCCAATTAAGATAGGTGGATCCTTGATTCAGGAGCTTCGTATCATATGACCTTGTCCAAGGATATGTACTCTTCCTTTGATTCTTGTTCATCACCACCCATTTTGATGGCCAACAACACTTCTTTGGCATTTTGTGGGAAGGGTTCTATTGACGTTGAAGGTGGAGCATTTAATGATGTTCTATGTGTGCCTACTTTGTCAAGGAATATCCTCTCCATCTATCAGATTACAGATAGTGGTACAGTCAAGAGTGTAGAGTTCACACCAGATTTTTTCATTGTTTGGGATTTGCGTAGCAAGGCTCTTGTTGCAGTTGGGGAGGTTGATAATCATTCTTGGTTCTACACCTTCTCATATTTTGCTCCTATTGATGATTCGGTTCACCCTAGTGTGGACACACTTGAGGAGATTGAGTATGGTTACTTGAATCTTGGAGTGCTTTCTAATCCTGAGGTTCTTGAACCTATTGTTGATACTCCATCTCCTACATTGACTGATGTACTTGATGATACTTGTGTTCTGACAGTTTCACTGCCTTGTGATTCAGTGCAACAATGCATACCTTGTCTTCCAACAGTATCTTCATGGGATGACTACTTGACAGACATTGGTGGTTTGTTTGTGGAATCCTACATTGCAGATTTGGGAGACACATTTTGATTATTTACATCTTCTCTTTGATGAAGTGATTCTTCTTCAGTTGTTGCGAGGGAACACTTTGACCCTCCTCTACATGATCAATCTTTTGAGGTTAATGTGATTGTGGATGCATCTTTACAATAGTTGGAGGAGGCCACTTTCTCTTTTGAGGAGACATCGTCTTTGAAGTATGTTCTACCTTCATCCTTGCTAGATCTTGAGTTGTCTTTTTCAGCAAATGAGAGTGTTGGTGTAATTAAATGTGTTGTACCTTGTCCTAGGTCATGATTACACCTTAGTTACGTTTACTTAGGGACCACATAGGAGGTTGTTGGAGATTTTCCACTTTTGGTGGACTTGACATGTCATTACTTTATCACCTCCACCTTTTGTGGGAGATCCACCTTTGTGGTGATTATCACATTATCCCTTTCCCACTTTAGGTGGAGTGATAACTTTTCCTAGTTGTCTCATGTCATAAGATTACGACACTTGTCATAATCTTATGCCCTCCTATGTTCTCACCTTGGCTATATAACCAAGGGGTCTCCTATGTACATTGTACCATCATCCCATATTATTGACATTGAATATAGTTTATTCTTGTCATATTCTATCTCTCTCTTTTGTGCTTTCTATTAGGCCTCTAGATCTTGGGTGGCTACCTTCATAGCCAATTCTTACACTCTCTCCCCCTTTGATATCAATGAAAAAATTAGGGAATCCAAAATTGCAAAACTGTTGACTTACAAAAATTTGAAAACGTCTGCAAAGTTATTCTTTAGTCCACTTAAGTTTGATTCCCAGACACTTCTCAAACTCTCCAAAATGGTTATATGACCACAAAGTAGATATGAAAAAGTTTTTGTTGCTTCAAGACTTACCGAATTAGGAGTGGCCATAACATCTTTAGCGTCTTTCAGAACATTCAACATTATCTCAACCTTTGGACTTATTAGTCCCTTGAGTTGACATACTCTGCCAATAATCCTTTCATTTTCAAGTTTTAGGCTGTTTATTTGGTTGAGCAAAAACATTACCCGACTTTCTTGTTTACAAACACTACCAACTAATGGGTCAAAAGTGTTGGAAATAGTGACCAACTATTGTTCAATGTCTTTCAACTTCTTCTCATTTTCTTTAGTAAAGTTTGACAAGACCAAGCAATATTTGTACACTTTTCCTTGTTCATATATAGTACCTTGAATATTTTTTATGCAAGTGCCTAATAGAGCTTTGTCTTAGGAAATTAGTTCATTGCTACCAACTCTCTTCTCCTTGAACTCCTTTTTCACTTTAATCAAAGTTGATTTCTCAAAAGAATAAAAATAAGAATCTATAGAATTTATTAGCTTCTCTAACTCACTGGAGGATGAACCTAATGGGTTCCGTTAGTGCCATTTCTGGTTCTCTCATTGTCTAGTTGTGTACTCTTGTTTTTCATGATAAAAATTTAGCTATGGGGTGTGTTTCATTTTGGCACGTGTGTTAAGTGGGCTCCCACAAGGGTTGAGCTCAGCATGCCATGTCTTCATGTCTCAGTTGGCTGGATTTTACTTTTTCTTCCTTGCCTTTTATTTTTCCTTGTCTAGCGGAGGCGAGATCAGAGTGAAATCAAGATCAGGATTTTTCCTTTCGCTCCTCTTTCGGGCTTCATTCTGCCTCTGGTTTCACACCTTTGCTTTTCCTTTCGACTTTTGTTTCCTCTAGCGGAGGCAGGATCAGAATGGAAGCCAGTTTTGGAACCTTTCTCATGCTTATGGTTTCGGGTTTTGCTCCGACCCTGGCCCCGTGGCTTCTCTGTCTCATGTTGGTTCTGGCTCCACCTCCGCGGTCTTTTGCGGAGGCGGGGGAGGGATGGTTTTCGGTCCTGGTCTTTTTTGTTCCTTTTTGTCCCCCACTTTGGCTCTGCCTCCATCTCTTTCCTGGTTCCAGCTTCGACCTTGTTTGGTTCCCGTTTCGCTTGCCTTTTGATTCATTGACCTGCCTGGCCAGTGCACCTACAACTTAAGTTCCCCTCGAGCCCCTTTGTCTCATCGTTAACCAACCCCTTGCTACCATTTTCACTAGCCTCGCGTTGCTTTCACTATGACCTCTGGTGCTTGGGATAACCTCTCGGTGACCCCACGTTATCTTCCCGAGGTCTCTTTCCCATCGGCCTGTGTTGGTTGTGTCAGGGAGATGTTTCCCCAACTTTTTTGTGTCTCACCGATGGGCTTTTCCCATCGGTGTGTTGGTGTCCACTTGGGGTGAGGTCTTCCCAACTCCCCTTGGTCTCCCCAAAATCCTTTTGCCGCCCCTAGTGTAATGCCATCGGTATGAAGTCACAGCAAGATTGCACTGTTATACCGACCGATGGTGAATGGATGTGTTTCAGCAAAAGTCAAGGTTCTCGAGATAAGGTCTTAGCGAAGATCTATTGTTTCCCCAACTAGTGCTTGCGGATGTCTATCAACGAGACATTCACGTGGTTTCGGTGACTAAGGATGATCATATCGGCAAAGGTTGTGACTATCGTGGTGGTGTCTCACCGAGTTCTATATGTTTCCCTGGCTTGTGCACATGGAACGGTTTGTCAGTGTGAATCAGATGGTCGGGCTAACATTCAAAGATGTCTCGATGACGGATGCACTTTGGCATCCCATTAGCGTGAGTTATGATCTACAGTAGGAGGTCTTGGTGAATATGATTTGTTACACTGATGGAAAACATAAAAGGCAATCTCTTTGGTAAGAGTTAGGGTTTTCGGCGAGAGGTCTCGGTGAGTGACCTTCAGTCTCACCGATGGAACATAAGGGTCTTTGTCGGGATAGGTTTTGTAATGTCTCAGCGACTTCGAGTGAATGAAGGGCTCTTGGTATGACACAATATATTCTACAAGAGGTTTCGCCGATGACAGTATGCTATAGCAACATTCATAAGGGAGAAGGTTGCATCGGCGAAAGAAACATAAAGTCACAATGACATTGCATAGGGGGTTTCTTTCAAAGGCTCTTCGGTGAGAGTTATTTTCTTCAGGGAGATGTCTCCCCGACCATTTCCTATCTTGTTGATTGTGTTCGCCCCTCGATATAACATGTTCTCTTCAGCCAGACGTCTCCCTGAGTTCCTTTTGTCTAGCTGATATTCTTGGCGACTTCGGTGTAGCTATTTTTTTTGCTAGAGGTCTTCCCAACACTGCTTTGTCTTGCTGATAGTGGTGGCCTGTTTCAACGGTCCAATGATATTTACACGACAGCCGTCTGATCTCAGTGATTCATGGCAGAGATTCAAACATGGGCACGGCTAGGGTTTGGAGGGTGTTTGCGCATGAAAACCAGAGGCCTGGAGCATTCAAGGTGACTGGTGGAATGTGGCTGGCTTCGCCGAACCAGCATTCATGGCGATGCGACTCTGGGAAAAGGACGACATGGCTCGAGTGTGGACGTACAGATTAGGCTATAGATTTGGTGCAAGTTTATTGATCTCTATCTGTGCAGGAGTGTCCCTCCTGACAAAAATCAGACTAGAGGAATTTATGTGACCAAAGAAGTTGTTGAAGGTCACAGCAAGGGTTGTGATTGGTCGCGATGCAGTTGGGGTATGACGTGGCATGTTGATGTGGCTCTGAGCTCAGTGACGATCCCTGGACTATTTAAAAGGAATTTCTGAATCATTTGTATGGGTCTTCGGCCATAAATTAGAACCAAATCTGAAGAGAAGGGCACTGAATCACATAGTTAGATTACTATCAGAGTTTAAGGTCTAGGTTTTGTAGTCTGTAAATTATGAGGTCTTGGACACATGTATGAATTTGAATGTATAGATTGAGGTCTTTAAATCTCTCTTTTGTATTTTGCGTATGGATTGTTAATGAAAGTTGATCAAGGATCATTTTATTAACCATTTTAATGTAATGTTTTACTGTCTATTCTGGTTGTTGCTCTTATTCAAGGAATTAGTTAAATGCTTTAATCATATTAGAGATTCACATGTATGATAGGAGGATTTGATAAGTAGTCTTATAGATCTGATCACTAGTTGTGAGACTAATATGGTTAATCTTGCAAAGACTTTAATGTCTAGAGTAATGGTTCCTTCTATTTACAGGTTGTTGTGACTCCTAGCCCAAGAATAATGGCACTAATTTGATATTTGCTATATGTCTTTAGGGTTCTAGTCTTCTTGCTCAAGATCAATCATTTTATTTAATCAAACTTGTTTGATGTCTTTCCCTACCTCCTAGTTGCTTTAAGTATTGTGTTACTAAGAATCTAGCCCTATTTGATGTTCTCAAGACTTGGCATCAGGAGTCATCTGCTATAAAAAGCAATGTCTAGTCTTCTTTGAGGCATTGTGTGGGTATACCCACCCTAGTTCTACAGAGCCTAAAGTGTAGAAGATCTTTTGATCTTGTCAGTTGGTCCAGGTCTTCCGAGCTGCCCTTGATTAGAGTTGGCTACTCCATAGGTAGAATAGGAGACCAACCTGGTTTACAATAAAAACAACCAACAGATTGGCAACTCCACTGGGGAATTTACTCAGAAATCTTGTTATAAGTGCCTTATCAAAAAGTCATATTGTGTGCTAGGTTGGTTAGGTTCAAAGTTTGAAGAATCTCAGGGCTGGAGAAAGTTTTGTTGCAGTTAGCCTAAAATATTTATGGTGCTCTGCTGGTGGAATGAACTTAGAGAAGAATGTACATGTGTGTGAGTTTCATACCATTTGAAGTTCAGTCCTCTGCAAAGAGGTGGCGACTCTATCAAGGTGAACCTATTGAAGATTTGAAGAAACGTTCCAGATCTGCAACATCTCTAGGTATTCTTCATGTTTTTGAACATCTTAGAAAGTAATAATGTGTTTCCCTATTTAGTGATTCAGCACTACCAGAGGGAAAGGTAGTAAATGGTGTTAGCACATTTCCATTTGCTGGATCTGTTGAATGTAGTTGCAATTCCATTGTAAGATTGTTGTCTAGTGCTCAAAGTCTCAATTTGTGTGGATGATTAGAATGTACTTGTACACCATGAGGGTGGTCATCCACTGGTACTGTCATATGCTAGTCATTATTGTAATTGTGCATAGTTAGTTAGCCTTGATTTGTAATATCTATGGATCATCAAGCCATAAGAAGGATTGTCAAGAGGCTTCCTAAGTCTGATAAAGACTCAAGGACGCACAAGACCAAGATAAGGCCTGAATGGAAGGCTGTATTTGAAAGAGGTCTCAGAGAAATGGATGAGAGACACCTAATTTTTCAACAGCTTAGAGAAAGTCAAACTATATCTACTTGTTAGGTTATCGCACCAGTTGTTAATTCTTTTGATCCATTGTATGCTCAGTTAGATTTGTCATGGGTTGATTACAAAGTTGAGTGTATGTCAGCTCATGTGTATGAGGAGATGCCTAGATTTGATGGATATAATGTTTGTGGAGGAGATGCACATGTCGAGAGTTTCTCCAGTTTCATGGAGAAACATTCTTTTAAGTATCAGGATGCATGGATGAGATTTTTTGTCAGATCCCTGGAAGTTAGAGCTCAGGACTGGTATTTGAGTTTCCCTGATACATCTTTTCCTTGCTGGGATGAATTAGTGGCTGCTTATAGAGAACAATTTGCAAGAGATCCTTTAGAAATGGTCAAAAGGTTAAGGAAAATTAAGAAACAAGATGAGGAGTCAAGTGTTGATTTCAGTCATAGATTTGCTACTGCCTTGTCACTAATCCCAAAGAATTTTAGACGTAGCACTCCATGTTGTATCCAAATGTATTTTGAAGCTTATGAAGAAGGATCTAGTGCATTATTGAAAGAATTCAAGATACTGAGTATGCAGATGGCCTACACAGTCCTAGACAGTCTGGAAAAGTAGAGAAATGAATATATACAGAGCCTGTTATCTTCATTTGTTGGCACCCATGCTGATAAAGATAACAACTCTGTACAAATGGATGATCAGTCTTCTTCAGATAGGTGCATAGTTGATAAAACTGAGACTAGAGGTGCTGCTTCATCAAATGATAAGGAAGTTGTTTTTGAACAACTTGTAGAAGTGATGCCCCAAGCAGAAGATCAGAGGTTGAGTCTCCCAAGCCAAGAGCCTGAAGAGGAGCATCAGTTAGACTGGCCCTTTGGAGAAGGGAAGTGTGATCAACAATGTGATGAGACAGTTAAGTAGTTCAAGTGCACAAATGGGTGTAGTCTTGACACAAGTCTTCATGAGAAGACAAATGAGGTTGCTGATTTAGGGAGTGCTCTGGTGGATATCAAGTTTGACTGTGAAGATGTGGATTTCCACTCTCATGAGGTTTATCTTTTTGAAAATATCTTGGGATATCCTAGTTTTCTATTTGGCGTTGCATCTAGTTCTGGTGAAGGTCAAGTAGAGGACGTGGTCGAGAAGATGGATCAGAGCAGTGATCCATTGAGCATCGAGCAAATGTCAGATTTATTAACCACAAAATACCAGAGGTATGCACACAACAACCCTCGGTTGTTGTGGGCAACTCCTGTCGACCTTGACACTGATGATGACCTTCAAGAAGCAAGGTATGATACAAGTGAGTCTGGTTCTATCATTGATGATGAACCAGTTGATCATGATGTGTATGACAAGGTGCAGTTTCTATTTGATGACTTAGATGAGCCTAGGCATGAATCTTTTCACATGGATGATGATGTTGATTCCAATGAGGGATCAGATTATGCTTCTGAACCTAATTTTTTTGCTATTGGGCAAGCTTGTGATACTAAGGGTGATTATACCTCATGTTCAGAAGATGATGACATGAAAACAGGTGTGGATGAATCAGAACTCTCTGATCATTCTCACCACCAGCATGATGAAGAACAAGTGCAAGTAAAAAGAGGAAGCATGAGTAGAAGTCGAAGCCATCATTGCACCAATGATGTGCCTCCTCTTGCTAAACATGATGAAAGTTGTGTTGACACTGAAGGGATACTTGGTCTATGTGTGGAGCAGCTGAGAAGTGAGAATAGTAGTGAATGTCATGTTGATGAATATGAAGCTGAATACAATTGCTCCCAGTTTGATGCCCCTGATCTTCTGAGCACCAATACACATAGTGGTCTCCCTGCTGTCCCTATTGATGTTGATTTATTCGAGCCCTCACTTGGGGTGTTTGACTTTGAGTTGAGTGTAGATGTGAAAGATGAATTAGTGCATACCTTTGAACCTAGGATGAAGAAGATGTGCCCATGTTGCAGTAACTAGTGCACAGATACTCTTGAATATGAACCTTTTTCCTTCGGCATGTGTAGAGATGATTTGCATGTCATGGAAGAAGTTGTTTATCAGAGCTTTCAATTTGATATACAGACTTATTTTGATGAAATTTTTTGTGATGTCAAGGATCAAGTGGACTATGAATTTTTTTATTTCCCAGTCCAAGCAAATGAGCATTAAGTAAAACATGACCATGAATTGTCCAGGGAGATATGCCACAAATATTATAATCTACAGTTAGTATCAGATTGCATGTTGTAGTTTGACAATGTAACTAGTGGCATTGGAAAGCACAGTAATTCAATGGGACTGGTCAGTGACCAAGTTAGTTTGTGGACAGTTCATGATAGTGTTATCAGTTTTTGTCTATGGAAGGAAATAGAGAATCAAGTTTTTGACAGAGGTAAAAGTTGGCTCTCATTTTTCATTTGGTGGCCTAGTGTCATCAGATGAAACAAAATAATCAACAATGTGACTCTTAAATTGCCTATTCATGGACAATTCATGAGGGTACTTTGCCTGAAGTATATCTTTTTTCCATGAACAATAGCTTTAGGGTTTGGTTTCTTGGTCTCTTCCTTTTTGCCGTGTTTGCTAACCCTGTCCATTTAGCTCCTGGTCTATTTTTGGCCTTTTGTCTCTCTAGTCTACTCTCCCAGTGATCTGAATTCTTTCTATGCCCACCAAGGGCATACATCCCCAACTAGAGCCTATGTTAGTGCCATTTTTAGTTCTCTCATTGTCTAGTTGCATACTCTTGTTTTTCATGATAAAACTTTAGCTATGGGGTGTGTTTCATTTTGGCATGTGATTTAAGTGGGCTCCCACAAGGGTTGAGCTCAGCGTGCCATGTCTTCATGTCTCAGTTGGCTGGATTTTCCTTTTTCTTCCTTGCCTTGTGTTTTTCCTTGTCTGGCGGAGGCAAGATCGGAGTGAAATTAGGATCAGGATTTTTCCTTTCGCTCCTCTTTCGGGTTTCATTCCACCTCTGGTTCCGCACCTTTGCTTTTCCTTTCGACTTTTGTTTCCTCTAGCGAAGGTGGGATCAAAATGGAAGCTGATTTTGGAACCTTTCTCATGCCTATGGTTTCTGGTTTTGCTCTGACCCCAGCCCTGTGGCTTCCCTATCTCATGTCGGTTCCGACTCTGCCTCCACGGTCTTTTGCGGAGGCGGGGGCGGGATGGTTTTCGGTCCCAATATTTTTTGTTCCTTTTTGTCCCCCGTTTCGTCTCTGGCTCTAGCTCCATCTCTTTCCTGGTTCCAGCTCCGACCTTGTTTAGTTCCCATTGCGCTTGCCTTTTGATTCATTGACTTGCCTGGCTGATGCACCTGCAACTTAAGTTTCCCCTGATCCCCTTTGTCTCGTTGTTAACCGGCCCCTTGCTACCATTTTCACCAGCCCTGTGTTGCTTTCGCTATGACCTCTGGTGCTCGGGATAACCTCTCGGCAACCCCTTGTTATCTCCCCGAGGTCTCTTTTTTGTCGGCCTGTGTTGGTTGTGTCAGGGAGATGTTTCCCCAAATTTTTTGTGTCTCACCGATGGGATTTTCCCATCGGTGTGTTAGTGTCCACTTGGGGTGAGGTCTTCCCGACTCCCCTTGGTATCCCTGAAATCCTTTTGCTGCCCCTAGTGTAATGCCATCGATATGAAGTCACAGCGAGATTGCAATGTTATACTGACCGATGGTGAATGGATGTGTTTCAAAAAAAGTCAGGGTTCTTGGGATAAGGTCTTAGCGAAGATATATTGTTTCCCCAACTAGTGCTTGTGGATGTCTATCAGTGAGACATTCACGTGGTTTTGATGACTAATGATGATTGTATCAGCAAAGGTTGTGACTATCGGGGTGGTGTCTCACCGAGTTCTATATGTCTCCCCGACTTATGCACATGGAACGATTCATCAGCGTGAATCAGATGGTCGAGCTAACATTCAAAGATGTCTCGGTGACAGATGCACTTTGGGATCACATCGATGTGAGCTTTGATCTGTGGTAGGAGGTCTTGGTGAATATGATTTGTTACATTGAATGAAAACATAAAAGGCAATCTCTTTGGTAAGAGTTAGGGTTTTCGGCGAGAGGTCTCGACGAGTGACCTTCGGTCTCACTGATGGAACATAAGGGTCTTCATCGGCATAGGTTTTGTAATGTCTTAGTGACTCTGAGTGAATGAAGGGATCTCGGTATGACACAATATATTCTACAAGAGGTTTCCCGATAAGAATATGCTATAGTGACATTCATAAGGGAGAAGGTTGCATCAGCAAAAGAAACATAAAGTCACAGCGACATCGCATAGGGGGTTTCCTTCAAAGGCTCTTCGGTGAGAGTTATTTTCTTCGGGGAGATGTCTCCCCGACCATTGCCTATCTCACCGATTGTGTTGGCCCCCTGATATAACATGTTCTCTTCGGCTAGACGTCTCCCCGAGTTCCTTCTATCTAGCTGATATGCCTGGTGACTTCGGTGTAGCTATTTTTGTCACCTAGAGGTCTTCCTAACACCGCTTTGTCTTGCCGACAGTGGTGGCATGTTTCAACAGTCCAATGATATTTAAACAACAACCATCCAATCTCAGTGATTGATGGAAGAGATTCAAACATGCGCATGGCTAGGATTTGGAGGGTGTTTGTGCACAAAAACCAGAGGCCTAGAGCATTCATGGCAATAGGTGGAATGTGGCTAGCTCTGTCGAACTAGCATTCATGGTGACGTGACTCTGGGAAAAGGATGACATGGCTCGAGTGTGGATGCGCGGATTTGGCAACAGATTTGGTGCAAGTTGATTGATCTCTATCTATGCAGGAGTGTCCCTCCCGATAGAAATCCAACCAGAGGCATTTATGTGACCAAAGAAGTTATTGAAGGTCACAGCGAGGGTTGTGATTGGTCGCGATGCAGTTGGGGTCTAACGTGGCATGTTGATGTGGCTCTGAGCTGGGTGATGATCCCTGGACTCTTTAAAAGGAATTTTTGAATCATTTGTATGGGTCTTCTTCTAGAAATTAGAACCAAATCTGAAGAGAAGGGCACTAAATCACAGAAGTAGATTACTATCAGAGTTTAAGGTCTAGGTTTTGTAGTATGTAAATTATGAGGTCTTGGACACATGTATGACTCTGAATGTATAGATTGAGGTCTTTAAGTCTCTCCTTTGTATTGTGCGTATGCATTGTTAATGAAAGTTGATCAAGGATCATTTCATTAACCATTTTAATGTAATGTTTTACTGTCTCTTCTAGTTGTTGCTCTTATTCAAGGAATAAGTTAAATGCTTTAATCATATCAGAGATTCACATGTATGATAGGAGGATTTGATAAGTAGTCTTATAGATCTGATCACTAGTTGTGAGACTAATAAGGTTAATCTTGCAAAGACTTTAATGTCCACAGTAATGGTTCCTTCTATTTGCAGGTTATTGTGACTCCTAGCCCAAGAATAATGGCACTAATTTGATATTTTCTATATGTCTTTCGGGTTCTAGTCTTCTTGCTCAAGATCAATCATTTTATTTAATCAAACTTGTTTGATGTCTTTCCCTACCTCCTAGTTGCTTCAAGTATCATGTTACTGAGAATCTAGCCCTATTTGATGTTCTCAACACTTGGCATCAAGAGTCATCTGCTATAAAAAGAAATGTCTGGTCTTCTTTGAGGCATTGTGTGGGTATACCCGCCCTGGTTCTACAGAGCCTAAAGTGCAGAAGATCTTTTGATCTTGTCAGTTGGTCCACGTCCTCTGAGCTTCCCTTGATTGGAGTTGGCTACTCCATAGGTAGAATAGGAGACCAACCTGGTTTACAATAAAAACAACCAACAGGTTCATGACATAAGTAGGCATTATTTTCTATAAAACTCCAGATGCAAGCCTTAGCAGTTCATTGTCCTCTATGTGAGATTTTAGTATCTTCTCATTTTCTTTGGCTTGAGCAATTTCAGCGACCTTCAGCATCTGAATTAGAGATAGAGTGGATAGGTTAATTGAGCTTTCATCTAACTCAGGATCTGACTCTTCCTATTTCTCCAATAGAGATTCCTTCACTTCCTCTATTATGCTTTCTTGATCCTTTTCCTTTTCAACCTTGGATTCTACTTCAGGATTGACTTTAGGAATTTTAGCTTCTTCAGTATGCACCTTTTTTTCCTCAACTAACACCTCAATAGGGACCTTAGTTACTATGGGTGTCTTTATATTTTCCACATCAAGAGAAGTCAGAATATTCTCAAATTCTCCCCATTCACATTCTCTTCTTCTAATTCATTTACCTCCACATTCACTTCATCATTTCCTTGAACATCTTTAGTATTGATTTCTTCAATGTTAATCTTATCCCTTGACAAAATTTCTTCTAGAATTTCCTTAGTTCCACTGAAAACAGCGTCAGTTTCACTAATCATGAGTTTATTTATTCTTGTTTTTCTCTTAAATTCCTTTTTAACTTTTTCAAGGAATAAATCCATTTCTTCAATTGTCATTTTTGGGCACAAATCAGCTAGGACTCTCTTCCTCAAATTTTCTTCTTTTGATAAGGCACTCGACCTCCTAGACTCCAAAGAATTAGATAGACTTGTAGGTAGACCAGACATGATTTCAACAATATATTTTATAAAAATATTCATATGCTTTATTGTTGCTTCTTCAAGAATTCTCTTACTGGATTCATCAAAGATCTCATAACAATCATAGAGTGGCTTGAGATTTCCATCTTTTATCACTGCATTCTCAACTTCCTCAACAAACATATTGGGCTTGTCAATTTTGGCCTTTTTCTTTGCTTCTTCTCCTTGGCCAGAAGATTTTCTTTTATTCAATTTGAAAGCTTGTGTACTAGTAACCTTTATCTCCCTTACTACTTCTGAATCAATTCTTCCTCTTCATCTACAAACACAACTTTGTAAGATCTTGTGCTTTTATTCTTCTTTCTTCTTTTGGAAGTCTCGACTTGATTTGACTGAGTTGCAGAGGAACTTCTAATGTGAGCAGGAGATGTTCCTGAACCAGCTGATTTTTCCTTTTCTTTCTTCTTAGTTGCTTCAAATTCATCTCTTTTCCTTCTCACTTCTTTTAGTTTATGTATAGGAATTCCCATACTCTCTACAAAAGCTTATGTCTCTTTTCTTACCCTTCTGACTATCATGGGCTTTTTCAATTCTGAATGAACCTGCAAGCTTTTCTCCACATAAGTACCAAACCTTTCTTCTCCCTAATCAAGTGGTGAATTTAGCAGGTGTTTTGCATACATCCTCAACATGTTCTCATCTGCTTTATAACCCATAGGCATGATCCAAACTGTTCTAGGATCAACAACTTCCATATGGCACTTGTCAATGTCTACCATGAATCAAATAGTGTCTTTTTACTATTCCACTATTGTGGCAGGAATTCTTTCTCTAGCATGCATTAGATTCTGAAAACTTTTAAAGTATCCCCAAAGGATTGTATTATGGGTCTATCGATCACCCAGTACACATAACATATTCCATATCTGAACAACTACTAGCATATCATTACACCATTGAACTTTACCAACTCCCAGTACCTCACCTGAGAAGTAGAAAAACAAACATATTAGCAAGTTACCATATTTGAATATGTTCTTCTTATCCTTCTTGATTTTTCCCAAATTTGCCAATAACTGGGTTTTGAGCAGTTCAGATAAATCATAGTCCACATTTTGTTTGACCATTTCATATCTTGCATAGATAGCTATGCCAGATACTAAATTCTCCTGGCTTGAGTGATAAATCTTATAGCTGATAACCATTGATGTAAATTTTACATCCACTATGGAAAAATCGTCTATCATCATTTATCTTCTATCCTATTGTGAGCTTGTTGCTTTAGTAACCTTATCATTCTTCATAGACTTCAAAACTAGATGTCTACCAATGGAATTTAGTCCTATGAATGCACATATAGCTTCTTTTGTGATTTTGAACAGCACATCCAACCACATGAATTCATCATGGACATGGCTCAACATATATCGAACCCATTCATCTTCTTCAAATATGGGGAATTTCATAAATTGCACAAATTTCTTGTCTTCTAGGGTTTTAAATTCCAGTTTCATAGTATAATCTTCTTGAATTATATGATGAGAGTACAAATCCATCAAATGAGAGGTTCCCAAATCTTCAATGTTTGCATACACATAAGCACTAATATCCTCAATATGCAGGACTCCATATGACACCGATGAAAATGCACCTAAGGGCTATGTATAAATGGACTTATACGGATGCCATTTGAACTTTGGATGTGGCCTATCCTTAACTTTGAATATCAAAGGAGTAGACATGGTTGCAATCACACAAATTTATAGGGTTTCAATAAATACCTTTCGGGGACAAAAATGGAATTTGATTGTAGATTCCCCTTTAAGCTTGAGTCTCTCCACAAATTCACAATGATCACTTCAGAGCTCTCCAAACTAATTTTCTCCAAATGTAATATGACAAATGAGGGTTGAAGTCATTCCTTTTATTGTCCACATACCTAACTCCTTTATTTTGCAATAAATTCCCTTGCCCTAACTCATCTAGTTTCCTTCCTTTCAGGCACTGAGATAGATGACTCTTATGTGGATCTCCAATATTCTTCACTAATGGTTCTAATTGGTCGAACAACATCTAAAAAGTATCAACTATCCTACTGAAGATAACTAAATTCTAGTATCATTCACCTACAAGAGGGGGTTTAAGGGTTTTTCTTGATAGCTCCCCCTATGCCAGAGACCTAAAATTAATTCCCTAAGGAATTACTAAAAGTTTCTTTTGGTGCAAGTCAATTTCCTTCTACAGAGGGATTATTCTTCACCCATTTCTTCTGTATTTTCCTCTTGATCTCATCAATAGTGACTTGTCCTTTTCCTTTAACATCTTGTTGAATGTTTTGTTTTATTGGGAATCTTCTGTTCCAACAGAATTTGGCAATGTGGCCAAATTTGTTGTAGTTGTGGCACACAACATTTCTTTGTCCAGGCAAACTGTTCCACTGATTTTTTCTTGATCTAGATTGGTTAGAAATATGTCCAAATCTATTGCATGCATAGCATTTTACATCTCTATGAAAGTTTTTCATCACAATTCTGCATTCACTTGACTTATGACCATACTTATAGCAATTAAAACACTGACTTGAGAATGATGGTCTGCTTGTATTCATTCTACTCCTACACTGAGAGGCCGTATGACCAAATTTGTTGCAAACATAACAATAGCCATTAAATCTTTTAGCATTTGGTTCCCTTACTGGATCTCTTCTGGCTCCTTTCATTTGACTTCCTTGTTTGAATCTTCCTCATTCATAATTCCTTTGTCCAGATCCGAAACTTTCTCCTTCTTCATATCCAACACCGCGTTTGTCACCATCACTCCTCTTTCCTTTGATTAGTTCATCAAGTTTGGCTGAGCTTGCTTTGATTTTTTCCCTATACTCATTTGTTGTGGCAAGTTCATCTTTGAGATCATCAAGCCACTTTTCAAGCACTTCTTCATTTTTCTTGGATTGTTCCAATTCATTATCTAGTCGGCTACATTTTTCAGACTTTTCTTTCAAAGACTGTGCAAGCTTTTCTTCATTCTTCTTCCTGTCCTCAATCTCCTTAGTCAATTTTATGTGATCGATTTTTGAGTGTGATAAATATGTAAAAAAAATAAAAAATCAAACACACTGATAGAACATTCTATTAAAAATAGAATTTAAATGAAAATAAACACAAACTCTTTCTTCTGCCTTTGATGTCATCCTATTGTCCTCTATCTCCAGTGTTTTGTTGATTCCAGCTGGCTATCAGATCTTGGGCTAGGCTCAACAAACAGTCTTCCTAGAGAACAAGATTGAATATGAATGCATGCAATGCTATGCTAAGATATGATTATGCTAATACTAGACATGATTGATAAAATGAAAGATTATGAAATTGATAAAAACTAAAGATGATAAATAATGCTAGGATGCGAGAATGCTAAAATGCCAATAATCTCTAATCTGTATGCATTATAAGTCGTAGGTGTAACCAATTCTTGGATTCACAAAGATATTTATAGAGTTTTTGAAGGATTCTAATTGGCTGAGGTGATCAACGGCTGTGAAAATTCCTGGCAGATCGAATGGTTGAAAATGGATAAGATTGGAGAGAAAAATAGAAGAAAACAAAAAACAATCTTTGTTTCCTTTTTCGAAAAAGAGATAAGATGAGATGATAAAGATAATTTGTAAAAATCATCTTTTTGTGAGATTTTGGAAAGATTTTGAAAAAGACAAATAATGAATTATTAAATTCAATTATTCTTTTATGGGTGATATGGAAGATTTTTCTTAAAATAGAATATTTACCCAAGATTTGAAGAATAGTAGCGAATTTCATATTTAAATTAAATATTTAATTATGATTTGAAAAGATATGGAAGATATTTAATTAATTTTTTTAAGAAATGACATGTAAATGGAATTAATTAAATAAAATATTTAATTAATTAGAAGAAAGATTTGAATAGGAGAAAGGAAATTAAATTCAATTAAATCAAAGATTTAATTAAACTTAAATGTGATAATTAATTTAAATAAACAATAATATTTATTTAATTAATTAAGTGGACTTAAGAATATAGTAATTAAATAAAATGAATTTATTTAATTAAAATAGAGGAATAAAGTGAATGAAAAATATAATTAAATTAATTAAATTTAATCATATGTAGAAGACTTTAGAGGATTAATTAAATAATAAAATATTTAATTAAATGCCAGGATTTTAACATGACCAATTTTATGCATATAAATTTTGCCCCTCTTTGAAGTGATGTGTGAAACACATTGCTTCAAAGAAAATATTCCTTCTTTTTTAAATTTGTCGTGTTTGATTTGGCCCCTGATTGGAAAAATTTTAACTGATATGCCCTTGATCTGATTCTAATATTTTTCTGATATTTGATGATGTCGATATTAATGATGCCCCCTCAGGAGATAAATCACTGATGATGAGAAAACGTTGATTTGATGAGAAAACATTCAAATGATAAGAGGGACATAGTGATTTAGCTCCTGATAATTCATGAAAAAGATTCCCTAGTTGAAAAAAAAATGCCACCAAAAACCCACTTTGTTTGACCCTTAAAAGGTAAAAGGGTAAAAAGGCAAGTCATTTTCACTTTTTGACTTCTAGAAACCTTTTTCTCCAATGGTGACTTGGCGTGATGGAGATCCCTTATCACCGACATAGATTCAAGTGGTCCCACCAATATCAACGACTAGCTACGTATGGACCACTGATGAGTCAATTCAGACCTTTTTGTGTCAAAATTTTTTAGTTTGAATCAATTTTTTATTTTTTTTAGCATGGATTTAGGTTTAAACTTGCCATTTTAGTGCTTTTAGAAAATAGAATAGCGCATTCGAGTTTTCTTTTAGTGCATATAGGTCATAAAATATTTCTTTTAGGTTTATTCAGTTTAGCGCATACGATAAGTGAAGTAGCACATATAGGAGATGATTCATGAAGTTGGTAGATTAGCGCATATAGGAAGTAGAATAGCGCTTTTAGGGTTGTGGTGCATAGAGTAAATAAAATGATGCATTTGATTAGAAATTTAGCGCATATAGGGAAATAGCGCATAGAGTGATTGATTTAGCGCTTATAAGGCACAAAATAGCGCATCTAGGGTTTTAGCACATATGCAGGGAATTTTAGCACATTTAGGGTTTTATCACTTATAGGCCACAGAGTAGTGCTTTTAGGAAAATTTAGACAAAATTTTGTTTTGATGAAAATGATGATGAAGTATTTGCTTCTTTGGTCAATAGATAGTAAAATTGTCATGTCATCATGTTGAGAAATTGAAAACTTTGCTTCCCGAAATAGAAAACAAAGAGTAGATAGCTAATAACTTTGTTTCCAGAGAAAGAAAAACAAAGAGTAGATGATTGATTGTATTGTGATTTGCTGATAACTTTTCTTTTAGAAAACAAATAGTAGATGGTTGATTTGCTTTGGAAATAGATTTGCATTCATGATTGAAGTACAAATAGGATGATGATTTTGATTGTTGATTAAATTTTCTTTCCTGGAAAAGAAAAACAAATATTAATCGATGATAGAGTAGATTGATTTGATATTCAGATAGATAGATTTTGTATTGATTTCTTGATATGAGTCACTTAGATAGAGAATTTGATATGGTTCACTGATATGGGTCATTGATTGATATGGATCACTTGATATGAGTTTGATTGATATGGATCTGAATAGATAGATATGAGTCCAATTGATATGATTCTAATAGATTTCCTTTTGTGATGATAAAAAATAGGAGGTTTTCAAAAACCTCCAAATTAGAGAGCATCATCCTATGGGATGGGATAGGATCTGAGATTTGACACCAACTGATGTTCAACTGATAGTGAGTTGTGGTTTGGGTCCATTGTTGTCGATGCCTCATATTCGAGCCAACAGGGGCCTATTGACTGTGTTAGCAGAGAGATGGCATTTAGAGCATAACACTTTTCATTTGCTGACTGGTGAGCTGACGGTGACCCCAGAGGATGTGTATAGGATTTTGGGGATCCTGGTGGTAGGTTCCCTTGTTTTTTATGATCACAAGGAGGTGGGTGGGACAAATGCCCTCAAGAGAGTATTTGGAGATGCACAGATAGCAGGGTATTGGGTGCCATGGGCAGACTTCAAAGCATATCCGGCCTTACCTGCAATGTTGGGTGCTTTTATTGGAGGCTTCATTTGTCTGGATCACTAGTCAAAGGGGCTATTAGTTGGATGGGGGAGGATCATCGAGTAGATGATGGGTCAGCTGAGGAAATATGCCTGGGGGAGCTGCATGCTAGCACACTTATATCATGACCTACACCAGGTAGTATACAGAGGATCATCGAGTTTATCGTGTGGTGTTATGATGCTCCAGATCTGGGCATGGGAGCATATTGTTGTGACTAGACCGCTATGTTCGAGGGCTAGGCTACCAGGTAGGCCATATGTGTATGCATTTTCATTTGCACTTGTCCAGCCTAAGCTAGGCAAGGTGGAGTATTGGAGATGGACCTTGGATAACATGGATGCAGTGATATGGAGGCCTTATACTGATTGTGATGTATGGGACACAAATCCCTTGGAGATGACATTTGTAGGTATACCCAAGTTTTTGATAGGTCGCATGCCATTTATTATAGAGAGATTTTTGGCTTTGCGATTACAGAGGCAATTCAGTTTCACACGGGGTATGCTTTAGGGTGTTGCACACCATGGATGGTGCAAGGAGAAGCCTAGATGGGTTCCTTGAATTTCTTACTAGGTGGCATATACTAAGTATACTACATTATAGCCTGAGGTATGGGATGCCCGACCTGATATTATTGATGCTGGCATGTCTGAGGAGTACTCGGTGTACTATCATACCCATTTCCGCAGTTCACATGTCCAGATGAGTCAGCACCCATTTTGGTGGTACCTCAGCCAGGGGTTGGGAGACATGAGGATGTATCAAGTGGTGAGCAGGTAGTTGGTAGAGGAGAGGAGGAGGATAGTGGGGATGAGGATAGTTAAGAAGATGACGATGGTGATGACGACAGAGGTGGGGAACAGAGGCTAGTGAGAGTGAGGCCAGTGAGACCGAGGCCAAACTTATTGGGTAGTGTCCAAATTATGCAGAGACCTAGGATTGGTATTGGCTAGAGGACAATGATCAGGGTTTCCTCTATGTCACAACAGGCACAGATATATACACTGCAAGCCCAAGTGTGGACACTTTAGGATCAACAAGTGCAATGGTAGAGCCAGTTGGCATAGGCTTAGAGTGTTGCAGTGCAGTTATAGTCATAGCTTGCACAAGCACATGCATAGGAACATGCACAGGTATATATACCTCCTCCTACCCCAAACCCTCAGATAGCTCAGTTGATAGAAAAGAGAGATTCTTTGAGACAGAGAGCAACAGAGGTAGAGGGTGTGGCACAGAGACTCATGGGCACTGTTGAGAGTACATCTTTATGAGAGGCCATTGTAGAAGGGTTTGAGATGGCTAGAGAGGCCAAGTATTACCAGGTGAGGTATGAGGAGTTGTGTCCTCCCGACCACAGAGAGCCTTACCCACGGTCTCACTGTAGTACCAGGAGCAGATCACAGATAGCTACATAGAGCAAAGGGGTTACAGGGCCTCGACGGGATCCTGATGTAGGGACGAGTGGCAAGCCATCATCCTTGAAACTAGCTCCATCAGGGGGGTCCACCAGCTAGCTTTGAGCCAATGATACAAGATTATTGATGTATTTGATTTTGTGGGGACATGTGTATTGGTTTTTATCATATCTCATGTATCTCTCTATAATGTTTAGTTTCATTGGAAATTTGGAAATTTGTATTTATTTTTGGTGAGCGGTGATATGCAGCGGTGATGAGTTTTGATCATGTGTTTCCTTGATGTGATGATGATATGGATGTACATTTATTTCTGCATGATGTGATATGGATTTTGATATGCATGTAAATGATTTGACAATATTTAGGATAATTTATGATATGCTTATGATGATGATTTATGATGCGTACTAATGATGTCATGTAGGTGGATGACCTACGATGTGATTAATGAAAATATGTAATGGGATATTTGAAATGCTTGTAATGTGTTGGAAAATGATGTGGAAATGTAATGTATGTATGAAATTTTTTATTTTTTATTTTTCAAATGCAATAAATAATGATGATGTGATGAAGAATGGATGTTGAGTCTATGAAATGCATCATGAATTTGTAGTATGTATATGATTTACAAAAAGAAATGATATGTAAAATGAGTCAAATGTTTATGGAAAAATGTCATGATAGATAAATGAGTGTAATAATGGGATGAAATGTATGATGGAATGGAATGTAATGTCATGGTGATAAAGAAAATAATAATGATGATAAAAGGATAATGAAATGTTATGAAAAATGAAATGATAACTGTAAAATGATAAATGATAATGATATGGAATGATGATGAATTGAGATAAAATGATAATGATAAAAATAAAATGATATGATATGATAAAATGAAATGATAATGTAGTGAAATGTAATGAAATGATAATGCAATGAAATGATAGTGTAATGAAATGATAATATAATGAAATGATAGTGTAATGACAGTGTAATGAAATGATAGTGTAATGAAATGATAGTGTAATGAAATGATAATGTAATGAAATGATAGCACAATGAAATGATAATGATAGTGTATTGTAATGAGATGATAATGTACTGAAATGATAATGCAATGAAATGATAATGTAATGAAATGATAGCATATTGTAATGAGATGATAATTTAATGTAATGAAATGATAATGTACTGAAATGATAAAGAAATGATAATGACAAACTAATGATGAAATGATGAAGATGATAAATAAGATGAAAATGAAAATGATATGAAATGGAGAAATAAATGATAAATGAAAGGATCTAAATGACATGCAGATGAATGATATGAAACTATATGATATGAAAATTACCAAATGAAATGATAATGGATAATGATGGATAACTAAATGATAAAGTATGTAAATTATATGAAAATGAATGATAAATGATAAACTAGAGAATATGTATAGGACCTAGATGAAATGATAATGATTAATGAAATGAGGATGAAGATGAAAGATGATGATGAAAAAAATGTCTGAATTTCCTCCAAAAATAGTCCAAAGAGACATGAAAGTCGTTGATATCTTTGTTCAGCCTTTCAAAACTCTGATGCAAATCTAGTATGAAGATATGTACATTGATCTAAATGAAATGCAACTAAATGAAACCAACCATTTGGTGATCCTTTTGTTAGCTTTCTTGAATCATCATAGAGCATTTTAAAATGTTGGAAGTATGTACAAGCATCAGAGGGGAAATTAGCACCAATGATGACCTAAGTACAACTTTCATGTTTTTTGATATAGCAAGTGAACACAAGCATCGAGGTATAATTGAACCGAGATGACCTGAGCATTTCTTGTATAAACAGACAAAGACTAACTGCTTTCTGATGCAAATGTAGAACTGTCGTCAATGATATGCTTTGGAAATCATGTCTCACAACATATTTACACCAAATTGATAGTTAACCTCAAGACAACAGACAAAGAAAAACCATCCTCTTTCCTCGCCACTCTAGTTCAGTACATCATTGAGTGTGCTCCAAAGAGATGATATCAAAAAGTCAAACAACCATTGTTCAAAATATAATACTACTATTCCAAACATTATTTAGATTTTAGATCATCCAAATATGTGTCATTATATGGTACATGCTAAAAACTATTGTGATATGGATCAATGATTGGATAGTTGTTCATAGGATTTGATTGTTTTTTTGCATGAATGGATTCTATGCCATTGTCTAGCTATTTCGGTAGAACCTGAAAATTGATTGCCCCTATATTGTCAATGTTTACCCCCAATATTGACACAACTTGCTGAAATAGATATGTACAATGATCAAGCCATGGTAAGACGTTATTGTTCTAGGAAAATGATGACTGTATGATGTTGTTATGGCCCTAAGATGAAAAAGATGTATGAAACGAAGGATGAGAAGCTAAGTGCAGAACATGAACTAATAGATGGAGAGCTACAAATAGCGTTTGTTTTCTAGATTTTGACTATTCATTTTTATTGCATTTTTCTGATTTTTTTTTTTTTTTTTTGTATTTTTCCTATCAATAGACTACCCGTTGCTAGGTTTTCACCCTATGACATTTTTTTTTTAGGGCATTTTATGATTTTTATAGATTTTTTCAGGACTTTTTCTGTTGTTTTGTGTTTCTTCAAGACTTTTCTATTGTTTTTGTGTTTCTTTAGGACTATTTTTGTTGTTTTTGTGATTTTTCCAGGACTTTTTCTACTATTTTTGTGATTTTTTCAAGACTTTTTTGGATGATGATGACTACTTCAGACATAATAATTTTTCAAGTGTATGTTGTTGATAGGTTCATCAAATAGGTCCTCTTCTAACGTTGATGGCTTGTATGCTCCTGAACCATATATGGTGATGACCACGTAAGGACCCAACCAATTTGGTTCAAACTTTCCTTTCTTCTCTCTATCTTGTTGATTGCGTGGATTCTCCTTTAGAAAAAGATCACCAATCTGAAAGGTACATGGCTTTACTTTGTGATTATAGCTACGAGACATCATCTGTTGATATGCTTTCAAATGATTAGTTGCTTGTTGTCTCTTCTCATCAAGGAGTTCCAACTCTTGGAGTCGAGAAACTTTGTATTCATCATTTGTTGTGAGACCATTCAGTGATACTCTAAGTGAGGGAATCTCAACTTCTATAGGTAATATAGCCTCTACTCCATAGACAAGAGAAAATGGTGTTGCTCTTGTTGGTGTTTGGATGCTAGTTCTGTAGGCCCATAATGCGAGATTAAGTTGAACGTGCCAATCTTTCCCTGCATCATTCACAGTCTTTTTCAAGATTTTCAATATCATTTTGTTTGAGGCCTCTGCTTGGCCATTCCCTTGTGGATAATAAGGTATTGAATATCTATGTTGTGTATGGAATCATTCAAAAAGTTCATCAACATCTTGATTCTTGAATGGTCGTCCATTATCTGTGATAATGGAGTTGGGAATTCCATACCGACAAATGAGATATTTGAGGATGAACGATGAGATTTGTTTGCCAGTAATCTTAGTCAGAGGTACGACCTCAATCCATTTGGTAAAATACTTTTTCATTGTGATGATGAATTTGTGCATGTTCGATGATGAAGGATGAATCTTTCCAACCAAATCTAACCCCCATTGAGAGAATGGCCAAGTTGGCGTGAACGGTTGAAGTTCTTGTGCAAGCGCATGAATAAGATTCCCATGAATTTGGCATTTTGAGCACTTTTTCATGAAAGTGAATGATTCCCTTTCCATAGTCAACCAGTAGTAACCCATTCTAATCAATTTCTTGGATAAGGTCAGTCCACTCGAATGAGTACCATAAATTCCACCATGAACTTCTTGTAAAGCCTTGTTAGATTTGTCACGTTTAAGACATTGAAGTTGTGAACCTAGATCCTAATACTTGCAAGAACACAAAAAATGAACACATTAATAAGATCAAATGCAAGTTAGAATAGAGATTCCTCATAAAATCCATTTAAGCATATTCAAAATAGAAATAAAACAAGAACACAATGAAAGAAAATGAAAATAAGCTAAATCCTATTGAGAACATGCAAACTCTTGATCTTATGGGGGAGTTGGTGGCAATTTGATGTGGAAATTAGACCTTTCCCAACTCCTTTGCAAGCTTTTATGATGAATGGTGATGGTGATCCACTTTGTTGAAGATTCAAGTGTGCTCCATGATGAAAAAACCTTCATAACCTAGCTATGGATTCAAAAGTATGGATGAAGATTGCTCTAAATTTGAGTATAGTAAGTTTACTCAATTGGTGAATGGTCAAATGAGGAGAGGATATCTTCATTTATAGAATGCTAAGTTGAAGAGATGGTCCAAAATAGAGCAATGTGGGACTAACATTCAACCAATGGCAAGGTGCCACTTGTCAACATTTGATAGGATGAAGGTTTAGCACATTTTGATCCATGTGCAAGTTTGAAATTTGAATTTGATGAGATGACATGTTTAGGGGGGATGAAAGATGAGTTAAATGCCAAGTGGGAGACATGTAAGAGACAATGTAAAAGCTTTAAATGCTTTGTTGGATGGACAAGTCAATTTGGGGGGAGATTTCAAACTTGGAGGAATATTCCTTTTTTGATGCCATTTTGAAAGTAAATAGGGAATTATTAAATCAACTAAATGATTTAATTCTGTAAGTTGCAAAATATAGAGGATTGGAGTGATTAGGATTAGCATTGATCATGATTTGATTAATTTAAATGATGTTAGTTGATTTGACCATTTTGACTTAGATTTTAGGATTTAAATAACTCAAAATGAGAAAATAATGATTTAGACTTAGTTAAATAAATATTTTTGATTTATTTAACCAAAGGGAGTGATGTTAGATTAAATTAGATAAATGTTTAATTTATTTAATCTAATTAGATGAACTTTAGAAATTTAATCAAATAATATGGATTATTTAATTAGATAAAGATAGGAAGATGAAATGACCTAGCTAATTACACAAAGATAATGATTTAATTAAATTGAGGGATTTATTTAATTAAAAGGGGAATTATGATGACTTTAATCAAATAAGGCTATTTGATTAAATGGTTAGACAGAGGGATAATTCAGAATGAAGTGATGTTAGTAGATCATGATCGAGTGTGTGATATCAATCTGTATATTTCTGATGTCTACAGAAGTAAAGTACCATCAAGACCGCAGCGATAAAGGGTGTCAGCGATAAGAGTATAGTGAGAGGATTGGCAAATGAAATTGTTTTGGTTACGGGATAATTCAGGTGATAAGATGTCATCTTTTAGGTAGGCATAAATCTTGCCATACCAAGGTGAATCAAATCCTACTAAGTGGCAAATGATTTGGCTTTTAGGTGTGTCATAGGCAGGTGCAAATGATTATTCCACTAGAAATTCATAGCGAGCCTAATTTTCTGGGAGTTATAGCAATGATGTGATCATGGCCATAATGTCAGTTGCTTTGTTATCAAGTCTTGGAATCTGTACGAACTTGATATCTATGAATTTTTTCTTGAAATCATCAACCATCTTCTTATATGGAAACAATTTGTCATCTTTGGTTTGATAATCATCATTGATATGATTAATGACTAACTGTGAGTCACCATAAACTTTTAGTTCTATAATCCTCCATTCCAATGCTATCTTGAGTCTAGTGATTAAAGCTTCATATTCGGCTATGTTATTAGTGCATGGAAACATTAGCCAATATGACCGAGGAATGGTATTTCCTTAAGGGGTGACAAAGAGTATGCCTACCCCCGATCCATATTGAGTGAAAGATCCATCAAAGTATAAAGACCAAGGTTTCTTTGAATTTGCAATGAAGACATTAGCATCTAAAAATTCAATGTGCATGGGATTCTCTACTTGTAGTGGTGCTTCAACTAGTTGATCAGCGATAACTTGTCCTTTGATTTCTTTGCGATCAACATAATGAATGTCAAACTCACTTAGGATCATAACCCATTTTGCTAGTCATCCTATCAATGTAGTTTTGCTTAACAAATATTTGAGTGGATCAATATTTGCAACAAGATTGATTGTATGAGTTAACAGGTAGTGTCAAAACTTTTGTGATGCAAAGACTACTATGAGACAAGCCTTCTCGATGAAAGTGTAGTTGAGTTCATGACCTATTAGTGTTTGATTGATGTAATAAATGGCATGTTCTTTTCTTGTAGAATCCTCTTGCGCTAATAATTCCCCCAAAGATGTCTTTGTTGTGGCAATATATAAGATTAGAGGTTTGTCTAGATTTGGTGGTACTAGAACTGGTGGGTTCATCAGGTATTGTATGATCTGTTGAAAGGCCAATTCACACTTATCATCCCATTTGAAAGGAAAATTCTTATGCAATAGATGTGTGAAAGGTAGGCTTTTATTGGCTAGTTGTATAATGAACCTTCGTATAGATTGAAGTTGTCCTTTTAATGACCTCAATTGACTGATATTTCTTGGTGGAGGCATTTCCATGATTGCTTGCACCTTGGCAGGAACTACTTCAATTCCTTTTTTTGATACTATGTATCCTAAAAGCTTCCCAAATGTGACCCCAAAGAAACATTTCTTGGGGTTGAGGTAAACTTTGAACTTTTCCAATCTTGCAAAGATTTTGGATAACACTTTGAGATGTCCTTCTCTTGTGTATGACTTTTCCAATATGTCATCTACATAATCTTCCATGAATGTGTGTATCATGTCATGAAAAATTGTAGTCATAACTCTTTGGTAAGTAGCCCAGGCATTCTTTAGACCGAAAGGCATGACATTCCAATAGTAAGCCCCCCATGGAAATATGAACATTGTTTTGTCCTGGTCTTCAGGTGCGATCTTGATTTGGTTGTAACCAAAAAAAAATCCATTAGTGAATACATGGAATGGCCAGCTGTAAGATCTACTATAGTATCAATACTTGGGAGAGGGAAGTCATCCTTAGGAAATGCCTTATTAATATCTCTAAAATTTGTGCACACTCTGACACTTTTATCGAGCTTGGACACTAGAACAATGTTGGAGATCCATTCTGCATAGTCGATTGATCTTATAAATCCCACATCAAGGAGTTTTCTAAGTTCTTCTTTAACTAGTAGTGCAACATGAGGATGCATCTTTTTGAGTTTTTGTTTCACTGGTTTAACTCCTAGTTTGATGGAAAACTGATGCATTATAAGATCAAGATTAAGACCCGACATTTGTGCTTAAGACCAGACAAAGTTGACTTGATTTGTTCTCAAAAATTCCATGAATTCAGGTACTTCTTTATCCATCATTGATGTAGCTAATTGTAGAATCTTTTGTTTTTATGAAGATTCAAGATTAACTACTTTTGTAGGCTCAATCAAGATAGGCGATTGCTCATGATAATGCTTTGGGAGAGTGTCAAGTATCCCATCATCAGGTGCCTTAAAAAGGTTTTCACCATCTGATATGCTCTTTTTTTTGTCTTTTGTTTGATCTAACACTGCTAGATTTTGGTTTTCACCATTAGATCTCTCTTTTCTTTTCTTTTTTTGCAGCTAGGAGACTTGACACTCTCCTGATTAAAGACTCTATGCTGAAAATCGCTAGTGGAACAATCATTTGTATCATCTATAGAAAGGAAGTTCACGATAGATTCATCACTTGGGAACATAGGTAGATTGATAGGTCCAGATGAACCCCAGTCAATGAGATCGGGATGGATTAGTGGTAGCGGGTCATTGGGTTGCATGAGATCAGCTATGGTTAAGGTCATAATAGAGTTGTCTGTAGGATCCGAGGTAGGAGGAAAATCAATGATGGTATTGTTATCATGATAATCTTGTTCCATTAAATCTAACTCGGTATCACTAGAATCATAGTCACTTTGTAGTTCATATTCTTGCAGTTGGGACCCTAACACTTCTCCTTTGATTAGAGTTGGGGTGTACTTGTGTACCACATCAATCTTTTTTTCCCTCCAGAACTCATCATTTTGGATAGTGTCCCATTCATATTCACCAGAATCTATGTCAGAATTATTATCCATGAAATTCTAAATTGTTGTAAAACAGGATTCCTTTGTATCTGACCCTTCTTGTAATGTGAGAACAGTATCAGGAAACTACTTAGATATTACTTCTTTTGAGTTGGTATCGTAGCCTAGTCCTATTTTATCTTTTGCAGCAAGTCCTGGAAGGTGAACAGACTCAACTACTCCTTTTCTCTTTCCAATAGGACCCTTACCATCGTAGCCCATCTTTTGCATGATTGAAAATACTTTACCATATTGATTAGTTGGTAGTTTGATATTAAGAACTATTTCATCTTCATCTTTGTAGAGCCAACTTAAAAATTCTCTATCCTTAGAATCTTCCATAGGAAATTGTTCTTTGATAAATCATCCATTAAACTTTGTATTTGGCTCTATTGGTGGAAAAGTTGATGTGGATGCTACAGATATCTATTGTTGTGTAATAGAGGATTGTCCATGTGACTGAGGCGATATAGGTAGATTAGCAAGAAAAACAGAGTACTCCCCTACTCCATTTTCCTTGAACTGTAGTTGCTTATCAAAGCTTTTGGTTAACTGACTGATTTGTGTATCTGTAACTAAGGGTTTCTTTTTGGATTAGATTCATCAATAAATAAAGCATATAAAATAAACCCAAAGACCTATCAAGAACAATGAAAACTAAAAAAAACAACAAATATACCTTTCATTCATAGGAGTTTCCATGATTCACCTTGATAGTACCTTCTAACTTGTTGATTTGTATTGCCCTCAGATTCGACGTGCGAGCAATCTTTGATGAAGACCTACACAAGCTTTGAAGGATTTGAATATAAATGCCTATGCCTACATCTATGACAAAAATGACTCTAAAAAGCCAAATTAATCTAAGTATTAATATGCCAGAATATTGTAATCTATGTGCATAATCTAGAAATGAGAGAAAAATAGCATTTTATAGAAAATTCCATTTTGAATGGACGGACAAGATTGACTTTTGACAAAGACCTAAAATCAGTAGACAAGATTTAATCTGAGAATCCCTAATTAGGGTTAGGAAAAAATCCTTAAGCGAGTGGTCAAGATGCCATCTAAGAAGATCAAATCAGTGGTGGAGCATAAATGAGAAAATTCATTTGAAAATAAAGATTTTCAAAAATGAAGAAGATAAAGACCAGACTGAAGATCCGTTTTGGAAAGATCAAGAACCTACTCAATCACCTGACTTCTAGAGGAAAGTTACCAATTTGGAATTAAATTAATTCCAAATGTGAATTTTGTGAAATAATAAATAATTGATTTTCCAATTATTTACCAAAGTGAGCTGACAGTTAAGAATGAGATGACATTTTAAATAATTTAATTTATTTAAAATGAGAGGAATATCAAATTTGGCAATTAAATAATTAAATTTAATTATTTAATTTAGTAAATAAGACCAATAATTAAATAAATTATTTAATTCATTTAATTATAAAAATTAGTGACATATTAAATAAATAAATAAAACTTATTTATTTAATAATCAAGAAGAAGTGACTGAGGAAGGGTGATTAAATAAATTAAGAAATTTATTTAATTAAGTGAAGACTTAGACAATTAATGACGTATTTAATAAATAAATAACATTTATTCATTTAATAATCATGAAGAATGAAAGGACATGAATTAATTAAATAATTATGAATTATTTAATGAATAGTCGAATGTGGCCCAAGGACATAATTAAATGTCATAATTATGCTGGAACAAAAGTGATAAAAATGAAGCTTGCAGGCCTAGGTCATTTTTAGGTGTCTACATTTTTCCCCTCTTTGTCATAATGTCGCGTGTCACATTGTGACAAAGAAAATAAGCCAAATCCATGCCCTAGTGAAAAATAAGATGAGGAAGAATGACGAGGAGGGTAGTGGTATGCCCCCTCGAGAGGACAGATAGGTTCCAAGAACATGGGTGTGCTCTCGAAATTAATGAGAAGACTAGAATATGAAGAGACAGAGAAATGTTAGTGCAAAAGATATGGATGATGATATGGATGCAATGCCTATATGAGATGGGCGAGAGAAGATGACAAGACAAAAAGAGATGCATGTTAGTTCCTAGACCAAATCCTTCAAAACATTGCCATAGGACTTTAATATTTATTGCTCTTAATCATCATTGGGCGGTAAAAATGACACAAATGGACAATAAACACCATGATATGATGTAAACCAAGGTGTGCAATATCATCCACTTGAAAAACAGACAGTCACAGACAAGAAATGTCCTAACTCATACTAAGGGCAAAGTTTCCCCAGTCTTTTTGTCAAGACAATCCACAGATAGCAGTCAAAGAAAATAAAATAGGCTAGGAGACGTCATTGCACCTCTAAATCCTTCATGGGACATCCTCAAGGTAGCTAGTAACATGACCACAAAGAAAAGACAGTAAAAAGATAAGACAAAATAGCCAAGATAGTCAAAAGATAAGACAAGATAGACCAAAAATATTAACAACCATTTTATTTTGTTTGCCAATGTTTGTTTGAGATTTCCAATTTCCTGTCGGTTTTGACAAGGGCCTGACAGTTTTAGGAAGGACACATCCTAAAAAAGGAAAAGGACATTTTGACGAGGTCCAAATCTGAGAACACATCTTGAAGAGGACCAAAGAGTGATGAGACTGACATTGTTTTGACTAATATGTTTTGGCAAGTTGATTGATGTTGACTATATGATTGATTGGACTGTGTTGTCTGATTTTGACCAATTTTGACATTGATGTTTCGAATGACTATCTTGTGTCTGAGTTTGACTACGTCTGACTTATTTGACCGATGTGACGATTGTGACAAATGCCATGATTTTATTTGGACCAACCTAAAAGGACTGACCTAATGTCTCGGTGACTCATCGACTGATGGTCTTGCCTACATAGCAAATATGTAGAGACAACATAGTTCGACAATGACATGGACTGACATGACTAACTTTGACTCCATTTTTAGGATTTTGACATTGATTTGGATGTTTTTGTGTTTTTCTTCAAGATGTTTTGATTTTAGGTCTTTTTTTAGGAAATTTTATTATGTTTTTGGTCTTTCTTCAGGACATTTTATGATGTTTTTGTCTTTTTTCAAGACTTTTATGATGTTTTTGTCTTTTTTCAGGACTTTTTCTCATGTTTTTGGTCTTTTTGAATGGTTTAAGAGGATTATGACAAATGCATGTGACTAATTCCTACACCTAAGAATCCAAGGACAAACATGATTGTGCCCCTAGTCAAGCTAATTACCAATTGACAGGTGATGACAACATTGTTTGACGTAGGAAGGACGCATCCCGAAACAACATGAGGACAATGACGATAATGTGACGAAAGTATGGAGGTCTATAGCTGGGCTAGGAATGCATTCAAGTAAAATTTTGGATAATGTGTTTGTATGAATTAGACTCGTTGCATTTGGAATGACTTGGTTAGGACTAGATGGGATGATGATTATCCTTAGACCATTTGACAAGGGAAAGCCAAGATAGGTGACAAGCATGAAAGGATAGGGGGTGGCCTTGGTAAAGGACAAGAGACATGAGACTAAGGGAATTTTCCTATGATTTTCAAGGACTATGTCGTATAAGGACAATAAGACTATGACGGTCAATGACATGATGTTTCATGAATCATGTATGACTGAAGGATAGATATGTCAAGAGTTTTCCCAAAGCATGATTTATGTGTGCTAGTTTTATGTCAAGACCAAGATAGTTGGGAATGATGTGCGGAAATGATAGGGCTTAGATGGATGTCAATGTTATGAGGAAGGCATGGGAAAATGAGATGACTTGCCCCCAAGTGTAAAAGTCCACATAGACAATTTATTTTACACATGATGCTTGTTTGCCAGGTTTTCATCATGGTACTTATCCAGGGTGCCTGTTTGCCAGGTTTTCACCATTGGATAAAATTTTTCTCTTTACTATTTTCTTGACTTTTTGATTTTTTTGGTGTCACCAAGACGCCTGTTTGCCAGGTTTTCATCAGGGTGACGATTTTTTGATTTTTGATTTTTTTTTTGTGTTTTTGATATTATGGATAGCTTGGATGCTTTAGATTACCACTGATTATTATGAATCCACTGACGGTGCCGATGTAGAGACTGGTGCCATGATATTCCAATAATGACCTTGCTGAAGGAGTTGTTTTGTCAGGATCATAGCACTTGTATACAGTTGATTGATGTCATTGTGATCCTTTCTGAGACTATAGTTGGCCTTATCAAAATATGCACATTGCAATAGAGTGCCATGAGATTCTTTATGGTAAAGAGTTGCTGCCAAGATGTGATGGATTTGTGACGTGGGATCATTGGACTTTAGACAAGATGTAGGGTTATGACGAATGATAGTAGACGTGGAAAGATTGTTTGGAAGCTTGGATGAATGACTTTTTATTTTCCAAACTTGGGATGGTGGATGACGGATTTTGGAGGGATGGTGTTTGAAACCAACACTTTTATATGCCTTGATTGATGACCATTTTGAAGGAGGTGTACATGTGTTATATGTGGGAGTCCTCTTGTATTGTGGGTCCACATTGTGATTGACTTTTTCTTTTGACATATTTTCTTTGCTTGATCCACTTTTCTTTGGGATCCATTTTAATTTCATTTTTCCACTTGTCTTTTTGTTTTATTTGATGGCCTTTGACATTTGATTTTGATCTTTTAACTTGTAAGAATTTTGTTTTTGTTGGTTCCAAAGGGAAGGTTTATTTATGATCGAATGACGGTTCATGGTGTGGGTGGAGGGAGTGTTGGCAACAATCTTATGACAAAGATTTCTCATGGACTCCATTTTTATGTTTGTATCTGACAAGGTTTCCCCCAATATCGAGGAAGTATCACTAACATCGTTTGATTTGCTGACTAAAGAATACCCAAGACCTTGATATTTGCAATTTGCCTGAAGCTGTATTGGTTCTAGAATGCCTTGATCGTGTATGCCTAGTCCTTTCCCTTGATATTGCATACTTTGACAGATTCTATTTGCAATGGGATATTCGTTGTTTTGAAAGCAAGATGCTAACCCATCATTAGGTATGTGGATACTGTCACTTGTAATATTTTCATCTGCAAGAAAGTCTGCTATGACAAAGATAGATGACCCTAGTTGATAAAGTGTCCTAGCTTCATTGTCATGTTGGACATATTCCTGACTAATATCTTTGGTTTGATCGTGTGACATGTTAGGTTCAAATGATTATGTTGGTGCTTCCAAGGCAATTTCAAAGCCATCATTATGTTTAGTGTCATAGAGTCCAATGATTTTAGCTATAACTTGATCATATGCAAATATGTCCATAATGGAGACTCTTTTTCTGAAGGAATATTGTCTATGTGTCCTGTGGAGGCAAGTGTCTCATCGTGGGAAGTGTCAATAGTCAAGGCCTTTATAAGGTTGGCAAGTGTTTGATCATGAATGGCGTAAAGGTCAAGTGGATCGTTTTGGACTTCTTGGTCAATGGTAGGGTCTTGGTCAAAGATGGGGTTGTCATGGATTTGGACTTCTTGGTCAATGATGGGGTCTTGGTCAAAGATGGGGTTGTCATGGATGATATAGTTAGAAATAGAGTCATTGTAAAGGAGAGGTGTGTTTTGAATGTCATGATTGTCTTGAAGGACTTCATGGATGGACTGAAAGATAGGGTCATGGAATGAACTACCTTGTTCTTGACATGAGGGTGACATTATAAGGTCATGGTTTGAGCTTTCATTTTGACATGTATCCTCAAGTTTATTAAATGGGATTTTACTTTGAGTAATGACATAATTTTCATGACTAGATGTGGCTTGTGAGGGGATGACCTAAAAAGGATTAATGAATGACAAACTAGGATAGGATGTGGGGACTTGGACTAGACTAGTATGTGAAGGACTAGGGTATGACATGGAGACTTGGACCGGATATGACATGGAGTCTTGGACTGGATTAGGATGTGGCGGCATAGGATGTGACATGGAGAATTTGACTACATTAGTTGGTAATGACATAGGATATGAGATAGGGATTTGGACTGGATTGGAGTAAGGTTGACTAAAATGGGACGTAGAGACTTGGGCCGAATCGATATGGTTTGATGTGGGGACGTGACATGTGTTGGTAGATAGTTGATAAGGCATGTAGACTTGGACGCGATTGATAGGTGAAGGGTCAAAATATGACGTGGAGGTTTGGAATGGACTAGTTGATAGTTGGCTTCCCTTGTCAAAGTTAGGATAAGGCTGATTAATGGATGTTTGTTGTGGACTAATGTCATGGATGGTGTTAAGTGATTTTTGGTAATGAGGGTAGACAGATGGAGGTGGCAAAGTATTTATGTCAAAGCCTCATGGTAACTTAGCCCCTTGGTCCAAAAGCATGGCTAGATACCTTTGAGGGTCGCATAAGATTGAGTTTTCTACAAAGGAGACTATATCAGGATTTTGCGCTGTAGCTTCTAAGTCTTTTGCATATACTCATCCATTTTGGTCTCTTTGTATGAATGGTTCAAAATGGTTTTGTGATGAAGATGGAATGTTCATGGAAGATTGCATGTTCATGTTGTGAAAAAAGTCAGAAAAAGTCCAATGTTGGTTTGTGTCATACGTGTTATTATCGATGTTGGGATTGAAATCTTGTCCAAATTTTTTCATTTTTCCTCTATGTCTTTGAAGCCTAGTCTCAACAATAAAAAGGGATTGCTCAGATAAGGAGATGAGAATGACAAGTAAATGCAAGGATGACACTAGCCTATGTTTTTTGGATTTTCGATAAGGATGAAAATGCAAGACTATGTTTCCTAAAATGTTGACTAGGATGACTAGGTGATGATAATGTTTGTCTAAGGAAATGATTGATGTAAGATGACAAGGTGATCAAAGCCAAAATGTCGATTGAGGACTAAGATGATGATGTTTAACTAAGGACTTAATGTTATAAATGCAAGGTTTAGGTTCAAAATGATGACTAAGATGACCAATGCAAGGTCTAGGTTCAAAATGATGACTAAGATGAACAATGCAAAGTCTAAGTTCAAAATGAGGACTGTGATTCTTTTTTGATGTTTTGTTGAAAAGTATGAGTTGTCTAAGGTCGATTGTTTGTGTCCAGATTTGTGAATGTTGTGTATATTGTTTAAAAATCTAGAAAACACTTGACAAGCACAATGTTTTGACTGTAAGCAAGCACACATGAGACAAGTACAATCCTAAAAGGCCAAAAGGCCAAGGGTTTGTATACTTGATATAGCCCACCGATATATCCCAGATTGGTGATAAACACCTTTCCTTCTCGAGAGCGGATAGCTTAGAATTTTGGTGGTATTGGCTCCCCTCCACGGCTCATTAACGTCATTCGAGTACACCAAATTTGAATTCTTTGGGTAATGACTTCCCAAGAATTGCTATCTCTACTCAAGGGGATCAGTAGTGAGTTTCTTTGGGCATGATACTGTACCCTGCACTATACCAAGCAATGACCATAGAATGGTTGGACACTAAGATAAGAGGTGTTTAATACGGGCATTCCGTTCATGGAGCATGATCCATGCGGTGAGAGTCCCCTTTTGAATCCATCTCATCGGAACCACACTCATGATTCTTGGGTTTTCTCCAAGAATCTACTTTTATATACCGGCTGGAAGTCCCTCAGGTTCAGGGTGCTACCGGTCTGAGTCGTCCTGGGTGAGTACTTTTTCCCACTAGAACAGGCCCAAGTTCTAGAGTTAGTAACCATTTCTCTTACACCCAGGATCGCACAAGTGCACAAGGGGAGAGGATACTTCGATATACCAAATCGTGAGGGTGTACAATAGATAAAATGGCTCTGGTTTTCTGATTACCGAGTTTTCACAAGGTGAGAGCATAATCACCTACCATTTGTTCAAACACAATTAGACACTTGCAAACAAAATTCATTTTAGAGCACCAAAAGAAATGTTCTTAAAATAAAAAATGCAAACAAGTGATTTGAGAGATAAATCTTCGACAAGCGTAGCTGCAAAACCACATGTCAGTAGTTTGAATAAATGTCTTTGACCCATGAAAAACTCCAATGCCACATGCTACCAACAAAGATTAGTAACCAAAAAATAAAAATAAGAAAAATTAATGATAGCAGAAAATTAAAATAGTGATAATTTTCTCAAAACTTAACAAAATTTTAAATCGTAGATATCTATGGAAAGCTAAGACATAGACCTTCAAAACCCAAAAACTATTTTCCATGATTCTACACAAAAAAAATGTTATAAGCAAAAGGAAACACAGGTTTTAACAGCTAAAACTTAAAAACTGTGATCAGTAAAATAGTCATAACTTTCTCAAATCTTAACCAAATTTGAAACCGTTTGCAGTTTTGGAAAGCTGAAAACAAGATCTACAAAACGCAGAAATTTTTTTAAAATATTTTATTCACCTATTTTTCTGTCCTCAAAAGAAGGTGACGGGATTTTGTATGACTTCTTGGCTATAACTGCAAAACAGTGAAAACAAACAAGAAAAACATAATTTTTTTCTACTTCACATCGGGTTCACCAATGTAACTAAGCGTTTCTTTTTGGATTAGATTCATTAGTCAATAAAGCATATAAAATAAACCCAAAGACCTATCAAGAACAATGAAAACTAAAACAAACAACAAATATACCTTTCATTTGTAGGAGTTTCCATGATTCACCTTGATAGTACCTTCTAACTTGTTGATTTGTATTGCCCTCAAATTCGACGTGCGAGCAATCTTTGACAAAGACCTACACAAGCTTTGAAGGATTTGAATATAAATGCCTATGCCTACGTCTATGACAAAAATGACTCTAAAATGCCAAATTAATCTAAGTATTAATATGCCAGAATATTGTAATCTATGTGCATAATCTAGAAATGAGAGCAAAATAGCATTTTATAGAAAATGTCATTTTGAATGGATGGACAAGATTGACTTTTGACAAAGACCTAAAATCATCAGACAAGATTTAATCTAAGAATCCCTAATTAGGGTTAGGGAAAAATCCTTAAGCGAGTGGTCAAGATGCCATCTAAGAAGATTGAATAGGTGGTGGAGCATAAATGAGGAAATTCATTTGAAAATAAAGATTTTCGAAAATGAAGAAGATAAAGACCAGACTGAAGATCCGTTTTGGAAAGATCAAGAACCTGCTCAATCACCTGACTTCTAGAGGAAAGTTACCAATTTGGAATTAAATTAATTCCAAATGTGAATTTTGTGAAATAATAAATAATTGATTTTCCAATTATTTACCAAAGTGAGCTGATAGTTAATAATGAGATGACATTTTAAATAATTTAATTTATTTAAAATGAGAGGAATATCAAATTTGGCAATTAAATAATTAAATTTAATTATTTAATTTAGTAAATAAGATCAATAATTAAATTAATTTATTTAATTCATTTAATTATAAAAATTAGTGACATATTAAATAAATAAATAAAACTTATTTATTTAATAATCAGGAAGAAGTGACTGAGGAAGGGTGATTAAATAAATTAAGAAATTTATTTAATTAAGTGAAGACTTAGACAATTAATGACGTATTTAATAAATAAATAATATTTATTCATTTAATAATCATGAAGAATGAAAGGACATGAATTAATTAAATAATTATGAATTATTTAATGAATAGTCGAATGTGGCGCAAGGACATAATTAAATGTCATAATTATGCTGGAACAAAAGTGGTAAAAATGAAGCTTGCAGGCCTAGGTCATTTTTAGGTGTCTACAGTATCAACTTTGAGAGAAGTATTAGTAGGAGTTTCTCGATTGTTGGGAACCAAAGTATCTTGACTAGCTTTGATGTTGGCACAACTTTGATTACTCAAATTATCAGCTAGTATTGTGATCTCTTGTCTCTGATAAGGAAACTTAAGACACTGATGATATGTGGATGAGACAACTTGCATTTTGTGGATCCAAGGATGACCCAACAAGATTTTGTATGCAAGATCATGATCTAACACTTGATAGAAAGTATTTTTGATAACAGGTCCCACTCTGACTGGTAGCATGATTAAACCTTTGGAAAATCTTTCCTCATCATCATAGGATTTAATAGTAATCTTTCTTCTGGGATCAATGGAGTCCTCAGAAAATCCTAAAGCCTGAACTAACTTAATAGTACATATATTCAAACATGCACCTCCATCTATTAGGACGTGTCTGACACGAAACTTGTGGATCATGACTTCTAAGTATAGCGATGAATTATGGGGATGTGTCATGGAAATGCCATCTTTTTCAGAGAATGAGAGACATGTGGGTGAGGACAAGTGTCCCACCATGGCTTGAAATTGGTCCACATCCAGATCAGTGGATACAGTTGTTTCAACGAGGGCCTTTTCTAGAATTTCCTTATGTGCTGGGGAAATCTTCAGGAGTTCTAAGATAGAAATTTGAGCAAGAGTTTTTCCAAGTTGATTGACTAAGTCATATTGATGTTAAGGTAGGGGCACAGTGGATTTCAAAGAAGCGCCCTTTAAGAAAAATTTAGCTTGTGCTCTTGTTGTTGCATTGACTTCTCTATATTTCATCTTTTCTTTAACTTTAATAACATTGAACCGCTCGTCATCAGTGTAGATATGATTGATTATATGATCATTGATATGATTCGCACTTTTTCCTGAAGACTCACCCTTTTGGTAGTTGGGAAAAGGGGTGTGAAATGCTTGGTGGTCTTCATTTGATTGTTGGTGTCCTATTGTGATGGTGCCATTTCTGATTAAGTCTTGGACTTTATTTTTCAGGGCTTGACAATTATTTATGTGATGGCTCTTGCACTGATGATAATCACAATAGTATGCATCATTCCATGATGGAGGCTTCACATTGGGTTCAAAATTGCATTGAGGTGGTAAAACAAGAGCATTCTTAGCCATCAATTCTTTGAATGTTGATTCTAAGGATTGACCTAGTGCAGTAAAAGTTCTATTAGAGAAGAATGAAGATCATTGTGGATTTGCATTCAAGGTATTTCCTAAGGCATTGTTGTTGTTATCATTTCCATGGTAACCTTGATTGGTGGCATTCCCTTGATTGGGAGTAGAAGTTTGATTCACGTTATTTCTTGGAGGATGAGGATTGTTTCCCTAATTTGTGACCGAGCTGACATTGTTATATTTATTGTTGCGAGGATCACTAAGAACAAATGGCTTAGTCGAGACATGATTTTCATCTACAACACCATCATTCACCACATTTTTGTTGCGAGTGCAAAACTTAGATTTGTCATTGTGGTGATTTGATGAGCTAGGATTGTCCTTATCAAGTTTTATTATCCCTCTCTGAACCAAGGCACTCTCAATGGTGATGGAATTTTCAATAAATTTCTAAAAAGAGGGAGGACAATGAAGATTAAGATGACAACTCATCTCTTGATCTAAGCTTTTTATGAAAGTGGTGATCTTTTCCTTTTTAGGAACGTGGTGTGGATATCTAGCAAACAATCTTCTCCATCTTTGAAGAAATTTAATGAATGGTTCACCAGGTTTCTATTTAGCTTTGTAGAGATCAATCATGGTTATTTGATGTTGTATGTTGTAGGAATATTGTGATATGAACTCATTAATCAATTCCTCAAATGTCTTGACAGGCGGTGTGATTTTTGATAGCCATTCCATAGATTGGCCTCCAAGACTTCTAGGAAACAAACACATCAAGTATGTTTCCTCATGAGCAAACTCTAAAGTCATATTTCGGAAGTCTCTAATATGATCAATTGGATCCGATTTCCCATTGTAACGATCGAACTTTGGGATTTCACATTTTTTGGGAAATGGGATCATGTTGAGACGTCGGTCAAAAGGATAAGGACAGATGTCATCAAGAGTGTATGTCTTTTTTGTGGCTCCCCCTTGTAGATCTTTAATTTTTCCTTGTAGTGGTTTAACTTGTTGAGTCAAGTCACTAAGATCAGACAAGGGTGTTTCATCAAGATTACTCTTTATGTTCTCAGTATCAAAATCATGGGGTAATTTAGCTCCTTTGTCAGCTAGATATAGAAAATATTTTTCTTTGTTACGCTCCAAATTTTTTTCTAAGGCTTTGTGAAATTTGGGATCTTGTTTAGCCTCTCTAAGATGTTCTTCATCTCATTCATCATCACTATCTACAAGAGTTTTTCTCACATCCTTGTTGAAAGGGAATGGATTTTTTTCTCTTTCACCCATGTTATCTTTAAAAAGGGGATTATAACTCACACTATAAAGGGTATTACTAGGCTCACCTTCTTCTTGAGTTCTTCAGGTATAATCTTCTTGTTGAATATCCTCTTTCAGCTTATTATATTGAGATCTTGTAAAAATAGGCGTACGATTTTGAAACGTTCTTCTATACCTAAATCACAATTTGATAAATGCACAAATGATGATATTTTGATCTGATAAGATGAAAATCTTATGATATGATCAAAATATGTTCCTAATTCTTGATTATGGCTTCCAATGATAAAGGATATCAGAATCCTATTGGGGAAGTTGAATCAAATAGTCAGTAATTTGTTTGAAAGGTGCACTTTTTAAGATTTGATCCTTGTCTTTGAAGAATGATAAGTATATAAAATAGCCTAATTAAGATCACTAAAGGATTTGACTGGGATGTGTTGAATATTCAATAGAAGGTTGTGGTAGATAATCAAACTCAAGAGGCTGACTATGATTGTGTTGTTGAGATAGAGCTCTTCTCTGGAAATATGCTCATGAATATAAAGGCTCTACAACATACTCATCAGTAAACCCCCTAGCAAAATCTTCGTATCTATGGAGAAACTTACAGTAGTGGAGCAAGATGTTTTGACTCTTATACAGAAACTTTCTACATTGCAAGGTTTTCTTGTAACCTAAATGTTTCTTAGGTCTCTTGATCCTATTGAAAATTTATTTCTTGACAAATTTGGTTGATTTCCACTCTCTAAGCATGGGATAAATGTCAAGATGCTATTGGACCGAAGATATTATAAACTCAGATCTATCAAAAGTAACAATTCTAGAAAAGTGACAGATGCGCTATTTTGTACCTTATATGGGCTGCAGAAATAGGTATATGTGCTAGAGAAATAGTCAAATGCACTACAACAAACCTCAGATGTGCTACTCTCTGTCCTATATGCACTACAAAAAAATGCTTTGAAAGTGAAAGAAACTGGTTGCAGGATATTTAGTCTATGCGCTAAAACAGACCCTAAAAGCACTAAACTAGCCAATGAATGCTCTACTCTATGTCCTATATGTGCTAAAACAATTTTCCCAAAGAAGTTTTCAAATAGTTTTGAATAGTTTTTAGCTAAAATTTTGCATGTTCATTTTGGATGATCCTTTCTCTGAATTAATGTGATTGAAGAACCAACAAACACTTTGAAAATAGTTGTTTTTAAGCCCTATGCTAAACATCAAGTGTATGTTCAAAAATGTTTTTCAAAAAGTGTTTTCACAGGTTTTACACATAACAGACAATTCAAGCAGACTCACTCTTAGTACTCAAGTAGGTCATCATAATAACCACAACCCACATCTTAGAACTGTGTTGACTCACACAGCCGTGTCACCCCCGAAGGGGCGCCCATTTTTTTGTCTTTTCTAGGCGCGTATTCAGAGTGACAGAAGTGGATACCAGATCCCCTAAGTAAATGGTTCTTGGTAGTTATATGGTGAGTGTCTTGGGGGTAGATTCTTCCCTCCCCTTGCACTACAATTATTAGGATGTTCGGAAACTGACTTTGGTTGGCTATTACACTAGGTTCTTAGTAAGGTTTTTTGTTTTGTGTGGCACTAATAAATTCCCTCAGGAGACCTCCCAACCTTTAGAACAAAGGCTTTGGGGATGGTTATCTTGTACACTACCAACAAAAGTGGGTTTCCCTAGATTCGCTTTAAATTTTATAGTGGGGTGGAATAGCCTAGCTTTTGCTTGAACCCACTTGAGTCGTTCTTCTTGGGTGATTAATTTTTCCCACAAGATCAGGCCCTCTACAACATGTAATAAAGCATTTAGAAATTGTAGAAATGTAAAAGGAAATTCTAGTATTCTGATCACCCAGTTAAGGGGAGAGCATAGACCTATTGCCACAAACACAGTAGACAGTGCTCTTTTTAGAGCCCAAATCATAATGATCTAATCTATGTGAAGATGTTGCTTCACGAAAACAAGTTGTTCAATTTTAACTGCAAAAATAATTGTGTGGTGACTATCCTAGATTGCTTCATTTTAATCCATGTCCACCCTAGGGTTGTTTCTTTTTAAAAACCAGATGTGACTATCCTAGATTGGTTCTTTTTAAATCAGAAAAGGTTCTATCTACGGAAGGCATCAGACTCAGAACCTTGTTTAGTTACAACCTACATGTACTAAAAGATCACTTATATGCACCAAAAAAATAACTAAATGCACTAAAACAAATTCTATAAGCATTGCAGAAAGTCCTCAATGCACCAAAAGAACTCCTAAATGCGCTAGAAGAAAATGCAGCAAAATTTTTACAAAATTTTTAGTAAACTGAGCTGAGTATATGCATCATTTTGTTCCTTATAAGCATTTTTTTGTTCCCTCAATGCGTCGAAATAGTTCCTAGATGCACCGGAAGACCTGAAAAAGCACCGAAAAAACCCCTGCATGCGCCACAGAAACACACCGATAGAACATTCTATTAAAAACAGAATTTAAATGAAAATAAATGAAAACTCTTTCTTCTTCCTTTGATGTCATCCTATTGTCCTCTATCTCCAGTGTTTTTTTTTATTCTAGCTGGCTCTCAGATCTAAGGCTAGGCTCAACAAACAGTCTTCCTAGAGAATGAGATTGAATATGAATGCATGCAATGCTATGCTAAGATATGATTATGATGATACTAGACATGATTGATAAAATGAAAGATTATAAAATTGATAAAAACTAAATATGATAAACAATGCTAAGATGCTAGAATGCTAAAATGCCAATAATCTCTAATCTGTATGCGTTATAAGTCATAGGTGTAACCAATGCTTGGATTCACATAGATATTTATAGATTTTTCGAAGGATTCTAATTGGCTGAGGTGATCAACGGTTGTGAAAATTCCTAGTAGATCAAATGATCGAAGATGGATAAGACCGGAGAGAAAAATAGAAGAAAACATAAAACAAGCTTTGTTTCTTTTTTCGAAAAAGAGATAAGATGAGATGATAAAGATGATTTATAAAAATCATCTTTTTGTGAGATTTTGGAAAGATTTTGAAGAAGATAAATAATGAATTATTAAATTCAATTATTCATTTATGTGTGATATGGAATATTTTTCTTAAAATAGAATATTTACCCAAGATTTGAAGAATAATGGAGAATTTCATATTTAAATTAAATATTTAATTATGATTTGAAAAGATATGGAAGATATTTAATTAAAAAATTTAAGAAATGACATGTAAATGGAATTAATTAAATAAAATATTTAATTAATTAGAAGAAATATTTGAATAGGAGAAATTCAATTCAATTCAATTCAATCAAAGATTGAATTAAACTTAAATGTGATAATTAATTTAAATAAAAAATAATATTTATTTAATTAATTAAGTGGACTTAATAATATGTAATTAAATAAAATGAATTTATTTAATTAAAGTGGAGGAATAAAGTGAATGAACAATATAATTAAATTAATCAAATTTAATCATATGTAGAAGACTTTAGAGGATTAGTTAAATAATTAAATATTTAATTAAATGTCAGGATTTAAACATGACCAATTTTATGCATATACAATTTTCATCATGATAGATTCCATCTCTCACTTCAAGGCAGCATTCTCTTTGGAAAAAATTTCACATTGTTTTTTTTCTCTTTTAGAGCCAGACCGATTTTTTCATCTTCCATGCTTTTGTTCTTTTGTTTGAGCTGAACACACAATTCCTTTCTTTTCTTCCTTGATTCATTGATCTTGTCTTTTACTAACTGAATGAACTTTTCTACATTCTCAAGATTTTCTTACAGTTCCCGGTTCTCAGATTTTATCTGGTCAAGATCATCTAGGGCCACCATAAGTTGTTGAAGATTTCTTGTATCCATTGAGAAACACTTTCCAAGATCTCCTCAAGCTGTACATAACTTCTTTTGAGGAACTAGTTTTGATACCAATTGTTGGAAACAAGCAACATTGAGGGGGGGTGAATCAATGTTGTGCAAAAATTCAACTTAATTATTTTGTCATTTAACTTACTTAATCATTCAAAAAAAGAAACATGCATCGTTAAAAATAAAGTAACCAAAACACCATAACACCAAAATTTTATGTGGAAACCCTGTTAGGGGAAAATCCATTGTGGATGGCCAGTCCACAATATAATATGAGTATACCCAAAATGAAAAGTACAAAATGGGAATGCACTTGCATTCAAGCACACTACCTAGATTTCACTGCTAAAAAAGGATTGGCTCACTGCCCTACAATGATTTGGAATAGATCCAAAAGAATGAACTGATGAAAGAGCATCAACTATGCCTAATTACAATTCTAATTAAGCATAGAAAAATCCTTCAATTTTCACTCAAACAACTTCACACTTCGCTCAAGCTTCTTCACACTCTACTCTACACAAATCACAATGCAAAAATCTTAATGCACAAGTGAAACTGTGCATAATCACCTAATCATTGTTCCTGATGATTCCAACACACCACCACACTTCCTTTCTCATATCTCAAATGATATATCAAATCTCTTATATATATCCATGTTAAGAAATAACTTGCACAATAGAAGAATATGATATGAAATATGCTGCAAATACTTGATAATGACTGAGAATAGCAAGCCACTTCGAGGGGGAAAACCTCCAAATATCTCTAATGAGAACACACTTCACACTTGATGATGAAATAAGACTCACAACCTCCTATAAATACCTATTTATGCCAAGGATATCACCTAGGCCGACTTAGACACACCTATATAAGACTTAGGCCAACCTAAAAAACTAAATAACAATATACTAATGATAATATGACTTAATAGAGAGTTAAGATAGCCACAAGTCGACTATTCATAACCTGATGTACACTAATATTAAGGGCGTAGCATTCCCCCTTCTTCAAAGAAGCATTGTCCTCAATGCTAATCAAGTTTGGATTCTTTTGAATGAACTCCTCGTCCTCCCATGTAGCATCTTCAATTAGAAAATATTTCCTTGTAATGAGGTAACTTGGAATTGTTGATGTCACCAGCTTCTTCATGCGTGTCTGGAAAATTAACTTCAGCTCCAAGATGTGTCTTCCCTTTACATCAAGCTCTTGATGGCGATGAATGTGTTCTTCCTTTACTTGAACCTTTTGATGTGTCATAGAGTAAGAGGTGAGGAATAATATATGGTACCCTTGCATTGGTTGAATAGATTGATTAGGAACTTCTTCTTCTTTCACTTCTTCTTCATTGTCTTTTTCTTTTTCTTTTGTATCTTCTTCGTCTTCTTCTTCTTCTTTGTCTTTTTCTGCTTCTTCTTCTTCTTCAGTGCTTCTTCTTCTTCTTCTTCATCTTCATTGTTCTCTTCTTCTTCTTCTTCTTCTTCTTCTTCTTCTTTTGATTCTTTTTCTTCTTCTTCTCCTTCTTCATTTGTTTCTTCTTCTGGTTCTTGGTTGCTTGAGACCTCCTTTCTTGGTTTATTCATAAAGGTGCTTAACATGTTTCGTATGTCCGATATATCTCCTCTTAGGTCACACATATCCATCTTAATTAAGGAAATGTCTTCCTTGATCTTATTGATTTCCTCATTATGAGTAACATCCTCGATTGTTTCACCATCCTTATCAGGAGTCTTCCCCGGAGTGACAACATTCTTTTTACCCCTTGTTGCAGGCCCCGTCATGATGGAAACCACTAATGTTGAAATAAATCACACAAATGAAACTTAAATTCTCTAAAAGTTTTACTGTAATCTCCTTTGGTATTTCTTCAAAAACCCAATAAAAATCAGACTTCAATTCCACAAGATGTGCGAGATATGTAGATTCTAAAAAAATAGTGTAGAAATCCTAATTTTGTAATAATTCACTTTAATTTTGCTCCAATTCTTCTAAAATCTGTACTATAGCTTCTTCAATATGTTCTTCAAAAACCCTTTAAAAATCAGAAAAAAATTCACCAAAATCTGAAATATATGCTCTTCACAAAATCACCTCCAAAATTAAGAAAAACCTTGCCTCTACGGTGCCAAGATCATTCTCTAATACCACTTGTTAAGAAATAACTTGCACAATAGAAGAATATGATATGAAATATGCTGAAAATACTTGATAATGACTGATAATAGCAAGCCACTTCAAGGGGGAAAACCTCCAAATATCTCTAATGAGAACACACTTCACACTTGATGATGAAATAAGACTCACAACCTCCTATATATACCTATTTATGCCAAGGATATCACCTAGGCCGACTTAGACACACCTATATAAGACTTAGGCCGACCTAAACAACTAAATAACAATATACTAATGATAATATGACTTAATAGAGAGTTAAGATAGCCACAAGTCAACTATTCATAACCCGATGTACACTAATATTAAGGGCATAGCAATCCGCATCTAGAAATCAAGTCGCTATAGGTCAACCTTAATAAAACTTGGAAATATTATCAACTGTTTGCCCAAATCATAAAAAAATTTTATGCTCATCCAAACAAGTTGGCTAGACTATAGTTGGGACCCATAATTAAATATTTGAACATAGAAACTTTTTAAATAATTTCACTTTACACATCCACAATGCGCCACATTCATTGAGTCAACTACAATGAGCGCGTAGATAGAAAACATCCTACCAAACCTCCAAGCTCATACTACAACTAATGCAACACCACAAAATTCAGTAATAAGATAATATACATGCTCAACAAGCAATCCCAAGGGTCCACAACTCAAAACGATGATCTAGTGAAGTAGACAGATTAACTGACTGACCGGATACCCTTTTCTTCAAGTATTCTCCCAGTAACACACAGTATTTCACTTTATCTGCCAGTATGACTAGATACTAATCTGTGAACCATGGAGATGACTTCAGTTGCCATTAATGACAACACTATAATCCATATTCCAACAATCTTATTGACATCTCAAATATTGTCACTTTGACTCTTTATCTTGGTATCATCATTAGGCATCCTTTATACCTTGAAAAATCCAAAAACATAGTCTAGTTGCATACTTTAAACATACCATAGATTTGATCATTGTGACATTATCCTATTGACATATTGACTATTGCCACTTTGACTCCTTATTTTGGTATCATCATTAGGAACCCCTTTTATATCTTGAAAAATCCAAAAAGCATGGTTACATAACCTTAGTCGTAGTCATACCTTTACAAGAGAACAAAGGAAAAGAAAGGAAATTGACTTCACTAATGAGGATGACCTTTTCAATCTCACTAGCAACACAAGATTTGGATTTTTTTCCAATGAGTCACCAAACACACAAAACTCAAATCCTTTTACAAGGCTCATGAAACTAGACATACAAACACCATTGATTGAGGAGGATGTTGAAGAAGTTCAACAATATCCTAGTGTGGCATGGTTGGTAGATAAAATAGTGGCACAAGATCCCCCAAGTTTTCTATCCAAATTATTGCATAGTGGGGTAAAACTACTTCATGGCTTTGATGTGAATACACTTCGAATAGAATCACCACCAAAAAAATAAATCAAGGACATGACACGTCTACCTCCAAAGGTTCCATCCCACAAATGAATTTTTCCATGCCTTTAGGACAATTCACACAAGATTCCACTACAATTCATACATCCTTATTTGGAACACAACCAATGACACATTCCATGACACAATTTATGACACAATAGATTTCACAACCTTTTAGCACCGCATTTGATCCATTTGGAACATCTCATGTTATGGGTGCCTCATCATTAAATACTTTTGGAAAAACTAAGAGGACAAGGTTCCATATTCATAGACCTAAGACACTAGTAAACACATCAAACACCAACACTTCTAAAGGTCCTAATGCAAAAATTCTTTAGCAAAACGCACAAGGTCCCTTCACACAATATCATAGCCAGAGAACACAAGGTCAACACATTCTCAACCCATTCCAAATGCAATCCAATACCAACACCTCACACATTCCAAACCCTAGCATCCCTCAAATTCAAACTCAAATCCCAACTCAAACTTTCACCTCACACATCCCAACTCAAAATTTCACACCACATATCCAAAATCAAACCCCTTCATATAGCATAACATCTCGAATCAAAACATTCCAAACACACCACATGTCAATAAAAACACATCTACCCCACACATTAGATTGAAAAATATGAACATGGCCCCTTACCACAATCTAGTTGCAAATGTTTTGGATATGTCACTCAACAATATGATGTCCTACCCAATCAAATACTAGCCTTGCAAAAACAAGTGGAAACCATGACATTGTCAAACAAGCAAACTTACTCTACATGAGAGTTATTCCCATACCCATTTGATAGGACATTATACATGCCTCCCTTTCCTCCTCATTATGTCATGCCACAATTACCCAAATATAGAGGAAAAGGTAATCCCATTGAGCATGTTCAAGAAATCCACACAGCCTTGATTGACATTGCTTCTGAACAGACATATCTAACAAGACTATTTCTTAGGATTCTCATATGATAGGCACTAGAATGGTTCTCCCATCTACCTATAGGCATTAGATCATGAGATGAACTAGCTGAGAAGTTTTTCACCCACTTTTCCTTTAACATTGAGAATGACATTACCATTTCCACCTTATGTCACATGAAACAAGAGGAGGGTGAATTGTTCATAATGTTCTTCTAGAGATGGAGCATCTTGGCTAACCATTGTCCTATTGAAATTCTTGAAAATAAAAAGATCGTCATGTTCATAGAAAATTTAATCATAGACCTCAAATTCCAACTACAAGCCCATTGTTACACAAAATTCATTGACCTTGTGGAAAAAGGCACCATCCTTGAGAAGCCCCTTATTGCCAAAGGGGAAATAAAGACCTACAACAAGACACAAAATGACCAAAACACTTCAAATAAAAATAACAAATATTGGGCTTGCAACAAAAATGTCACAAATTATGGAGTTGTTGATGTGAAGGCTATACACACTGGTCCTACACTCAAACTTAAAGGACCTAATACACCAAGAAACCCACCACATACCCTCAACCAGAAAACAAATCCCTCCAAAAGAATCAAGGACAAATACCTCAAAGGAAATTTCCTACAAGACACAAGTATACCCCTTTAGGGGATCATATTGAATTAGTGCTCAAACAACTTTTGTAGTCTAAGGTTATTACACTTGCCAAGGTAAAACCATATGATCTATGGAAATTTAAACCTTCATGGTGGGATGACAACTCCTTTTTTGACTATCATCGCACCAAAGGACATTCAAATTTTTCATATAGACAATCAAAAAACACCATTCAGTACCTCATTGAAAATGGTATCATAGAAGTCTATGGACAACAAAAAACCTCTAATAGTGACCATAAAGTATTTACAAATCCATTGCATGACCATGGAAAAGGAAAGGCCTCCAATTTTCATTCCAAGACCAATAATTATGCTAACTATACCAATGCTAAATATGACTACACTACCATCCATCACATTCAAGTTGGAGATAATTATGTCAATACCATCACCATCAAGAAAATGCTATAATGTGTTATAAATACCTATCAAACCAAGGTGAATATACAAGGTTCTCCCCTAAAGCAACAAAAAAAATATCAATATAACTTGACCATTTTGGGAAGACACCTACACAAATTTCTATCCTTGAGATGTTGTGTATATCACTCGAGCATAGGGCCATTCTTGACAAATCCTTATAGGACACTACCATTCCCAATGACCTTGATGTCAATCATTTCTAGGAAATGGTGGGATAACTAGCTAATACTCATCATGTCACCTTATCAGAAAAAGATTATTTGACCCAAAAGACTAGCCATAATGATCCCTTACACCTTGAAGTCTTCATCCATAAACATAAAATTAGATGAGTCTTGGTAGACAATGGAGAAGGGTTAAACATTTGCACCCTCAAATTGGTTAAGGAATTGGGATTCTTGAAAGCTTGTGTAGACACAAAAAAGAGTATTGTTATTAAAGCCTATGGAGATGAAGAATGATCTTCCAAGGGCGTTATAACAATACCAATAAGAGTTGGACTAGTGACAATGGATACTGTTAGCTCTAAAAAACGTAGACTATATGCCTCAAGAGGCTACCAATCTCTTGATACACTTTAGGGTAACAGATAAGGTCAAGAGAACTCAACCTTCTACTCTTTAGGTGCTGCAAACCTGGGCGAGCGTACCTTTCTGAATGGTGCAGACTTAACTTGTGATTATCTTCTTAAAACAATTTGTTCACAATGGCAATGTGAGGTGAACAAATGAAATCCAACTTGAAAATAGTAACAATATTCTAATTTGAATCCTAAAATGAATGCTTGATTAACAGATGTAAAGAAAATTGAATAAGTTCAAATAGTGAAGTGCAAAGACTAGTGCCTTGTTGGGTATGCGGAGTCAAATGAGATCAAGATAAGCAACACTTCTCTGAGAAAGTTCAAATTATCTGGCATATATTATGCTTACAACTCATATAAACATGCAAGAATGTGATTACTAAGCTCTACTTGAATAATCCAATTGAATCCCTCTGATTACTATGATTAACTAAAAGGATTTAGTCTTTGCTTGAAAGAACCAATTAATCAATCACACAAGTACAATGAGTGTGCACTGACAAATTGAATACAAACTTGTCATATCAATTTAAACAATCAGAAAGAATCCACCTTGGAGACAACTTAGCAATCCTTTTATTAAATTCAATAGATAACTGATACCAAACATGTGCAACAACATCAATTGACATTCATAAATACCTCCATCTTAAAACATGTATCATAGCCTTTGATTTGATAAATTTACTGTTCTGTATCCATACAATTTTCCTACTATATCAAATAGCTCATAACTCCCCCCTCATTTTACAATTACACAACATGTATTTATACACCAAGATTTGAAGAAAATATCATATTGAGATCTCATGTTGGCTGAACACAAAATTTGGGCTCAAACAATGTCGGCCTGCAATGGTCATCCAAGCAGATACATGTCAGCCACAGTATCCATATTTTTGTTATTCATTAGTGAACAATTGGCCAAACATAAGGCATATTCATGTCAAAGGAAATTCACTCATTAATCACTCCGTGGTATTGCTCACCTTCGCCATGACTTTCCATTGTTAGAGAGACTTTATATCGATTACACTCTATTTCACTAAGAGCCCTGAGGTTAAACCTGTTGCCGTAACATATGATTTTTCCTGCCGATGAGTCCATCAGTCGCTAAAACTTGCAACCCTTGGTGAGATGTCACACAGATTACTTTGTCACACTGAAACAACCGAGCACACCAAGATCGTCAAGAGAACACAAAACTCTCGCCAAAAGCCAATATAAAGAAACTCCTTCAAGCTCTGTCAGTGAGACATACACATTGCTATGACCCTCTAATGAAGACGTCTGTTTGGCCGAAGCAAAACCCAAATGTGATGTCGGCGAGACTGAAGGTCACTCACCAAGACCTCCTCCCAAAAACCAACTCTCGCCAAAATGAAACCTAAAGCACTAGTTAGGAAGATAAGAAAGACTCGCCATGACATGATGCTGATAACTATGACTCTGGCTGAAGTAGATCCATACAAGCAAATCGGTAAGACAAAGAAAGTTCGTTATAACACTACATCGACGCCCAAACTCTTGCTGATATATGTATCCTCCTATCACCAAAGCCATGTGAAAGTTATGCTGATAACCTCCAGTAGACGAAATCCAATCACTATGACACAAGAAATGTCTTGCCGATAGGCAATACAGACATTTGCAAGCAGAAGAACAGGTCGGGGAGCCCTGAATGCTGTCACATCGACATAGACCAAAATGTGAAAAATGCATAACACAATGGATTCAATGGGGCTATAATCAAGGGATTTCTTCTAGGTTTTATGAGGAGTGTTAGCAATAAATCATAAAGACAATGAAACCCAAAGATCTTACGAAACACAAAGGAAGTGAAACACAGAACGATTATACTTGATCGCTGAGACTTCCATGATTCCCTTTCGTAATACCTTCTTGCTTGTTGGATAATGTTGCCCTCAGATTCGTCGTGTGAGAAAATCTGCAAATGCCTAAGTCCTACACCAAGCTTTGAAGGATTTATGCTATGTCTAAATGCCTATGACTATTACTACAATTGTCAATGTCTATACCTAAACAAATGCCAAGACTTGATCAAATGACTATAATGAATATTGAAATTGCCTTTGAAAATAAGTGTGCAATGGAATAAATGCCTAGAATGTCTATGTAAAATGTCAGCATGTGCATGTGTAATCGAAAAGTGAGAGGAAAATGCCATTTTATAGAAAATGTCATTTTGAGTGGACGAACAAGATTAATTGATGATGAGAACCTAAAATGAGAGGTCCAGATTAAATCCGAGAATCCCTAATTAGGGTTAGGGAAAAATCCTTAATCGAACGGTCAGAATAATATCTCAGATAATTGGATCGACGATGGAGAATAAATGAAGAAGTTAATTAAAGAAATAAAGATTTTTGAAAAATCAAGAAGATAGGATTGCTTGATTTGTGACATTCAAAAAATCAAGAAGATAAGATTTGAATTGAAGATTCAATTTAGAAAATCAAGAATCTGCCCGATTACTTGATTTTTAGAAGATTAGATACTAATTTGAATTAAATTAATTCAAATTAATGATTTTGTGCGATAATAAATAATCTTTTTTAGATTATTTATCAAAATGGACTGACAATTCAGATTGAGATGACATTTTAAATAATTTAATTTATCTAAAATGAGAAGAATATTAAATGGCAATTAAATAATTAAACTTAATTATTTAATTTAGCAAATAAGACTAATTAATTAAATAAATTAATCAATTTATTTAATTAAGAGGATTAGTGACATATTAAATAAATAAATGTAATTCATTTATTTAATAATCAGGAAGAATTAAATGCAGAAAGGGAAATTAAATAAATTAAGAGATTTATTTAATTAAAGGAAGACTTAGACAATTAATGACGTATTTAATAAATAAATAAAATTTATTTATTTAATAATCATGAAGAATAAATGACATGAATTAATTAAATAATTATGAATTATTTAATCAATAGTCGAATGTGGACCAAGGACATAATTAAATGTCTTAATTATGCTAGGACGAAAGTGGTAAAAAAAATGAAGCTTGCAGGCCTAGGTAATTTTTAGGTGTCTACATTTTGCCCCTCTTTGTCATAATGTCACTTGTCGCATTGTGACAAAGAAAATAAGTCAAAAAATGCCCCAATGCAAAATAAGATGAGGAAGAATTATGAGGAGGGTTATGGTATGCCCCCTCAAGAGGAAAGACAGGTTCCAAGAACATGTGTGTGCTCTCGAAATGGATGAGAAGACTAGAATATGAAGAAAAAAAGAAATGTTAGTGCAAAAGATATGGATGATGATATGGATGCAATGCCTATATGAGATGGGCGAGAGAAGATGACACGACTAAAGGAGATGCATGTTAGTTCCTAGACCAAATCCTTCAAAACATTGCCGTAGGACTTTAATATTTATTGCTCTTAATCATCATTGGGCCAGTTGTTGTGATGGCCAACAAACACCATGATATGACATAGATCAAGGTGTATAAGGTTATACCATCACATAAGACAAGTAGTCGCAAACAAGGATGATCATGACTCATACCAAGAGCATTATTGCCCCGGTCTTTGTCATAATCAACCACAAGAAGAAAAAGACAAAAAGGACAAGTCATGAAATGTCGTTGCTCCTCTAAATCCTGTTGCCAGGACATCCTTGAGGAACTAGCAACATGACTATCAGAAAGAAATAAGATAAAGCCATTATCATGATATGTCGCTACTTTTCTAAATCCTTTTGTCGGGATCTCGTTGAGAAACTAGTAACATGAGTGTCAAAAAACAAGACAAATGTCATGATACATTTCTACTTCTCTAAATCCCGGTGTTAGGATCTCGCTGAAAAACTAGTAACATGATAAAAAGCCAAAAGAAAATGCCAAGTGTTTGACAAGTGTGTCTAGATGCCGAGTGCATTGATGTGTCAATGTAAATTTAAATGATACAAAGATGACAAATGCCGAAGGTTACCATATTCAGGAAGGACACATCCTAAATAATGTCGATGTCTAGGAAGGACACATCCTAAAACACCAATGTCGAAGTTTTGTTCTTTAGAAGGACATATCTGAAAGAACATTGACATCAAGAGGAATGATCCTTAAGTGTCAAAAAGGATCCCTCGAAAATGTCAAATGATAGGGACGATGCCTAGGAAGGACACATCCTAAGGCACCAATGTCAAAGTTTTGTTCTTCAGAAGGACACATCTGAAAGAACATTGTTGTTGAGAGGAATGATCCTTAAGTGTCAAAAAGGATCCCTTGAAAATGTCAGATGACAATGCTGATTCCTAGGAAGGACACATCCTAAGGCATAAATGACAGAGGTTATTCTTCAGAAGGACCCATCTAAAAGGTAACCAAGAGTTGATAGTTTGACTGGTTGCGATAATTTGACTTGTTTTGACTAAGTTTGACTTTTTTTGATTGAGTTTGACTTGTGTTGGCCGTATGTCGATATTGTCATGATGATATGTGCCGATGAGATTGTCTTGGTGTGATAATGATTGTCATGATGAGTTTTGTTCATTTGGGAAAGATTCATGTTCTCTTGAAGACTTTTTGACGTGTGTGCTAGTGTGATGCCATGAACCCTAATGGACTGACCTAGTGCGGCCTCAGGGGCTCATTGATAGATGGCCTTGCCTACGTCATACACTCAGAGACCTTGTAGTTCAACATGACCAATAACTGTCTTGGTGACCAAAGATTGCATCATGATTTTATTCTGACAAACCTAAATGGACTAACCTAATGTCTCAGGGACTCAAATGTGAGTCTTTCCTACGTAGAAAATGCACAGAGACAACGTAGTTTGGACAAATGACAAAGACTGATTGATGCGACTAATTTTGACAAGAGATGACAATGTGTTCGTGTTCTTCGAGTAGTCTGAATTTTTTATTTGTGGTTTCCTTTAGGATGTTTTATGATTTTTAGGTCTTTCTTCCAGATTTTTTATGATGTTTTTGTCTTTTTTTAGGACTTTTTACAATGTTTTTGGTCTTTTTTAAGGACTTTTGTGATGTTTTTGGTCTTTTTTCAAGACTTTTTGCGATGTTTTTGGTCTTTTTTCGGGATTTTTTGCGATGTTTTTGTTCTTTTTTTTTTTTAGGACTTTTTGCCAATTGTCAAGATCATGTGTGACATCCACTACCATTTCATGATAAAGATATTGCCCCCAGTCAGGTCCAAGACTTAGCCATTTTTAAGGAACATGGACAGGATGTTGTTGGTTTACTAGATGGACAGTCGTTAGGACTTGATGTCAATCGTTTATCCACTATGACAGGTAGGGTAGAATGTGGTGGCGATTTGCGTAATAATGACGATAATAACTTTCATCCTAAGCCAAGGCAAGAAAAGTGACAGTAGATGGTAGAGCAATGATTGATTATGCATGGCGCCTGTTTGCCAGGTTTTCACCATGGTACTTGTCCAAAGCGCCTGTTTGCCAGGTTTTCACTATTGAACAAATCATTTTTCTCTTTACTATTTTTCTTGACTTTTTGATTTTTTTGATTTTTTTTGGTGTCACCAAGATGCCTGTTTGCCAGGTTTTCATCAAGGCAACAATTTTGTATCATTTTTCAATTTTTTTTGTATTTTGCAGTTTTCAACTGAATCCTCTGATGCTATGCATAGAACCTTCAGAGATGTAAATTTTTGATGGGCTCTGTCAGTTGTTCTCCATCTGGTGTGGACAGCTAATAAGCTTCAGAACCGAAAGAAGATATAATAATGTTGGGACCCAACCAATTTGGTTCAAATTTTCCTGGCTTTTCTCTGTCAGCTTGGTTCTTGGGGTTCTGCATGAGAACTAGGTCACCAATGTCAAAATTTATGACCATAGCCTTCTTATTATAGCTATGAAAAAGACAGTTCTGATATGCCTGGAGATGGTTCAGTGGATTTTTCCTTCTTTCTTCCAGCATTTCCAGCTCATGCAAGCGTGATTGTCGATACTCCTCCTCATTAGTTAGACCCTTTAGGGAGACTCGCAACGAAGGAATTTTGACCTCAATGGGTAAGATGGCCTCAGCACCAAAGACTAAGGCAAATGGAGTGGCTCCTGTAGGCATACGAATGCTAGTTTGGTAAGCCCACAGAGTAGGGTTGAGTTGTATGTGCCAGTCATGGCTAGTGTCATTGACAGTATTTTTTAGGATCTTGATAATGGTTTTATTGGACACCTCAGCTTGACCGTTTCCTTGTGGGTAGTAGGGAGATGAAAAGTGGTGTTGAATATGGAATCGCTCACATAACTCCCGAACGTCTTGGTTTTTAAATGGACGTCCGTTGTCAGTGATGATGGACTATGGAAGGCCATACCAAAAAATGTAGTTAAGGATGAACTTGGATATTTGCTTGCCGGTAATATATGTCAATGGGATGGCTTCAATCCACTTTGTGAAATACTCAATGACAATAATAATGAATTTGTGACCGTTGGAGGAGGTTAGATGAATTTTACCCACGAGGTCGAGTCCCCATTGAGCGAAGGGCCAAGGAGAAGTGATTGGTGGAAGTTCTTGTGCTGGAGCATGAATCAAGTCGCTATGAATCTAACATTTGCGACAAGTCCTCACATATTCAATTGCATCCCTTTCAATTGTTGGCCAATAATACCCAAGTCTTGTTACTTTCTTAGCTAGAGTAGGACCACTCGAATGAGATCCGCATATACCATCGTGCACTTCGCGTAAGGTCGTACGCACTTCCTCGGTGTCGAGACATCTAAGGAGGGTGTCATCAAAACTACGGCGGTACAGGGTGTCACTGATGATGGCATACTTGGTAGATTTTTGGATGGACTTCCTTTGGTTATTGGATAGGTTCAGTAGAAGGGTTTGGGAATTTAGGTAATCGTAAAAGTCCTGATACCAGGGAGAGTTGGGACCAACAAGTTCGCAAACCATTTCTGATTCTGGGATATCATATGCCAGGATTAAAAGTTTTTCTACTAAGAACTCAAATTGTGACACATTTTGAGGGATGTCCAAGAGAGAACCAATAGTAGCCATTGCATCAACTGCCTTATTCTATGTCTTGGGGATTTGTTCAAAAGAAATTGAGTGGAAGTATGTCAGGAAACTATCCACCATCCTCTTGTAGGGAAGCAACTTCTCATCCTTTGTTTCATAGTCATCATTCACTTGGTTGATAACAAGCTGGGGATCCCTGAATACAAGCAACGTTTGAATTTTCTATTTGATTGCCATTTTGAGACCTGTGACTAGTGCTTCATATTTGGCAATGTTATTTGTACAAGGGAAAGCGATCCGGAATGCCTTAGGAATTGAATCCCCCTGTGGTGTGATAAACAAGAGTCTAGTGCCTGAGCCATGACCAATATGAGACCCATCAAAATATAGCTTCCATGGTACCACCGGTTCTATATGAAAAATAGACTCATCAGGAAAGTTAGTTACTAGTGGATGAGTGACTTGAATTGGTGCATCTGCCAGTTGATCTGCTATTACCCGTCCTTTTATTGCCTTACGTTCGACATATTGTATGTCATACTCACTTAGTATCATAACCCATTTTTCCAACTGGCCTGTTAATGCCGCCCGACTTAAGAGGTATTTCAGTGGATCAATCTTGGCAACCAGCTGTGTCTGGTGACTAAGAATATAGTGTCTTAATTTATGGGATGCAAAGATAACAACAAGGCATGCACGTTCAATGTTTGTATAGTTCAACTCATACCCTATTAATGTGTAGCTGATGTAATAGATAGCTTGTTCTGTTCCTTCATGATCATTTTGTGCCAGTAATGCCCCCGGTGCTAAACTAGTAGTCGAGATGTAGAGTATCAATGGGTTTCCATGAATTGGAGGCATGAGGACTGGTGTTGACAGTAGATAATCTTTGATTTTCTGAAAGGCTTCCTGAAATTTATCTGTCCATACAAAGGGGATACCCTTGTGCAACAGATACTGGAATGGGTGACACTTATCTGCCAACTGGGCTATGAAATGTCGAATAGATTGTACTCTGCCTTGTAAAGTTCGTAGTTCACTGATTCTTCTAGGTGACAGCATGTCTATGATAGCTTTGACCTTTGCGAGATCAACCTCTATGCCTCTTCAGGAAACTATGTATCCCAAGAGTTTTCCTAATGTGACCCCAAAAACACACTTCTTAGGGTTTAATCGAACTTTGTACTCTTCCAGTCTCTTGAAAATTATGTCGAGTACCTTCAAATGATCTTTCCTTGTTGCTGATTTGGCCAAGAGGTCATCTACATAATCCTCCATTATTTTGTGCATCATGTCATGGAAGATCATGGTCATAGCCCTTTGATATGTGGCACCTACATTTTTGAGACCAAAGGGCATGATGTTCCAACAGTATGTACCCCATGGGCAAGTAAATGCCATTTTATGTTGATCCTCAGGAGCAATGCGGATTTGATTATAGCTGAAGAAACCATCCATGAGGGATAGCATCTCATGTCCTATAGTTAGGTCAACTATGATGTCAATGTTGGGAAAAGGAAAGTCATCCTTTGGACATGCTTTATTTAGATGCTGAAAGTATGTACATACACGAATCAACCCATTTGGCTTCATCACCGGCACTAGGTTGGAAATCCATTCAGCATAATCTATAGACCTTATGAATCTGACATCCAGTAATTTCTTTAACTCAGCCTTGACAAATAGAGCAACTTGAGGGTGCATTTTGTGCAACTTTTGCTTGACTGGTTTAGCATTGGGTAATAGTGGCAGATGATGCAGAACCAGTTCAGTGTCCAATCCTAGCATGTCAACATAGGACTAGGCGAAGTTGATTTTCCATTCTGCAAATAATTTATGAAATTTTGGTTTCTTTTCGTCAGTCAATGATGCAGCAAATAGGACCATCTTGGGGTCTTCTGTAGTTGAAATGTTATCCTCTATTGTGTCCTCAATAAGCATTGCCGATTTCTCCTGTTGCATGGGGAGAAAGTCCAATCCTCCATCTTTGGGTGCCTCAGAGAGGTTTTCACCTACAGATACATCCTTTATTTTTACTATTTTATCATCAAGAGGTGCCTTCGGTTTTCACCTAGAGACGTTTCACTTTTTGTTTTATTCTTACTTTTACTTTTACGACTAGAGGACTGAATAGTCTTGCCGAAGTATGTCATGTAGTCTAAATCAATAGAAAATCCTGATTTGTGGTCCCCATTGGGTATACCTTCTCTTAGTCCCATAAATTCAGCAATTGCCTCATCATTCTGAAATGTATCTAGCACTGGCGGTCCTTGCTGGTCCCAATTGACTAGGTCAGGGTAAACTAAGGAGATGCCATCATCCATGTTGGTGAATTGGGGTGAGGATGTAGACAACATATAGATGTGTTTAGTGATTTTGTAGATGAGATTATCATCATCCAACTCGACATCAGACTCTATCCAATATTCTCCTTCACTAGTGTCATATTCGTTGTCAAAATAAGGAGTGAAGGTTTTAGAGCCCTGGTTGTCAATGTTGTCTGATACCTCAGATGGATTGGACTGATGGGGTTCAGATGACAGGTGTTGTATGACATGAGATGTGGTAGTAGGACTTTGACTATTTGGTGCCTGTTCAATTTTGAATGTTTTCCAAAACTGTTGTTCAGAGGTCAGTTCCCCTGGTTTGACAAACAAATCATCAAGACAATAGTCACTTAGGGATCATTCTGAGCCAAATTCCCACTCATGGGAGTCCTTTTCGATGAGGGTTTCCCTAGTAGTCTTGACACTATCTGAAGCATGTATTCGCTCATTTTAAAGTCTAGAGGTATGTCGATCGTCATTATTGGGTGATCCAAACCCTAATCCAAGATACTTCAGAATTTGAAAAGTTTATATGGGTTCCCTTCAACCAGTTTTATTTTTTCCTAGGCCACTAGTACCATCATAGCCTTTGGTCTTCATTATGTCATAACCTTTGCCATATCTTTGAACCAGTAATGGGGGTAGTGTGACAGTATCCTTATAGATCCATCCTGTGATGTCAGCAAGGTCTTCCTCACTCATGTCTCCCCACTTGATAAAAACTGTATTCGGTGGAACTTTGAAGGTTTCTTGAGGTTCCATTCTGAAACATGGCCGACCATAGTCCTTTGGAGATCTAGGCATTATTGTTATGTTGTATGTTGTGTGCAGTTTGAATTCTCCGCAGCCAAGGTCCTGGATTTTGATAGTGGATTCAGTCTTAGGGCTAGTGGAAGGTGGTGGTATGGTGAAAGACATGGATGGAGCGGATGTGGAAGATGACGTGAGTGTGGAAGGGTCGATATACTTGGATGACGAGGAGCCAGGTGCTTCTCGGTTAATAGGTACTCAGTTTTCAGAGATACCCCTTAAGTTTGTACAATATTGGAAAGGGTCGGGGTCTCCGTATATGGTTACTTCTATACCATCAAAAGGAAACTTTAGGCATTGATGGTATGTGGATGAGACGGCTTTTAAGGCATGAATCCATGGACGGCCTAGCAATATGTTATACGGTAGTTCAGAATCCAGGACTTGGCAAGTCGTGTCCACGATGACCGGTCCCACTCTAATTGGGAGAGAGATAATGCCACATGAAGAGCGTTTCTCATCATCGTATGCTTTGATCACTATACTTTTCATTGGGTCTATGCATGCATCAGAGAACCCTAGAGCTTTAACCAATTTGAGGGAGCATATGTTCAATCTTGCTCCGCCATCTACTAAAACCTGTCTAACTTTGTGCTTGTGGATAAAAGTTTCTATGTGTAATGCTTCATTGTGGTTGGTTTTATGTGATGAGTAATCTTGATCCGAGAAGGTGACATGGTGCGGCGTAGTGAGATATCCCACCAGAGTTTCAAATTGATTGGCATTGATGTCCTTGGGGACTGACGACTCTAGGAGAGTTTTATCTAGGATTTCATTATGCGCGGGAGAGATACGAAGCAGCTCAAGGATAGATATTTGCATGGGATTTTTTCCTAGCTGGTCAATGAGGTTGAACTAACTCTTGGGTATCCACTGCTGTGTGGTTGGGATAGGTTTTGGCTATTTAGCAGGTGGAGCAGGTTGTGATTGTTTAGCAGATGGGCCTAGTATAGTTATTTTGGCTTGTCTAGCGGGAGGTGGACCAGCTACAGTGACCTTGCCACTTCGAGTAGTAGCATTACATTGGGGTGCTCTTCTAATCGTAATGGTATTGATGTATTCATTGTCAGTTCAGACATTGTTTATAATAGGTCCACCAGAATAGTCGTACTTGACTCGGGTGAAGTTAGCTTGATTCTGTGGACCTGAAGTGGAAGCATTATGAGAACCATGGTCCTGCAGTGGATTCTTGTGGATAGTATGATCTGAATTGGAGGCGAATTGTGATCCACCTACTTCGATGGTGTGACTTTCAATAAGATCTTGTATTATGTTTTTCAATTGTCGACAGTTAGAGGTTGTATGCCCTTTTACTCGATGGTATTCACAAAGTGCATTGTCATTCCACCATGCTAGTTTGAATTGTCTTGGGTCATACGATTTTGGTTTCGGAAGTATGATGACCCCATGCTGGAGGCATTTCTTAAGGACTTCTTCAATGGGTTCACCCAAATGGGTGTATGTGCGACCCCTTTGTCTCATCTGATGGTATTATCCCTAATTATTTTGACTACTTTGGTTATTTGAAGAAGTATTGGGAGGAGGTGTCAATGTCGTTGTTGGTCTGTTTTGTTGTTGAACCCTTTTCAGGGCCAATACAAGACCTACAGTGTTTGCAGTCTTGGCGTTGACAACACCGTTGTTTGTAACGTGCTTATTTTTAACCCAATATTTGTTTTTGTTGGTGGGTGGATTGACATTTGTGTTTTTGGAACCATATCTCAGTTCTCCCTTTGCGATAAGGGTTTTCTCAATCTGGACCCCTTTTTCAACTAATTCTATGAAGTTTGTGCAACAATGTATTTGCAATGCAAATTTTAGGGGCCCTAGAAGTGTTTGGACAAACATGTCAACTTTTTCCCTTTTAGGGATGTCAATGTGACATCAACTAGCGAGGCATCTCCATTTTTGAAAGAATGGGATAAATGTCTCACCGGCATCCTCTTGCGTGAGATTGCACAAGCTAGTGATAGAGGTATCCATGTCAATGTTGTACGTGTAATTTCTTATGAATTTTTGTTTAAGCTCATCCCATGTCTGGATATCCTTTTGAGTTGAAAACCATTCAAGGGCTTGACCTGCCAAACTTTTAGAAAAAAGTCTCATCAAGTATGTTTGTTCATAGGCGATGTCCATACAATTGGTTGCAAATTCGTGAACATGCTCAATGGGATTTGTCTTGCCTCTATATTTTGTGAAGTTGGGTGACACATATCCTGGCAGAAATGGAGGCATGTATAAGCTCATGTCAAATGGGTATACATTCAGGTCATATGATATTTCTGATTTCTTGCCTGAAATGTACATGTTTTGGATAGTTTTCTCCATATCCCTCATTCTTGTTTTGAGGGCGTCCATATCAGGGTTGTTTATGTTTCTATACGTTGGATTGCTTGGTACACCATGTGTTCCTATTTGTTGTGTGTGAATATTGGTGTATTGTGGCGGTATGGATAGTTTTGGTATGTATGACATGTGAGGATTGACATGTTGTTGGTATTGGAAGTTGTGATTGGGTGCATGTTGATGAGTATGAATGTTAGATGAGTAGGTTGGATGTGTCCCCCAACCATGTGTGTCGTTATTTGGGGGATGTTATGACCATGGATGTTATGGTGTGTTAATGATGTCATGGGTTGTGTTATTTGGCCACCTTGTGTAAATTGTTGATTTTGTACAAGGGGAACATTTGTGTTTGTACCTTGGGAGGCAATGACATTTGACTGTGTTGTTGTGTTAACATTTTGTTGTTGTCCTTGGATAAATACACGTCTTGTGCCTCCTCCCAAAGGATTTTGTGAAATACCACTGGACAGATATGACGAAGTTGTGTTCATGGTAGTAGATGGAACTGTCAAGGGGGGATTGTTGTGACTTGATGATGCCCACATGGCATTTACTATCGTGGCATTAACTGTCATGATATTTGTGGTGTTGGGGATGTTGGGGGTGTTTGGGACATTGGGAGTGGTATGCACTATCGTCATGGTCCCAAAAGAAGTATTGCTCGTAGTAGTTGGAAGTTGACCACTATGTGACATGTTATGTGCGTTGTTGGCATTAGGGTTAGGATGTGTCAAATTTAGCATGTTAATGTCAAATCCTTGTGGTAACTTAGCTCCTTCACTCAAGAGCATAGCTAAGAATCTGTCTTTGTCCTGACAGACCATTGCTTCAGCAAGCTGACAGGCTTCTGGGTCTTATGTCAATGCCTCTACGTTTTTTTGAAGTAGTTGGCCATTTTCATCTTTTTGCAAGAATTGTTCGAATGGACTATTCGATGAGGATTGCGTTGTTATTGGAGGTTGATTGTCTAAAAATGGATCGTAAAAGGTCCAGTTTTGGTCATGTGGAGGATTGTTGATAGTAAACGTGGGGTCTTGTCGAAAGTTTTCCATTTGTCTCTTTTGTTTTTGAAGTCTAGTTTCCACCATAAATGAGATTGCTCAAATGGGAATGACAACTAAATGCAAGTATGACACTATGTGAAGTCTAAGTTCAAGATGATGACTAGAATGACTAATGTTTTTGGATTTTCGTGAATAGGATATGCAATATGTAGTAATGTAAGACAAGGTTATCTAAGCACTTCAAAGCTCAAACTTTGTTTTCGATTTTGACTGCTAAAGGACTTTGTTGGAAATGACAATGTGACAAGGTCTAAATGACTAGTGAGTCTTCCTAACTAGACTTTTGAGTTGGAAAAATCTCACAAAAGAGGACAATGACTAAAAAGGGGGTTTGATAACTTAGTCCAAGAGGGCCTAATTTTGAAAACAATGTCTTTGCAAAGTGTGCTTAAGATTTTCCTAATCCTAAGTATGCAAAATGTGAACCTAGGGATAATCTAATGCCAAACGTATGCAACGAAAAAGAATGGAGTGTGAAACCTATGGTGACTAATGCAAACTAATGGTCAAGACTTTGAGAAATTTTCAATTTTGGTTTCTGACAGAATCTCCTTGGAAACAATGGTTGACAAATGGTTGACAATCTAAAGACCTCAGGTTTCTACTGTAAAGTTTAAATTTTTGACAGGCGAATGCATCACAGTTTAGCAAATGTGGTTTGTTTTTGTGATTGCGACTTTTAGACTGTTAGATGCGACTTGATTTAGCATATGCGGCTTTTTAGTGTTCAAATGTGTCATGACGCCTATAGATGCAGGATTCTAAGTGTCAGATGTGGTTTAACAGAGTAGTTGCATTACAAAAAATCAGTTGTGATTCGACATATGTGACTCAGTTTGATTTCAAAATGATTTTCTTGTCGTTTTGATGGAAATTTTGATCTATTTGGAGAATTTTTTGTTTCGAACTATGATAAAACCAGAAGACACTTGACAAACACATCATTTTGAAAGTAACCAAGCACACATTAGATAAGCACAATCCTAGGTTAGGTCGTGACAATATTCGCTAGATTCCACGCGGGTTTCCCCAACCGCATATCTATAGCGTGTGAATTCAGAAGCTTGGCTACATAGGCTCCCCCTTACAGTGCACTCTCTTCTCAGGCCAACCAAACTTCCAACCCCCATGAAACTCCCATGGCGAGTTGATCACCTCTACTACAAACTGCGAAAGTGTGGATGCCTTCACACCGACCGGTGCTGTGCTAGCAAATAGAAGGATTTTGGCTTTCTATACAAGATTTTTTAGTTAGGGACCACCGTTTGAGTGGCCATACATGGGGCAAGAGATTAATCACCATTAAGGTGGCACTCCAGCCTGAAGAGGTTAAGCTCAACAGGGTTTAAGGGAGTACAACTCCGTCCGTATGACACATCTGCACAAGCAACCTTAGGTTTTCCCTTAAGGTTTACATTTATATACCAGTCGGGGGTAGCTTAGCTTTAGCTCCGTTTCTGGTTTGAGTCATGTTGGGGTGATGAAATCCCCAGGAAGGCCTAATTTCTAGAGTTGGTAACTATTTCTCTTACACCCAAGATTGCCCGAAAGTGCGAGGGGAGAGGATACTCTGATATACCAACTCAGGGTAATAACAAATAAAGATGGGTCCTATTTTCTGATCACAAGGTTTTCACCAAGTGAGAGCATACTCACCTACCATCTTGCAAACACAATCAATCAAAGAAGACATGAGTGTTCTTTATTATATGCACCAAAATCAAATGTTTGCTAATCTATGAAAAACAAGCACAATGTTTGTTTATCTTGTCTTTGACATTCGAATTTGCAAACAAAAGATTAGTAGTCTCTTAATGCAATGATCTTCAACACCTGAATAGTGATTGCCACATGCTACAAATGAAGATTAGTAACACAAAAATCTAATCTAGTTAACATGTAGGAATAAAAAAAAGGAAATCAGAAGGCCATAAAGACCAGGGAAGAAACATAAATCAGAAAAACCCTAAAATCCAAAAATCCAAATGTCAAAAATGAAAGAAAATATTTACTAGTCAGATGCGGTGCAACAGAGCAAATGCATCGTTTTGTACTTCAAATGCGGCATGACTGATCAGATGCATCGTTCCAGGTATCGATTGCGGCTTATCAGGGTGATTACGACTCTTTTGTCATCAGATGCGTCATGACGTGTCAAATGCGTCACAATTTTTTTTAAAAATAGTTGCGTCGATCCGTACCTGTACCTGCAAAACAATAGAAAACACCAAAAAAATGTATGGAAAACCAAAAAAATGGAGTCGGGTTCACCAATGTAATCAAGGGATTTCTTCTAGGTTTTATGAGGAGTGTTAGCAATAAATCATAAAGACAATGAAAGCCAAAGATCTTACGAAACACAAAGGAAGTGAAACACAAAATGATTATACCTGATCACCGAGACTTCCATGATTCCCTTTCATAATACCTTCTTGCTTGCTGGATAAGATTTGAACTGAAGATTCGATTTAGAAAATCAAGAATCTGCCTGATTACTTGATTTTTAGAAGATTAGATACTAATTTGAATTAAATTAATTCAAATTAATGATTTTGTGAGATAATAAATAATCTTTTTTAGATTATTTATCAAAATGGACTAACAGTTCAGATTGAGATGACATTTTAAATAATTTAATTTATCTAAAATGAGAAGAATATTAAATGGCAATTAAATAATTAAACTTAATTATTTAATTTAGCAAATAAGACTAATTAATTAAATAAATTAATCAATTTATTTAATTAAGAGGATTAGTGACATATTAAATAAATAAATGTAATTCATTTATTTAATAATCAGGAAGAATTAAATGCATAAAGGGAAATTAAATAAATTAAGAGATTTATTTAATTAAGGGAAGACTTAGAGAATTAATGACGTATTTAATAAATAAATAAAATTTATTTATTTAATAATCATGAAGAATAAATGACATGAATTAATTAAATAATTATGAATTATTTAATCAATAGTCGAATGTGGACCAAGGACATAATTAAATGTCTTAATTATGCTAGGATGAAAGTGGTAAAAAAAATGAAGCTTGCAGGCCTAGGTAATTTTTAGGTGTCTACAGGAGCAATAGGGAAAAATATGGGAAAAAAGTTTTCAAGATGGAACCTATTTGGAAAATTATGAATGGAGAACATGTGAAAATATTCATAAATTTATAGTTCTAATAGTGGCTCTGTTTGGGGATGAATGATAGTAAGAACATTGCAAGGATCTAGAATCTTTAGGTGAGCAGACCAGACACAAAATGATGAACTAGTGAGCAGCAATGGAAATGAATGCAAAATGGGGATGAATGCAAAATGAAAGTGAAATGGAGATGGAAAAAATCCTAAACTACTGTGCATGGAAAAATAATTTTAAAGAGGATGAGCAAGAGTTTTCCATGCATTGGCAACCCTTAATCCTATGTATTACTCAAGAGAAGAAAAGCTTCAAGAATTTCCCATGAATAGGCAATTCTTGATCTTCACTAGCCATGTTCTGTAGATAATATGAGTCTTCACCCTTCTTTCCAACAACAACAAAAGGTCCCAACCACAAGGCTTCAAACTTTCCATGCTTTCCTTTCTCCTGAAACCTTGCATTCCACATTAACACCAAGTCATTCTCTTCAAATTTTCTATTCTTTTCCTTCTTGTCAAATAAATATTTCATCTGTGCTCATAACTTCATGTTTTGGCTTTGGGCCTCTCTCCTTACTTCATCAAGTTCAGCAAGTTGCTCCATTCTGTCTTCCATGGGCTCAGGAACTTCCACATCTTCCTGTAAGACAAACTTGTAGACTAGTAACAAATTCTATAGAGGCATCCTGGCCTGTACTCCATACACTAATTCAAATGAAGATTTTCCAATTGCCTTTTTCACAGTGATCCTATCAGCCCACACAACCAATTTTAAATTTGAATCCTGAGCTTTCTTGTTTTGTCCCAGCATCTTCTTTATAATCTTCAAGAGACTCTTATTGTTGGACTCTGCTTGACCATTGGCTTGTGGATGATAAGGAGCTACATAAGAAATAGTAATGCCATACTTATCACAAAAGCTTTTGAATTCATCTGACCTGAAACACATCCCATTATCTGTGATCAACCTCACTGGTGATAATGTTGTCCATTAGGAAATTAGTCACTACCTTACTTGTAGCCTACTTAGTTGGGATTGCCTCCACCCACTTTGTAAAATAGTCAGTGGAAACTAGTATCCATCTATGTCCTCCACTTGAATTCTCTTGTATCTCTCCAATGAAATCAATTCCCCATTGATGAAAAGGGGCATCATCTTGCAAGGGTCATAGTGGCAAAGCACCCTGGTACTTCAATTTTCTAGAAAACTTTTGGCAAGCTTCACATTTTCTCACATGTGTAAAAGAATCATTAAAGAGTTTTGGCCAATAATACCCAACCCTGAGAATTTTGTGTGTAGTTGTCTTTGTTGAATAATGTCCTCCACATACTCCATGCATTTCACTTAAGACATTCTTGGCCTGTGACTCATCTAGACATAATAACAATATGTCATCTTTGTTTCTCCAAAACAGATCTCCATCCATGAAGACATACTTTGATGCTTGCAACTAGAAAGTTCTCTTTTGGCTTTCACTCAATCCATCTGGACACTTCATTTATTTAAGATAATGCATAACATCAATTTACCAAGGAGTGTGCTCAATGCTTGCAATTGCAGTCCCCTCTTCTACATTACATACTTGACTTGCTTCAATATTTGATTCTTCCATCAGCCTAGCCAAGCCTTGACCTCGTACTAGCTTAGTGATATGTATCTCCATGTCAAACTCTTGAATCTTGTTGATCCATCTGCATCTTTTCCCTGTAACTTCATATTGTGTCAAAATATCCTTAATAGCAGCATGAGGGACATAAGCAATCACCTTTACTCCAACAAGATATGGTTTGAATGCCTTAGTAGCCTTCACTCATGCAAATGCCTATTTTTCCATTATGTCATACTTCAATTCAGACCTTTGTAATGATTTACTAAAGAAAGACACAGGTTGTTCATGACCATCCTCATTTTTCTGTAACATAATAGCACCAATAGTATGCATTGAAACAAATGAAAATATCTAAAAGGGCTTTGTAAAATCTAGAGATTTAAGAATAGGAGCCTCTTTGATAGCCTTTTTGATAGAGATAAAAGCATCTAAAGCTTCATCAGTCCAGTCCATTTTTTGTCCTTTCTTCAACATTTTTGATATGGGCTTAATGATCTCACCAAAATTAGAAACAAATCTCCTAACAAAATTAATTTGTCCAAAGAACGATTGTATAGCCTTGACAGTTTTTGGAACATGAATCTTATCAATAGCTTCAACCCTCTTAGGATCTATTCTAATTCCCTCTTTTGAAACAATATGTCCTAAGAGCTTACCTTTTGTGACTGGAAAATGACATTTCTTAGGATTTAAACTGATACCATATTCTAGGGCTTTAATAAATACCTTTTCTAGATGTTGGACATGATCTTTAGCCTTTTTTGAATAAGCAATCAGGTCATCTTGGTACACCACCATGATAACATTAATCAAATCAACAAATGCTACATCCATAGCTTGTTGAAAAGTCGCTCCAGCATTGGTGAGACCAAATGGATTTCTTATGTATAGATATGTTCCCCAAGGAGTTGTGAATGATGTCTTGTATTGCTCAGATTCTTTGACTTTAACTTGGTTGTACCCTAAAAACCCATCCATCATTGACAACAACTCACACCCTGTCACTTTGTGCAATATAGCCTCCATATTGGGTAGAGGATAATTATCTTTGAGAGATGCCATGTTCAGATTTCTGAAATCCACTCATAATCTAATGTCTCCATTTTTCTTCCTCACAGGGACCACATTTGAGACCCACATTGAATGTTTGATTGGTTTGATAATTCCTCCATCCCTGAGCTTTGTCAATTCTTCTTGCATTTTAGGCTCCAGCGTTGGATTTATGGGTCTTTGCTTTTTTCTGAAAAGTTTGGCGTCTAGCTTCAATGGTATTTCATGCTGAAACAAATCTTCCCTATACGCTTTCAGATCTTCATAAGACCAAGCAAAAATATGCTTGTATTTTCTCAGCAATTCTATCAGCATTCTTCTAATTTAAGGGTTGATCTTCTTTCCAATGTATACCTTTCTTGGTGTGATCTCAGTCCCTAAATTAATTTCTTCAATATCCTCCCTTTTGACTAGATTTTTCCTTATGAGGGACTGGTCATTTCCATCATACACCCTCTCCAATGCCACAAAGCTTGTAGGAAGCTTATTTGTTTTGAGCTATAAGATCTCCTTGCCAAACACAGTTTGCTTCCCATCTACTTCCTCAACAAAAGCATTGAAATCAATTTCCTGGGCTTCATACTAATCTATACAATGAAGAAATTTCAAAAGGTTAGTATCATCATTGAAGACCTACCAATTATAAATGTTATCAGGAACAATAGGCCTCATCTTGAACTCAATCTATGATACCCCAACCAATGTGACATCATCTCTTTTTAGCACCACATTTGCTAAAAAATCAGCCATTATGTTCTTTGATCTGTTCATCCACTCAATTGAAAATGCATCAAAAAACTCAATTGTGTCCCATGCAGCATTCTTGTATTGCTTTAATCTTTTGTGCTTTGCTGCATACTTGGATTTAATTTGTGAAACAAACAACTTAGAATCACCAAAAATAGTTAGCAACTTAATCTTGTGTTTCACAACTATGTTCAAACCTATCAATAAAGCTTCATACTCTGCCACATTGTTTGTACATTCAAATTCCAACAAGAATGAATATTTAAAATTAGTACCTTCAGGAGAAACAAAAAAAATCCCAATGCCATTACCTTCTTAGTTGTATGCTCCATCAAAATACATCTTCCATACTTCATTGCAGCTTTGTGCCACATGCTTTTCAATTGGATCACTATTGGTTAATTTTGGTTGAGCTAGTTCAATCTTAAAACTTCCAAGATTAATATCACAAAAACAATTGATCTAATCTTGAGGCACATAATCAACAAGCTAGTTCATTCTTGGCTCTCTATACAACTTGACTTCCTGACCATTCACTGGGATTGTAGCATAAGACAAATCAAATTGAACGTTGCCCCCAATAGCTGATATCCACTGCCTTGACAGAAGCATCCCAAATTGAGGAGGAGTATATTATCTATTGCATAGCACTTCCCTTCACATGTATCAACCCACATGCCAAGCTATTTTATTACTCCTAGTGGCATAATGTTTATAGCAGCACCAAAATCTATCATACAATTCCTCAACAATTTATTATTTATAAGCAATGTGGTGAAGAAAGGATCCACTTGTGGGGAGGTTGTTAAAACATCACCCAAATAGACTTCTGAATTATTTATCTTTTCCTGCCTATTGACTTCTTCAGAATTCATATGTTTTTCATTCTCATTTGTAATCAATTGAACAACATTATCTCTGTATTCCTTAATTTTCATCAATTCAAGTAGTGGAACAGACATTTTTACCTGGGATAATGCCTGTGTGAAGTCAAAAGAGGAGCTCTCCATCTTAATAATCTTCTTCAGTTCTGATGTATCTCCCTTGTTTTCATCTTTTTCTTTTTTACTAGGTTGATCAGACTTTTGCATTTCCTTGTGTAATTCTTCAACTTTCTGCTTTTGGATAGGCTTCTCTCCATTTTTACCAAGTTGCTTATTTTCTAGCTTTTTCATAAGTTCTTGTGTTGCTTTCTGATCCTTCATAAAAATTCCCCTAGGAATGCCTTCCATCTCATTCACTTTTCTATTTCTCAAGTAATATTTACTCCTCACTTCGTCAACTGTTGCAACAGTTATTCTCTCCATTTCATCTTCAGTGAGTCTCCTCACACTGCATTGAGCAAGGGCTCAACAGAATGTGGCTCTTTATAATCTTCTTCAGAATTAGAAAGGATCTTTTGTTCAACCATATGGACATTATATTTCTGATTTGAAACATCATATTCATAACCTTCATCCTCTAAAGATGAGTACCCTTCTTCAGCATGGTAAAGAGTATTTAAAGTCAAATAAACCTTGTGATCTTCTCCATTATTCTCCATAAACATTCCCTCTTCTTTCATCCTTTGAGCTACAACATAATAGTCCAGAGAATGTGGCTGATTACAAACTTCACAGAAGTAATTATTACTCACCATGTAAGTTCCCTTTTTGCTCAATGGATCAGGAGTCTCCTTACTTCGTGGCCTAGTTGTTATAGATTTCCCATCTTTCTAGTATGTATTGTAAGGAATATCATGCAACCTTGGCCTTTCATTTCTGTTCTCATTTCTGTATGTATTCTCTTGTCTGTACTGATAATTATTGCTTTGTTGAGGAGGCCTTGGGTTGTCTCTTTTACTAATTATACCAACAACCTTCCTGTTGTTTTCAATTGTCAGTGCTATCTTCTGTGCTTTAAGCAAATCTCTTGGGGATCTACTTCTCAGTTCATACCCTATCTTAGGATCAAATGCATTTAAATAAACACTCAATGCAACAAAATTTGGCAACCTTGATCTAGGAGGTACTTTAGTATGCAACTTGTTGAATTTTTGGTTGAAATCATAAATTGAATCATTTTGATTTTTCTGAATTCTCATTAATTCATGAAGAGCTACATCTGGAGCATTTTGATTCCCATATTGCTCTAAGAGTTTGTCTTGAAATACTTGGAGAGAATTAATTGAGAATGCTGGCAGGCTGTTGAACCAATCCCTGGCATCTTCAAGAAGTGACATCATGAACAAATTCATGTGTAAATCTTCATAATCCATATCTATGTCTTGGAAAAAAAAATTAAAACTCCTTAAATGTTCTTTAGCTATGATTGCATTACTCCCTGTAAATTTGGGCACCATATTCCTCCAACTGTCATCCATAGGGTAAGGATATAACTAAAAACTAGCTAAATCAAACTGTCTGATCATGGCTATATGCTGGTGAGGGGGAGGAATAGGCAGATGCTGATACTGATGCATGTGATTATTGTACTATGCATTATGCTGTGGGATATAATGCTAACCAAGAGATGGATACATACTTGTATGCTATGTGGAAATGTGAGGTGGATGATTTGGCTTCTTGTAGTGATTCCCTATATGATTGTGAGCAGCATTTTATTGATTGGAGGGCCCCACACCATGATCACCTTGCTTGTGAGGTGGGACATACTTTGGGCCACCAACCGTCTGATTAGTAATTTGGGCTTTCTACAATTTAGCCTTTAGTTCCTTAATCTTCTTCTCTTTTAGTTCCAACTGTTCTTTTACTTCATTAGGAATCGAGATCTCATGGTTTCCTTTAGGAGTTTCGTGATTACCCTCCATCCTCTAATTATATTCATGCTGAATTCTGATTCGTTCAGGCTCAAGTCTTGCTTCAAACTCAGCCTATTTCTGAGAATCATGAAAAGGAAAAGGATTTCTTTGATCTTTAGGAGTACAAAGTTCTGCACTTGAATCATCTCTCCATGTATCATAGCAATTATATGTTTCACAATGTGCTCTTGGTACTTTACCTTTGTTTGTTATGCACATGTCCTCATTTATTCCTTTTCCCTTATTAGTTATGTCATCTTTGTGTGTCCACTTACTGCTACCAACAGGAGATCTAGTATGACCTACCCTATATTGAGATCTTCTTCCATTCATGATGAATAGCTGCAAAATTTATGTCAGAGTCACCACTCACTTTTATCAAAAAATGAGAAAAAAGTTTGATACTTTTTATTCCCAGCAGAGTCTGTGCAAGATTTTTGACTCTATGATTAAGGCCTTGATTCAGATTGTTCCCTAGTAGAGTCACCAATTTGTTAGCTCTCAAAAATGCAGGCTATATGCATCAAGAGGCTGCCAATTTCTTGATACAATTTAGGGTAACAGACAAGGTCAATATAACTCAACCTTCTACTCTTTAGGTGCTACAAATCTAGGTGGGTGTACCTTTTTGAATGGTATAGACTTAACTTGTGATTATCTTCTTAAAACAATTTGTTCACAATGGCAATGGGAGGTGAAAAAATGAAATCCAACTTAAAAACAGTAACAATATTTTGATCTGAATCCTAAAATGAATGCTTGATTAATAGATGTAAAGAAAACTGAATAAGTTCAAATAGTGAAGTGCAAAGACTAGTGCTTTGTTGGGTATGTAGAGTCAAATGAGATCAAGATAAGCAACACTTCTCTGAGAAAATTCAAATTATCTGGCATATATTATGCTTACAACTCATATAAACATGCAAGAATGTGATTACTAAGCTCTACTTGAATAATCCAATTGAATCCCTTTGATTACTATGATTAACTAAAAGGATTTAGTCTTTACTTGAAAGAACCAATCAATCAATCACACAAGTACAATGAATGTGCACTGATAAATTGAATACAAACTTGTCATATCAATTTAAACAATTAGAAAGAATCCACCTTGGAGACAACTTAGCAATCCTTTTATTAAATTCAACAGATAATTGATACCAGACATGTGCAGCAACATCAATTAACATTCATAAATACCTCCATCTTAAAACATGCATCATAGCCTTTGATTTGATAAATTTACTATTTTGTATCCATACAATTTTCCTATTGTATCGAATAACTCATAACTCCCCCCTCATTTTACAATTACACATGTATTTATACACCAAGATTTGAAGAAAATATCATACTGAGATCTCATGTCGGCCCAAGACAAAATTCAGGCTCAAACAATGTCGGCCTACAATGGTCATCCAAGCAGATACATGTCGGCCACATTATCCATATTTCTGTTATTCATCAGTGAATAGTCGATGAAACATAACACATAGTCATGCCGAAGGCAATTCACTCATTAATCACTCCGTGGTATTTCTCGCCTTCGCCGTGACTTTCCATTATTGGAGAGACTTTATATCGATTACACTCTATTTCACCGAGAGCCCTGTGGTTAAACCTATCATTGTAACATATGATTTTTCCTGCCGACAAGTCCATCAGTCGCTATAACTTGCAACCCTTGATGAGATGTCACATAGATTACTTTGTCACACCGAAACAACCGAGCACACTAAGATCACCAAGAGAACACAAAACTCTTGCCGAAAGCCAATATAAAGAAATTCCTTTAAGCTCCATTGGCGAGACATACACATCGCTATGACCCTCCACTGAAGATGCCTATCTGGCCGAAGTGAAACCCAAATGTGATGTTGACGAGACCAAAGGTCACTCGCCAAGACCTCCTCCCGAACACCAACTCTCGCCAAAATGAAACCTAAAGCGCCAATCGGTAAGACAAGAAAGACTCGCCATGACATGATGTTGATAACTATGACTCTGGCCAAAGTAGATCCATATGAGCAAATTGGTAAGACAAAGTAAGTTTGTTATAACACTACATCGATGCCCAAACTCTTGCCGATATATGTATCCTCCTATCGCCAAAGCCACGTGAAAGCTATGTTGATAACTGCCAGTAGATGAAAGCCAATCACTGTGACACAGGAAACATCTTGCTGATAGGCAATACAGATGTTTGCAAGCAGAAGAATGGGTCAGGGAGACCTGAATGCTTTCACACTGACATAGAATAGAATGTGAAAAATGCATAACACAATGGATTCAATGGGGAAATAGGGAAAAATATGGGCAGAAAGTGTTCAAGATGGAACCTATTTGGAAAATTATGAATGGAGAACATGTGAAAATATTCAAAAATTTATAGTTCTAACAGACACAACATTCCAAGTCTTTGATGTAGACCTTCCATACAATCTCCTCTATGGCCAACCATGGATCCACACCATGAAAGACATCCAATCCACTTACCACCAATGCCTCAAGTTTTCCCATGAAGGCACTAAAATAACAATATCTAGTGATCCTGACCACTATCAATATTCCAACAATCTGAAAGGGAATACTCAATTCCAAGTTCCTGTTAATCAAGAGGCCTATCATCACAATACATTGACCCATCTTCCTTGACCAAATCATCTACCTCACTTACTACATCATCAAACACTAAGGTCCAAGTCCATGACATGGGATGTGAAGAGTACTATATGGACAATCTACCCATTCATGAAAATGATAATAATGGTAAAGTTGTTCAAACTTCCACCAATGATGTCAAGATAGCTTCAGAAGGTATGCAAACAAATGGTCATGCTTGGATTGAGACCTTTTGGGATCCTAATGACACCTTTGTCTTTTCCATTCAAGATCATCAATCACCATCTCATGACTCTCTCTCCATCATTCCATCCTCTTAATCACCATCCATCCATTCTTATAACCTGGGTTAGGGTATGTATCCCCTACTATCACCTCTACTAATCCATCTTGCCAACTCATTAAGGATGTGCAAGATTACTTTGATGTTAATAGTATCAAAAAGGATAGTACCAAAGACTCCATTGATTGCATCACCAGTCCCTTTCATCCACCAAACATTCTTGTCACTCCATCCATTTCACCAATCTCACTCACATCCATCTGCATCATAGACATGGATCAACAATTCATATCTCCAGAAAAGGACAAGAGCAAAGCTCAAGAATCAAAGATGAAATTTCCCTCTTCAAAAGGAGATCTAGCATCAAAAGAAAGTATGAAAAGAAAATAATATTAAGACTAGTACTCTAGTCAAAATCAAAAGCTATTAGACAAATTGAAAATAGAAGTAAAAAATTTAAAGCAAGCAAAAATCAATCTCCAATTATGGCTCTCTATCAAAAATTGTTGGGGGCATCTATCAAATCAGCAAGTCAAAATAAGATCTTGTTTATCCAAAGTCTCGACCATTATTAGTTTCACATTCTATACATTCCATTAAATTCGTCCATATTCACACATTCACCATATCATTCCACCTCCATTGGCAATGTTTTTTAATAGACCTTTGACTATGACCCCTTCACAAACTCTAGCTCATCAGTCATCCAAACTTCTTTTTATCTAAATCCTAATGGACTACATAGTGTGCACATTAGGGATCATACCATAGCCTCTTTCATTTGCCACATCTATCGTCCTTCATATTTTCTACTTGCACTCATCATTTAGATCATGTCCTTTCATCCAACATGGTCATTCAAACAAGGTCAATGCATTGTCATGGTAGCCTATGGATTAGGTTCTTATGAATTCTACACTTAGCTTTAAAGAGATATGTCAAAACCTGAAAAAAACAAAAAAAAAATCAAAAAAATCATTACCTTGATGAAAACCTGGCAAACATGCATCTTGGTGCCACCAAAAAAAATCAAAAAGATAGTAGAGAAATAATTCGTCCAATAGTGAAAACCACTTTGGTGGTGCTTTGAATAAGTACGATGATGAAAACCTAGAAAACATGCACCATGTGTAGTCAATATTTGCTCTGTCATCTACCATCATTCTATCTAATTCCCACTATCCATTCATTTTCCATTCCATCTTGCATGACATCCATAATAAGCCTTGGTTTTCCTTTCCATAACCTAGAATGATTGACATTATGCATCTTTTTTCCTTCCATATCCATCTACCATGACACCTATCTCATTCCACCCCTAATAAATTGGTCTTATACCCCACTGGGGCCAAATACTTGACCTATATCTTTATTGGATCCTACATTTGTTGTTGGAGGTCACTATCCCAAAAAGACAAAAAAATCATAAAATTAGCACAAAAACCAAAAAATCAAAACATTTCAAAATCCAAAAACATCCAAATAGCTTCAAAAATCATAAAAACAGTCATAGTCAGTCACATTAGTCCAAGTCTAGTTGAACTTGTAGACACATAAAAATGACCTAGGCCTACAAGCTCTATATTTCATCATTTTCTTCCTAGCATAATTAAGACATTTTAATTATGTCCTTGGTCCACTTTCAAATATTAATTAAATAATTCATAATTATTTAATTAATTCATGTCTTTTTATTCTTCATGATTATTAAATAAATAAATTTTATTTATTTATTTAATACGTCACTAATTGTCTAATGTCTTTCCATAATTAAATAAATTTCTTAATTTATTTAATTATCCTTGTCCACCAATTTTTGCTTGATTATTTAAATAGACAAATTTTATTTATTTATTTAAATACGTCACTAATTCTTAAAAGTATTTTTATAATTAAATAAATTCTTTAATTGATTTAATTATTGTCCACCTTAGCATTTTAGTAAATAATTCAAATTAATTATTTACTGTCATGTGACCCCACCATTTTGAATTAAATTAATTTTTAATTCAAATAGTCTTTTTCCTCCAAAAAATAAAATAATTTCTATTATTATTTGATTTTTCAGCCACCTCTTTTTCTATTCCAATCTTATCTCTTTGTCACATGCATTGTCAACCCTTGATTTGATTTTCTCAAATTGAATCTTTTCCACTCATTTCAAATTTTACCTAATGTTTCCCTAACCCTAATTGTGGGTTGTCATATTGAATCTTGTCCATTGATTCTAGGGAACTTGTCAATCTTCAATCTTGGCCATTCATCCAAAATTGTATTTTCTATAAAATGGCAATTTTGTTCTCATTTTGACATCTCATGCAATCTTGTTTTAGGAAATCTTGTTATCATCTTGCAATCTTGTCATTGTAGCTCTTGTTTAGGCATACTTCATCTTTCATTTGGAATTTTTGGCATACATTAGTCATAGATCATAGTTTCTTACTAGTTTCATAGTTGTATAATATTGCATTGTCATTCAAATCCTTCAACATTTGCTTTGGTCTTGGCATTGTCACATATTGATCACTCCAAATATGAGGGAAAACTACATATTGCAGCAAGTTGAGAAGGTGTAATGGAGGTCAATCATGGAGGTTGATAGATTAAGGTGATATCTACTTTTTTTTCATGTTATTTCCTCCTTTGTGCTTCATTATTACTTTGGGTTTTGATTTGTTTATGCACTAATATGCTAACCTAAGAATTTCCCATAGTTATAGAACTATGTTGCCTTTGTGACTTCATGTAGGAAAGGCCATCTGTTGATGAGCCCGTGAGGCATTAGGTCAGTCCTTTGGGGTTTGTCAAATAAAGTCAATCATCATTCTATCATTTGTCAATAAAACAAAGTCAAGTCATGTCAAACTACAAGGTCTATACACATTGTTATGTGGGCAAGGCCACCTTTCGATGAGCCCCTAAGGCCCTAGGTTGGTCCTTTATGGTTTGTCAAGTTGATCATAATAAATCAAACATTGTTAACTAAAACAAAAAGGTCATCAAAAGCATGAAACAAGTCACAAATAACTAGGAAAAACAAGCCAACTATTCCTCAAGTTAACTCAAACAATTATCAAAATAGTCAAACATTAGGTCAACATCAAACATCAAACATCAAATCAATCAAACATTTGTCTTATATACGATGTGTCATTCCTACAAACCAAACATTGTCATTATATCAAAGTTTTTCAATTGCCTTATATAGGTGGTCACATGGTTGAAACTAGACTTGAAATCTTATATGACATGTTTCCTCTCCTAAAAATAGGCCTTGTCAAATAATCAACCCATCAGTCACCTAGTCACTTAAACATTGATAGTAATTATTGGAAAACATTATGAATGGCTATTGACTTTGTTGGGATAGTTTGTCTTATATTTTTTTATTTTCCTTTTGGGTTATGTTACTAGCTACCTTTAGAATGTCCCATGAAGTATTTAGAGGATTTATGGTGTCTCATGACTTATATTTTTCTTTGACTATTGTTCGCAGATTATCTGGGCAAAATTACTAGGGAAACTTTTCCCTTAGTATGAGATAGGTCATTCCTTGTCTGTGACTATCTATTTTGCAAGTGAATGACCTTGTACACCTTGGTCTATATCATACCATGGTATTTTTTGTCCATTCATCATATTTTGACCACCCAATGATGATTAAATGCAAATCCTTACATAGAAAAATATTCATCTTTTAAGTTGTTTCCACTAACGCCATGCTAACTTCCATATCTTCCATGCTAATATTTCTTCTATCCACAACTTGACAACGTCCTATGACACACAAAAATATCATGCATACATAATCATGTTAGGAAGCATTATGGATATCACTATTATAATAAGCATCATCATATTAGTTCATTTATATTGCATGTAAAAATACAAAAACATAGATTGCATTCGTATGGCATTATAATTTCATCACATGAAATATTTAGGTCATTACATTCACATCACATCATAATCATAATCATTTATTACATTGCATATATATTGCATTGGAATTTTATAAGCATTGCATAATATTGTTTCATAACATATCACATTGCATTACATAATCATAACGTACCATATTGCATTGCATAGTCATGTCACATAATTTTGACATACATGATAATGCATTCACATGACATTCATAATAATATATTCACATACATAATATCAAGGTGTTAAATACATCCATCTACCATCTAAGCATCATACATAAGCATAAATTAGTCATCCATCATATTCTATTAACATATAACATCATCACATGATCATATAAAATACATAAAGAACATAAATGCATAATCATCCATCACATAACATCATAAATACATAACATAGGAATGCATCTCATATAAATCGCTTCCAAAATCATATCATATATATCACTCAAAAGTGTCACAATACAATGTCAATATGTATCCCAAAAATGGAGCTCAAAGTCTCCATGGTCAACAATATGAGTTTCAATAAAATGTCAAAATGTGCTCTAGCTAGAGCTACCCTAATCTTGTACAGGAGATTGTTGAGATGATGGCTTCTGGTCCTCCTATCTCTCCTTTATCTGTGATCCTGATGGCCTATGGTCTAGAGCAGCTTGTCATTTGGTCCTGACTATCTCAGTCCTGACACATCCCCACTACTTTGTGACCTACTATGTTGAGAGTGGGACTTTCTCTGACTGCATGACCTAGTGTAGGAAGGTGCTCTCTTAGCCGATGGCACTCGCTGCTCATACAAATCTCTATAATATTTTCCTTCGAGCTAGCATCAAATAATTGTTGAGTAAATGCAGTTGAAGGACCTGTGATAGTGGTAATGAACTCCACTCATCTTTGATCCTTTTTCTTCCTACCAATCACTAATGTATCTCTCTTTATTTGTAGACCATCCTTCTCTATCCGCAACGCCCCCGCCTCTACCTCCAATGCTTGAATCTTGGTTGTAGCCTAATTCAATCATGCCTATAAGTCTTATATCCTTTGATCTATCGATCCATCTCTTCCCTCGAGAGGTATCTCCTCCAGTCCCACCTCCCTATCCACACCCATGATAATCCTCTCTTGAAGAATCTGCTTAGCCTCTCCCATCACCTCCTCCTCCTTATGCCTCTCCTCATGATGCTCCTCCATCTCGACCTCCTCCATCACCACATCATGTTTCCCCACCTTGATAATTGGCACATCCTCCTATCACTCCTCCTCAACCACCCTCTCCTATGTGAATCTCTCCCTCTTAGCCCTCTCCTTCTCACCCTCCTCTCATATTGATGATAGTGGTCTCACCTATTGTCTCCTCATACTTCCTTTTCAAGCTCTATCTCCTCCTCCACCACCTGTTCCATCTCCCCCATAATCACCTCTCCCTCTATCTCCCCTCCCTCCATCTCCACATCCTCTTCTCCATCCTCAATCTCCTCTTTGGCCTTGTGGGCCCCTACCTCGATGCTCTACAAGCATCAGCTGATCTAGATCTATATACGACTCTGGCTTATGACTATCCCACTAAGTGTTATACTTAATTATTGTCCTTAGCTCCACCACACCGCCCATCCATGACCACTACACTATCTGCAATGCATTTATAACTTTCTCTATTGTCACCACATGAATCATTTGACCCCATGGATGTACCTCACATGATGATCATGTGGACTCAACTATCCCTTGGGGCACATCTTGTGCCTCTCCAAATTGTTGCCTCACGTGATTTGGAAAATACTATCCTATGATATGATAAGATTGCAAGGTCCAACCAATTAGGTACCTAGCTTGCTTGCACCATGGTAAATGTTGGTCCTCATCTTTCCATTGTTGAAAGTCTCTATATGGCCTCCATGTAAAGCTAGCCAGTACATCAATCCCATACCACTAGTACCCTATATCCCCTACATGACTCTATGTAACAATGTCACCATATAGATATGCATACGACATACCATCTCCTAGCTATCAGACCACCATGGGATGGAACACTATGATGTTCTCCTATGCCCACACCATCAATAGAGTCTCCCTACAATTGGTAGATTGACCATCTCAATATGCCATATCATGTAGCTAGAAATGTACAATGGCCAGCAAACAAGGCCCCCATGCATAGATAGTCCCATGTCATATCATCCCAACTAGCATATCACCCCATCCAATAGGAAAGCCATGAACTCTATGATATGGAATGATAACCCCAATAGTCTCATACTAATCTACTAGCATCTCCCACCTAATCTCATAGCCATCCATGCCGAGCTCTTGGACATCATCATACACATAATGGTCCTCAATGGCTTGTATTCCTCACACGAGATCATACCTAACTTTCTCTCCTTGGATTGATAACCTTAGTGTCCTGTACTCATCCTCTAGGGCCACGGTCACCTCCTTGGTTGGTAAATTTAACAAACATGTCTCAAAGTGCCATCTCTCAACAAGTATAGTTAGCAAACCTCTGATCACCCTAATTATGGGCATATAGGTCATGTGGTACAAGTCAATATGTATCAACCCACACCTTTTAGCATCAAATAATTGGTCCCACAATTGAAATGTAGATGGTCACGACTCCCGTGTATAAATAGGGGCAAGAATAACATTTTGTCACAAGTAATAGTCATTGCATCAATCCAAAACCCTAATTAGACCTCTTGGACTCACATTGCACAAGAAATTTCATCCTAAACTAGGGAAAATTTTAACTAGTTAGTTGTGTCGTTCTACTTGGAAAATGTTTCACAAAAATCAACTACATCACTATTTTTTCATATGTGTCACACAATTGCAATTGCATCATAAAGCCTTAGAAAATGCATCATCGGGGCCACTTGTTGTCAACCCTTGATTACTTTTGTTACACACTTAGACATGCATCGTTTCCAAAAACACATGTAGTTCATTTTGTCAAATGTGTCATTCATGTCTGCGGATGCAGTGCAGGAAGCAAATGCAACACACTTTGCAACTATGTCACACCACATTTGATTGCCTATCCTACCCTAGTAATTGCGGTGTGTCATGAAAGTTGCAATGAACTACTTTCAATTGAGTCACTTACGATGGAAATTATAGTAAATGGTGTTCACTACAACTGCTTGCTAAATTTTCTAGGCCCTAAAAATGCATGAGAAATAAAAAAAGATGAAGCAAGTATGGGGTACTTACTGGGTCCTCTATGCCCTCTGGTCATCCAAAGGTGTGAATGTGATATCCACAGTGCTTGACATGAGGAATCAGTGACATCTTGGCTCCTAGTATTTCTCAAAGCTCTCCAATCTCCAAACTCAAAATGCATAAATGAGCACTTTTCCCACTCAAATTTCTATTTATAGGAAATCAAAATTAGGGTTTTCACTAGGGTTTGTACTAGATGCACTCACTAGGAGATTTGAAACCTAATTTTTGCTACTCTGAAGGTCCTGAAACTTAAATCTTTTGTCACCAATGCATTCCTAGCTGTCAAATTAGCTTATCAGAACAATTTTCAATTTTTTGAATTTTTTAAAAATTTACAAAAAATTTCCAAGGGGGCATAGGTCCAACCTGCTTACACTGGGGCATGTTTTGACTGACTTTCTTTTTCACAATGTGATAAACTGCATTGTATTAAATAGGGGCAAAATGTAGACACTAAAAATTGTCCTAAGCCTATGAACTTTATTTCCTTCATCAATTCCCCTTTCACCCTTGATAATTAAATAATTTTAATTATTTAATTACTGTCTAATGTCATAAGTCATCTATTAATTAAACAGTTTTAGTTATTTAATTAATTCATTTCTATCTTTTTATTTCTTATTTTGATTAGTTAAATAAATTTTTATTTATTTAATTATTTATCACTTTGTACTATAATTAAATAGTTATTCTAATTATTTAATTATTCATTAGCTTTTTTATCATTAAATTAAATAAATTGTATTTATTTAATTATCTACTAATTTTTCATTTTCATCCCACTATTATTTAATGCGAAATTCAACCTATCACATGTCCTCTATAATTAAATAATGCTTTTATTATTTAATTATTCATTTCCCTCTCAAATTAAATAATTTTATAATTATTTGAATCTCTCCTACAACCTCTTTTTTTGTGCCAACCTCATTATCCATGTCAATCTTATCTCGACATCTCATTCAATTTCCACCCTTAATTTAATTATTGTATAATTCAATCTCAACTATTCATCCTTAACCAAGTACTATCTTTTGCCTAATTTAGCCCTAATCCTATTTCATATTACAAATTTCATTCTTGTCCATTGATTGAAATATCTTACTGACATTAAATCTTAGCCCTTCATTGACATTTTTCTTTCTATAAAAGACACCTATCATTGTCATTTTCATCAATATATTTCATGCAAAAGTACATGTTGTTAGTGAGACAACTACTATCTTCAATATTTTTCTATCATAGACATTAGGCTACTATTGCATACTCAAATTTGAGGGCATCAATTACATTCCGGCAAAATGGAGGTCAAGCAACCATGGCATAGGTAATATTTACTTTTTTTTTATGTTTCTTATGTTGGATTGTGCTCTATTGTTGGTTTAGGGAAAGCAATCTTAAATTACATGCTTTATTCTTAAATTATTTCTCTTTTAGAGAAGCAATCCCCCATTCCCCAAGGAATTTTTAATTACATGTATTCATTCAAGGCATCCCAGTGAAATTTTAAATTCCACTTTATCCTTCCGATATCCTTGGCTTTTAATTCCTCCTATTCCAATGTCCTTACAAGGGGAATTTTTAATTCCCATTTTTCTTCCCAATTCTCTTTTCCAAAATCTAGAAGGATTTGACTTTTCACATCCTTCCATTATTTTGGGAAGATAAGACAAGTCAATCCTTTCCTCTCCCCAAGGTACTTGAAAGTACCTCCAATTGGATTACATCTCATCTCCACATCATCTTGTCCCCTCCACCTAGCTTTCCACATGTCTCCATCACATGTGTTAAGATGTCTCAAGACATCTCAACCATTGATTTCTAAACCTAGGGTTAATCCTAGTCATTCATTCATTCTCTCCAAAATGGCTAAATACTTAGCAAATTTTATTCAAATTACAACACATGAATTTTTCAACTCTCACTAAGATCTCAAGCTCTCACTACCATCATAGTTGTACTTTTAAGCTCTCACATTTACATACAATACATTTTTATACATTTTCATTACATCCGCCATGTTATCACAATCATTCTAGTGTAGGTTGTATGCTTTTATCTTGTCAAAGGAGCACACATGTTCAAATCAACAAAGGGCCAACCAACTTTATCAAATATGAACAAGTTATAATATTATGTTTACTCTTAATTATTGTTTGAATTTTAACTCTAAGGACAATATTGAGGTGTTTTTTTGCTTTCTCCTTTTCATTTCATTTTCATTTTCATAGTTAGGTAGGAAAAAAACTGCACACAGGTGGTGTAATTAGTTGGATGAGTAAGTGACAGGTTGTGACTTCTTTTTCCACTACTAAAGATTAGTATATGGAAGCTACTCATGCTTGCAAAGAAACCATTTGGCTTAAAGTATAGTGTTTAGATATTGGAATAAAAGAAGGTGTAGTGACAACTTGTTGAGACAATCAGAGTGTGATCTATCTAGCTAATTACCTAACATTTCATGCTAGGACCAAGCACACTGATGTATCTAGTATCATTTTGTTAGAGATATGGCCAAAGATGGAAGGGTGAAGATGGTTAAGGTTGAGACCTTGAAAAATATTGTCAATTCTTTAACTAAGCCTATGATAATAGAGAAGTTCAGATACTATGGGCCTTTCCACCCCTAGTAATTAAGAAACAATGTTTACTCCCTCTTGTTGCTCTTGCAAGGTGTTCAAAAAGTGGGAGATTTGTTGGGAAAGTGTGTCTCATATTATCAATTATATAAGGTTTATTGTTGATAGGATATATATATTTCATAGTTACACCGATAGGTGTAATATACAATGGGAGAATGGTGTGGAGGGGAGGAGTGGGATGCATTTTAATGTTAATAATATTTTGTTAACAAAAACTCATAAATGGTTGATATGCATTAAATTAATGATATATTGTAAATATAGACTATTCATTATTAGGTTTAAGATCTGATGGTGGATATTTTGTTGGCTTTTCTTTCCCTAGAAACTAACCCTATTTCATGAGGGTGTTGTAGTATTGTGATGTATTTTGAGAGTCTGATAGGGGTTGTGTTATCTCTGAATCCCTAGTGGTGATAATCTTGTGAGAAGCTTTCTCTACAAGTATATTGTAATATTTGTGATTTGTGAGTAATATACTGGGTAGATTTTGGAGTGTGGGATTTTTCTCCTGAAAGTGTTTTCCCCACATAAATCACTATGTTGTGTTGAGCATGATATTTATGTTTATTTCTATTTAAGTTTTTGTAACTATTGAAAAGATATGTAAAAAAAATTACATTATACTCCTCTCAAGATTAGTGTAGGAAATTATTTTGCTACCTTAGCTTCCTTACAAATAGATGCGACAAATGTGATAATACATGTAGTGCAAAAACTACACATCTATTTGGTCATTTTTGACCCTTAAAATCTAAAAAAAAATGAAAATAATTCAAGGCAAGGAAAGGTTACATATTGCATTTCCTGGTCCCTTAGGCTGCTAGAAGTTACTAACTCCATAAACATGATGCGAGGTGACTAGAACTAGCAACATCTCTTCGGTTCCTCGCGATAGAATCTCAACTTAGAGCTCTTAAAATTCTAGAATAATATGCACAAATGACTATTTTGGACCACCTAGGGGCTATTTATAGATAATTTTCACCTAAGTGTGTTATCCTTGTATTCAAATATGCTCAATTCGTGGGATAATCCATAGGAAATTTGTCTGTTTCATAGCTCACAAACTCTAAGAATGCAAAACAAGGTGAATTTCATTAGTCCTCGTGCATGGTCCCCCATCCTCGAAAAGACATTATGAGCATTAACCTTTGTTGGTTCATTGAAATTCACATTTTAAACCAAGTTGTGAAAATTTAGTTTTGGGAGTTCGAAAAATTTTAGCACTTGCAAGAGTGCTGAATTTTAGCACCCTTGCAAGTAAAAATGCAAAAAATTTAAAAAGTTGCAGAAGCTTAAAAATTTAGTGCCCTTGCATACTATCTTATTCCATAGCCATTTTCTATCAATTCCAGTGTCAAGGTTTTTTTTGAGCATGTGCACATGCAATGCCAGGGTTTTCCTAAGCTTGTACACATGCAATTTTAAGGTTTTTCTGAGCTTGTGCACATGCAATGTCGAGGTTTTTTTGAGCTTGTGCACATGCAGTGTCGGGGTTTTTCTCCACCTCTGCATATTTTCATGCAATCTCGGGTTTTTTATCCACCTTTGCATCCAAGTACCTAAGTCACATGTAGTAATTCAAAAATTTAGTGCCCTTGCATATTTTCATGTAGTAGCTCAAAAATTTAGCGCCCTTGCATCTAAAGTTAAATATCCCACGTAATAGCTCAAAATTTCTCACCATTTACATCCAACATGAAGTATCTCATAATTTTTGAGCCATTACATCTGAAGTGTAATACCCCATGCAAGAGCTCAATTTTTCTCCAACTTTGCATCTGAATTGACAAAGCATATGCAATCACTCAAAATTTTCCCACTAGTGCATAAAACCTTTTTTTTCTCTAAAACTTGAAAATACAATTTTTTTTCAGCTACTCTTCCATGCCATTCTGATATTTTTTCTAGATTCCTAATTTATTTTGATTGATTTCTTGATGTTCCACAAATTTTTGATCCATCACTTAGCAAGGTCATGAAATACAACTAGAAAGTTCTTCCCACCAACTCAGTTGTCTAGGAATATACATCCATGTTCCAAAAGGAACTTGAAGACAAAGCTTTCTTAGTAGCTTTAATGCAAAAAATGATGGATATTCTACTTACTTTGAATAATTTGAAAGTTGTTCTTGAAAGGAATCAAGAAGCATGCAACACCATCAAGGGCTCAATCAAATGAGTTCTTTCCATCTATAGAGATACCACAGGTCAGACTTCTTGGAGAAATATGGTGGAGAAAGCTAAATGTGCCTTGTTTAAATTTTAGTATTTTTACATGCTTTTATGTAAGTAGGAATTGGCATTTTTACATGTCATTTTGTTAATGAAACTACATATAAAAACAACACCAGTCCTAAGTCAAAAAGGACTATGGCATTGAATAAGTCAAATTAATTAAGATTTTTCCTAGAATATCTCTTAGCTCTCATCTATAAATATGAGAGAGCTCTTTTGTATTAAGTACCTTTAATATTTTACAATGAAGTGTTTCCAAAATTGTTAAGAAACTTTGAGACTTTATGTTCAAATTTTGACACTAAATTCAATCAATAAAGAAGGAAAACTTGCATACGAGACTTTTGTTGAAAAAATGAAGAAGAACATATCATTTTGTTACTTTTTGTTGTCATTGATGTCACCATGATATATGAGTTGTAACTACAAGATCAAGTCTAAAGTTACTCTGGTATTCTAGTCTGGTATTTGAACCAGTATTTTGCTTACATCCTCCGGTATTTTGGTCCGCATTTGTTTTCCTGTGATCACTATTGCTTGTAGTTTTGGGAAATGGTTTGTAGGTATCGGAAGCATGTACATACAAGATCCCACATATCTAGTTTTTTGTATGGTATCACATTGATGTTTTGCAGTTATGTTTTCTGGTCCATCTCTAGCCTACTTGATGAATGTATTGTGTAAATTAACTTTTGCTATGCGGGCATATGTACGACTTATTTTAGGTTTGTGTCGACTTGTTGAAGGATGTGGGTTATCTTTTTCAAAGCTTGTGGCTGATAGTTGGTATTTTTGGTAAATGAGAAAGTGCATCTAATTAGGCTGACCTAATTGATGCTTGTGAAGAGATTAGGTATACATAATAGACAATTTTTGAAGAAGTGATACGATGCTGTGAATTAGTGTGAACATGATGAAGTGTGTTAAGTCCATTTATTGAGCTTTAGTTGGAACTAAATCTACACTCATTAGGTGTACTCTATCAATTCATTTTTCTAGCTGAAATCCATTCATTTGTTGTAGTTTTGTAGGCAGTGAGCCTTTGTTTCTAGACAATGAATCTTGGCAGTGAGCCGCCCATTTTGTAATATTTTATAACCAGTTATACTATATTTGAGCTAACACTCACCATGGTTTTTCCCATTTTTGGTTTTCCACATAAAAATTTTGGTGTTCATGTGTCTTGTGTTTCCATGCTCTGTTAATGCTCTTATTTATCTTTGTTATTGTATGCATTGGAATAGTTGGATTGTATCTAATCAGAAAATTTAACAAGATACTGATTCACCCCCCCTCTCAGTATCTTGGACTTTCAACAATTGGTATTAGAGCTTGGTTCCTATGGTTAAGCCTAACAACTTTAGGGAGATCCTAAATATGGAAGAAATGGATGATAAAGGAGAGCTCTAGACTACTCTTGAGGATCTTGATAAAGTTGAAAGAGAAAATAGTGATCTGAAAGAGAATCTTGAAGAAGTGAATGAATGTGTCTGGAAACTTAAGGAGCAATTGAAAAAGTTCAAAGATAGGCATAAGGAATTAACTGATTTATTGAAGAAGGAAAATGAAGAGATTATCGGTCTGAAAGTGCAAGTGGAAGAGAAGAAAAGAATAGAAGAATGTTTGAACAAATTGGTATAAAGCAATTTTGAAGATTGCACTAAGCTTGAACAAGAAATTATGAATATGAAAGTGGACCTAGAGAAGGAAAAACTCTGTGAAAAAAAATTCAAATCTAGCTTGGATAGGTTTGATGAATTGATTGTAGGATAGAAACTAAGTAAAGATAAAAGTGGTTTGGGAAATGATATTAGTGAAGGCTATAAAACTATAAATAATAAGAAGACTCAAAATGAAGGAAAGTAGAAAGGAAATTCAAGGAACTGTACTAGGATACCTCTGGTGAGACAACCTAATGTACAAAGGTACCCTTCTTTTAATGGCACCTATTTTTCATGCAATAAATTTGGTGACAAGGCAATTGAATGTAGAAGTAGGATGAATCAATTCCCTGGTCCTTTTTTTGGTTAATGTTTTGCATGAAAAAGATTTGGACATAGGGAAAGTGAATGTAGAACTTCAATGATGAATCGATTTAATTGAAGAATGAACCAATCCTTTAATGGCTATTGTTATACTTGCAACAAGTATGGACACAAAGCTAATCAGTGCAGAACAAGAGTCAATGGAAGTCAATCTAATGAGAGAAATATTGTTCGCTTTAACTGCAACAAACTAGGACATGTTTCAAGACTCTATAGAAGAAATAAAAGTAATAAGATCAATCCGACAGGAGGGAATGAACCTGTGAAGAAGGTTGACAAGGATGAAATGAAGAAAGTGATAATGGTAACTTTTCTAAGGCTATGGGTCAGATAAAATAGAAAGAACCTCTAGAGAAAGTTGATTCTTATGGTACTCACCTAAACTACTTCTTGTTGGGAAAATGGTAAGAAAGATTGCATAAATTGAAAAACTAAACTCTAAGGGTGATGCACCAAAATATTAACTAAACTTGTAAAAATAGCACACACATTTTTTATCAATAACATGGCTTGACATGCACAACTCAATTCTATATGATTTTTCACCAATATTTCATGAGGATATAATGCACAACCTTAGAAGGAAAGAAATGTTTAAGAACTTGAACTATTTTCACTCCAACACAACTCACAGCCTACAAAATACATATACTTTTTGTAAAAGGTGCTACTAATGAGACACAACAAGGAATGAGATAATTTCACAAGTAATTGCATCAATCATCTAAATGCACACAATCAAATAGAAAATTAAGAAGGAAAAATTGCTTATCTCTATTGATCTCCAAGGTGTAAACTGATATACATGACTATAAATGAGTTAAAAAAAAAATTCTACAAAGGACCTCAAAAATTTACAAAGTAGACAAAAGATAATAATTAGAAATAACTTCAAAAAATAAGTTTAAAGTTACTTATTCTTTTCCAAAAAGTTGCACAAAGATAGGAACTAGAAACTTCCTTGGTCGTGTACAATAGAAAAGCCTAAATTCTAGCCCCTAAATCCACTCCAAAAAAAATGAAAGGTGAAGAAAAGGACAATCCTTAACCTCACCTATCATAAAGGTATCAAATTTGTGCCTAAATTCTCTCAACTTTCTCCAAAACCAAGTCAAAACAACCCCTATATTCTTGGAACTTGTCCGTTAACTTCCTCCAACTTCCCCTATATGCTTGGCACTTGCATATTAATATTCAACTATCCCTTTGACCATATTTTGAAAAACCAACGCCTTCTATCTTGCATTTACATAACATGTATTAAAGTTATTTATAAAATCACTTAAATAAATGTTTTACATTACATACCAAATGCAAAAATAAAGCATATTACATACCAAATGTGAAAATAAAGCATCTTTCATCTATGCTTTAAGGGTTAATACAAAATGCATAAGTCTAAAAGAGAAACTCCTTAGAAACTTAGCACAATGTAATAACATAAAGGGGGAATCAAAATACATTGCAAATGTTAAAAATTAAAGGAAAAAATTCCTCTAGTTTTGTCTGCCAAAACTAGGGTTAAAACCCTAACACAAAAAACCACGGCCAAACATAGAATGTATTCTCATTTTTACTTGCAACTTTGGAAAATAAGAGGGTTCTTCCATAGGGTTTTACTAGAATATTTTCTACAACTTTCTTGGAGGATTTTCATGGTGAAAAAGTTGCAAAATCGATGGAGTTGAGCATGGTAAGCTTTCTGTGTGTAAAAATTTGCACCACTTTTTATTATCTGTAAATGAAAATATATTTTTGAGCTTTTAAATGCAGGAGAAAAATGATTTTTTTTTTTCCTCTATGTTTTTCTCATGTTTGATGCCTCCCTGTTGAAGAAAATATGATGCTTATGTTTCCTATGTTTTATTTCTGCAGCTTGTAGGCTTTATTCCTTCCGTATTTTCATTTTGCAAGTATGTATTTGGGCCTTAAAACCCTAATGCTCTGCTCTTCAAATTTTATTGAAATCTTCACGTGTTTGACTCTATTCAAGGCTTGGTATTTCATATTCTACAGGTATACATCAATGCTCATATCAATTTAGGATTTATTTCACTTGAAAGCACATAATTTTGAGCACACTACTTAAAGTATGTGAGATTTGCTATGAATCTATTAATCCCTAAAAAAATCTTCTAGCATCATCTTTGTTTCATGAAGTAAACAAACCATTGAAGATAGGCATGAAAGATTCCTCCAGTACTTTTTGCTGCTCCAGTCAAATCTTCAATTTACAAGCATTCTAAACTATGCCCAGATATCCCTCAACCATTGTACAACTTCTCCAAGATTGGAACATCACTACTCATAAGATCATTTGAAATTGATAAATATGCAATGTTGCACTCAAAAGCATGAGGATACATTAAGAAACTCTTGGAGCCTAAGGAAAAGTCACCCATCATATTCAGACCTTCTGAAAATGTTGATGCTTCCCAAGGAAACTATTATTAAACCATTGTCACTTTTAAATCATTATATCTTCATAACCTTGGTTGTCATACACATGTGAAACCCCTATGATTGTGCCTTGTCATGGTTATATTTCCTATGAAACTGCTCTACTTGTAGTTTAAATGTAAGCTACAAGCACTTAGACATAAAGAGCTTGTTGGTCACATTTCCTATCTCTAATACTCTTTTTTCTATCCTCTAGTGACTATATTTTCCAACTACCCTTTACCATTTCTTATGATTAGAAGTCTATCCTCCTTTCTACTAGGCTTATGACTGTCCTTTTGAAACTTTGCTTAAAGCTTTTATCACTGTTATGTTTCTGCTTATCTTAAGACAAAGAATACATTGGTGCTTAAACTTAAACTTTGATCTTTTCCCCCTTAAGACTAAGATATTTTATTTTAACTCCATTTAAAGTGTTTTGGGAAGTGCAAAAACTCAAAAAGAGTGTACAAGTAATTAATGAGGTCCTATATCTCTAATCAATCAAGCTATCAAAATAGATTTAATTCTTCAACCTTCTACATCTTCTTTGTCTTGGAAAAATTAAGTGATCTTTCCTTTTATTAGCATCAAAAGACTCCATCCAAAGAATAAATTTTTTCTCATTCTTTTATTGTATTCTTCTTCAATGCTTCTAGTTGTTAGAAAGGGGTATGTGCAGGATCATCATGGAAAAAGCAGGCCCTTAAGCGGCAAGAAAATTAGAAAAATTAGAGTTAGGCAACTTGACATAAAAATTTGAATAAGTTATCTATATTATTTCAAAAATATGTAAGAATAGAACCTGTAGCAAATTGAATGTATTTTCTAAACTACTAGGTTTGTTTTAAAAAAAATAAATCTAGTTGGTGAAAATTTGAAATTTCAATGCAGTTGTACTTAAATTTGAGGGAAAAAATAAGAAGTAGGTGTCTTTCTGACCACCCTAACCACAATAAAATGATAATATTTGTTTATAAGATTTTAGATATAAGTAGAGGACTCATGTCCCGATGTGATGCATATTTTTTTGTAATTTTTTTCCTAGTAAATAATTAATTATGATTTTTTTATTACAAATTTTAACAAATATAAAAAACTTGTATGTATGACCACCTTAACTTGGTCAAAACTTCATGAAATTCATTTTTTCTTTTTTTAATCCTATAGTATGCGAAGCATAGAATGTGATGCATGTTTTGGATTCAAAAAATGTGATACCGTTTGAAAGTTGTAGATGTTTTTCAACCAATCTATCAATCAGGACTTTAGTCATAATTTGAATAGAAAATGACAAATAATTACTTATTAAATTCAAAGTAAAGAATAATTTATATTGGTGGAAATCTTAGAATATCCTTTAAAAACCCTTTTCGTTTCATCAATTTTGGGTTAAAAAAAGTTGTCAGTCACGTACCCATCATATTGCCACTTTTTGGCCCATCATGATCCTACACATACCCAAAGCCTCTTTTTTTTTAATTCATTAATGCATGATCTCTTTAGAGTGATGATTGCTTGCATTGTATCTTCATGTATTTACCACTATAACTTAATTGAATAATTTTCATGACTTTCCTTGGCATTTAAGTAATTGTTATGACCTGAAGTCACTTCCATTAATGAAAATTATACCACATATCCCTCTCAAAAAAAAGGGAAGCATGCTATGTTCAACCCTTGTGGGAGCCCATTTTACTCCACATGTTGTAATATAAAAATGAATTAATCCAACAATGAAAAATACACCTATACTTGCACAGTGAACAAACATGTTAGATAAAACAATGAATCCAAAAGCTTCCAATGATGCTTCATGATGATTGATACTCCTCTACTTTCTTGATATCTGAAGTTCTACAAAACTTCTTCAATGCTTTATGAGAATAAATTATATATTTGGTTATATAGCATATGTAGAGAATATGGGTCCCAAGCTCTAACACAATTTTCCTAATCTCTTGCAGGCATTTTAAGCAGCAACAAGTCAACTTCTAGAGCAGTCAAGCAGGAGGGATTAGAAAAGGATGCAATAGTTCAATTTGGGATTCGTCATTTAGGCAATGACAGATCCCTACCTTTTCCATATGCTCTTTTCATTTTATATCTTCAAATGTATAGTTTATATCTTATATTGTATTGAAATAGTTATTCCCACCACTTATGTGGGACACCATACATTTGTAATTATCAATAAAAGATAGCATTTGTGCAAAAATTGTGCAATCTTTCTCTTGTGTACATTTGCATAATGAATTGCAATTTATTTGATAATACTTTTGTGCATATGAATGTAACATTAGTAGAATTAAATGTGTACCTTTATCTTTTATCATCATGTGAGCTAGAAGCTAAATTAGGTAACAGTACATCAAAGAGTGGCAAAATGTAGATACCTGAAATTGTCCTAGTCTATGAGTAATACCTTTTTACTAATTTTCACTCTTTTCTCCTAATTATTAAATAATACATTATTATTTAATTATCATAAAATACCATGTTCTACTATTAATTAAGTGACTTTATGTTATTTACTTAATTCATCCTAATTCACCCTTTTTGACTAATTAAATAAATCATATTTATTTAATTATGTCTTAATTATCATTAATCTTCTTGATTAATTAAATAAACTTTAATTATTTAATTAAATCACTAATTACACTTATTCTTCTATTTTAATATAGTTATCATTAATTGTTCAATTAACTTTCAATAGCCTTATCAAATTAAATAATTATTATTAATTATTTAATTGACCACTTTCCTACTTCTAGATCAAATAATTAAATTAATTATTTAACTTCCCTATTTCATCTCTAACATTATCCATTAATAAATGAACATTTATTTTTTAATTGATCTTCACTTGCATGTTCCTCCAATAATTAATTAATTATTTAATTAGTTATCCTCTCATACATAATTCCCTCAAAATTAACTAACACTCTCTTCCAGTCAACTCAATAATCAATTCTAGTTCACTAACCAATCAATTCATTTTACTCCCACTCACTTTGAGTCTTTGAATCAATAAATTTAGTTCACTAATTGTCAGTATTAGTTGACTCTTCAATCAATTCTTCATGCAACCAGTTAACTAGAGTCCTACTAGTAGTTCTAGTTGTTGGAAGAATAAATAACATCTCTTTATCCATCTTTTGTGTTGTCATTGATGTCACCATGCCATATGAGTTCCACCGGAAAGTTTAAGTTCAAGTTTGATTTGGTATTTTGAACTGGTATGCAGTTATTATCCTCCAATATTTTGGTTTGCAATCCTCTACTGATGAATATATTTCCTTATAGTTTTTGGAAATGGTTTTTAGATGTTAGAAGCTTGTATGTTTAGAATCTCATGTGCTCAGGTGCTTGTATGGCAAGTTGGCATTATTTTGTTGTTGCATTTTTGTTATTAGGTCTGTCTTCGGCCAACCTAATGAATAGTTGATGTTCTAATAGATTAATTTTGTGGTGTGGATGTAATTGTGACCTATCTTAGGTTCATTCCGACATGTTGTAACATGTTGCATGCATGAATTCTTTTTGGAAATTTTTTTATACATGCTTGAGTCTGATAGTCAATCTTTTTGGTGAATAAGGGTTGCATCTAATTAGCCCAACCTAATTGATTCTTGTGGATATATCAGCTATATATATTAGATAATTTTGAGATTGTTGGAATGAAGTAGTGAAGAGTGCAAAGAAGACAAGTATGTGAAGATGATGAAGTGTGCTAAGTCAGTTTACTGAGCATCAAAGGAACTGAATCAACATTGGTTAGGTGTAACTTTATTAGTTCATTTTCTAGTTGTAATCCATTTTTTTTATTGTATCTTTGGTAGGCAGTGAGCCTCCCATTTTGGATAGTAAGTCCTAGTAGTGAGCCACCCTTTGTAATATCTTATAACTAGTTATACTATATTGTGAGCTAATCCTCATCATGGGTTTTCCCATTTTGGGTTTTCCACATAAAAATCCTGGTGTTCATGTGTTGTGTGCTTTTATTCTTTGTTAATGCTTTTTCTCATTCTTAATGTTATATGCATTAGAGTAAATGGATGGTGTTTTTTTAATAAGTTAAAGAAGATATTGATTCATCCCCCCTATTAGTATCTTGGGTATTCAACAATTGGTATTAAAGCTTGGTTCCTCCAAAGAAGCCTAATAACTTGAGGAAGATCTTGAAGATTGAACGAATGGATGATAATTAAGAACTTCAGGATTTTCTTGAAGGTCTTGACAAGGCTGAAAATGAAAACAGAGATTTGAAAGAAAATCTTGCTAAGGAAAATGAATGCATCCGAAAATTGAAAGAGCAATTGAAGAAATTCAAAGAGAGACATAGAGAAGTGATTGAGCAATTAAAACAAGCAAATGAAGAGATCACAAAATTGAAGGTGAAAGTGGAGGAAAAGAAAAGAATTGAAGAGTGTCTAAATATAGTGGTGCAAAGCAAGATTGATGAATGCTCAAGGCTTGAACAAGAGGTGGTGAACCTGAAAGAAAATATGGAAAAAGAAAAACTTTGTGAAGATAAGTTCAAGACATGCTCCACCAAGCTTGATGATTTGATTGCTAGAAAAAAACCAACTAAAGACAAAGGTGGTTTGGGAATAGAAATAGGTGAAATATCTAAAGCTATGTAGACCTCAAACATAGTGAATAATAAGAAGACTCAAAATAAAGGAAAATAGACAAGAAATCCAAGAAGATTTTCTATAAGACTGCCTATCAAAAATCCAAATGCTCAAAGGTACCCATATTTCAATGGTGTTTACTTTTCATGCAATAAATTTGGTCACAAGGCAACAAAGTGTAGTAGAATAAACCAGAATGCTAGTTCCTTCTCTGGACAATGTTTTGCATGCAAGAAAGTTGGACATAGAGCTAGTGAATGCAGAACTCAGATGATGAACTGGTCTAATGGAGGTAGAATGAATCAATCTTTTGTTGGCTACTGATGTAAATGTAATAATTTTGGGAACAAAGCAAATCAGTGTAGATTAGGGGTTAATGGAGGTCAAAAAAATCAAAAAAATGTTGTTTGCTACAATTGCAACAAACCCAGACACATTTCAAGAGTATGAAGAAGTAAAGGGGGAAATCAATTTGATCTGGTAAAGAAGAATGAACCAGTGAAGACAATTGAAAAGAATGAGGTTAAGCTAGAAATGAACAATATTTGGATAAGATTTCTCCCATTCATAAATTGGTGCTAGGGGATGCATTACATGCATTTGGAAGAAGAGAAAATCTGGAAACACATCAGAAGGGGACAAAGCTTATTGATGACACTCTCAAGGCTTTGTAGGAGGTCACCCCTGGTACATCAATGGATACATCTCTCACTCTAGTAGATAATTTGAAACTTCTATTGGAATCCTTTAAGGAGTATGCCTCCACACTAGGTGAGAAGACAAGGCAAGAGGTTGAGGAGAAATTGGTAGAGAAAAGGATTTTAGCACTTCATGATAAGTGTGCTCTAGCACACACCAATGTGAAAAAGAGCCTGGAAGTTGTCCAGGATTTTGAGTCTGAAGTAAATACTATATTTGATTATTTCATAAAGTGGTTAGATGCCACTCAGAATATCAAAGATCTCATGGACTCCATTGAGTCCTAGTTGACAATTGTTTCAAGTACATACAATGCATCTAAAGACAGCGATAAAACAACCCAGAATGCTATCTCTGCTCATAGAGAAAATATTTATTTTATAGAAGCAGAAGGAATATATCATTAGAAGATGCTAGGTGACCTTGTGAGAATGGAGTACACTCTGGTTGCCAATGCTTTGGTGAATGTAGAAAAAATAGAAAATATTAGCTTGACTCCATGTACTCCAGATGATGTAGAAGAAAGTATGATGGAATTGGAATCTCTGAACAAAATGCTAACATCTGCTAAGAAGAGTTGGGAGAATTATAAGACAACTTGGCAAGGTATTTTGAAGGAGCTTCAAGGCTCGCCATCCTCTGGGTAATGATTTTTTAGTTTTCATATTTTTGGACCACCCTTTGTCCTTGATGTCAAAGGGGGAAAGAATGTTATGGAGAGAATGTTATAGAGAGAAAAGGAAGAGTGTATTGTACATAGGAGGTTTGTAAATTATTTTGGCACATGTTGGGGAGATTAGTGGAAGAATGAAGAACATCTCTTTATGTAGCTTTTTTGTTGTCATTTATGTCACCCTTGTATTTTTGTTATTAGGTCTATCTCTGGCCGACCTAATGAATAGTTGATGTTGTAATGGATTAATTTTGTGGTGTGGATGTAATTGTGACCTATCTTAGGTCCATGCTAACATGTTATAGCATGTTGCATGCTTGAACTATTTTTGGACAGTTTTAATACATGCTTGAATCCAAAAATCAATCTTTTTGGTGAATAAGGGTTGCATCTAATTAGGCCGACCTAATTGATGCTTGCGAATATATCAACTATATATATTGGATAGTTTTGAGATTTTTGGAGTGAAGTAGTGAAGAGTGCAAAGAATATAAGTATGAAAAGTTGATTAAGTGTGTTAAGTCAATTGATTGAGCATCAAAGGAATTGAATCAACACTGGTTAGGTGTAACTTTATCAGTTCATTTTCTGGTTGTAAGCCATTTTTTTATTGTATCTTTTGTAGGCAATGAGCCTCCCATTTTGGATAGTGAGTCCTTATAGGGAGCCTCCCTTTGTAATATCTTATAACTGGTTATACTATATTATGAGCTAATCCTCACCATGGTTTTTCCCATTTTGGGTTTTCCATGTAAAAATCTTGTTGTTCATGTGTTGTGTGCTTTTATTCTCTATTAATGCTTTTGTTCATTCTTACTGTTATATGAATTGGATTAATTGGATGGTTTTTGTTCAATAAGTTAAAGAAGATACTGATTCATCCTCCCCCACCTAGTATCTTGGGCATTCAACACTAGTCAGTTAATTGGGCATTCAATTCCTCTCAACAATCATCAACCATTGATCTTGATCTTGCACCTCTTAATTTAGATTTTCCATTTTAATCAAGCATTTCTATAAAAGTATCCCTCACATAATGTTGATTGCTAACCATGAAACTTTTGTGTTTGCATCATTTCTACCATTACATGCACATTGAAGCTTATTGTAGATTGCACATACCAAATTTTGAGAGTAAAAGTGAGCAAAGAAGGATAATGGAAGTAATCCATGACAACATGGTAAAGGTAAAAGTATTGATTGTTTGAATCCAATTTCATCCATGTTGCATGTTTTCCATTGAATAATTTGGAATTGTATTTGAGTATAGGATTGCATATTGTGTTTGTTTGCATTAATTCCTTATCTCTCTAATGATTGAATGTCCAATTTTACTTTGGTGGAAGCATATTTGTAATAGTTTCTCTTGGCCCAAGAGTAACTTCTTCTCTTGGCTTGTGGTGTGTGGTAGATGTCTAACCTGGGAGAATATTTGGAAGTGCGGGTTTCAAGGACCCTCCACGTATGTGTTGTGCTCTAACAGTGACGAGAACGTGCCTCACCTATTTTTTCAGTGTTCTTTTGTTAGAGAGATTTGGCATTATTGATGGAATTCCTAGAATCATCTGTGTAGGAATGCCTCTTCTTTGGATGAATTTTGGCTATAGTTGAGAAGCCCCCTACTAAGGCTTCTTCTCTTCATATCACATGGGTAATTAGGCCTACCTTAATTATTTGGCAGATTTGGTTGGAGCGTAACCGCAAGATTATTCTGGGAAAGAAGTTGCAAGGGTATCAAGTGTCGCTGAGAATCTTGGGTGTTCTTCAGGAGACCATTGGGGCTAAGTGTGATCTTTTGGGTCGCATTTCTCTAGAAGATATGGGAGTTTTTCAAAATATGGGGCTATCTTGTTGTGATAAGAGTGTGTTGGGTGGTGATGGGAGATGAAATGTTAGAGGGAAAACCATTCACGAAGGGAATTGGATGCCTCCTCCCCTCAAGTTTTTAAAGATTAATATTGATGGATCTTCTAGGGGTAACCTAGGTCTGACCGACATGGAGGTATAGGAAGGGATAGTGATGGAATTTTGGAGTTCTTCTTTTTAGAATTTTATGGGCAATAGTCAGACAATCTCATGAAGGCTTTGGATATTCTTGTGGCTATAAAAGAGGCTTGTGTTCTTGGGTGGAAAAAGGTTATTTGTGAGTCAAATTCATAGGTTGTGATCGATTTGCTGAATAAAAATCAACTGGAGGGGGTGAGCTGGCAATTGGCTGGGGTGATTAGGAAAATCATTTCTTTGGGGAGAGTGATGGATTCTATTACCTTTTTTGATATCCCTCGGGAGTGGAATAAGGTGTCGGATGGGTTGGCCAAGTGGGCATTTGATCAAGGTGATGATTGGAAAGTGGATGGTTGGGGAGGTATATCAAAGAATCTATCTCAAGAGTTGGAGGAGCTTATTACTATTGATATGAGATTGTATCTTGGGGTTACTTGATGTGTTTTGCTGGCCTTAGGATTGGTATTTTTTGGTTGTATTCTCTCCTTGTAATACTCTTTTGATTGAATAAGTTTTTTACCCTCTTTTAAAAAAAAAGTCCAATTTTCCAAGTTACAACATTTCTTATCTAAAATTCAAAGGTCTTAATTGTAAAAAACCCTAATTCTATATAAAAAATACAAAATTAAGGATTTTAAACCCTTAAAATGAGACTCAAAATTCCCTTTCAAATAAAAAAGGGAAGCAACAATAAAAAATCTTCAACTCACCACTTTAAAAGTCACAAAAGACAAAATCTTAGGTGGTGACAATATACAAAAGGACAAAAATATTTACAATTTATATAGAGACCACTTAATTGAAGGCCTCTAGGGTAGTTACTCTAGCATGTGGATATAATTTCTTTCAAAATATCCTTTGCGGATGATAGGACATATCTAACACTCCTTTTCTAACATGCCCATGCAACAATTATGTCTAGGTGTTAGGAACTAATTGAAATGAAACTCAAAATATTCCACTATCCTTTTCTTTATCCCCATAATTTTTGTGTTGATTTGTCCTACTATGGTACCCACTTATCTAGGAGGTACTTTATTCTTACTATACTTCAAAAACTGTAAATTTTCTATTCCTTTTTGGCACAATATTTTCACAACCTACACCCACAATGTCGTCAAAAAAATTGATAAAAAAATATGAACTATAACCTAGGAAATTGGTTATACTTTTCGCCCCAAGCCAAATATGTCCTTTTGGGGGGTTAAAAGTAACAATTTTTTCAACATTAAGAATATAATATAAATATATAGCATCCATAATCACACTAGTTTCCTAGTGAAAAGTCTCCAATACTTAATCTGTAGCAATTAACTTCTCTAAGCAAGTTTTAAGAAAAGCTCTGTAAAATTTATTGTTATCACATATAAGAATGACAAAGTAGGAAAAAATGCCTTGAATTTTACTTTCCATTCAAGGAACTCTTTCATCTCCCCATCCTCCTTTCTAATATGAAGTATAATCATTACTTCTATATTTTCAAAAAAATTAGGCCCAGTTTTGGTCTTTTGATTTAAGGTAATCATATATGCTTGCATTTCTCTTGCTAATTTGGCCATGTAAAAATTGGGAAAAATGTCACTAGGTGGATTACTCTCATGTGTAAAAACCTTGTACGTGCCTTGTAAATCTATAATCTTAGGGACCCATTTATTCATAATATCATTTAATCTCTCTGGGTCCCTAGCCACACTAGTGATAACATCCTTGAGATTCTTATAATCTTTATATAATTCCTCCACTCTTCTCAAAATTTTTGGAAATTACATGCCCCAAAACATTAGACACTACATGCATCATTTCTTCATGATGATCTTCTTGTGTATTTCTTATTAATTTTTTTAGCTCCTTGACTTTCTCTTTAAGTTTCTGATTCTCCTTTACTAAATTCTCAAGAGGTGCTATTGAGGATGAACTTGTTTCTTGAGTGTCTATAAGGGAAGGTGCTACTTGAGCCTCCTTTACTTTCAATTTATTATACTTTGTAGTGACTGCTAGATGATCTTTCAACAATTTATCAGTAACTTTGCAGTCTTTTAGCTATAGCTTCACTAAAATTAGTAGTATCAACTGCTAGTGAAGCAACTTCTAAGGTTGAGGTATATAATATCCTCTTTACTACTAATCTCCCCTTATAACCTATGATTCCTTTGCAACTTGAAGCTTATTTGTATTACGGGAAAGAACCCATATTACAAGGGTTTCCCATTTTGGGTTGAACCCTAATCTTGACAGTGCCAATTGGTCATGTTCCTTTGAAGAGAAAAAATATTCACATTTCCACCTTATTATACTATAATATATTTTTGAGGAAATTTCCCATTTTGGGAGCAAAAACAATTCACTATCCCTGGTAATTTTTCTCCCCTCTTCAGGGGTAATGTTCTTGACATCAAAATGAATTTATACGAAAAAAATTATTTGATAGCTCCTCATATTGCTCTTAAGGCACACCTACCTTTTCCTACTCATATTTTTGATGAAATTATTCTCTTCTTGACCTTATAAAAATATTTAAATTTCTTTGACTTTACAAATTTTATAATCTGAGATGAACTGTGTGCAAGCCAATGCTCTAATTTCATTGGCCTAATCCCTTCCCATTGTGATGTTGATTCCTAACCTACTTTGAGGAACCCTATCTACATTCTCTCTTGGGGGAAGAGGGAATTTTCTAATGCACTTATTCTATAGTAACTTCAATGTCCTTATTAAAACCAAGTGGATAGTCAACGAAATATGTTTGCTTAGTTCTTCTCTTCTTTCAGGGTTGTTCTCTTTTAGGGGAATCTATAATATGAATGTGAGGAGGGGACAATGACACCTGAGATGGAGAGGGGTTACAAAATGTCATGTACTTGTTGAAGTAGAATCCATTATTATAGGTCCTTTAAACCTCTTAATAAAAGAATAAATTTATGGGTCAATCTTGGGCTAATAGGTAGGGCTCTCTTCAAGCATTTGGGCCTTCCCAATTATTCTATCAATGTTTTGCAAGATTATTTGGATCCTTGCAAATGGATCCTTTATTTCATAAAATAAACCTTAATAATAAGTATTCTTCTTGTTCTTGGCATCTTTAACATTTCTAAAGGTCATCCATTTGAATTTTCTATCACTAGCCTCTTGATCATCCTTGCAATTTGATGCAGGAGCATCTATGGGCTCGTGCAATCTTGCATCAACAAAAAAATTATTTTAATTTTGTTTGGTTTTCAATAAATGGTTGCCAAAAATATTTGTAATTAATGTAATAATGTAATTTTAAATTAAATTACATTAACAATTCATGTTGAATGATAATGCCTGAAAAAGCAGGTGTTGCAAATGAAATGGAAGTGCAAAAATTCAAAATTTGGATTTTTGCAAGTTAAAGGCGATTTTTAAGATTTTAATTTAAAATAAAATCTCAACTTCCAAAAATCCCTAAAAAATAGGGACTATCAAAGTGGGTGCCCATCTGATCAAATTGGCAACTTTGATGAGTGAGTTCAATTTTGGAAACTGTTGGTGAAGAGTGAGATTGGTTGCTTACACAAGTGAGAAGTTTGATTTTTTTGAATTTCAATTTAGAAATTCTCTCCTTGGATTTTTGGGAAGGATGATTTTTGAGTTTGAAATGGAAATGAAATTCATTTCATTCCGGCAGATTTGGAAAGTTGGTAATAAAAGATAATTCATTTACATTTTGAAGTTAGTTTTCAAAGGCAGGAAACTCACAACTAAGGTGGATTTTTCTCTAAGGAGAAATTGCAGCAAAGTGTGAAGGCTTCAAGAATTTTATTGCAGCCATTGTTGAAGAGTGACAGAGTGTGCATGCGGGTTGGTTGTAGTTCTTGATAAGCACATAAATTCTATGGAATGTTGTAGATTTTTGTAATGAATTCTATGATGTTGTAAAGGGCATATGTGGTGCCCATAGTCTCAATGAGACTTTATTATTTTATAATTGCAGATTTTTCATTTTAATGCAAGTTGCATGTTGTAGTTTCTTTCATACTTGTGTTGAAATTCACAGTGAATTGAGAATTTTTGTTTGTGTTGAAATTAAGTCAGTGGAGAGGGTTTTGTGTCACACCCTCCTTGCTTCAATGGTATTAGAGCAGGAGTTTTTGAGTGTGCAGGCAGAGCGCCGAATGTGAGGCAGTTTGCACTAGGACTTGTGGTGTGTGTGATTTGTGTGTAGACAAATCGCTGGATGTGAGGCAGTCTATACCAAAGAGGATGGGATGGGTCATAAGGAGGCCTGTAATAATTTTATTTTGGGAAAATTATTGGGAAGAAGTGGAAAATAAGAATTACCGTGAAGAATTTGAAAAGCTCCAGGATCAAGTAGATGTATTGGAAAAGTTTATTAAGGAGGAAGTGTGAATATGAGAATAGAGATTTGGGAAGAAGAATGTTTTGTTGAAAGAGGGCAACAAAAAGAAAAGAAAAATAAAGGAAGGATGGAGAAAAAAAGAAGAGAAAATAGTCACTGTAGATCATAAATTTAATGGTAATTTTAAAGATTTTGTTTCATCTGAAAATGTTTTGTTTGCAGGATTTAGCAAGGACAAGGAAAATGGTGAAAAGGAGAAGGATATCACAGCAGAAAAAAGAGGTATCTATTAATTTTGTTAGTGAAAATTTACATGCAAAAGAAGCAGATGAAGCTATGGATGAAATTACAACAATTCCAAAAAAATATTTTGATAGTCCTAGATTTGATAAAGGGAATGAAGAAGAAGAATGTAGTCTCCTGCTGAAAGAGGAGATAAGAAAAATAGAAAAATTATTTCAAGGAGAAATTATAGAAGAAGATGATGAAATTAAAGAGGTTGCAGCTGATGCATGCCTCTTCAAAGGAGGAAAAACCGCAGCAATAAGAAAGGAGAAGGAAATAGAGGTAATTGTTGATTTATCAAAAAATTTCAATGTTTCTAATGATGCTAATTTTTGTGAGGGTGAAATGGTTAAAGGAAGTGAGGAAAGAGAGATGGTAAGGTGCAGCAATAACATGTTACAATATGAAATACAACAAGGTATGATGAATTTTGTTGACATAGAAGAAGAAGAAGAGGGTGAAGGAGAAATAGTTGAGAAAGATGTGCAAATAGAATTCATTGATTTCCATGAATTTGTCAATATTGATTTGTGTGTAGGTGTTGATGATGAACAAATTGTTGTAACAGTAACAAAAAGGGAGGTAACACATGATTTCATTTGTTTTAATGAAGAGAAGGATGTTAATTATTGATTTCCAAAATTGCAGAGTGCAGAATGGTGGGAGCTTAATTTTGTGAACAAAGGCAGAAAGAGGGGAAGAGTGAAGAAGAGTAGAGATAGCATATTGCAGGCAAAGGGAAAAAAAAAAATCACAATGATGACATTGAGAAGTGGATCCAGCGTGAACATAGAATATTCAAATGTTCATGAGCTTCGCTCATAGAACATTTTCTTCCTACCGTGGGTGTCTGATACAGGAGCATCCATGGGCTTGTGCAATCTTGTATCAACAAAAAAAAAAAAAATTAATTTTGTTTAGTTTTCAATAAATGGTTGCCACAAATTTTTGTAATTAATGCAATAATGTAATTTTAAATTAAATTACATTAACAATTCATGTTGAATGATGATGCCCAAAAAAGCAGGTGTTGCAAAGGAAATGGAAGTGCAAAAATTCAAAATTTGGATTTTTGCAAGTTAAAGGAAATTTTTAAGATTTTAATTTAAAATAAAATCTCAACTTCCAAAAATCCCTAAAAAATAGGGACTATCAAAGTGGGTGCCCATATGATCAAATTGGAAACTTTGATGAGTGAGTTCAATTTTGGAAACTGTCGGTAAAGTGTGAGACTGGTTGCTTGCACAAGTGAGAAGTTTGATTTTTGATTTTTTTGAATTTCAATTTAGAAATTCTCTCCTTGGATTTTTGGGAAGGATGATTTTTGAGTTTGAAATGGAAATGAATTGAATTTCATTCCGGAAGATTTGGAAAGTTGGTAATAAAAGATAATTCATTTACATTTTGAAGTTAGTTTTCAAAGGCAGGAAACTCACAACTAAGTTGGATTTTTCTCTAAGGAGAAATTGCAGCAAAGTGTGAAGGCTTCAAGAATTTTATTGCAGCCATTATTGAGGAGTGACAAAGTGTGCATGTGGGTTGGTTGTAGTTCTTGATAAGCACATAAATTCTATGGAATGTTGCAGATTTTTGTAATTAATTCTATGATGTTGTAAAGGGCATATGTGGCACCCATAGTCTCACTGAGACTTTATTATTTTGTAATTGCAGATTTTTCATTTTAATTTCATTTTAATGCAAGTTTCATGTTGTAGTTTCTTTCATACTTGTGTTGCAGAGATTCACATTGAATTGAGAATTTGTGTTTGTGTTGAAATTAAGTCAGTGGAGAGAGTTTTGTGTCACCCCCTCCTTGCTTCACAATTTCTTAAAACATCCTCACTAAAATAAAATTTATGCTAGAAGGCCAACCTCTTGATGTTGAGCCTCACTTGATAGATGAAACCTTTAGTATAAAAGGCTCTTTAAATCTCTTGATCCATCTTGTATATCTGAAACATTGGATAAAGCTACTCTGATCCTTCCTTGGTAACTATGAAATAAGAGAAAACTATAGAGAATG
>VDFB02000003.1:310030401-310111336 GCA_007258455.2 Sequoia sempervirens | reverse complement strand
TTTGGCTATAGTTGAGGAGCCCCCCTACTAAGGCTTCTTTTGTTCATATCGCATGGGTAATTATGCCTACCTTAATTATTTGGCAGATTTGGTTGGAGTGTAACCGCAAGATTATTCTGGGAAAGAAGTTGTAAGGGTATCAAGTGTCACTGAGAATCTTGGGTGTTCTTCAGGAGACCATTGGGGCTAAGTGTGATCTTTCGAGTCCCATTTCTTTGGAAGATATGGGATTTTTTCAAAATATGGGGCTATCTGGTTGTGATAAGAGTTGTTGGGTGGCGATGGGAGATGAAATGTTAGAAGGAAAACCATTCATGAAGGGAATTGGATGCCTCCTCCCCTCAAGTTTTTAAAGATTAATATTGATGGATCTTCTAGGGGTAACCTAGGTTTGACCGACATGGGAGGTATAGGAAGGGATAGTGATGGAATTTTGGAGTTCTTCTTTTCATAATTTTATGGGCAATAGTCAAAAAATATCATGAAGGCTTTGGCTATTCTTGTGGCTATAAAAAAGGCTTGTGTTCTTGGGTGGAAAAAGGTTATTTGTGAGTCAAATTCATAGGTTGTGATTGATTTGCTAAATAAAAATCAACTAGAGGGGGTGAGCTAAAAATTGGCTGGGGTGATTAGGAAAATCATTTCTTTGGGGAGAGTGATGGATTCTATTACCTTTTTTGATATCCCTCGGGAGTGGAATAAGGTGTCGGATGGGTTGGCCAAGTGGGCATTTGATCAAGGTGATGATTGGAAAGTGGATGGTTGGGGAGGTATATCAAAGAATCTATCTCAAGAGTTGGAGGAGCTTATTACTATTGATATGAGATTGTATCTTGGGGTTACTTGATGTGTTTTGCTGGCCTTAGGATTGGTATTTTTTGGTTGTATTCTCTCCTTGTAATACTCTTTTGATTGAATAAGTTTTTTACCCTCTTTTAAAAAAAAAGTCCAATTTTCCAAGTTACAACATTTCTTATCTAAAATTCAAAGGTCTTAATTGTAAAAAACCCTAATTCTATATAAAAAATACAAAATTAAGGATTTTAAACCCTTAAAATGAGACTCAAAATTCCCTTTCAAATAAAAAAGGGAAGCAACAATAAAAAATCTTCAACTCACCACTTTAAAAGTCACAAAAGACAAAATCTTAGGTGGTGACAATATACAAAAGGACAAAAATATTTACAATTTATATAGAGACCACTTAATTGAAGGCCTCTAGGGTAGTTACTCTAGCATGTGGATATAATTTCTTTCAAAATATCCTTTGCGGATGATAGGACATATCTAACACTCCTTTTCTAACATGCCCATGCAACAATTATGTCTAGGTGTTAGGAACTAATTGAAATGAAACTCAAAATATTCCACTATCCTTTTCTTTATCCCCATAATTTTTGTGTTGATTTGTCCTACTATGGTACCCACTTATCTAGGAGGTACTTTATTCTTACTATACTTCAAAAACTGTAAAGTTTCTATTCCTTTTTGGCACAATATTTTCACAACCTACACCCACAATGTCATCAAAAAAATTGATAAAAAAATATGAACTATAACCTAGGAAACTGGTTATACTTTTCACCCCAAGCCAAATATGTCCTTTTGGGGGGTTAAAAGTAACAATTTTTTCAACATTAAGAATATAATATAAATATATAGCATCCGTAATCACACTAGTTTCCTAGTGAAAAGTCTCCAAGACTTGATTTGTAGCAATTAACTTCTCTAAGCAAGTTTTAAGAAAAGATATGTAAAATTTATTGTTAGGACATATAAGAATGACAAAGTAGGAAAAAATTCCTTGAATTGTACTTTCCATTCAAGGAACTCTTTCATCTCCCCATCCTCCTTTCTAATATGAAGTATAATCATTACTTCTATATTTTCAAAAAAATTAGGCCTAGTTTTGGTCTTTTGATTTAAGGTAATCATATATGCTTGCATTTCTCTTGCTAATTTGGCCATGTAAAAATTGGGAAAAATGTCACTAGGTGGATTACTCTCATGTGTAAAAACCTTGTACATGCCTTGTAAATCTATAATCTTAGGGACCCATTTATTCATAATATCATTTAGTCTCTTTGGGTCCCTAGCTGAACTAGTGATAACATCCTTGAGATTCTTATAATCTTTATATAATTCCTCCACTCTTCTCAAAATTTTTGGAAATTACATGCCCGAAAACATTAGACACTACATGCATCATTTCTTCATGATGATCTTCTTGTGTATTTCTTATTAATTTTTTTAGCTCCTTGACTTTCTCTTTAAGTTCTTGATTCTCCTTTACTAAATTCTCAAGAGGTGCTATTGAGGATGAACTTGTTTCTTGAGTGTCTATAAGGGAAGGTGCTACTTGAGCCTCCTTTACTTTCAATTTATTATACTTTGCAGTGACTGCTAGATGATCTTTCAACAATTTATCAGTAACTTTGCAGTCTTTTAGCTATAGCTTCACTAAAATTAGTAGTATCAACTGCTAGTGAAGCAACTTCTAAGGTTGAGGTATATAATATCCTCTTTACTACTAATCTCCCCTTATACCCTATGATTCCTTTGCAACTTGAAGCTTATTTGTATTAGGGGAAAGAACCCATATTACAAGGGTTTCCCATTTTGGGTTTAACCCTAATCTTGATAGTGCCAATTGGTCATGTTCCTTTGAAGAGAAAAAATATTCATATTTCCACCTTATTATACTAGAATATATTTTTGAGGAAATTTCCCATTTTGGGAGCAATAACAATTCACTATCCCTAGTAATTTTTCTCCCCTCTTCAAGGGTAATGTTCTTGACATCAAAATGAATTTATACTAAAAATATTATTTGATAGCTCCTCATATTGCTCTTAAGGCACACCTACCTTTTACTACTCATATTTTTGATGAAATTCTTCTCTTCTTGACCTTATAAAAATATTTAAATTTCTTTGACTTTACAAATTTTATAATCTGAGATGAACTGTGTACAAGCCAATGCTCTAATTTCATTAGCCTAATCCCTTCCCATTGTGATGTTGATTCATAACCTGCTTTGAGGAACCCTATCTACATTCTCTCTTGGGGGAAGAGGGAATTTTATAATGCACTTATTCTATAGTAACTTCAATGTCATTATTAAAACCAAGTGGATAGTCAACCAAATATTTTTACTTAGTTCTTCTCTTCTTTCAGGGTTGTTCTCTTTTAGGGGAATCTATAATATGAATGTGAGGAGGGGATAATGACACCTGAGATGGAGAGAGGTTACAAAATGTCATGTACTTGGTGAAGTAGAATCCCTTATTATACGTCCTTTAAATCTCTTAATAAAAGAATAAATTTATGGGTCAATATTGGGCTAATAGGTAGGGCTCTCTTCAAGCATTTGGGCCTTCCCAATTATTCTATCAATGTTTTGCAAGATTATTTGGATCCTTGCAAATGGATCCTTTATTTCATAAAATAAACCTTAATAATAAGTATTCTTCTTGTTCTTGGCATCTTTACCATTTCTAAAGGTCATCCATTTGAATTTTCTATCACTAGCCTCTTGATCATCCTTGCAATTTGGTGCAGGAGCATCTATGGGCTCGTGCAATCTTGCATCAACAAAAAAAATTATTTTAATTTTGTTTGGTTTTCAATAAATAGTTGCCACAAATATTTGTAATTAATGTAATAATGTAATTTTAAATTAAATTACATTAACAATTCATGTTGAATGATAATGCCCGAAAAAGCAGGTGTTGCAAATGAAATGGAAGTGCAGAAATTCAAAATTTGGATTTTTGCAAGTTAAAGGCGATTTTTAAGATTTTAATTTAAAATAAAATCTCAACTTCCAAAAATCCCTAAAAAATAGGGACTATCAAAGTGGGTGCCCATCTGATCAAATTGGTAACTTTGATGAGTGAGTTCAATTTTGGAAACTGATGGTGAAGTGTGAGACTGGTTGCTTGCACAAGTGAGAAGTTTGATTTTTTATTTTTTTGAATTTCAATTTAGAAATTCTCTTCTTGGATTTTTGGGAAGGATGATTTTTGAGTTTGAAATGGAAATGAAATTCATTTCATTCTGGCAGATTTGGAAAGTTGGTAATAAAAGATAATTCATTTACATTTTGAAGTTAGTTTTCAAAGGCAGGAAACTCACAACTAAGGTGGATTTTTCTCTAAGGAGAAATTGCAGCAAAGTGTGAAGGCTTCAAGAATTTTATTGCAGCCATTGTTGAAGAGTGATAGAGTGTTCATGAGGGTTGGTTGTAGTTCTTGATAAGCACATAAATTGTATGGAATGTTGCTGATTTTTGTAATGAATTCTATGATGTTGTAAAGGGAATATGTGGTGCCCATAGTCTCAATGAGACTTTATTATTTTGTAATTGCAGATTTTTCATTTTAATTCAAGTTGCATGTTGCAATTTCTTTCATACTTGTGTTGAATTTCACAGTGAATTGAGTATTTCTGTTTGTGTTGAAATTAAGTCACTGGAGAGGGTTTTGTGTCACCCCCTCCTTGCTTCAGTGGTATCAGAGCAAGAGTTCTTGAGTGTGTAGGCAGAGCGCGGAATGTGAGGTATTTTGCACTAGGACTTGTGGTGTGTGTGATTTGTGTGTAGACAAATCACTAGATGTGAAGTAGTCCATACCAAAGAGGATGGGATGGGTCATGAGGAGGCCTGTAATAATTTTATTTTGGGAAAATTATTGGGAAGAAGTGGAAAATAAGAATTACCGTGAAGAATTTGAAAAGCTCCAGGATCAAGTAGATGTATTGGAAAAGTTGATTAAGGAGGAAGTGGGAATACGAGAAGAGAGATTTGGGAAGAAGAATGTTTTGCTGAAAGAGGGCAACAAAAAAAAAAAGAAAAATAAAGGAAGGATGGAGAAAAAAAGAAGAGAAAATAGTCACTGTAGATCATAAATTTAATGGTAATTTTAAAGATTTTGTTTCATCTGAAAATTTTTTGTTTGCAGGATTTAGCAAGGACAAGGAAAATGGTGAAAAGGAGAAGGATATTGCAGCAAAAAAAGAGGTATCTATTAATTTTGTTAGTGAAAATTTACATGCAAAAGAAGTAGATGAAGCTATGGATGAAATTACAACAATTCCAAAAAAATATTTTGATAGTCCTAGATTTGATAAAGGGAATGAAGAAGAAGAATGTAGTCTCCTATTGAAAGAGGAGATAAGAAAAATAAAAAAATTATTTCAAGGAGAAATTATAGAAGAAGATGATGAAATTAAAGAGGTTGTAGCTGATGCATGCCTCTTCGAAGGAGGAAAAATTGCAGCAATAAGAAAGGAGAAGGAAATAGAGGTAATTGTTGATTTATCAAAAAAATTCAATGTTTCTAATGATGCTAATTTTTGTGAGCATGAAATGGTTAAAGGAAGCGAGGAAAGAGAGATGGTAAGGTGCAGTAATAACATGTTACAATATGAAATACAACAAGGTATGATGAATTTTGTTGACATAGAAGAAGAAGAAGAGGGTGAAGGAGAAATAGTTGAGAAAGATGTGCAAATAGAATTCATTGATTTCCATGAATTCGTCAATATTGATTTGTGTGTAGGTGTTGATGATGAACAAATTGTTGTAACAGCAACAAAAAGGGAGGTAACACATGATTTCATTTGTTTTAATGAAGAGAAGGATGTTAATTATTGATTTCCAAAATTGCAGAGTGCAGAATGGTGGGAGCTTAATTTTGTGAACAAAGGCAGAAAGAGGGGAAGAATGAAGGAGAGTAGAGATAGCATATTGCAGGAAAAGGGAAAAAAAAAAATCACAATGATGAGGTTGAGAAGTGGATCCAGCGTGAACATAGAATATTCAAATGTTCATGAGCTTCGCTCATAGAACATTTTCTTCCTACCGTGGGTGTCTGATACAGGAGCATCCATGGGCTTGTGCAATCTTGTATCAACAAAAAAAAAAAAAATTAATTTTGTTTGGTTTTCAATAAATGGTTGCCACAAATATTTTGTAATTAATGTAATAATGTAATTTTAAATTAAATTACATTAACAATTCATGTTGAATGATGATGCCAGAAAAAGCAGGTGTTGCAAAGGAAATGGAAGTGCAAAAATTCAAAATTTGGATTTTTGCAAGTTAAAGGAAATTTTTAAGATTTTAATTTAAAATAAAATCTCAACTTCCAAAAATCCCTAAAAAATAGGGACTATCAAAGTGGGTGCCCATCTGATCAAATTGGTAACTTTGATGAGTGAGTTCAATTTTGGAAACTGTTGGTGAAGTGTGAGACTGGTTGCTTGCACAAGTGAGAATTTTGATTTTTTATTTTTTTGAATTTCAATTTAGAAATTCTCTCCTTGGATTTTTGGGAAGGATGATTTTTGAGTTTGAAATGGAAATGAAATTCAATTTCATTCCGGCAGATTTGGAAAGTTGGTAATAAAAGATAATTCATTTACATTTTGAAGTTAGTTTTCAAAGGCAGGAAACTCACAACTAAGTTGGATTTTTCTCTAAGGAGAAATTGCAGCAAAGTGTGAAGGCTTCAAGAATTTTATTGCAGCCATTATTGAGGAGTGACAAAGTGTGCATGTGGGTTGGTTGTAGTTCTTGATAAGCACATAAATTCTATGGAATGTTGCAGATTTTTGTAATTAATTCTATGATGTTGTAAAGGGCATATGTGGCACCCATAGTCTCACTGAGACTTTATTATTTTGTAATTGCAGATTTTTCATTTTAATGCAAGTTGCATGTTGTAGTTTCTTTCATACTTGTGTTGAAATTCACATTGAATTGATAATTTGTGTTTGTGTTGAAATTAAGTGAATGGAGAGGGTTTTGTGTCACCCCCTCCTTGCTTCACAATTTCTTAAAACATCCTCACTAAAATAAAATTTATGCTAGAAGGCCAACCTCATGATGTTGAGCCTCACTTGATAGATGAAACCTTTAGTATAAAAGGCTCTTTAAATCTCTTGATCCATCTTGTATACCTGAAACATTGGATAAAGCTACTCTGATCCTTCCTTGGTAACTATGAAATAAGAGAAAACTATAGAGAATGGGAAGAATGACCCCTTCTTTTTCCAATTAATATGGGCCTTATCTACTTCACTATGTTTTCATATGATCTCTAAAAATTCCACTCTTAAGGGTGCATACTTTAGAAATATATGGGGACCAATAGGGAACCCATAAACTATAATGCCCAAGGTGTTAGTAAAGAGATACCAATCTCTCTAATTATGTTAGACCTCCTTCTCTAGTACCTTATTTTTTGGCCTCAGGAAATCCAAAATTTTGTTGTGCAACGTAATCTCTTCAACTCCCAAATGTCCAAGAACTTTTCTTACAAAATGATCTTCAAATAACACAAATTTGGATGCATCAAAATTCTTATCTCGGACATGGTTGCAACATTGTACAAGAATAATACTTCCCTTTCCATCATCCATGTGAATTTTTCAAGGCACTATCCCACTTCCCTCTTACTACATAGAAGAACATATGGCACAGGAGAGAGTAGCATCTAAAGTTGACCACCTTGTTGCATTTCTTGATATCTACTAATTGCTAATGGATAGCATTAACAATAAAAGTGGAAAAATCAAATTCAATATTAACCAAAGGGTTTTGACTATTAAAAAACATATATATAGGGGGTATTGATATTCTTGTATGTACATCTCCCCTAATACCTAGCATAATGCATAATGCATCCTTATGAAGTAGTCTTCAAAGGTATCCAAACTGAATGTCTCTATTTCATTTGCAAGGATTCTGATAGACCTTCTATCAAAACCCTTTAATCTATACCTAGGGAGCCAATGTACCCTAAATTTGTTCCTATCCTATTGGTATTTCTTCTTAAATAGGTCAAAGTCAATAACCTTGTTGGTAGCTAGCTTTAGGTTAAAGAACTAAAAAATAAATGATTTATAAATTCTAATCAAATCTCCTCTATTTGTAGCTTTGACAACTCTTACATTTTCATCATAATTTATCACAATATGTCTAATAAAATCTACATCCATGAATACATTAGGGACTATCAACTTTCCTAAGCCATAAATCTAGAAATTTAAAAGGGGAATCTTATAATTTCATTTCCCATACCATTTTTCAAACAACTCCCATCCAAGAAGAGGAAATTCAACATTTGTACAATCATTTACATTATCTACCAGACCTAAAGTGGCACCAAGACCATGATTTCTGATAGTCCTTCTAGTCAAACAAAGGATTTGTACAATTAATTTTGTGTGAAAGGGCCTCTTGGAAGTGGAGGTTTGTTCCTTTAAACAACTAATAGTTACAATTTAGGAAAAAACTAGGGTTTTTTATGCAAGGATTATAGGGTCTCTTGAAACCTTCATATGATAATTGAGCTATACAATATTTCAACTAAAAACTCTAGGATTCAAATTCTATGAGCTTTTTAGAAAGGTATTTACTTCATTCGCTCTTTTTTGAAAACATTAGAGCTCTGAAAATTCTCTCACCAAATTCCTTGAATGAAAAATGAGTTGAATCATGGGTCAAATTATAATATTTATAGGAGAAATTATGATGAAAACCTACTAGAAATACATATTTTTTGTCATTACTCTCTGTTCACATTGACCATAGCCTCTGGCTATTCATTTAACAAGTTTGAATGTGAGCCATCAATCTCTGAATGATAGGACATGATCTAATAGCTGGAGATGATTTGATTGATTTGAAAATATTTGATACATGCTGACAAATATTTTACCAATCAAATGAATCCACAAGGGAACACTTTACACATCATTAGAAGTAGGGTCATCAAAAAATTCAACTAAAATTAGCTAACATCATCATGTAATACACATGGTAGCTTTCTACAATTCCACACCCTAAAATAGAGTAGTTATAAAGATCTTGTGGACTCACATAATCCTCTTGAGATTGCACCACGTGTCCACATTTTTTTCCTCACAATCGTATCCATTGAGATGAAACACACTGGAAACAATGTTAACATTCTATGTGTCCCTTTTTCTCAATTCCATAGGCTTCAATTATGTCATCTCAAAATATCCAATAGACTCACAAAATGTTGTCAAAGTGTGCCATGTGTCACATCTTGGCCTTCATTAAAGACTAGCAACTTTGAACCATGCTTGGATACCATGTGTAACTCATTCCATGGTTCCAAAAGCTCTCTTTTCCTTTAGTAACATGCATCCCATGGAATAGAATAATTACTTAAAATGATGGAATCTATCACTATTTCCATAGTTCCACAAAGCATCATTTCCTTAATAAAATATTCATTGTAGAATGATAGAATGGGGTTAAAAACTAATACATGTCCTTCCCTTTGTAGGAAACTTAAGTGATATTATTTAATAACATGTGGCTTTTATATCTTAAGTTGGTGCTAGGAAAAAATTGGGCTAAGAATTAAATGACATTAGGGGAAAAAAACTTAGGACCTTAGAATTTAATTAATACAAAATCGATTTGGTAACCTAGCAAATAGAGCCATTGACCACATGAGATTGAAGCCTAAAGGTTATAACATAGTTAGGGGCAACCCCAGTTACAGTCAACAATGAATCATAAGAATAGTGCAAATTCTAAAGATAAGTGTTTAGTTTTTAGATAAAACTTAGGGTTTTAAAGGCCCTAACACTCATTCCTTTTATGTCTCTATACAATTTTGAGGATTTTCAAATGGAAATACAAAAAAAAAAATCCAAAAGAGGTAGAATTTTGAATGTACCACTAGTGGCTATAGTTGGGGACACTTGTTCTATAGGAACAAGACAAGGATCCAAAATTCTTTGGGAAAAACAAAAAAAAAGCCAAAACTAGAATGAATACACAATAGTTATACTAAAAATAAAATATGAATGGATATGTCCTACTTCTAAAAGTAAGGGTTAAGGAAATATCCATGCACTAGAAATTCTAAAATTTCTTCATTTATATCTTGTAAAAAATATGAATTCTCACCATGATTTTGAAGGACAACATAAGTACTTGTCCATATGGCTTCAAATTTTCCATGTTTTCCTTTATCTTGGACTCTATCATTACATATCAAGACCATATCCCCTATTGAGAAGTTTATGTTTGATGTCTTCTTGTCAAACAAATATTTGACCTGAAATTGTGTCTTGAGTTTTATGTTTTCTTCATTCCTACTTGATTCATCCAAATATATAAGTTGGTTGGTCATAATCATCATGGCATCATTGGTATCCTCATCATACTCTTGTATGAATTTTTATATAGGAAAAAAATTATTAATTTTCAATCTAGCATCCAATCCATACACCAATTCATAAGGAGATTTCTTAGTGGATTTCTTTATTGTTTTCCTATAATCCCACAATTCCAACTTTAATTTTGAATCCCATGAAATTTAATTTTTCAAATCACTCTTCTCATGATCTTTATCAAACTCTTATTATTGTATTTATCTTATCCATTCCCTTGAGGGTGGTAAGGACAAGAGTATCATATGGAAATTCCATAGTTGTAAAAGAAATCTATAAACACTTGTAATCTAAAGCACATAGCATTATCCATAATTAGCTTTGTTGGAGTCCCAAACCATAAGATGATATTTTCCATGGAAAAATTAATGACCACCTTGCTAGTTTCCTTCTTGGTTGGGATAAATTCTACCCACTTGGTGAAGTAACCTGTGGCCACTAAAATCCATCTATGACCACCACTAGACCTTTCATTAAATCATCAATAAAGTCTATGACCCATTGCTAAAAAGGAGCTTCCACATTCAATGTCCTTAAAGGTAGATCACTAGAGAGATTTAACTTACTATATTTTTTTTGGAAAGTATCACATCCTTTTACCATCCTATGTGTGTTATAAAATAGAGAAGGCTACCAATAACCATATCTCGGGACCTTATGAATAGTTTTTTGGCCATATAATTACCTCCTCAAACTCCAATTTGCATTTCTTCAAGAATCCTTGCAACTTTTTCTTCATCAACAAATCTAAGCATAATGCCAACTTTCTCCCTCCAATATAGATAATCCTGGATCATAACATATTTTATGGCTTGCATTTTCAAATTTATTTTTTGATTCTCAGTCATGTGGCCTAGGAAAGACATATTCTTTAAGTAATACAAGATATCCTTATACCAAGGACAATATTTCACATCACATTCTTTCATAAGTGTATCTTCTTGTATTTGGTTGACTTGACTAGCTTCAAGATTAGATTGGCTAGGCCTTGTACTCTGACAAGCTTAGTGATTTGGATATCTATGTTCAACTCTTGGATCTTGTTGATCCATCTACACCTTCTTCTAGTGACTTCTTGTTGAGTAAAAATATCCTTGACTGTAGCATTAGGAACATAAGCTATTATCCTCGCATCTACCAGATAGGATCTAAAATTATTTACATGTTTGACAAGAGCATAGGCCTATTTTTCTATGATATCATACTTTAATTTTGCAGCTTGAAGGGATTTTTTGAAGAATTCAATGGGTTGTTCATAACCCTCATCATTCTCTTACAATAATATAGCAACACTACCATGAGAGGATGCAAAAGAAAAACTATTGACATTTCATATCTTTCCTTGATGACCTATCATTGGTAACTGATCTACAAGATCCTACATGTGCCATCTTGTATGAGTTTTTCTTGACGAGGTTCCTAAAATTGGTTAAGTCCTAAGTTTTTGGGCTTTTGAGTTTCTGCTTACTTCTTTACTTCCATGCATTCTTCATTGCTCCCACTCCTCTCTCTTCTTTCGATTTTTCACCCAAGTGTTTTAGGTTTTAGCCATCGACTTTACCCTTTAACCCTTGCATGCTTTCTCCATCACTCCCGCTCCTTATTTCCCTCTCTTCTTCTTTCCATTTTTACCTTAAGTGTTTTAGATTTCAACCATAAACCTTATCCTTTAATCCTTATTACTTCCCCTTGGTAAGCCTTAAGCCTTACCTCCAATCACTGAAGTCTTGATTGGGATTTTCAATATTTTCTTGTCTTTACTTGTTAATATTTTTGGATTGGCCTTACTCATTATCATTTAAACCAACCCTTCTTCTTAAACCTTCAAACTTCCTCCCAACTCGAAATTCCTCTAAGTCCTTTCGGTCTTTGAACATTAGGCTTCCCTCTTTCCTCATAGTTTCTATCAATTAGGAATAAGGCTTCCTCTTTATCTCCAATCCCTAAAACATCCTTTCACCTTTCAGGAATCAGGCCTTCATTCTATTCCTTTCTTCTTTATCACCTTCACTCCTTCCTTCCAAAATCAACTAAGTATTGAGGTTTCAAACTTTTGAGAGTTAGTATTCTCCCTTACCTCTTACTCCTTTTTATAAGTAATCATCCATCTTGACCCCTAATGTTTAACAGTACCTTTTTGTTTTCAACCATTGGGTGTCTCTTTTACCTCTTACCTTTCTTTGGTAAGAGGTAGCTTATCCCTATTGCTCCTAATGACTCTCTTCAGATATTGAGCTTTGGCCTTCCCTTTTACCTTTTTGGTGTAGGGTCACCAAGACCTATTATGCAAGTTTTATGTAATTTTTGGTTTTTGGGTTGATAATAGGTTTTAGTGGTTAATAAGGTCATTTATGACCATATTCTATTGTTTTAATTCATTTTTTTAGTGGTTTGGTCATTGGTGGGAAAAGTTGTAAAATTGCTAAAATTGTAAAATTTGTTGAAAATGTTGCAAGGAAACTTTAGTAAGTTGTCAAAAAAAAAGTGGATTTCAGGTACATGCAAGGGTAGGAACTGGGAATCAATTGAAAAGGGTTGGAAAAGGAATGAATAAGCTAGAGTAGTCGAATGCAAGGATTGTTGTAGTGATTTTTCAAAATTTGGTGAATTGAAGTAAGTTTTTCTAAGTTTTCTAGTTTTGTAGTCTTGTTCTTTCATTGTGTATGGCCTGTACGGCCTATGAATTGATCTAAAATGATTGGGAAGCACAGATATGTGAATCTAATTTCTTTTAGTTTTTGTAGCACTAGATTTCATCGAGTATTTTGTAAGTTATTGTAATTTTTCTGAAAATGAGTTAAAACCCTAGCTAGGGTAATCAGTAAGAAATAAAATTCCATATATTTTGTTTCCACCATAGAAAAATGCTAAAAAAATGTGCAAAATTCTATTTTAACATGGTGAATTTCCATGCGAGTTCTTGCGTTCTGGGTTGTATGTGTGAGGAATATATCTTAACCAGTTCACTTCAAGTTTGCATAAAAATAGTGGGAAACCCTCTTCATGGTGTTATTTGATCAATGCATTGCTTTGATTCATAAAGGTCAGGTTGTTAAATTTTATTTGGTGTCTTGTAAGATCATGTAGGTTGTGTGTTGTAGGGTTGTTAAACCATTTCTCATTAGGCTGGATGCAAAGGTTTGTTATGTGCAAGAATCAAATAGTTAGACAACAAAATCTAAGAAGCATATGTGGTTCAAAGTTTATAAACTTGTTGCTAGTCATTGTAGGGATGGTTCATGCAAACCTAAATCATGTGTCTTGAATGTTTTTGAAGGGTTGTGATAGAATATGTTATGAAAGTCCCAAAAGGACAGTGTATGAAGTCTTGGAATACAAGAGCTACTTGTAATCAAGGGTTTTCTAAGGATTTGGAGCATTAGCAATAAACAATGACTAATAATCGAAACCCAAAGATTTTACGAAACACAAAGAAAGTAAATTAAAGAACAATTATACCTGATTGTTGATACCTCCATGATTCCCTTTTGTAATACCTTCTTGCTTGCTGGAGAATGTTGCCCTCAGATTCATCTTTTGAGCAATCTAAAATGCCTAAGCCCTACAACAAGATTTGAAGGATTTGATATGCCTAAATGACTATGTCTACAAACCAATGCTTATGTCTAAAATAATACCAAAATTGAAATACTAATATTGCCTATGACCATGAACATGTGAGAGTAAATAAATGCCTATAATAATTACACCAAATGTGTGTATGTGTCTGTGTCTGAAAAATGAGAAGAAGATGACATTTTATAGAAAAGGCCATTTCGAATGGACTGACGAGATAAATCAATGAAATGAACGATCCAGATTACACCTAAGAATCCCTAATTAGGGTTAGGGCAAAATCCTTAATCGAACAGTCAAAATAAAATTGGATTGACGGTGGAGAATAAATGAGACAAATTAATTAGAAAATAAATATTTTCAAAAGATCAAGAAGATAAGATTGCCTGATTTGCAAGATTCGAAAAATCAAAGAGATAAGATTCGGATTGAAGATAAGATTTGGAAAATCAAGAATCTGCCCGATTACTTGATTTTTGGAAGATTAATTACTAATTTGAATTAAAATAATTCAAATTATAGATTTTGAGAGATAATAAATAATCTTTTTCAGATTATTTATCAAAACGGACTGACAGTTAGAATTAACATGACATTTTAAATAATTTAATTTATTTAAAATGAGAAGAATATGAAATTGGCAATTAAATAATTAAATTTAATTATTTAATTTAGGAGATGAGATTAATTAATTAAATAAATTAATCAATTTATTTAATTAAGACAGTTAGTGGCGTATTTAATAAATAAATGAATTTTTTTTATTTAATAATCAAGAAGAATTAAATGACAAAGGGGATTAAATAAATTAAGAAATTTATTTAATTAAAGAAAAAGACTTAGACAAATTAATGATCGATTTAATAAATAAATAAAATTTATTTATTTAATAATCATGAAGAATAAATGACATGAATTAATTAAATAATTATGAATTATTTAATCAATAGTCGAATGTGGACCAAGGACATAATTAAATGTCACAATTATGCTAGGACGAAAGTGGTAAAAATGAAGCTTGTAGGACTAGGTCATTTTTAGGTGTCTACATTTTGCCCCTCTTTGTCATAATGTCACTTGTCACATTGTGACAAAGAAAATAAGTCAAAAAATGCCCTAGTGCAAAATAAGATGAGGAAGAATGACGAGGAGGGTTATGGTATGCCCCCTCGAGAGCACAGACAGGTTCCAAGAACCTGGGTGCGCTCTTGAAATTAATGAGAAGACTAGAATATGAAGAGACAAAGAAATGTTAATGAAAAAGATATGGATTATGATATGGATGCAATGCCTATATGAGATGGGTGAGAGAAGATGACAAGACTAAAGAAGATGCATGTTAGTTCCTAGACCAAATCCTTCAAAACATTGCCATAGGATTTTAATATTTATTGCTCTTAATCATCATTGGGCAGTAAAAATGACAAATGGACAACAAACACCATGATATGACATAGACCAAGGTGTGCAAGGTATCCACTTGAAAAAGCAGTCACAGACAAGGAATTTCCTAACTCATACTAAAGGCGAAGTTGCCCCAGTCTTTTGTCAAGACACCCACGACAGCAGTCAAAGAAAATAAAATAGGCCAGGAGACTCATCGCACCTCTAAATCCTTCATGGGACATCCTCGAGGTAGCTAGTAACATGACCAAAAAGAAAAGACAATAAAAATATAAGACAAAATAGCTAAGGTAGTCAAAAGATAAGACAAGATAGACCAGAAAGATTAACAACCATTTTATTTTGTTTGCCAATGTTTGTTTGCCAAAGATTGATTTTATGTCGATTTGACAGTTTGGACAGTTTAAGGGTTTTTCCCATTTGACGGTGTTGCCAGTTTGATGGGGCCTATTGTCAGGAAGGACACATCCTAAAAAGGCAAAGGACATTTTGATGAGGTCTAACTCCAAGAAGGACACATCTTGAAGAGGACCAAAGAGTGACGAGATTGACATTATTTTGACTAATATGTTTTGGCAAGTTGACTGATGTTGACTGTATGATTGATTGGACTGTGTTGTCTAATTTTGACCAATTTTGACATTGACATTTCAAATGACTGTCTTGTGTCCGAGTTTGACTATGTCTGACTTATTTGACCGATGTGACAATTGTGACAAATGCCATGATTTTATTTGGACCAACCTAAAAGGACTGACCTAATGTCTCGGGACTCATCGACTGATGGCCTTGCCTACGTAGCAAATGCGCAGAGACAACGTAGTTCGACAATGACATGGACTGACTGACATGACTGAATTTGATTCCATTTTTAGAATTTTGACATTGATTTGATGTTTTTGTGTTTTTCTTCAGGATGTTTTATGATTTTAGGTCTTTTTTAGGACATTTTATGATGTTTTTGTCTTTTTTCAAGACATTTTATGATGTTTTTGTCATTTTTCAGACATTTTATGATGTTTTTGTCTTTTTTCATGATATTTTATGATGTTTTTGTCTTTTTTCAGGACATTTTATGATTTTTTTTTTTTTTAAGGACATTTTATGATGTTTCTTGTCTTTTTTCAGGACATTTTATGATGTTTTTGTCTTTTGACATTTTATGATTTTTTTGGATTTTGACATTTAATAGGATCATGACAAATGCATATGCCTGATGCCTACACATGAGAATCCAAGGACAAACATGATTATGCCCCTAGTCAAGTTGAATACCAATTGACAAGTGATGACAATGTTGTTTGATGTGGGAAGGACGCATCCCGAAACAACATGAGGATGATGACGATAATGTGATGAACGTATGGAGGTCTACAGTCGGGCTAGGAATGCAGTCAAGTAATGTTTTGGATAATGCGCTTGTATGGATTAGACTTGTTGCATTTGGAATGACTTGGTTAGGACTAGATGGGATGATGACTATCCTTAGACCATTTGACAAGGGAAAGCCAAGATAGGTGATAGGCATGAAAGGATAGGGGGTGGCCTTGGTAAAGGATGGGAGACATGAGACTAAGGGATTTGTCATATGATTTTCAAGGACTATGTCATATAAGGACAATAAGACTATGATGGTCAATGACATGATGTTTCATGAATCGTATATGACCGAAGGATAGATATGTCAAATTTTTTCCTAAAGCATGATTTATGTGTGCCAGTTTTATGTCAAGACCAAGGTAGGTGTAAAAAATGCATGGAAATGATAGGGCTTAGATGGACATCAATGTCATGAGGAAGGCATGGGAAATGAGATGACTTGCCCCCAAGTGTAAGATTCCACATAGACGATTTATTTTACACATGATGTCTGTTTGCCAGGTTTTCATTATGGTACTTATCCAGGGCACCTATTTTCCAGGTTTTCACCATTGGATGAAATTTTTCTCTTTACTATTTTTTTGAATTTTTGATTTTTTTTTGTGTCACCAAGACACCTGTTTGCCAGGTTTTCATCAGGGTGACGATTTTTTGATTTTTGATTTTTTTTGTTTTTCTAATTTTGTGGATAGCCTGGATGCTTTAGATAACCACTGACTATTCTGAATCCATTGACAGTGCTGATGTAGAGACTGGTTCCATGATATGCCAATAATGTCTTGTCTGAAGTAGTTGTCTTATCAGGATCATAGCACTTGTATACAACTGATCGATGTCATTGTGATCCTTTCTGATACTAGAGTTGGCCTTATCAGAATATGCACATCGCAATAGAGTGCCATGAGAGTCCTTGTGGTAAAGAGTTGCTTCCAAGATGTGATGGATTTGTGACATAGGATTTTTGGACTTTAGGCGAGATGTAGGATTATGACGAATGATAGTGGACGTGGAAAGGTTATTTGGACGTTTGGACGAATCCATTTTTATTTTCCAAACTTGGGATGGTGGATGACAGATTTTGGAGGGATGGTGTTTGGAACCAACACTTTTATATGCCTTGTTTGATGACCATTTTGAAGGAGGTGGACATTTGTTATATGTGGGAGTCCTCTTGTATTGTGGCTCCACATTTTGATTGACTTTTGTATTTGACTTGATGTCTTTATTTGATCCATCTTTCTTTGGGATCCATTTTAATTTCATTTGTCCACTTATCCTTTTGTTTGATTCAATGACCTTTGACATTTGATTTTGATCTTTTGACTTGTAAGACTTTTATTTTTGTTGGTCCTAAAGGGGAGGTTGATTCATGATAGAATGGTTCATGGTGTGGGTGGAAGGGGTGTTGGCAACAATCTTATGACAAGGATTTCTCATGGACTCCATTTTGATGTTTGTATCTGACAAGGTTAGCCCCAGTATTGAGGAGGTACCACTGGCATCATTTGATTTGCTATCTGAGGAATAACCAAGACCTTGATGTCTGTAATTTTCCTGAAGTTGTATTGGTTCTAGAATGCCTTGCTCATGTATGCCTAGTCCTTTGCCTTGATATTGCATGCTTTGAAAGATTCTATTTGCGATGGGGTATTTGTTGTTTTGAAAGCAAGATGCTAACCCATCATTAGGTATGTGGATACTGTCACTTGTAATATTTTCATCTGCAAGAAAGCCTGCTTTCACAAAGATAGATGACCCTAGTTGATAAAGTGTCTTAGCTTCATTATCATGTTGGACATATTCCTGACTGATATCTTTGGCCTGATCTTGTGACATGTCAGCTTCAGACGATTCTGTTGGTACTTCCAAGTCAATGTCGAAGCCATCATGATGGTCAGTGTTATAGATTCCTATAAATTTAGCTATAGCTTGATCATTTTCAAATATGTCCATATTGGAATACTCTTGTGCTTGAGGAATATCGTCTATGTGTGTAATGGAGGCAAGTGCCTCATTTTGGAAACTGTCAATAGTCGAAGCCTGTATAGGATTGGAAGGTGTTTGATCGTGAATGGCATAAAGGTCAAGGAGTGGATCGTTTTGGACTTCTTGGTCAACAATAGAGTCTTGGTCAAAGATGGGGTTATCATGGATTTGGACTTCTTGGTCAATGGTAGGGTCTTGTTCAAAGATGGGGTTGTCATGGATAGGTGTGTTTTGGATGTCATGATTGTCTTGAAGGACTCCCTGAATGGAGTTTAAGATAGGGTCATGGGATGGACTACCTTGTTCTTGACATGAGGGTGACATTATAAGGTTATGCTTTGGGCTTTCATTTTGACATGTATCCTCAAGTTTAGACAATGGGATTTGACTTTGAGCAATGACAAAATTTTCATGACTAGATGTGGCTTGTGAGGGGATGACTTGGAAAGGATTAATGACCAAAGGATTAGGATAGGACGTGGGAACTTGGACTAGACTAGCATGTGAGGGACAAAGATAGGACATGGAGTCTTGGACTGGATATGTCATGGAGTCTTGGACTGGATTAACTGTTGAAGGACAAGGATATGACATGGAGACTTCGACTGGATTGGTATAAGGTTGATTGAAAGAAGACATGGAGACTTGGACTGGATCGGTATGGTATGATGTGGGGACTTGACATGAGTTGGTAGATGATTGATAAGGGATGCAGACTTGGACAGGATTAATAGGTGAAGGACTAGCATATGATGGGGAGACATGGAATGGACTAGTGGACAATTGACTTCCCTTGTCAAAGTTAGGATAAGGGTGATAACTAGACATTTGTTGTGAATTAATGGCAGGATTTGTGTTAAGTGAATTTTGGTAGTGAGGGTAGATGGACGGAGGAATAGGACTAATGGGTTGTTGGTACGAAGGACATTGATTTTCGGCTTGGATAAATTATCTCCTAAAGTCTGAGACTTCTTGGTATTGACCTCTACAGAGTAATTCATATTCAATTTTACTAGCAAGCCTATCCATATCTTGGTGAAGGGAAGACAAGGTGGTGGATGTCATGATGATGTTAAATGCAGAGTGATAATGATGTTTTTCTAAGGGAAATGACTAATGCAAGGTGATAAAATTGGTCAAGAAAGGATGCCAAATGCTAAGGTGACAATGAAGATGTTGACTAAGGAAAATGACCAATGCCAAGTCTAGATACCAAATGAGGACTATGATGGACAATACCAAGTCTAAGTTCAAAATGAGGACTGAGATTGTTTTCTAATGTCTTGTTGAAAAGTTTGAGTTGTCCAAGGTCGACTGTTTTTGTCCAGATTTGTGAATGTTGTGTATATTATTTGAGTAATCTAGAAAACACTTGACAAGCACGATGTTTTGGTGTAAGCAAGCACACATGAGATAAGTACAATCCTAAAAGACCAATAGGCCAAGGGTTTGTATACTTGGTATAGCCCACCTTTATACCCCAGATTGGTGATAAACACCTTTCCTTCTAGAGAGCGGATAGCTTAGAATTTTGGTGGCATTGGCTCCCCTCCATGGCTCATTAACATCATTCGAGCACACCAAATTTAGATTCTTTGGGTAGTGACATCCCAAGAATTGCTATCTCTACTCAAGGGGATCAGTAGTGAGTGTCTTCGGGCATGATACTGTACCCTAAACTATACCAAACAACAGCCAATAGAACGGTTGGACACTAAGACAAGAGGTGTTTAATTCGGGCATTCCGTTCGTGGGGCATGATCCATGCGGTGAGAGTCCCCTTTCGGATCCATCTCATCAGAACCACACTCATGATTCTTGGGCTTTCCCCAAGAACCCACTTTTATATACCAGCTGGAAGTCCCTCGATGTCAGGGTGCTATCGGTCTGAGTCATTCTGGGGTGAGTACTTTTTCCCACCAAAACAGGCCCAAGTTCTAGAGTCAGTAACCATTTCTCTTACACCCAGGATTGCACGAATGCGCAAGGGGAGAGGATACTCTGATATACCAAATCGTGAAGGGTAATTAATAAATAAAGATGGGTCTGGTTTTCTGATCACGAGGTTTTCACCAAGTGAGAGCATACTCACCTACCATCTTGCAAGCACAATCAATCAAAGAAGACATAGGTTCATTTTAATTGCACCAAATAAAATGTGAGTTACACTACTAAAAATTCAAACACATTGTTTTGTTGTTTGGCCTTTCACAATCAAACCTACAAGACAATCCGTTAGTAGTTTAGTGTTTGTCTTCAACCTACAAATAGTAACCGCCACACGCTACAAGAAAAGATTAGTAACAACTATTAGAGAGTTAGCTAGTCACAAAAAATCTGATTTTTAGAAAACATTTTGATAGAAAAATGAAAAATACAGAAAATAAATCCTGTCTAAAATTTTAAGAGGTTTCCAAAAAATTAAATAAATTAGAAAAATTTGTTGTTTTGCACCTGAAATTAATTTTTTATGAAAAATCATAAAAAAATTATAAAAAATACAAAATAGCTTTAAAAATTTTGATTTTTTTACTGGAGTCGTCTGATGTCATCCCAAATTTTCAAAAAAAAATTGTGATCAGATCTGCAACCATGAGTGAGATATAAGCCAATCTTTGTTAAACACCAATTTTAAAAGATCTATTTTTTGACTAATAATTTTACATCCAAATTTAAAAACTAAAGAGTAGACCCCTATTAAAATTTAGAGAGATTTCCAGAAATGTAAACATATCTAAAAAATTTGATTATTTTCTCCCCAAATTAATTTTGTATTAAAAATAGAAAAATAATTATAATAAATGAAAACCAGATCCAAAAAATCTTATTTTTGGAATGAAAGTGCATGATGTTGTCCCCAAACTTCAAAAAACATTTTGTGAGCAAATACATAGCCGTTTGAAAGTTATGGTTGAATCTTCAGCTTTGTCCACAATGATGCCAAACCTGCAACAAAAACCAAACAAGCCCTGCAACAAGAAGAAACCAACTCCAAAAATGGTTTTTTATTTGTCCAAATATGTCGGGTTCACTAATGTAATCAAGGGTTTTCTAAGGATTTGGAGAGTTAGCAATAAACAATGACTAATAATCGAAACCCAAAGATTTTACAAAACACAAAGGAAGTAAATTAGAGAACAATTATACCTAATTGTTGATACCTCCATGATTCCCTTTCGTAATACCTTCTTGCTTGCTGGAGAATGTTGCCCTCAGATTCATCTTTTGAGCAATCTAAAATGCCTAAGCCCTACAACAAGATTTGAAGGATTTGATATGCTTAAATGACTATGTCTACAAACCAATGCTTATGTCTAAAATAATACCAAAATTGAAATACTAATATTGCCTATGACCATGAACATGTGAGAGTAAATAAATGCCTATAATAATTATGCCAAATGTGTGTATGTGTCTGTGTCCGAAAAATGAGAAGAAGATGGCATTTTATAGAAAAGGCCATTTCGAATGGACGGACGAGATAAATCAATGAAATGAACGATCCGGATTACACCTAAGAATCCCTAATTAGGGTTAGGGCAAAATCCTTAATTGAACGGTCAAAATAAAATCAGATCGACAGTGGAGAATAAATGAGACAAATTAATTAGAAAATAAAGATTTTCAAAAGATCAAGAAGATAAGATTGCCTGATTTGCAAGATTCGAAAAATCAAAGAGATAAGATTCAGACTGAAGATAAGATTTGGAAAATCAAGAATCTGCCCGATTACTTGATTTTTGGAAGATTAATTACTAATTTGAATTAAAATAATTCAAATTATAGATTTTGAGAGATAATAAATAATCTTTTTCAGATTATTTATCAAAACGGATTGACAGTTAGAATTGACATGACATTTTAAATAATTTAATTTATTTAAAATGAGAAGAATATGAAATTGGCAATTAAATAATTAAATTTAATTATTTAATTTAGGAGATGAGATTAATTAATTAAATAAATTAATCAATTTATTTAATTAAGACAGTTAGTGACGTATTTAATAAATAAATGAAATTTTTTTATTTAATAATCAAGAAGAATTAAATGACAAAGGGGGATTAAATAAATTAAGAAATTTATTTAATTAAAGAAAGACTTAGACAGCTAATGACGTATTTTATTTTTTTTATTTTTTAGACTGTAGGAATCGGGTAGCACGACCCCCTATAAACTGCAGTGCGCCTGGTAAACTTTTTAACATGACCGGCGGCGCTGGCGCGACACGCCCTCCGGTACCACAGGACGGGGGAGACTAGAACTCGTGACCAGCAGAGCCGCAACGGAATTACTTAGCCAACCGAGCTAGGGCCCCCGCCCTCAGCTAATGATGTATTTAATAAATAAATAAAATTTATTTATTTAATAATCATAAAGAATAAATGACATGAATTAATTAAATAATTATGAATTATTTAATTAGTAGTCAAATGTGGACCAAGGACATAATTAAATGTCACAATTATGCTAGGATGAAAGTGGTAAAAATGAAGCTTGCAGGCCTAGGTCATTTTTAGGTGTCTACACTACTAATCATAAATTATTGCATTGTTGAATCAACATATAGGAGTTCTTCATGGTCTTTTAGGTTCTTAGAAAATTCTACCAAAAATTTTGAATTGTCTTAAAGTATGTTAGATCAAAGACTCTAAGGGATTCCATTGTTAGATTCTAAGAAGTTGCACATAGGAGCAACAACTGAGAACATGCAAGAACATCTTGTCATTCTGGGTTGTTGTTCTAAACCAATTCCTTCCTCTACACCAAATTGGTATCAAAGCACAAAAGATATAGATGCTAGGAATAAATACGTAAATGCTACAAGAGGTTGTAATAGTTTTGTTGTATTGATCAGTTTGTAAGGTGTACATTGTGTGGCAAGTTGTGTGGGTGGTTCAGGCAGGAGAAGCCTAGACAGGCCTGAAGGAGAAGAGTACAAGTGATACTCAAAAGAGAAATTTCCAATAGAATAAGGTGAAAAAGACTCAGGTGAGGTGGATTTTCCAACAGAATAAGGTGAAAAAGACTCAGGTGAGGTGGAAAGATGGAACTAGAAAAATTGTTTACAGTGATGAAGCTTATGGAAGAGATGTTGCATAAGGAAAGGAAAAGGAACTAGCACACGCCACAATAGGATGTTGAAGTAGAGATAAAAGAGATAAGAGAGTTTGGACAAGTTGGACATCATACTGGAGCTATTGTAGGGAATAATATCACATGGATTCTTTATAGAGGTTAAGGAAAAGGTGAAGTGGCCTCTTAAGAAAATGATGGAAAAGAGAAGGAAGTAGTAGGAAGCTAACAAATTGAGGAGGTGGTTGAAAGTAATTGACAAGCCATCCAAGGAAAAAGATGTTGAGGCAAGTAAGTCTCATTTTTTGAAATTAATGAAAAATTTGAGTGTGTAAATGTAGGCATAACAATAAATGAGGAAAAAATCCTAAGTACAGAAGATGGAATACTATGTCATCTTGAGGAAGGCGAGATACTTGGTGAATACTTATTGCATTTTGTTTTTGATAGTGAAAGGTTGATGAATAGAGGATATGTTTTCTATGACATGCATGATGAATTGGGTGCTTTATTATTGGAATAAATGGATATGAATCATGAGTTGTTTGCAAGAGTAGGACACATTGAAAGTTTCAATGATGAATGCAACTCTAAAGTGCAACAGGAAGTATTCAGTCCATATACAAAGATTGATCACATCCTTTGGAAGGAGATGGAAAGTTTTGGAAAAGAGGAAAAATTCTTTGTATATGAAATTCAAGAGAAATTCACAACTAATATGGAAGTGTTAGAAGACACTATCTATCAAAGGAGACCCTTAGAGGATGAGTTCAATCCTAAGCCAACAATAGCACACATGGAGGATCTCTTTAGTGTTGAAGTGGAGTGTATGGTGCAAGGAGACAAGGAGGATACCCCAAGGTATCAATATTTTATTTCTAATCTTTCATTGGAATATGTATGTGCAAGTTTTTTAGACAAGGAGATATAAATCATTGAGAAGTAGGCTCTTGAAAAAGATGAGGTTCAGAGGAGGATTCCAAAAGAGGATACCTTGCAAGGAAGAAAGAAGAGGAGTTGAGAAGAAAACCTAGAGAAAACAAGTGGAAGACACAAAGACAAAATCACAAATACATCAAGGCAATAGTGTAGAAGATTAGAAGAATAGGAAGTAAAAGAAGACTTGCATTCAAGTGGGACTTGAGTTTTTCTTCCCCTTGGGTGTATGGTGTAGGGTCACTAGGACCTATTATGCAAGTTTTATGTAATTTTTGGTTTTTGGACTGATAATGGGTTGTAGTGGTTCATAAGGTCATTTATGAAAATGTTATATTGTTTCAATTCATTTTTCTAGTGGTCTGGTCATTGGTGGGACAAGTTGTAAAATTGCTAAAATTGTAAAAGTTGAAAATGTTGCATGGCAACTTCAACAAGTTGTCATAAAAAAGTGGGTTAGAGTTACATGAAATGGTAGGAATGTGTGAATCAAATGAAAAAGTTTGGAAAAGGAATGAATAAGTTGGAATGGTCGAATGCAAGGATTTTTTTAGTGATTTTTTAAACTTTGGTGAATTGAAGCAAGTTTTTCTAAGTTTTCTAGTGTTGCAGTATTTTTATTTCATTGTGTATGGCCTATAAGACCCATTTAATGATTTGAAAATGGTTGGAATGTGTTGGAATTTTAATCTTATTTCTGTTGGTTTTTGTGGCATTGAATTTCATTGAGTTTTGTGGAAGATATGGCCATTTTGGTGAAGGCTTCCCTGTTCTAATAGAGTTTCCCAGAATTTGTAGTCTGAAAATGTGATAGTATGGCCATGTATGGTATAGTACATGATTGAAACCAATTCTAAAAGTTGAAGGAATTATTATAGTTTCATATTCTTTTGGTTTGAGTAAATTTTATTAAGTTTTGAATGAGATATGCCATTTTTGGTGAGAGTAGGTTTGTGGTTGCCTAAGGTTTGTAGTTTGAGAAAAAATGCCATAACTTTCTTTTCCACCATTGGATCTTTATGAAAATTGGAGGAAATTTATGTAGTTAAGTTATCTTAAATTTCACTAGATAAATTTTCTTCATTATTTGTTTTGTGAAATTTATTAATGACTATTCCATTCATTTCATAATGAGGCAACATGTGGGTTTGATCAATGAACGCCTTGTTTCACCATGTTCTGTACAAAACAACCCTACTTCATTTTAACATATGTTTAGTAAGGGAAAAAATGGTATCCAAAATAGTTTTCAAATTCCCTTTAACAAGTATTTGAATGAAATTATGACCAAAAAGGTCTAAATTTTTTCCCCATCTTTTGGGTTTGAGAACTCCTTTTCTAGGATGAACAAAATGCATAATTTTAGATGTAAGTTTTGAATTCATGTTTGAAGGTGATAGGAAAGTTGTTTGAGGTATTTATCCTTCCTTTGAATCACTTTTTCACATTCATGATAAGGTGTAAGCCTCCTCCTTAACCTCTAACACTTTACAAGGTTGACCCTTTCGGACTTCACGATTTGCTCCTTCGACCATCTCTCTTCCTTTCTTCTAGCATGTGGTATGGTGGTACTCCCGAAGTTCGATCCTTGATGGACCAATGCTAATGATGCATAAGGTATGAAACAAGCTTGATGCCCAATCTCTGACAAGGTTTTTTTTCATCCCTCTAGACTATTTAATGCATATTAAAGGTTTTCTTTCAGGCCTGAAGCCCTAATTTTTAGCATATTTGACATGTTTTTTTCTGGGAAGCAACATTAATGCTCAAACCACCTTCCTAAGTGGCCTATTTTGATTTATGGACTTTTATGACAACATTTATTGCTTCCTCTGACTTTTACAAGTGGATTTAATGGGCACCCATGCTCATGTATTGCTTCTATTGACCTTTCTAACGAATCCATTGTTGAATATCCAAGATATTGAGAGGGGGGTGAATCGATATCTTCTTAAACTTATTGAAAAAATACCATCCAATTACTCTGATGCATATAACAATAAAAATAAGTAATATCATTAATAGAACATGAAATCAAACAACACATGAATACTAGGATTTTTACATGGAAAACTCAAAATGGGAAAAACCACAGTGAGTGTTAGCTCACAATATATTATAACCAGTTATAAAATATTACAAAAAGGGGTGGCTCACTGCCAAGACTCACTGTCCAAAATGAGAGGCTCACTACCTACTAAATTACAATAACATAATAGATTATAGCTAGAAAATGAACTAATAAGGTACACCTAACAAGTGTTGATTCAGTTCCTTTGAAGCTCAGTAAACTAACCTAACACACTTCATTATTTTCACACTTCTTCACATTCACATCATCATCAACTTCATTATCTACAATCTCAAAACTGTCTAATATATATAGTTGATACATCTGCAAGCATCAATTAAGTCAGCCCAATTAGATGCAAACCTTATTCACCAAAAATACCAACTATCATCTTTGAGCATTCACAAAATATTTCCAAAGACAATTCAAATGCTTAGCATGCTACATCATGTTGGCATGGACCTATGATAGGTCACACATAAATCCTCAACACACAATTAATTTACTATAACATCATCTATCCATTAGGTCTGCCAAAAATAGACCTAACAACAAAATTCAACAACAAAATAATGCCAAATCATCATATGAGCACTCAAATATGTGAGATTTTGAATATACATACTTCCAGCATCCATAAACCATTTCCCAAAAAACCACAAGCAACAATAATCAACAGTTGAGAATTATGGACCAAAATATTAGAGGATGATAACTGCATACCAATTCAGATACCGGTCCAGAATGTCAGATAAAACTAAGAATTAATATTGTAGTTGCAACTCATATTACATGGGGACATCAATGACAACAAAAAATAGCAAAATGAGATGATCTTCTTCATTCTTCTAAAAACATTCCCCGTTGTCATTGATGGCAACATGTTCCAAAATTTACAAGACCACAAGACCTCTTATATACAACACTTCTCCCCCTATCACCAGTATTCTCTTCCTCTATCACTTTTCACTCCCCCTTTGACATCAAGGACAAAGGGCGGATCAACAAGAAATGTAAAAAATAAAAACAAACATTAACTAGAGGATGGTGAGCCTTGAAGCTCCTCAAGAATTCCTTGCCACACTAATTTACCATTCTCCCAACTCTTCTTTACAACAATCAACATCTTGTTCAGGGATTCCAAATCCATCAGACATTCCTCTACATCATTCAGAGTATTAGGAGTCATATTTATCTTCTCAAGTTTCTCTACACTTGCCAAAGCATTGGCAACTAGGATGAACTCCATTCTTACAAGGTCTCCTAACTAACTAAATTTTCTGATGATTTCTTCCTTCTTTTATAAAATGAAATTTTTTTCTCTATGAGTAGAGATGGAATTCCAAGTTGATCTGTCTCTATCCTTAAAAGAATTGTAGGTACTAGAGACAATAGTCAAATGAGACTTAATGCAGTCCATAAGGTGTTTAATATTCTAAGTGGTATTTGACCACTTTAGGCAATAAATAAAGATAATGTTTGCCTCAGACTCACAAATTTGCACAACTTCCAGTTTCTTTTCAACATTTGTGTGTGATAGAGCACACTTATCATGCAATGCTAACAACCTTTTCTCTACCAATTTTTCCTCAACCTCTTGCTTTGTCTTCTCACCAAATCCAGAGGCATACTCCTTAAAGGATTCCAATAAAAATCTCAATTTTTCTACCAGAGTGAGAGATGTATCAATTGAAGTACTAGGTGTAGCCTCTTGTAGTGCCTTAAGAGCATCTTCAATTAGTTATGTTCCTTTCTGGTGTGTCTCCAAAATAGATGCATGCAATGCATCACCCAATACTAGCTTATGAATAGGATAATTTTTTTCTAAGTCCACACTGCCTTGAATCATAGGAAGTTGTAGAAGTTTCAGAGGAATCACCAGCTAGAATCTAATCTGCTTAGATAGAAAGCCTTTCAACACATCATCATAGGAGGAGACTTCTCCAGGAGATCTCTAAGATTCTACAACCTACCTTAGATTTTCTTCATTCTTCCCAGTAGATTCCTCATTTTTCTCTTTTCCTCTTCCTTTTCTTTCTCTTCTTCCTTTTCTTCTTCTTCTTCTTTCTCTTCTTTCTCTTCTTTACCTTTTCCACCATCATCTTTGTCTTCATCCATATTTCCTTCTTCATCATTTCCTTCATTTTCACCTTTATCTTGTTCTTCTCTAGTATTATCATTTTCACCTTTATCATTACCCTCTTCTTTTTCAACATTATCTTTTCCACCCTCAGTATGCTCCGGATGGGCATCATCATGTTTCTTAGGCTCAGCTTCACCCTCATTTTGTTTCTCCATCTCTGGAGGATCATTTCCAACACCTGTATTCAGAGGGACATTTGCATCATTTATTTCCATAGAAATACCTATATCACCTATACCAGAAGGAATATCTTCCTTAAATTCTTCCACAGAAACTTCTTCACTTGACTTAGGTGTAGAACCAAGCATGCCATATTTCTCAGTTGTATCTTTGATTACTTTTGCAGTTTCCTTCCTTATTTTCTTTATCTGCTTCTTGTCCCTTGTCATCAAAATATTCACTCTTTGCTTCATCTGGAACATATTTGCACATATCTTCTTCAGGGTTTCTCGATGATTTGGGGTCAACGAAGACCCAATTTTCTTAAATGAATCATCTTTGATCTTCTCTTCAAATTCAACAACATCTGATCTCGTTTTCATCAGGGCTACCCACATTTTCTCAGGCATATTTTTCTTCACATCATCCCACTTAAAATCCAATGTGATAGCATATTGAATAGTGGCTAAAATTAATTTATTTTTATCCTCTTTTCCCACTTGATCATAATACTCCATTGTAGACTTTAGTATATCATCAAAATGTAACAAAGAATTGAGTATAGCCTCTAATTTGAAAGGGGAACTAGGTCTTACTGGAATTTCTTTCTATTCTTCCTAGTCCAGGGAGGGTTCTTCAAATGCTTTAGCTTTCTTTGACTCTGGTTTGGTGTGCACATGAACAAAAAAATATTGTTCTTCATCTTCCTCATAATACGTCACAATATGCAATCAATTAGAACCAATACTAGCTTTCTTAGAAGTACCTTCACTAGAGGATAAGCTTCCTCTTCTTTCCCTTACCAATTTTTCCTTAGGGTCCTCCTTCTCTTCATCTTGATCATGAGTGATACTGAGGTTCTTCTCCCTTGTAGCTTTTTCTTTCTTTCCTCTCTTCCCAGGCACCACTAGAGGAGTCTCTTTCCCTTTCCCAGATCTTGTAGTAGGTCTAGAAGGGGTTGGGTCTTTTCCTTTATCAGTAGCACTAGGTTCAATTTTCACTATAGGGGCTACTGAGGGTTTAGAAGGAGTAGTTCTATCAAATCTCCTTAGTCCTGATGATTCTCCCTCCACCTTCTCTCTCTTAGCCCTTCCTAGTGCAATTTCCTCATTAGTATAACTTGCTTCTCTAAGCTTCTTTTCTACATTCTTTCTTATTGTTGTCTTCTTGTGCCCTAAGTGAACCTCCATATATTTTTTAGCATAAGTGCCAATTCTAGGTTCATTGGCATCTTTCAAACTTTTTAGCAACATTTGTACATAGCCTTCGGCTTCGTCTTCTATAATTTTATAACCTAATGGTTGAATCCATTCAGTCCAGGGTTCAACAAATTCAGTCATACATTCATCAGAAGAGACATGAAATATGATATCATTTTTATATTTCTCAACAAATTTCCTCGAAATCCTCTCTCAAATTCATGTTTCTCTTGAATACAACAAAGAATTTTGTTAGAGCATTATCTTTGTTCTTCAAATCACCCAAATTATGCAAGTAATAAAAGATTTGATGTGCCACCAGTCTAGTTGTATCCCAAAACACCATATCATCTATTGGCCTCCTACAATGATCTAACAACTAAGCCCTACAAGTTGTGATTCATAGATTGGACATCTAAACTGAATAGCCATTTCAATCATCATGAAGGTGCATTTAACTTGTCAACCTAGGGACGTGAACTTGAAATGGGTCAACACAGTATGTGCACTAAGGATCCAAAGTAGCCATATTCATTCTATAACTAAGAAAAAAATAATGTTGAAGGTAAATTACTTAAAAAGAAATAACATAAATGTTGAACATCAACTAAAAACTATGCTAACCTAAAATGCATGACAAAAATGAAAATTTCAGCAAACCAATAGGAAACTACTCTATCTGATTTGGCTGTAGAAATAGTCATAGAATGGAATTCTAGTGGCTATAGGAACAATCAGTACCATATTCTCAACTAATTACTAAACAGAAAGTAATAACTAAAATAAACTAAAATAAAGGAAAAAATTCTCACCAAGTGGGCCCCCTTGGATGAGTATCCTCTAAAACTAATGTAAAATCAGATGCACAGACTTATAACTTCATTTTATATATTGGAAAACATGAGTACAATAGAGCAGTGCAACTTTATTGCTAAAAATTAAGAATTCAAATACATCATCAGATCCTGCAACTTCCTGAGAAGGAGCATCTGACTCTTATTTATAGGAAACAAAGCTACTAACTAAGCAAGGTGGCCAACTCCATGAATTGGGAGAAAAACACTTTATGGAAAGAAGAGAAAGTGGAGAGGTGGTTACACATGCATGTAATCTAGTTAGATGTGCTTGCCTCAATATAGATTTAGCACAACAGTAATGCCTATATTCAATCAAGAGTAATAAAGACCATTTACAAGGCAGTTACAACTCGATTTGCATGAGAAATCTCTCACTGTCGATAGTCTTCACTTCATTAAAATTTGCATGACCACTTTGTTAACTGTTATGGTGAATGACTAGCTAGCAAAATCTTCTCAATTTAGTGGCCTTTAATCATATCTGCATGGCAATATTAGTACACACAATAATTTCATATATGTAACTATCTTAAAGAACATTCATTAATCCACATGTAGAATTAACACAGATAGTCCATATAACATGTCAATGTCATTAAAAATTTGTAGAGATAAAATTAGGCCCAATGTCTATGGTTTTGAGGAAATATGAACATTCAAACATCAAGGTTCATTACAACTTCAACAAATAGATTATAAATTCTACCAAAATTAAACCATAAACTAGACTCATCGTTCCCCCCCAACCTATGGTTTTATTGGTCCTCTAGCAAGGGAAGGTTATTCTTCTACTTAGTCAATGCCCTGAAATTTGCAACCGCCAATTTTCATACATCAGTGTTTGTTGTGCATGAATCAGGATCCCAATAAAACCCTTGTTGTCTATCCAATTTGTTCCATATTTGTTTCTTTGCAGTAATATCATAGTGGTAAAACCTATAATTTGGCATGGACCACATCAGGATGGGTGGCTGAAAAGTCAGTGGAAGCCAAAATCATCCCTTTTTCCTTCTAATCTATATATATCTATCAATTCCTTTAAGTGTTGCAACATATTTTTGTATAGAGTGGGGCTCAACTTGTTTTAGCTCATCAGTTAGGTTGTTCCATCTTTGCGATAGGTATCTCTTCATAGTTTTCTCTTTTGATTTTTCCACCACCTCATATTCACTATAAGCTACTTCTAACCAAGGAATGATCCTATTACCATAGCTAGGTCTGAAAAGAATTTTGGGCCAATCCTTGTAAATGGATTTCTTGATTCAACTCTAATGGGTAGAGGGATGTTGGATTCCATTTTTCTATAAGCCTCGTATTGCTATCCCCAACTGATCTCATTTTGTACCCAGGACATAAATTCCCTTAATTGGACATCCCCAACATACAACAGTGGATTCCAATCATGGTCTTCAATCACAACATAATTGTGCAAATAAAATTCACATAAGAATTCTTCATCTTAGGGGAAGCAATTCAACAAGCATTGAGAAATTCAATAGGAGTCTCAATGGAAGGGTTCAAACCCAAGACAATCCTTTCCAGCTTCAAAGAAAGACATTTCTCCTTCAAATGCAAAGCATAGACCCTTGGAGGGACCCTACATTCTAAAATCTATGGTGCCAAGGCTGTCATATCATCCACCTTCTTTAAAGTAGCAATTTTTGCATTCTTTTCTTCAATCTCCTCATCTCTCTTTTGAATTTCCTTCTTCAGCCTATGTTTCTCCTCCTTCCATTCTTCTTCCCTTCTTTGCATTTCTTTCCATAAATTCAGAATTGATGCTTGTACAAGAAAATCAGGGGGATTATGTATTCTTATAAACATTTTTCCTAGTACTTATGCTTGCTATTCATATAGTACCAACTGCAAGGATTCAGGTTGTTCAGTCAATTCTGGTTGCAAGGGTACTGATTGATCTCCCAATTCTCATTGCAGGGCCTCTTATTCCTGTTCTTGCTCATGCTACAAGAAATATTGTTGCAGGAACTCCTAATTTTCCTCATACCCTTGATTCTCAACTTGTTCTGCAATATCAGCAAGATCTGCCAGTGTTATGTTTGCTACTTTCTCAAATATGTCCTCTTCCTCAACATTCACCTACCCCATTGGAGCTTATGTGTTCCCATGTGATGTCTCTCTAGAATTAGGGCTTTCCTATGGAGGCATATCAAAGGCTGGCCTGACTGGTATTAATTTTTTGGGAGGGGTTTCACATTTTTCTTTAGTTGCAGGATGAACAGTGTCAACCTTCCCCTTCTCAAAGCTTGGTACTTATTTTTCTATTGGCTAATTTTTATATTTTCCTTTTCTTATTTCTACTTCTCTCTTATGTGCCCTAGTTCCCATCTGGATGCCAAGAGGAACAACGTCATCAGAATCTAGAGAGGAACTTTCTTTGTCTAAGTTCTTTGTCTCAGAAGAACTAATATCTATGGTTTGTTCTACTGTAGGAGGGTTTACACTAGGGCTTGTTCCTGAGGTTGAAGCACCAGAAGTGGCTTTAGTTGTGCTCAATATCCTGCTAGACCTATGAGGTTGAGGTAAAACCCTAGGTAAAAAATGCTCTGGTCTAATTTGATCAATACTTACAAATTCTTCCCAAGTCATCTTAGATACATCATGTAGAGACTTCTCAACTAATAATTTAATCAAACAATGGTGGAAATAGAATTGTCCCTACCTTTCTAAGTCTTGGCTACCATGATTGAAAGAAGGTGGTATAGCACATTTGACACATTCATCCTCCTTCCAAGCCTCATGTGATTCAAGAGTTTGAAGTGCACAAAATGTAGATTCAACTGGAAACCTTCATAGGTGATATATTTTATAACATAGACAAGTACTTGCTTCCATGGCTCAAGCATAGAGGTTCCTTTTACACCTTATTTTTCCATGGTCAATGGAGGGTGACTAGGTTTTGTAAATTCAGCCCTAGCTGACCTGACATCTATGGAAGTAGGATAATTCTCACCATTGACACACAACCCTATAATGTTTGCAATTCTTTCTTCAGTCACCAATACTTCTAGCCCTTTTACTGTGGATTTTCCCTCAGATAATGTCTGGGAAAATTCTAATGCAATTTCTTCATTAAAACCATTTAGCTTCAAGAAATAGTCTAACCGGCCGCAATTTCTGAATTCAGCCTATGAAAGTGCATCCTATAGTAATATGTCATGAACTATGGGTTCATTCCTGATTAACCCACCTCCCATTGTTTAGTTTCCTGCAATCAAACACTCACTCTACAAAGTTTCCCTTCCTACAACACTTCCAAATTTTCAATGCCAATATCATCTGAATTTTCCTTTTCTTCTTACCCTTTTTTTTCTTTTTATTTTACCTTTTGGCGACTTAATATTATGACATGATCAATAATGGCAGTAAAGGAGTAATAAAGGAAGGTTATGATGGAGAAAAATGGCAATGGTGGTTGGTGTCACCTCACATGTATGAGCCATCATCTCACTTAGAATTTAAATTGGCTCGATTTAAACTTTTCTTACATAGATTAGCATGGACTGACAAGTGGGAAAATTACTCACCTCCTTTTCCCCCCATCCTAAATTTGATCATGTATCCTCACATGTGAGGTGGTAATGATGATTTGACAAGTTTAGGGAATAATGACATGCTATGGTGAACATCCATATTAATTCACATCAATTAAATGAATGCACTAAAGATAATTAAGAGATAGAAATTAATGCACACATACCTAGATTCATGGAAGAGTCATTGCAAAGATTGTGGAGAAAGTACCAGTCACCTTTAAGAAATAAGTTGAGCAATTAATCAAAATGAGGTGGAATGAAGTGAAGTGAAGTGATGGAAGAGAGAGAAAGGTGGAGATGGATAGGCGGATGGGTGGATGGGTGAAGAAGTGGACTCCCAAAAAAGTGGAAGTCTTTATTATGATAAGGTACGTACCTTAGTTAGCCAAATGGAGGGACACTAGCTCCACTTCCCCCAGTTGTAGGAAGCTCAGGTGTTGTATGTTGAGTGAATTTTTGTAGGAAATCCTCTTTGGAAGTTGGCTTGTGATACAATCTGAGGTGATGACCATTGAAAAGCAACTTGAATTTGATAGGGTCAATGGTATTGAGTTGAACAACACCATTGGGGAATAATTATGCAACCTCATATGGTCCTAGCCACCTTGTCTATAATTTTCTTGCATTATCTTGATACCTTGAGTCATAGAGCAATGCCCATCCACCTGGATGGAATTTCTTGTCCTTGATGAATTTGTCATGCCACCTTATTCTATGATTTTTTACTACCTCTATGTGATGCAAGGCTCCACTCCTCATCTCATCCAAAGCATTCAGCTACATGTTTCTTTCTCTTTGTTCCTCATAGATATCCATCCTCAAGTCTACTACATTCCTAAGAGTCTTATGTTCAAATTCAATGGGAATCATAACTGTCTTTCCATACAACAACTCAAAAGGAGTGAAGCCTATAGTTGTTTTCTAGGTTTTCCTATAGGCCCAAATAGATTCTAATAGCCTATTTTCCCAATCCTTTTTTGAATAGCCACTATTTTGGCTAGAATGGATTCAATCTCCTAGTTGGTCAATTCAACTTGGCCATTGGCCTGAGGGTGATAAGGAGTATACTTCTTGTGCCTTATGTTGTACCCATTCATCAATGTTGCAATAAGGGTTGATGTGAATTGAGCCCCTTGATCAGTCACTATCTCTCTTGGAACTCCATACCTTGTGAAAATCTCCTCATAAATAAATTCAGCAACCTTATTATCTCTTGCATGCTTCATGGCCTTAACTTTTACCCACTTGGTTACATAATTAGTACATACCAAGATATAAGTCTTACCATTGGATGGAGGATCAATGGGTCCTACAAAATATAGTACTCATTTGTCAAAGTGGCATCTCATCATATTTGGTTGGCCTACCCATCCTTTGGCATCTATCATACTTTCTCGTATATCTCCCTGCATCCTTGTGGATTGTGGGTCAATAGTATCTTTTGTTCAAAATCTTCATTGTTGTCCTCTCGGCTATAAAATTTCCTCCACACAATTCATTGTGGCATGCATGAAAAATATCATATATCTCATCTTCTCTCACACATCTCCTCATGACATGGTCTGACCTAGTGTAAAACAAACATCCTGTAATCCATGAAAAAGGAAATGATTTTTCAATGAGCACCCTTCTCTCTTTTGGAGAGAAGTGGGGAGGAACTCTCCCTATGACTAGATAGTTAGGTATGTCAACATACCAGGGTGTTTGCACACTGATGGAGAATAGATTCTCATCAAGAAAAGAGTCATCTATGACCTGATTGTCTTTTGATGTAGTCAGCCTTGAAAGAAAATCTGCAACAACATTGGCATTCTATAGTTTATCTATAATGGTTATGTCAAACTACAACATCAACAATAACTATCTTGCCAGCCTACCTGTGATTGGGGGTTTATTCATGAGGTATCTAATGGCTGCATGATCAGTGTACATGAAGATTTGATAGCCTATTATGTAGTACCCAATTTTTTTTAGGGCATAGATTACTACCAACATTTCTTTTTTTGTCACTTTATAGTTGAATTCAACTCCTTGCAATTTTCTTATGAAAATATGCTAATGAATGCCCTGTGAAAATTTGCAGGTGAATTGCATAAGCGAAATGAAAGTATCGAGTAGGAATAGGTTCCCCATGGACACACAAAGGTGGTTTTCTCTTGATCCTCAAGTTCAATTTGGATCTGGTTGTAGTCATTGAATCCATCTAGAAAATAGAAGTACTATTTTCCTGCAAGTGAGTCCAAAAATTTATCTATGAAAGGTAAGGGAAAATGGTCCTTTTTGGTGGCAACATTGAGTTCCCTGTAATCAACACAAACTCACCATTTCCCTCCTTTCTTGGGCACAATCACCAATGGAGACACCCATTGACTATCTAAAATGGGGTAGATAAATCCTGCATCTAGCAATTTCTATAGTTGTCCTTTTATAATTTCTCTTAGTGTAGGGTTAATTCTTCTTTGTGGCTATCTCACTAGGGTGCAATCATCTCTAATGTAAATTCTATGAGTGCAAATATTAGGTTCCAATCCATTCATATCATGATAGTCCCACACAAATGCATGTTGGTGGGTCTTCAGTAAGGTTGTTAATGACAACTGTTGTTCTTCACTTAATTTGTTGTTGATGTGCAGATGTTTTTCTTCTGCCACTTGCACTTGTGTAGTTATCTCTATCATAGCTATTTCATGAATGCTTGGTAGTTTGAGTTAATATGGAAACAATGTATGAGATATACCTATTGTTGTGGGAAGTTCGATTGTAGGGAGAGTGTCTATAGGAAGAGTGACTGCAGGAAGAGTAGGAAAAAGTATCTTGACTGGAATAGCAGAATGAGAAGATGATGCTTCCTCCACTTCATAATGATTATGAATGACGTTAGCCAGTACTTCATCTTCATCTTTAAGTTGCATGAAATAACTTCTTCCTAACAACATAAGCTATGCCACAAAATTAACTTCCTCAGCCTCTTCACCAACATGTGGCCATATAGAATTATCCAGATCATGGGATGGTTCAACAAGAGGGTAGAGAACAAGATTTTTGGTTCTCTTCAATTAGAAATGGTCATTTCTCTTGTCTTGCATCCAATATATGCATTTTCTATTGCTAACCATGGTCTTCCTAGAATGATAGGGTACCCGTTAAGTGTGGTTTTAGGAGAAAGAATCATGAAATCTACTAGGTACTCCCATGATTCCAAAGTTACCACAAGGTCCTCTACTACACCATTAGGTTTAATGGTTGAACTATCAGCAAGATGCAGATAGTAGGAGTAGGTCTCATGCTTGCAACATTTAGTTGCTGTAGGATATCCTTGGTCATTACATTTATTGTTGCTCCCAAGTCAATTAGAGCATTCTTTATTTGGATCCAATTTATAACAATTCCTACCACAAGAATCCCTGGATCATTATATTTGGGAATAGTCACTTTCCCAAGCATGATGTCAGCTAGTTGTCCCACCACATGAACCGTAGTGGGGTCTTTCTTCTTCCTACTTGGCTTCTTAAGGCATGCTTCCTTAATTTCCTTGCCACAGATTTGAACATTTTTTATGGCCTAAAATAGGGGTATCTGAACACATATATGCTTCAATTGATCTATAATGTCAATTTTTTTGTCCTCCATTTCTTCCTTTTCCTACAAAATTTCCAACCTTTGAGGAAATGTGGGTGTTTGTGCAGTCTGCTTGACTGGAACTGGTTCAGGATTCTTAGGTGTAATGGGATGAATGGGGGTATTCAGAGGCTTCTCTTCTTCCACAAGAAGCTCAGTGATAATGGGTGTGGAAGGATCTAGAAATTTAGTTCCTAAACACAAGTGGATGTCACTTACACTCATAGCATATGCAGGGAATTGATTTGGATCATTAGAGTATGATGGCTATTGTTGTGGTTTATTATTTGGATTGGGTGTGGGCTAAGCTAGTAGCTAAGTAGGTTTAGGTGCACTTGAACTTGAATTAGTAGGAGGAGGCATTATAGTAGGTTGATGTGGCTGTGAAGATGGCTTCATGTAGCTATTTGTTTGGTTTGTCCATTGCTATCCTCCCCTCAATTTATTTGTTTGTTGCCAATTCCCTAGGGGTGGCTACCAATTTTCTTGAAACTACTACCAATTCCCCTAAGGTTGCTACTACTGGGATGGAAATTTTTGATGATTAGGCCAGGTATTTGGAGGGTTACTCCAAGGTTGTGGTGGATATCCTCCATAGTTGGATGGATATGGTTGTTTCCATTGGTTACCAAATGAATAAGAATTGAAATATGGCCCAACAGAATATAGTGGATCTGGTGGCATACCTTGTCTTGGAGCCCATGGCCTACTTTTTGCAACATAGTAGACTTGATCTTCTTCAACCTAGATTGGCTTGAACTCTATTGCAATCTAGTTTTTGTCAATATTAGCTATCATCTTGCATTTGTAGTCCTTCTTTTGTCTACAATGAGGGCAATATTCTACCAACATTGCTTCTACCTCCTCTTGTTTCTTCTTGGCCTAAAGTGTATCCAAATGAGTATCTAGATTGTTTATAATGTCTTGCTTGAAGTCTTCCAGCAAATGAATAATCTCTATTCTTGAAACTCCACTGGTAGATGACTTACCCACAAAAGATTGGTAAGCTCTCCCTTTCTTTGAAGTTTCCCTAGAGTAGTTTTGGCATATCTTCTTGATATCCTCCCAAGGAACTTGGGAGATATCTCCTCCTCCCATCAAGTCTAAGGCATCAGTACAGCTATTATTAATTCCTCTCAAGAAAAGAAACTTTTCTGAGCCTTCATTGAGTGTATGGTGTGGAGACTTTTGTAGGAAAAATGGAAACCTTGCAATGTAATCCTCCAGGCTCTCATCTTCCTTTTGCTACATCTTGAAAAATGTCATCTCCTCTCATGTCACTGCCCCTGCAATATTCCTTGTATTTTCAAGGAATTTTGTCTTCATGTCATCCCATGTCTCCACAGTATCTCTACCTAGGATTATGAACCATCTTAATGCAAATTCTTTCAAAGTGGTAGGAAATAGCTTGAGCCTATGGGAATCGGTGGTATAGTCATAACTCCTATAGAATATGTCAAACTCGAACAAGAAGGTATCAAGATATTTTGTGACAAGTCCATAGAACTTAGGAAGGAATGAAGTAGGGATATTTTTGAGGTTGTCTACTTCATTCTGATGAGCAATGGGGAAAGGAAAAGTCAGTTGGTTAGGTCTATTTCTATTTGCATCAACCATGCCTACTTGATGTAGTTCCAAAGCAAAGGGATTCTCAAGATAATTTTGATCTTCAGAGGAAACTTCAAAGCTAGTTAGATCATGAAATGCATTAGAAAAGGGTGTGAATATTCTTCTTCTTGTCTTGGGAGGTTCTAATATTCAACTAGCTAGAATGGATTAGAATTGTTAGGAAGGAATCTCCCATGAGCATCTCTCCTTCTTCCTCTATGCATGCGGTATCAACTCACTATCAAGCAGCTCACACAGAGAATTGGAAAAAGAATAGTATATCATTACTTTCCTAAATGAGGAGTATACTAAGAAAAATTTTGAGAAATACTATAGAAAGAAAGCTATCAATGACTCCAAAGAACTCCCTAGTTTGAAACATCCCTAACAACGGTGCCAAAAATTTTGGATTCCTAAAATGATCTAACAACTAAGCCCTTACAACTGTGATTCAGAGATTGGAAATCTAAACTGAATAGCCATTTCAATCATCATGAAGGTGCATTTAACTTATCAACCTAGGGATGTGAACTTGAAATGGGTCGCCATAGTATGTGCACTAAGGATCCAAAGTAGCCATACCCATTTTATAACTAAGAAAAACATAATGTTGAAGGTAAATTGCTTAGAAAGAAATAACATAAATGTTGAACATCAACCAACAACTATGCTAAGCTAAAATGCATGACAGAAATGAAAATCTGAGCAAACAAACAAGAAACTACTTTGTCTGCTTTGGCTGCAGGAATAGTCACAGAATGGAATTCTAGTGGCTATAAGAATAGTCAGTGCTAAATTCTTAACTAATTACTAAATAGAAAGTAATAACTAAACTAAAGGATGGAATTCTCACCAAGTGAGACCCCTTGGATGAGTATCCTCTAAACTAATGTAAACTCATATGCACATACTTATAACTTCATTTTATTCATTAGAAAACATGAGTAATTGCACAAATAGAAACAGACCTAACCAACTGACTTTTCCTAACCAAAAAAGGGACCTCATGTTCGTCAGAATATCGACAAACATTGCATCGATCTAGCGACAAACAATAGCCATAATACACATGGCATGCCTTTGCCAAATCGTCAGAACAACATGAGATGTTTGTGGAAATTGTGACCATGTTTTGTGGAAATTCCAACAAACATTTGTCATTTATTCGACGATCTCATCATCGAAATGAGATCAAAATTGTGTCAGAGCTATAGCTACATCGGGAGGACTGACTTGTGGTCTCATTGATGAGCATGAGGAAGTATATCGGCGAGACTTATAGCATCGGGGTAAGTTCTAAATGTTTACGTGACCTGCTATGTCTTGTTGATATATTCCCAATGCTCCTATTAGTGAAATAAATGATGGTCTTGCTGATGAAACTTCATCGGTGAGACTTAAACATTCGGGCGAGCATATATTTTTCATGCCAAGATGACTTGTCTTCTCGATAGATTCTCTTCATCGATGAGACCATAAGCTAGTCTCCCCAATATTATAACAAACATTTGTTGTTTGTTTGATGATCTTGCCATTGGAATGAAATAAAAAATTGCATTGAAGCTATAGCAACCTCGTCGTACTTTTTGTTTTCATCGAACAGTGTTGAAATTTCAATGAAACGTTGCAGTTTTTTTTTTTAAGATTTATCGGGAGGACTGACTTGTGGTCTCATTGACAGAGCACGAGGAAGTATATCAATGAGATTTATACCATTGGGGTAAGTTTTGAATGTTTACCTAACCCGCTATGTCTCGCCGATATATTCCCAGTGCTCCTATCGGTGAAAGAAATGATGGTCTCACTAATGAAACTTCATCAGTGAGACTTAAACATTCAGGCTAGCATATATTTTTCATGTCGAGACGACTTGTCTTGCTGATAGATTATCTTCATTGATGAGACCATAAGCCAATCTCCCCGATATGTCTTCTTTAGTAATCCTAATCGCTACAACAGTTTTGGTGTCTCATCAATGTGCTAAAAAGTGCTTGTAACCCATAATAGGTCAGGAAGAGCCATACCAACATCATAAAAAACACCAATAACAATATCATTGCATTAGGGAATTCCAATCCCAATCAAATCAAGAGAAGATTAAATTATAATTTTATCAAAAATCTACTTTTCATTCAACCAAAATCCATTCATCTTCACAAGGCTATCAACAGCCAACTCACCATCTCATTTTATCTTTGTCAGTAATAAACAACATAATCTATTTAGCAAACCTTGAACCAAAACACTAAGACCATAGCACTCATCACTTCAACTTACCTCATATCTTTATCAGGTCTAAATAAAACTCAACCACCATCAGTATGATAGAAACAAACCATAACCAATTCTTGAACACTGAACCATTCCATTCTTTATTGATTCACCAAGTAATCTTCATTTCCATTTTACATGCTACAAGGAAACACAACCTCATTCTTGCATTCATGCTACAAACTCCTATCTCAAATATCCAAGGCACTGCAAGTAACATATTTTGAAAGAAATAATCAATCACCCATTTCACAACTTTTGTCCATTTTTAGTTTTATTGTCTTTTTTTGTAGTCAAGACACTATCATGCACACATGACCAAGCCTCCATACTGTCATAACCTACCTTCACAATAGTTTCCAAGAATAGACATAATTGTAATAACAACAATAAGACAAGATTCAAACATTTACATTGACTCTTTCCACTGTTCCATCAGATTTCTACTTTTAGTGAAGTCAAAGCACTATTTACCAATTAGGTTTCCATGCCTCAATCAGGTGAAAATCCTCAAACTCAACTCGTTTCCCCTAAACCAAATACACTTTTAGAAGCCCATTATTGCTAAAATCAACATAACAAAATATTTCAGTCATTAGTTCTAAAGAAATTACTAGATCCTTAGAATATGTGCTTAAAAGGCTACAAATTTAGCCCTATTTTACAAAGGGAGTCACCTTTACACCACCCCAAATCACTTGCCAACCTCAAATAGTCATTTTCCATATCTCCAAACTCAAGATTATTCAATTCTTAAAGATAGAAAGGCTTGAAAACTTACTATTTAATTAAACCCTTGTTTATAGGGTGAAATAAACACAAAACAGGGAGGGTTTCTTGAATAACTCACCTTCAGACCTCCAATACTCTAGCCAACAGTTGAATCATGTCTAAATACATTTGCAAAAGCATTTGAAGTCATCTCTAAACCCCTATACACATTTTTTCTTCAAAACCCTGCTTAAAACCACCATTTTCAAGAGGAGCAACTCAAATTTTTGTCTTGTACCAGAAACTTAACATCATATTGAGAAATTTACATGAGTAAATCATTATATTATGTAGGGCCAATTCACATAAACTACTCAGAACTAGGGAAATGCATAATCAATGATATCTCAATTGTTGAACCAATCGTTTGAATGATACGATAAAAAACATTTGCTATTTCAAATTCAAATGAACACCATTGGAGAAGTGACTTATAGATGATACATGCAGCTATAGGTCTTCCATTATTAAAGCCAAAATATTCAGTGATACAATTGATCAATGCATCTTGATTTTCCTGAAACCAAAATAACACAAAAATGTAGTGTAAGGGAATAAAAAAATTGCCAGAGCTTTATAATATAATGTGCCTAAGGAAAAAAGTGATATAACTTGAAATATAAATAGAAGAGATAGATACTCCTCCAGAAGGTTAAAATCATATATTTGTTGCCTACCAGTGAGAGTCTTTTGTGGTCTCTGCTCTCCATCAATGAGATCTTTCAAGGCAAACATAGGAGTTTTTGAATTCTACAAGAACATCTGTTGGTTAAAATATTATTGAAAAATAATATTACTTATTTAAAATCGTGAGGAGATAACCAAAATTATACATAAAAAGATATAATTTTTTTATATTGGACAACCATGAGTGTATGATCATGATGGAATTTACCATTTTAAGGCACAAAAATGGAGAATACATAATGACAAGTAGAAACTTAACCTCCTTGAGTTAAGAACACAAGCCAAACTAGCTTTGGTCTCTACTAAACAATGTTGCAAGATCATTGCACACACACAAAAATTTGTGCTTTTGACAGTCCACAAATGCACCTACACAAGCAAGTACACACAATAATAGTGCTCACAAATATTCCAACCCGATTGCAGCAAGAAAGGTTCAACAAGATATTGCAGCAATACGAAGACATCTTTCTATCCCTCTCAGTCCTCTCTCTATCTCTTTCTATCCATATATTTCAAACATAGTCCAAATAGATGAAACAAGTGATGCCTTGTAATATTGAAAACAATGTAGCAACAATCAAAATTAAAACATTGCCCTATGTTATTCTCCTCTTAAGGTTTGGGAGGTTAGGTGGGCGCTTCCCCTCTTCTTCAAGCTCCTAAAATTCAGTACAAAACATATGAACAAAATTTCATGATTAAGTGGAAGCCTCCCATCAACAACAAGATCCAAATATTTGTGTATCTATTTCAATCGAGCCTCTAAACCCTTCAGAGCTATCAATTTTTCCACTAACCTATTATGCACAAAAAATCAAATTTTAGAGTTATGTCACCACTAAAAACAAAAGAAATAGAGCTTTGAAACAAAATCCACACACAACATAATGTGGTATTCATAGAAAGCCATACAAACAAACTAAACTCTGAACATTGGAATGAAAACAACTTCAAATTATGATACAAAGCATGGATTCACTTTACTCAATTGGAGGTGCATTTCACAATAATGGGTTCCTCATCTAAAACATCTGTACGAGGTTCAAATAGTAAATAGATTGATGAAAGATAGAGGAATTAAAAAGATACTTGGATGTAGTTGGATTGAAGGCCATAAACTGGTACATGTTTTTTGTGTAGGATTCATATCACATCCACAAACATGGCAGAGCTATGCAAAGCGGGTGAAATTGGCTTGGAAAATGAAGGCATCAGGGTATAAACAATCATTTTTCTACCACCATAGTGAAAAGTTAGAACTTTCTTTCATCTTTGCATAATTGTTTGATGCTTCAAATGATGAATTTCTTATATTCAAAAGTTCATTACCTTATTGATCTTCTCTTTTTTTTAGAATAATTTAATATTCTCTACTTAACAGGGCCAACCACGTGATGGTGGAAGCTCATTTGGCCCCTCCCCCCCTCACATCACCCTCAATTCCCCATACTCGATCAAATAACATTAATCAATCATTCATTCATCCATTAATAACATATAACATTCATTCATTATCATATAACATTCATTCATTAACATATAACATTCATTCATTAACATATTCAAATTAATTCATAATATGATTACAATCACTTTTTTTTTTTTTCGTTTTTGAAGCTAAAAAAAAGCTGAAGTGGAGTATCATTTTCTAAATCATTTGTCCCCTCTTCAGTTGTTTTTTCATTTGCTTGTGATCTTAATGTATTCCTAGTTGTGTACTCATGACATGGATGCCGCTACAAGGGGGGGTCTACTGCAATAACAAAGAAATGTTAAATTGATATGTTTTATTATTATTGTTACAGGTATTTCATTAATTAAAAGAACAATAGAGTGGTTCTCTTTACCTGATGGGGCCACATCATGTTCCTAATCTTTTCTTATAGCCTCATGTTGCACACCCTCTAAATTGTGATAAGGAGTTGAAACACGAAAGGTTACATTAATTAATACACCAATTTCAATTAAATATGTTTAAAAGAACATTAGAGTGGTCCTCTTTACCTGATGGGGCCACATCATGTTCCTGATCTTCTCTAGCCTAATCATGTTCAAAATGTTGATCATGCTCTACATGCTCTAAAGTTGAAACATGAAAGGTTACATTAATTAATACACCAATTACAATTAAAGATGTTTAATTGTATTAATCCATACTACGTTTTTATTAGCACATTAATACATCTAGTACCGGGATGCACACCATGACCTTCATCTGTAGGTTGTGCTCCACCCTAACCAGGTTGCATTCCAATTTCATGTGTAGTATTATCATTGCTTGCTTGTTTAAAAAAAAAAAAGCACATAATTACTTTATGGTGGAAATTAATATTGAATAGATTGCACAAGTATTCAATTTTAAATAAACTTTATTAAGTTTATTTACTTGTGTCAGATGTAGTGGAAGATTATGTTTGCCCAGTCAAGACTCTTAGGCATTAAGCCACAACTCCATAGCCTTGCTGGAAGGCAATCTTTAGGTCCTCTTTTGTGGGAACTTTGTTGAATTTAGAGCCCTCCATTTTTGCATAAGATCGTGAATTCTTCTTCTATGGTGTGATAAAACCAAAATTGCTTGCAATTTATTATTTGGATGCAATATTTTATTTATTGATACTTACAATTCATGTGGCTAATTTCATATAACCACCAAAGCCAAGTTTGTGTTGCTCATGTTTTTCTAGTATTTCCTTTGTTTCCTTTGATGTGTCAGGCAGCCTATGAAAAGTTTGATATACATTAGATTATGTAAAAAGAAAGATTAATCAGTATATAATCACATTGTTGATAGTATCACATACCTTCCTTGGCCCAGTGGTGTCTTTCCTTTTTTCTTTTCATCCTTCTCATTTCCATCCGACACCAAGTTCTTCCACTCCCTCTCCAGAATCATGGGGGGACACTCATACTTTTTGTTCTTTTGTAAATGTGACCTATATTGGTCCCTCACATACTTTAGATAAGTACCAGCTTTCTTAAAGACCTTCGTTCAGTTGAATGTTTTATCACCGAACATCACAACTAAATGGTTAATGAGCTCATCTTTTAAATCTTCATTTTGGGCATTCCACCATGTATGTATGGTGGGCTTGAAGAGATCCAATGTAATATCACTTAGATGTTTATAAAAAAACATCATTTCCAATAAAATGATCATGGAATCATTAGTCTAAAAAGAGTGATCAATAAGTAAATTTCAATTGGATTATATATAATAATAATTAAAACATTTTAAAGTACCTAGGACCTTCTCTATCTTTATGGGAATGAAATCATCAGTCACCACAAATGTGAATGGAAATGTTCCCATACTAGTAATAAGGGAAGATCCAGGAAATGCTGCTAAAACATCACCAATACTAGTTGTGGCCTCTGCATCCCCATGTACATGTCTTGATGCATGTTCTAGCATGTGTTCGCTGTGAGAGGGTGGACTACCTGATGCCTGCATGCTATGTTTTTCCAATATTTGAGATGACAATATAGGCATGGATGATAGGGTCAGATGATGTGATGTATGCATAGGAAGATCAGGACTGAAACTTGTACCAACCCCTACTCCTCGGGTAGCACCTGCAGTACCCTGATCATGGCTAGTAGCATCATGAGGATGCAAATAATCCTATAAAAACAAAACATATTTTTGTTCATGACATAAAAGAGTACAAAATATAAAGCCATGAATGAACTTATGTTATCATTAAATACCTCATAATAGCTTACTTGCAAGTTTTGTGCTCTCTCAGTCAATATTTTAACCCTCTCTCTTATCTCATCTGTTTGAGGCACTATGAATATCAACTTAAGGATTTCTTCATTACATTTTTTTGGGTCTTCCTTAACATATCGAGAGGGCTTGTTGAATATGTGATGTCATCATCACATAATATTGACTACACCTCCCTATGGATGTTATCCTCTACTATTGGTTCCTTTCCTTGATCAACCAACTGCATCAAGAATGTTAAAAAAATTATCGAAATTAACCCAAGGAACTTATGAAAAAAATATAAAAAATAAAACATTTTGCTCATATCTAATTTGTACAATTACAATGAGGTAAACCTGTTAGGTAGAAGCGGCTAAAGATGCATCACGATTTGTGCTCTGGGTCGGATCCTTCCCCATATGATCAATGTTCCCCTCTAAAAAAAATTAAATATAAAAAAGCATTACTGAAATGCAACCAATAGACTTACGAAAAAAAACATAAGAATAAAATGGTATATTGGAGTCATTAATTGGAGGATGGGTAAAATGGTACATAGTACATACCACCCCCATATTAACTGTGTTTTTAACTGAGTGATTCAAATTGTAATCGATTAGCAACTCTTCCCCTCTAGTTATTGATTTTATCACACATACGGATACACAGTTTCCCTTGCGTGCCTCGAATATGCAATTGGGTTCCTTATTTGTTGACCCAGGTCATATACTATTTATAAACCCTGCAATATTCCCTAATGCTTTTGGCCTTCTGTCAATGTACATAGCCACTCCTTTATTTTGATCATTATCTTTTAGATGTATATAATTTGCTGATAGTGCATACCTACACATACTTCATGTATATTGAACTAGCTACATCCAATCTTTGTAATTGTAATAGGGTCTGACATACTCCATCAATTAAGTAACTTTGTTGTAACAGAAATTTATGCCATCCATGCAAAATAAGCCCAAACCATGTAATGACGATGGTGCTATGCGATATATCCTCTTGTTGACACAAAAATAAGTGTTTATTAGAGGAAGTTCCTTGGGTACCCATTGTTTTCATAGATGTTTGTACGTGAAGGGCACCTCAATGTCACCTATGCTCTGATCATCATAAGAACATGAACCCCCTTTAAAGCAAGAAAAAATTCCATGCGTTTATGAAATTTTCTTCTAATATTTTGACCTCTAGTTGATCTCACTCTTTTAGACCTACTACATGTCTCGTTTTCCTCTTCTCTTCCTGAATATCCCTCAGTCGAGGAAGAAAAATTTGACAAATACCTATTTGGTGGTACCTGCACTCATAAGGATGTTGGATGAAGTTCTTTCATGGTGATGTGATCCCATGGTGACATTATGATTAATATATCATTTCATTGCTAGAATTTGATAGGTTATAAGGTAATCAAGTCTTGATAGATTACAAGTTATTGTTACTACCATCCAAATGTGTCCATCACAAATCAAATCTACTTAATGTTTTAACTCCCAAACTTTGTAACAAGTGTTAAATGTGACTATGGTCCACCAGTTACACAACCAAGGCCTCAAATGTATTATGTAATTGTAATCAAAGGACTTTTTCTCTTCATTCAAGTAAATGAACTTGAAAGGAAACACCACCAAGTGGTTTATTGGACACCTACATGACTAAAAATAGCAGCAAATTTACATTTAATTTCCATATGTCTAAGTGGTTAACGGGGATGGAGTGTGTACTAGGCTTGGTTATGTCATCAAAAGTTTATGCTTTGGCAATAAAAAATGTTTAAGTCACCTTAAATATTCCTATGTCTAATTGCTAGGAGACTTTTGGTATGTTTTAACATAGGATGAGTGGTTGCGTCAATGTTCTAGTCCTCTACACTACTGAATTTGAATCCATTTTCTAACAAATTTTTGTCGGTTGTTCGACAAACATTTGTTGGACAATCGATGAATTGACGAAAAAAATTTGTAGCCATTTTTTCATTGAAATTCTGACGACGAATTAAATGTCAAAATAACAATGCAGATTCGTGAGTCGTTGGTGTAGATACATAAAATTGGTCATATCTGATTAATCCTGGAATTTAATTAAATATCTATTATTTAATTAATTTCTCTAAAGTATTCTACATATGATTAAATTTAATTAATTTAATTATATTGTTCATTCAATTTATTCTTCTATCATAATTAAATAAATCAATTTTATTTAATTATTTCACATTCAAATGTCCACTTGATTAATTAAGTAAATAGACTTTATTTATTTTAATTAATTATCACTTTTTGAATTTAATTAAGTCTTTTTTATTTAATTAAATTTAAATATTTCTTTTCAAAATTTTCTTCTAGTTAATTAAATATCTTATTTAATTAATTTCATTTACATACCATTTCTTAAAAATTTAATTAAATATCTTTATTTAATTGAATATATTCCATATCTTTTTAAAAATCATAATTAAATATTCTATTTAATTATGAAATCTTCCATTATTCTTCAAATCTGGGGTAAATATTCTATTTTAAGAAAAAAAACCTTTGTATCATCCATAAATAAATAATTGAATTCAATAATTCATTATTTATCTTCTTCAAAATCTTTCCATAATCTCACAAAAAGATGATTTTTACAATTCATCTTTATTATCTTATCTTACCTATTTTACAGAAAAGAAAACAAATCTTGCTTTCTGTTTTCTTCTATTTTTCTTCAGTCTTATCCATCTTCAACCATTCAATCTACAAGGAATTTTCACAATCGTTGATCATATCATCCAATCAAAAGCTTTTGAAAAACTCTATAAATAGCATAGCCAATCCAAGCAATGGTTACAACAGACAATAGATGAATTAGAGATTAATTGCATTCTAGCATTATAGCATTCTAGCATTGTCATTACAGTTTTATTATTCATAGCATCATCATAATTTGTCATCTTAGCAATCATGTTTTAGAATAATTGTGTCTTAGATTAAGAATTACATGCATTTCATATTCAATCTCATTTTCCAGGAAGAGTGTTCATTGAGCCTAGCATACAATTTGAGAGCCAGCTAGAATCAATGAAAATACTAGAGATAGAGGACGATAGGATGTCATCGATAACATGATACTGAGTTTGTAATCTCTATTATCTTCATTTATTTTTTTGATATAATGTCTTATTGGTGTGTTTGATTCATTTGTTTTTACATATTTAACACACACAAAATCGATCACACTAATTCAGATAAAAGATCATCTGAAATGAACATGTCAAATTTCAGCTGAAAATTGTTCTCAACTGTTCAGAAAAATATTTTGGAAAAACTATTTTGGTGCATCTAGGGAGTATCTTAGTGCATATAAGATCTGTTCTAGCACATTCACTGGTTAGTTCAATGCATTTGGAGTCTGTTTTAGTGCATAGGCTGAGTATTCTGTGAACAGTTTTTGGGTCACTATCAAAAACATTTTTTGAAGCACATATAGGATATAGATTAGCGCATCTGGGATATATTGAAGTTCATTTGACTATTTCTTTGGCTCATATCCCTATTTCTGAAGCACATATAGGCAATAGAAAAGTGCATCTGTCATTTTTCTCGAATCATTGCTTTCAACAAATCTGAGTTTATAGCATTCTTGGTCCGATAACATATCAACAAATTTCTCTCATGCTTAGGGAGTGGAAATCTACCAAATTTTTCAAGAAGTTAATTTCCAATAGAATAAGAAAACCCAAGAAACCTCTAGGTTACAAGAAAACCTTACAATGAAGGAAGTTTTTATACAAGAGTTGAAATGTCTTGCTCCATTATCACAAGTTTCTCCATAGATACCAAGATTTTTTCAAAGGATTTACTGACTAATACGTTGTGGACCCTCTAGATTCACGAGCCTCTTTTCAAAGAAGAGCCCTCTCTCAATGGCACAATCACAATTAGGCTCTTGATTTCAACTATATACCACAACCTTCTATCGAATATTCGACACATCCTAGTCAAATACTACAATGAGTTGAAATAGGCTATATGATATATTGATCACTCTTTAAAAACAAAGATCAAATCTTACAAGTGCACCTTTCATTGCAAACTTCTAAAATCTTGGTTCAACTTCTCCCAATAGGATTCTGACATCCTTTATCATTGGAAGCCACAACCATGAATTAGGAAACATAGTTTTGATCATATCATAATATTTTCATCTTATCAGATTAAAACATCATATTTGATTGCACTCATCAAACTATGATCTAAGTTTAGGAGAACGTCTTGAACTCATATGCTTATTTTTACATGATCACAATACAATAAACTAAAGGAAGATATTCAACAAGAAGATCATACTTCAACAACTCAAAATGAAGGTGAAAATAGTGATCCCCTTTAAAGTGTGAGCCGAAATCCTCTTTTTGAAGACAACATGGTCGAAGGAGCAAAAGATTCGTTTACTTCCAATGAAGATCTAAGAAAAACCCTTGAGGATAGTGAGGATGAAGAAGAATGTCACCTTAAAGAATCCAAACAAGATCCTAAATTTCTAAGAGCAATAGAAAAGATCGTAGCACAAGACAAACAAAAATATTTCCTATTTTTGGCCGACAAAGGAGCTAAACTGCCTCATGATTTTGATACTAAGAACATAAAGAGTAATCCTGATGAAACACCATTATCTGATCTTAGTGCCTTGACCCAACATGTTAAAACATTAGAAGGGAAAATTAAAGATCTACAAGGGGGAACCACAACAAAGACATACAATCTTGATGATATTTGTCCATATCCTTTTGATCGACGTCTCAACATGATTCTGTTTCCTAAGCATTGTGAAATTCCAAAGTTTGATTGTTATAACGGAAAATCGGATCCCATTAACCATATTAAAGAATTTTGAAACATGAATTTAGAATTTTCTCATGAGGATACATACTTAACGTATTTGTTCCCACAAAGTCCTGGAGGCCAATCTATGGAATGCTTATCAAAAATTACACCGCCTATCAAAACATTTGAGGAATTGATCAATGAGTTCATCTCTTAATATTCCTATAACATACAACACCAAATCACAATGATTGATCTATGCAAGGCTAAGAAAAAACCTGGTGAATCGTTCATCACATTTCTTCAAAGATGGAGAAGATTGTTTGCTAGATATCCATGTCATGTTCCTAAAAAGGAAAAGATCACTACATTTATAAAAAACTTGGATCAAGAGATGAGTTATCATCTAAATCTTCATTGTCCTCCCTCTTTTTAGAAAATGATTGAAAATGCAATCACAATTGAAAATGCATTAGTCCAGAGGGGGATAATCAAACTTGATAAAGACAATCCTGCTCATCAAATCACCACAATGAAAAATCAAAGTTTTGGACTCACAAAAAGAATGTGGTGAATGATGGTGTTGTAGATGCACATCATGTCTCACCTAAGCCAATTGTTCTTAGTGTTCCTCGCAACAACAACTACAACAATGTCAACTCGGTTACAAATCAGGGAAACAATCCTCCTCCTCTAAGGAATAACCAAAATTAAACTTTTGTTCCAAATCAAAGTAATACCAACAACCAAGGGTATCATGGAACCAACAACAATAACACCTTAGGAAATACATCAAACACAAATCCACAACGATCTTCATTTTTCTCCAATAGAAGAACTTTTACTCCATTGGGGCAATCTTTGGAATCTGCCCTTAAAGACTTGATGGCAAAGAATGTCATTACCCTATTGCCTCAACATAAATTTGAACCTAGTGTGAAGCCACCAACATGGAATGATGCATACTATTGTGAATATCATAGATGTAAAGGTCATCGTACGAATAATTGCCAAGCCTTGAAGAACGCTATTCAAGATTTAATCGACAAAGACATTGTCAAAATAGAAAGGAACCAACAATCAAATGAAGACCACCAAGCATTTCAGAATCCTTTTCCCAACTATGAAAAGGGTGATTCTTCTGAAAAAAATGTAAATCGTATTGATGAGCATATAATCAATCATATCTACACTGATGACGAGTGGGTTAATGTTATAAAAGTTAAAGAGAAAACAAATTATCAAGAAATGAACATAACAACAAGGGCACAAGCTAAAGTTGTCCTAAAAGGGGATCCTTCAAAATCCATTGTGCCACTGCCTCCACATCAATATGATTTAATCAATCAACTTGGAAAAAATTCCACTCAGATCTCTATTTTGTAACTTCTGAAGATTTCCCCAGTGCATAAGGAAATTCTAGACAAAGCCCTCATTGAAACAACTGTATCCGATGATCTTAATGTAGACCAATTTCAAGCCATGGTGGGACATTTGTCCTCACCCACATGCCTTTAATTCTCCAAAAAAGATGATTTTTCCATGGCACATCCCCATAATTTATCATTATACTTAGAAGTCATGGTCCACAAGTTTTGGTGTCAGATGTGTACTAATAGATAGAGGTGCTAGTTTGAATATATGTACCATGAAATTAATTCGGGCTTTAGGATTTTCTAAGGATTCCATTGATCCCAGAAGGAAGATTACTATTAAATCCTATGAAGATGAGGAAAGAGCATCCAAGGGTTTAATCATCCTACCAATCAGAGTGGGACTTGTTATCAAAAATACTTTGTATCAGGTATTAGACCGTGATCTCGCATATAACATCTTGTTGGGTCATCCTTGGATCCATGAAATGCAAGCTATATCATCTACATATCATTAGTGTCTTAAGTTTCCTTATGACAAACAGGAGATCACGATATCAACTGATAATTCTCATAGTCAAACTTGTACTACCATCAAAGCTAGTCAAGACACTTTGGTTCCTAACAATCGAGAAGCGACTATTAGCGCTTCTCCAAAAGTTGATACACAAATCAGTCAAATAACCAAAACCTTTAACAAGCAACTACGGTTCAAGGATAATCAAGTAGGAGAATATTCTCTATGTCTGGCTAATCTTCCTACGTCACCTTGGTCACATGGAAAACCTTCTATCCCACACCATCAGATATCTATAGCGTTAACATCAACACAATCAACGGTAGAACCAATCACAAAGTTCAATGGATAATTTATAAAAGAGAAATTCCCAATGGAAGATCTTGAGGATAGCGAAATGCTAAAATGGCTCTATAGAGATGAAGATGTAGATGAAACAGTTCTTAATATCAAGTTACCAACTGATAAATATGGTAAGGGATATTCAATCATGCAAAAGATGGGCTATGAGGGTAATGGTCCTATTGGCAAAAGAAAAGGAGTAGTTGATCCTATTGATCCTCTAGGACATGCAGAAAAAGATAAAACAGGACTAGGCTATGATACTAGCTCGAAGGAAACAACATAAAAAAAAATTGAATGATATTGTACTCACATTGCAAGAAAGTTTTGATCCAAGGGACACATGCTTAGCAGTAATTCAGAATTTCATCGATAATTACTTTGACATAGACTCTAGAGAATAAGAATGGGATACCATCCATAATGATGAATTCTGGAGGGATAAATAGGTTGACGTGATATACAAGTATACAACTACTCTAATTAAAGGAGAAGGGTCAGGGACCCAACCATAAAGAATCTGAACTATAGCGCAACTATGATTCTAGTGATACCGAGTCATATTTAATCGAATAAGACTATCGTGACGACAATACCATCATTGATCTACCTCATACCTTAGATCCTAAAGACACCATTATGACCTAATTTTGGAGCATCCAGTGGTGTAAGGGCAATCTTGCATCAACCAAAAATAGTTAAATTTCAAGTTTCTCAGTTTTTAGATGTTTTTATATTTTTGGATACCCTTTTCGTCATAATGAAATTCCTAATTTATAGTTTTTATTTTCTATTCCTGGGTTGAAATATATTGCAGTTTTAGTTTCCTAGATTTGCACCTGAAAATCTTCTGAGTTGGATTTGAGGCACTTAGAGTTCCTGGATCGGCCCAGAAACTTGCCAAAATTGGCGTAGTGGATTTTGAGCGTGTTATTGACTTCGAGATTTTTCCAACGGTTCTGTTGATGGTGTTTTCTGCACAGCAATAACTCAAACAGAATGCAATATTCTATCTCTCTTGAAAGGTTATTTTCAACAATAAATTACTGAAAATTACCCCAAGGTCTCTCGGGTGTTAGGTCATAACAGTGCATAAACGGCTCAGATAATTATGTGAAAATGCTGGTAATCACAAAGGGACCTTACTACAAGCAAACTGTATCTTTCAACTTATCAGATCTGACAATATGATGATCTTAAATCCTAAATCTAACCATATGATAAAGAAATAGCAAAAGATAAGGGCACGAGGATATAATAGAATCTAAACTACTCCTAGAATGAACAATGTAAACAACAGATATTTGGAATGGACCTATCTCAACTAACCAGTTCCTGATCGACCCATAATGCAATCTTACAAGAACGGTGCAATCTTCTAAGGTATTTAAATTTTCAAATCATAGACTTGCATCTACAATCAAACTTAAGCACATTAAATATATATAGTCTAGGTTGACTTCACCAGCCTACTACAATTAGATAGTTACTGGGAGTATAGACCAGAGATAGCTACAAACATTCCAAATATGAAATCATAAACATCATACATCCAACTGAAACTGATTTATTTCTAAATACTAAACCCTAGATTTCTAAGCAATTTGAAAGATAGAACAAAAGAACGATGCAAGATGAAATAACACAAGAGATTGCACCAGGAAAACCACAATGTCTTCAATTGTATTAATCACCAAGATGCTGCAACAATTCAACTGTTCTGATACAGAATTTGCTTCAAGAAACTGAATATTACTTCTAAGGAAAATGCTCTAACTATTGCTCTCACTTCTCTACTACTGTCTAGCTAATGTCTAACCCTTTACAATGAGGCAAAAATGCCTATTAATAGCAAATCCCAAGGTATGTCGGCCCAGCCAAACATTTTTACAAAATAATAAAAATCTGCCAAAATAGGTCGGCCAAGGAAAAACGAACTAAGGCACGCATTAAATGCCATCATCCAAGTTAGCTTTGACACAGTCCCCAAGGAAGTCCAGTCCAATGCATGCCCTATGATAATAGGGAAGCACAAATCTTGAAATGAGCATTAACTATTACTCCCTTTATCTTTCTTCTGAATTGATGACCCTTGGACCTTCAAGAATACTCCATCCAACTCAACAACTGGTGGCAATGGAAAGACCTTGAGTCTGCATTTAATTGAGTCTATTTTTTCTTTGGACCACTCAATAGTCTTGTTCTAATCTTCCCTACTGGCCATATATCTATCGATCACTGCCATGTAGGTGGCTGCATCATCAAGTAGGTGGCCAGTGACAGCTCCATCAGAATCCGGGGCATAAATTTCATGCCACCACTCCTTCAATTGTTCCAAGCTCAGATATTTGGGAGCTATCCTCTTCCTCCCTGTCATTACCTCAAAGAAAGCAATGCATCCATCATAGATCACAGTAAGCTCTCCGTCAATTGACTTCCTTCATTTATGTATCTTCTTCAGAGCCTTCTGCCTGATCTTCTTAGGTGGCAGAGGAGCATCTTCTTCTTCCGCTTTCTCCATCTCCTCCTCATTAGAGGACTTGCTAAGTGTCAAGGTCTTCCACCTTCGCTTCCCTTTCGGTTTCCTCTTTGTTTCAGGTTCAACTCCATTGGGACCCCTGACCTTGATCTTGAACAGTGAGGTCTTCACTGTTTTCCCTTTGGGGTCATCTTCCCCGGATTCCTCAGAAGTAGACATGGGGTTGAGATTCCCCATCAATTCAAAAGTACAAGCTATCTTTGCATTCTCCAATTCCCAAATCTTATGTTTCACCCAAGAAAGAGTTAATTTCATCACAGGGGCCATTAGGTCCTCCAATTCTGTAATCTCATCTTCATTCCAGTTAATATCTTCGGCTAGCCTGTCTTTCACTGCCTCATAGGCGTGGTCCTGCACCAGATTTCCGTCATCATCCAATTGATCCAGGATTAACTTGACGTTGTATTGCCTAATTTCTTCCACAGGGAGCCTGGAGTATCTTTTCTTTCTCGCCTCAAGGTCATCTTTGATATTGACCCAATAATCTTCTAAGTCCTTTTTATGCCTATACTCCCTGGTGGCTTTCTTCTGTGCTTCTCCTGTTATATCAAAATTCATCCTTTTAGAATGGAAGGAGAAACCATATGCGGCCAGTTCCTCCCCTACGGTGTGAGCTGATTGAATAGAAGGACACATCTCTGCCACACCAGTCCCGAGAGGGAAGTCTCCTCCGAAGCTTGTCTTGTGTTTCTCCCTCTTCACCATAGCATCAAATTCACAGATTTGTCTCACAACTTCCAATAGCACAATGCGATCAGTGGGATACCGAGGCAACCTGTAAGGGGCAACCGGGCATCCATCAATCCTGAGGTAGGTGAAGGTAGGGAACTAGATGAACCAGGCTCCATAGTTCTTTATTAGCCCTTTGGCTCCATCGGATAACCTCATGTGCTCAACATTCTGGAGTGTCCGGATAATATGCATCGTGAACGCATCATTGGCCCTTTTGTAATCTTTATGCCCCAGATGAAACTCCGGATAAACCTCATAAATTATATTATGTACAATTATTCCCCTCAGATTCAGACCTTTGTATGGGTAGGAGATGGCCAACACATACACTACATACGAGGACATGGTGAATTTGTTTGTCTCTAGGACATTCCTCAAATGTCTATCAATCTCGGCACTGATGAGTCCTGCCCAGTGATAGTTAGTCCCCTGCCCAATTTTGGTGATCACATGGACCATCCAACTCTCCAACATCCCTGCACTTTTTAATCCTGCCACCCTGCTTAGAAGTGTGATGGCATCATATACATCTGACCTGAACTTTACCCTGTGCAGCTGGTTGGGCAACTTCGAATGATGGGATTTTGGTTTCTCTAGCCATGAGTTGATTATCTGTTGAGCCTTGACCGGCTCATTCTCATAATAGGTCCTGGCAGTGTCAATATTCAAGGCACACACTGAAGGAAGATCCGACATGCTGAAAGCTTATGCAATAGAGGCTGGACTGAAGTTGGCTAGGACCCTTCCCTCGGTGCTAACCACCCGCTGTGTATCAAAATCATATTGTCTAGCACATTCCAAGATTAAATCGTAACACTGGACCGCTGGAGGGAAACCTGCCACATGCACCAATCCAGAGTTCATCATCCCTTGCCTCAGGGTTGACTGATCCTTCTCGGCCGTTCTCTGCTTAAACTCCTCATATCTCCAGGCCCCAACATTGGTGTCAGATACATCAACCCACACAGAAGACACTTTGCTTTCGGGGAGCTGGTTCTTCATGTCTAGTCTCAATCGTTCAGTCTCAGAAATGGACGACGCCCCTACACCAACCTTAGACTTTCCAGCAGTAGGTTTGCTTGATTCAGCCTGCGCATCCAAAATCATCATTAGCATTCAATTGTTATGCCTATTCCAATCCAAAAGGTTAGCACAAATCATATAAATCAATCAAAGTCCATTGCCAACTGCTAATCCTTTGAGATCCGGAGAAATCAAATAGTTCGGGAAAATCATGCAAATCGGGAAAACACTGTCGGGGCAGAATTTCGGAGAAATCCGACCCAGATGGATTCCTATTGCCAAAACATTATTAGTTAGATAAATCGTTAGTGCAGATGAAAAAATCAGAAAATAATCATGGAATTCACTTATTGGCAACAAGAAATAAGCTTTAAACAATCGTTCCATTAATCCTATCATCGAAACATTAAAAAGGACACCACCAGACAGGAAATCTAGAAAAATTCAGATGGAATGGATTTTTGCGGATAGCTTAGAATGTTCCGGCAATAACCTCAATTTGTGGAATAAGCCCAAACTAGGAAAATACGAAAGCAGCGGAATTTCGTGATGACCTTGGAAACCCAAAAATGGTGAAACGCGAAGCAAAACAAATGAGTACGGGATCCTCCCTTCCTGAGTTCTAATGGTTTCGAAACTGACAATAATCAACAAACTCAGGACGCCAAGGACCTCTGACCCCCAAAACTCTCAAAGGATGAATCCCTATATCAAAATAATGATGCCCTAATCTGAATAACCCGACCTCCGCCATTAAAACCAGAGCAAGCTTTAAGGTTTAACGTATCAGCTAAAGATTTATCTAAAGCACTCGAATCATCACAAAACAGGAAGTTGACGTGATACAGGGACAAAATCGCTCAAGCAAAATGAAACCTTTGTTATGGGCCGAACACCGAGGGAAACCCCCAACTTCGCACCAAAAGCAAACTTTGCACTAAAAAGCAAGCAATCTAACCGAGGACCCCGTCTAAAGGATACATACACCATCTCATGGATAAATAGAGCTCATAGGGCACGTGAAACAGGGTTCTACAACAAAAGATGGGTCAAACCCCGACTCTACAAATATGAAATCAAAATCAATCAAGGGCCAACCCAAAACTAACAATATCCAATGCAGAAACCCTCAATCACCACACAAGCAAACGAAAGGGCAATGATAACATACCATGGATCGATGCGGATGAAGTTCGGGCTTGAAAAGATGACCACGTAGAAAATGAACACGTCCAAGCAATAAAACCCAGACACTGACACCCAAACAATCCTCACGCAAACGAATCAAGATCGATTCTCAAAGCTCAAATGGAAAACTTAATCGCCAGAGCAAAACAAGGGAGCAATGAAATTAGAATGATGGTTGAAATACCCTAAATCTGCCCTTATACCCGTCTGAGAAAAGGTACCTCGACCATTAATGCGCGATAAGACATTTCTGACAAATCTGGAAACCTAAGCCCAACACAAAATTTTGGAAAATCCCAGGACGCGCAGAAACACAGATTTCACGGAAATGTAGAAACCGGAGAAATGAGGAAGATCGGGATTTTAGAGCAGACTGGGAAAATCCACCAGGGCCGGAAAATCCTGGGATCAAGCAAAAACCCAGAATTGGAGAATTCAGCCAGGAACGGACAAAGAACCAAGGCCCGGGAAAATCTGCCGGAGCTGGAAAATCCCGGAACTAGGTGAAAACCCAGAGTTTGCTAAAAACTCAATTTCAATCAATTCAAACCTCAAGGCAAGGTCAAAGCCAACAAGACCAACTTGTCAAAACCTTAAAATAATAAATCCAATGAAACCAAAGGTTAAAAGACATCCCGAAAGAGGGTCCCTATGCTAAGTGGGGTGTGTGTACAAAAACTGCACAACAAATGACGAGTTTGCTGGGGAAATGCTCCTGAGCATTTCGATGAAAAACTGGAATCAAGAACCCAGAACTCATGGTTTCAACTCAAATACCTAGCCACCATCCCAAGTTAAAACAAAGAAACTCCCAGCCATTTGAACATTCCTATACCAGGGTCAAAGTCTGTGCACATGTATTTATTACCTACCCTTAGTTGCAAGAAGAACCAGACTTGGTATGAATAGGCTATGTAAAGATTCTTACTCTAAAAGTGACCTGGATAGATTCTCGCTGCCAGTCAGGCGTCCATAGCCCTGACGAGGTTATCGTTGTGATCCCCCTGAACATAGCTCTACTGCCAGCTAGGCGTCCATAGCCCCGGTAGAGATATTCAGATCCCCCTGATAAGTTGAAGTCAAACCTCATGATTTTCAATATATATTTTTTTATTTTGCTGATATTTCTTTTCTTCTCACTCACTTCATTCAACCTGTGAATAGTGAAGTCCACACTCAGGGCTGAGAACCACAGTGGCACTAGAGCAGAAAATGATTTTTCACCTGTCCAAACCTCATAAGGATCTTTTACAACTTCAGGTATATTAAGGATTAAAGGTATAAGATCCCAATATATTTATGTTCAGACTGACTAGAAAACCTTTGCCTCATTATAAGGAGGAATGAAATAGGTTAAAAAATTCATACCATGGTATTCTGGAAAAATGATCAAAGTTTGTAAGGGAAATACCAAGAACATTAGACCTGCTTTGCCACCGTTACCATACAGATGCACCCACAATCCCCAAAAGAAAAAGGACCAATAGTAAGAGCAACACAAACCAAAACAAACAAACCAAAGCAAACCTACTCTAACTAAACAAGACTAGCAAAGCAAAAGGGAAACTTACTCTAACCAAAGCAAGCAAAACAAACGAACAAAGCAACCTAAACTAACTATTTACAAAGCAAAGAGCTGAAAACAGCTCAAGACTAGAAGTAATGTTTTAGATACTTCCCATTAACAGGCAGTGGTATGTCTTCTCCCATGAGAGTCCTCATACAGAAGGCATTATCTCCCAGTATTTTGGCAATCTGATACGGGCCTAGCCACAATTTATCGAACTTTCCATGGTTCCCTTTCTGATCATGAGGTTTATCCCAATATAAGACAAGGTCAGAAATCCTGAAGGCTTTCACTTTAGCTCTCCTATCAAACCATCTCTTAACTACCCCCTGATGTTTGGAAAAATTTTCAAGGGCATTGTCTCATTTTTCTTCAAGGTGCAATAATTTTGTTAACCTAGCCTCCCTTCTATCCCCTTCATCATAAAACTGATTTATAAACTATAGAGTTGGGATCTTGAGTTGGATAGGGAAAACTGGTTCCAGACCGTACACTAAATGATAAGAAGATGTACCAATGGAGGACTTAACTCTGGTACGATCTGCCCAAAGAGCAAACCGAAGCTGGGTGTGCCAATCTTTTGGGTTCCTCTCTAACAGTTTATGGATAACAGTCAACAGGTTCTTGTTAGAGGATTCAGCTAGACCATTTCCCTAGGGATAATAATTAGATGCAAACTTCAAAACAATGCCATGATCAAAGGCCCAGTTTGAGAATCTCAAAGATGTAAAGGCAGGACCATTATCACACACAACAACAACAGGACATCCAAACCGATTGAGAATGGCAGATTCTAAAAAATCAATTACTACCTCTGATGTGCATTGCCTACAAGCAAAAGCTTCAGTCCATCTCGTAAAGTAATCAGTGATAGTAAAAATGTACCTGTGTCTCGCAGAAGATGGTGGGTTGATGGGGCCTATGAAATCCATACCCCATTGAGCAAAAGGTTTTACTTTAGTGACCAGTTGGAGCGGGAGTGTTGCACACCTTTCTCTTGTTGCTGCAGTCTGGCAAGTGTGACAGGTCCATACATGTTGATGAACATCCTTGAACAATGTAGGCCAGTAATACCCAGCCCTCAAAATCTAATTTGTAGTAGCAATAGCTGAACCATGACCAGTACCGTACTTCTCGTAGAACTCGTTTATCACTCTTTCAGCCTCTTGTTTCCCACGACACCTTAAATAAATGTCTGCGTGATTCTTCTTATACAAAACAGCTCCTTTCAACATGAAACCGTCACTTTTCAACCTTAAGGCTCGCCTCTATACTACATTAAGGTGAGCTGGAGGTCGTTGATTCAACAGGTAATACACTATATCATCATACCAGCTGTCTGGGGAAACCTCTTCAACATTATAGTTCTGAACAGATAATTTAAGGCCTATCTCTGCCATAGTCTGGGTGAGTCCTTGTCCTCTTACCAGCTTCATAGGCTAGATCTCAATGTCATACTCTTGTAACATGGTCACCCATTTAGCTCTACGCTCCCCCAATTCATTCTGCATTAGGAGTAACTTAATTGCGGAATCATGAACAATTGCAAACACCTTATTTCTAAGGATATAATGCCTAAATTTCTTCACTGCTCGAACAAGGGCATATGCTTGCTTCTCCACACTTGATTATTTCAACTCAGCATCCTTTAATGGTGCACTCATAAAAGTGATGGGATGCTCATTCCCCTCATCAAACTTTTGCGTCAGCATTCCAGCACATGAGTGGTCTGAAGCAAATGAATAGATATAAAAGGGTTTGCTATAGTTAGGACTTACCAACACTGGAGCATCAGCAATGGCTCTCTTAATCTCTGCAAAGTCCTCCTTTTCTTTTGTAGTCCATTCGACCTTGGCATCTTGTTTCAACATAGCATTTAATGGCTTCACAATCTCAGCAAATCCCGTGATGAATTTTCTGACAAAGTTAATCTTACCAAAGAAGGACTTCATCTCTTTTTTGCTGGTAGGCGGCTGAATTTTTAGGATGGCTTCCACTCTCTCTGGATCTATAGCAATTCCTTTCTCTGATATCACATGCCCCAACAGCTTTCCTTCTGTAACTCTGAAGATACACTTCTTGGGATTCAAGGATATGCCAAATTCTATGCACTTCTGAAACACTTTGTACAGATCTGAGATATGATCCCCTTTGTTCTTGGAGAACACAGTCAGGTCATCCATGTAAATGATGATGCATTTCCCTATGATGTCTTTGAAGGCAATATCCATAGCCCTTTGGAACGTGGCTCCTACATTAATAAGCCCAAATGGCATCCTCCTATAGGCAAAGGTACCCCACTTAGTTGTGAAAGCAGTCTTATGTCTGTCCTCATACTGGACCATCACTTGATTGTATCCTGAATAGCCATCCAGAAAGGACATCATCTGAGAACCGTTGACCACCTGAAGCACTTCATCCAAAGAGGGAATTGGATAATTATCTTTTTCTGATGATCTGTTCAGATTTTTAAAATCAACGGAGAGCCTAATTTCTCCATTCTTTTTTCTTACTAGAACCAGGTTTGCCACCCATGTTGAATGCCTAACAGGAAATATAATCCTGGCAGATAGCAACTTCTGAACCTCTTTCTATATGACTGGTTCCAACAATGCGTTGATAGGTCTCTGTCTCTGTCTAAAAGGCTTGGCATCGGGCTTCAGAGGTATAGTATGAGTTATGATGGATGTGTCATAGGTCTTCAAGTCTTCATAACCCCAGGCTACTATATCTGGAAAGTTGTGTAGGGCTTTGATTATACTGTCTTTCTTCTAGGGTGCATACCTTGCCAATGAAAATATTCTTAACATTGTCCTCAGTTCCCACATTGTGAGTGTCGCACTGTCCACTAATTGATTCTTTCTTTACCTCTTGTTCGTGATCTATGATCTTATCCATATCAAAAATTTGTTCCAACTGCACCATTCCCCTAGGAATAGTATTGGACTTTAGATTCAGCACACCCTCTAGATCCAATTCTGCTTCCTGAGGTTCTGTTTCATCGATGATCTGTGAAGCAAAAACATCTATATTTGTGATGAAGTCAAGAATATGTTTATCATCCTCAAATACCTGAAAGTTAGTCACATTGTCTGGGACTGATGGCACAGGAGTTAATTCAACAGTAAACTTCTTCAATCTTGATAGAGACAGAGGCTGGAGAGTACTGGCTGCTTGAGCCAGAGAATCAACAGTTTGATTCTTTTTCTGTGGGATCAGTTGGATATTAAAAGCATCAAATCCCTTAATGAGATCCCACACTCTATGCCTATAGTTGGTCATTCTCCTATCGTGATATGAATACTGCTTTCTCACTTGTTTAACTACCAACTTTGAATCTCCAAAAACTTGTAGAATCTTGACCTTTTTCTTGAGTGCCATAAGGAGCCCATGAATTAAAGCTTCATACTCTGCTACATTATTTGTACAATGAAACTGGAGCCTATGGGCAGCAAAGAAGTTTTTACCTTTTGGACTGATCAGCTCAAACCCTGCTTCAGCCCCATGCTTGGACTTAGATCCATCAAACTTAAGAGTCAAGTATTCTGCAGTGGTATTTTTCTTCATTTTGTCTTTTGGTTTATCAGTGTTAGAGGACTTCTCAATCACCGCAGGTTTCTGGCTTTCGCACTCTTCTTGAAGATTCTGCTCATCTGCCTCAACTGCTTTAACTGTCTGAGTTGGATTCATGCATTTGTGTACTTGTTTCACTGCTATTTGGCACAAACAACACTCCAACTCCGAGTGAGAAGCATTGTGGACTCTACACCAATTTGGTAAGAGTAACTCCCTAAAGCTCGTCCTCTTTCCTAGGTGAGTTTGGTTCTCCATACACTGCTTAATGAATTCCTAGAAGCTATCTAATAGGCTGATCTACCTATCCTTAGATTCTTCTTCCTTTTCATTTGATTCTGTCAAGACTTCAATAAGGCTAGACCCTGTCTCAACATCTGTAGGCATCGAGTGTAGCATCAACACCTCTTCTGCATCTAATTCTTCATATTGAGCCGATAGCAGGTAATTTCCCATTCCAACCTCTGATATCAGTACTTCTGTTGAAGTCTTTTGGTATTCTATAATCATGTACTTCATTCGGGGTTCTCTCTCAATCCTGATTTGATTAGGCACTCCCTTCCATGGAAGCCACATGTGAGAGTGGTCAGTAGACACATATCCATTCAAAGCCTTGGTGAACTCTCTTCCTAGAATCAAACCATATGCATCAGGAATATCGGCTACCTGGATATTGATAACCTGTTGAATCTTTAGATCAGAGGCTATCTACATCTGGATCATGTTAAGTTCTCCTACCACACTCACTTCAGTTCTGTCCAATTGAGTCACCTTCTTTTGGGAGTCAGCAGGTGTAATTCCTAGGGCTCTATAAACTCCGAATGGCATCACGTTGGTGGAAGCACCCGAATCCAACAAGCAGTTATGCAAATTCTTCCTGAATATACGGACAAAGATCATAAATGGTGGGGTTTCTGTCTTTCCTTGAAACAAAGTGGGCTGAGTATCCACCTGGGCTACCTGAGTCCTGTCCTTTTCTTTTCCTTTATCTCCCGGAGGCGGGTTGGTCCTAATTTGGGTCTGATTTTGTGTATTCATAGGCTGAAAACTGGAAGTCTGGCCGACATGTTCACCAGAAGACTTATCTAATAACTTTGAATTTGCATCATAGGTACCTAAGACAGCCTTCCTAATTGCAGGGAACCTTAACAACTCAAATGCAAAAAGATTTACCTTTAGTTTCTTGAATTCCTCTGCTACATATGAAGCCATCTGCTCCTCACTCATACTAGTAGAGACTTCCTTAGATGGTTCCTCCACCTTATCCTTGCTAGCTTAGACAGCCTTTTCCTTCTGTGGTTCAGTTCGAGCATGTCTGTCCTTTGAAAGGTACTGCTTGGAGACATGTGGATAAGATGGGTTGTTACTAGCATTAGGATCTAGAGGAGTACTGAAGTTGTTGGGAGGAATGGAAGTGGTGAAATGTCCTCCAGGCTGTGGACGTCTATGAGGCATATCCCTCAATCCTTGTCTCTGAAACATCTATATTTCTTCAACATAAGCTTCCTCCTGATCGAGGGGGCCATTATCATTCATTTCTTCATTGAATAGCTGGACAACTTTATCTCCATTACAAATCTGATATGTTTCGACTTCCTGGGAATCAGGTTCTTCTGGTACATTTTCCTTGCTGGCTGGAAAAAGAGCATGATTCAGTACCAGCATAGGAGAATCATAGGAATTAGAAGGAACAACCTCCTATCCATTCACATTGTTCTCTACCTCATATTGAAAAATAGAGGCAGTAGTTTGGAACTCTAGACATTCCAATTCTGAATGCTGACTTGTCTTGTGGAGCCTGCACCATCTTGATAGAGCTGCTTCAGCTAGATACACACCAGTAGGAGGCTTATCTTGACTGACTGGTTGGTTTGTAGACTGATTAACAATCTGATTGGCAGGTTGATCCAATGGGGTAGGGACTCCTCCATTATTAGGCCCTGTATTCCAAGTTCTATTATGTCCTTGTGGTGGCCTTTTATCAAATCCTGATCCACTTCCTTGGCCTCTATCAAAATTCTGCCTCCTTTCATTATTGAAACCTCTGTCATTGTTGTAACCCCTATCCTGATTATACCCTCTGTCATTGTAGAACCCTCTGTCATTACGCTGTCCCCTATCAAAATTTTTTCCTTGTGAAAACTCTCTGTTATGATTAGATTGCATTCCCTTCTGGGCAACTTGCAATTGACTATTCTGATTTCTTAAGTAAGTCACCTCTAGATTTAGCTTCTTTATTTGCTCAGCCATTTCATCAATCCTCTCCCTATTGGGATCTTGGTAAGGGATCTGGTTTAGGTTATTCTGAGGGGGGATAGGCATTGTGGTGGATCCCAAAGACTGATGCAACACCTTAGAATTCTGCAAATAAGCAAGGAAGCTATTCGGCTGTGTTTGATACATTGGCTAATTAACTTGCTGTTGAGGGAAGTTTGCCACAGGAGAGATCTAGCTCATGGGATGACCAGGGTGTGGTACCATAGGTAATTGAGGAACTGGGTTCATGATTGGGGTATGATTGGTGAGAGCCTGATTTACTACCTGAATCTTGTTGGGATGTGCAACTGGTCCCAAAGAAGGTAATAGCCCAGTCAGGTGTTGTCTCAAATCTGTACTAAGCTTGACAGCCTCTGTATAAGCATTAGTTAGGGTACCTAGAGGGTTGGGTCTCCATTTCAAAAAGGTTGCTGTTAGGCTATCTAGAGCTTCATAATAGACTCCTAGGGCAATACCATCATCCAGAACATATGGGTCTTGTAATCTGGTGAATGCACGGTGGAATCTATTATTGAAACTGGCTATCAGTTCATTAACCTCTCTCTTAACCTTAATGAACTGCAGGTATAGCTCATTGGCACTGATGGGAATTCTGAATTTCTATAAAAAAGACATTTTCAAGATCATTCCAATTAAGGATTGAGCCAGCAGGGAGATGGTTATACCAGTAAAAGGCTTCTCCTCCTAGTGAATAAGGGAACAACCTACAGGCAACATCCTCATGAACAATCCCTCTATCTTTGAGACAAGTTTGAAAAATCCTTAGGTGTTCTTTAGCAGTCCTGTTTGGGTCATTAGCATAAAATTTTGAACAGAAGTGCTCAGGGTTTTTGTGCATAATATTGTAGGCTTGGAAGAATAGGGGCGACGGGTTATTGGAAAGGAAAGCCATTGGTAAAAGTGGGGGTGGCAGTTGTGGTTGGTTAATCATAGGCTGATGCTACTGAATGGGAACCTCTTCAGGGATGGGTATGGCTTCAACTTCAGGATGTGAAGATATGGATGATGTTGGTGAAGGGATGGGTGATGATAATTCTCCCCTTTCTCGAGTCCATCTTGACCTAGCGTAGAACTGTAACTCCTGTAAATCTTCCTCTCCTATGGTAGATCTGGTATTTCTCCTGTATCTCTCTGGAGAGATGGCGTTCAAGAAATGATCCAGTGTGCTCATTCATGCCCTCCTTCTAGCGCCAATCTATTGATGGTCTTTTCTGCACAGCAACAACTCAGACAAAATGCAATATTCTATCTCTCTTGAAAGGTTATTCTAAACAATAAATTACTAAAAATTACCCCAAGGTCTCTCAGGTGTTAGGTCATAACAGTGCATAAACAGCTCAGATAATTATGTGAAAATGTTGGTAATCATAAAGGGACCTTACTACAAGCAAACTGTATCTTTCAACTTATCAGATCTGATAATATGATGATCTTAAATCCTAAATCTAACCATATGATAAAGAAATAGCAAAAGATAAGGGCGCGAGGATATAATAGAATCTAAACTACTCCTAGAATGAACAATGTAAACAACAGATATTTGGAATGGACCTATCTCAACTAACCAGTTCCTGATCGACCCACAATGCAATCTTACAAGAACTATGCAATCTTCTAAGGTATTTAAATTTTCAAATCATAGACTTGCATCTACAATTGAACTTAAGCACATTAAATATATATAGTCCAGGTTGACTTCACTAGCCTACTACAATAAGATAGTTACTGGGAGTATAGACCAGAGATAGCTACAAACATTCCAAATATGAAATCATAAACATCATACATCCAACTGAAACTGATTTATTTCTAAATACTAAACCCTAGATTTCTAAGAAATTTGAAAGATAGAACAAAAGAATCACGCAAGATGAAATAACACAAGAGATTGCACCAGGAAAACCACAATGTCTTCAATTGTATTAATCACCAAGATGCTACAACAATTCAACTGTTCTGATACAGAATTTGCTTCAAGAAACTAAATATTACTTCTAAGGAAAATGCTCTAACTATCGCTCACTTCTCTACTACTGTCTAGCTAATGTCTAACCCTTTACAATGAGGCAAAAATGCCTATTAATAGCAAATCCCAAGGTATGTCGGCCCAGCCAAACATTTTTACAAAATAATAAAAATCTGCCAAAATAGGTCGGCCAAGGAAAAACAAACTAAGGCACGCATTAAATGCCATCATCCAAGTCAGCTTTGACACAATCCCCAAGGAAGTCCAGTCCAATGCATGCCCTATGATAATAGGGAAGCACAAATCTTGAAATGAGCATTAACTATTACTCCCTTTATCTTTCTTCTGAATTGATGACCCTTGGACCTTCAAGAATACTCCATCCAACTCAACAACCGGTGGCAATGGCAAGACCTTGAGTCTGCATTTAATTGAGTCTATTTTTTCTTTGGACCACTCAATAGTCTTGTTCTAATCTTCCCTACTGGCCATATATCTATCGATCACTGCCATGTAGGTGGCTGCATCATCAAGTAGGTGGCCAGTGACAACTCCATCAGAATCCGGGGCATAAATTTCATGCCACCACTCCTTCAATTGTTCCAAGCTCAGATATTTGGGAGCTATCCTCTTCCTCCCTGTCATTACCTCAAAGAAAGCAATGCATCCATCATAGATCACAGTAAGCTCTCCGTCAATTGACTTCCTTCATTTCTGTATCTTCTTCAGAGCCTTCTGCCTGATCTTCTTAGGTGGCGGAGGAGCATCTTCTTCTTCCGCTTTCTCCATCTCCTCCTCATTAGAGGACTTGCTAAGTGTCAAGGTCTTCCACCTTCGCTTCCCTTTCAGTTTCCTCTTTGTTTCAGGTTCAACTCCGTTGGGACCCCTGACCTTGATCTTGAACAGTGAGGTCTTCACTGTTTTCCCTTTGGGGTCATCTTCCCCGGATTCCTCAGAAGTAGACATGGGGTTGAGATTCCCCATCAATTCAAAAGTACAAGCTATCTTTGCATTCTCCAATTCCCAAATCTTATGTTTCACCCAAGAAAGAGTTAATTTCATCACAGGGGCCATTAGGTCCTCCAATTCTGTAATCTCATCTTCATTCCAGTTAATATCTTCGGCTAGCCTGTCTTTCACTGCCTCATAGGCGTGGTCCTGCACCAGATTTCCGTCATCATCCAATTGATCCGGGATTAACTTGACGTTGTATTGCCTAATTGCTTCCACAGGGAGCCTGGAGTATCTTTTCTTTCTCGCCTCAAGGTCATCTTTGATATTGACCCAATAATCTTCTAAGTCCTTTTTATGCCTATACTCCCTAGTGGCTTTCTTCTGTGCTTCTCCTGTTATATCAAAATTCATCCTTTTAGAATGGAAGGAGAAACCATATGCGGCCAGTTCCTCCCCTACGGTGTGAGCTGATTGAATAGAAGGACACATCTCCGCCACACCAATCCCGAGAGGGAAGTCTCCTCCGAAGCCTATCTTGTGTTTCTCCCTCTTCACCACAGCATCAAATTCAGATTTGTCTCACAACTTCCAATAGCACAATGTGATCAGTGGGATACCGAGGCAACCTATAAGGGGCAACCGGGCATCCATCAATCCTGAGGTAGGTGAAGGTAGGGAACTGGATGAACCAGGCTCCATAGTTCTTTATTAGCCCTTTGGCTCCATCGGATAACCTCATGTGCTCAACATTCTGGAGTGTCTAGGTAATATGCATTATGAACGCATCATTGGCCCTTCTGTAATCTTTATGCCCCAGATGCAACTCCGGATAAACCTCATAACTTATATTATGTCCAATTGTTCCCCTCGGATTCAGACCTTTGTATGGGTAGGAGATGGCCAACACATACACTACATACGAGGACTTGGTGAATTTGTTTGCCTCCAGGACATTCCTCAATTGTCTATCAATCTCGACATTGATGAGTCCTGCCCAGTGATAGTTAGTCCCCTACCCAATTTTGGTGATCACATGGACCATCCAACTCTCCAACACCCCTGCACTTTTCAATCCTGCCACCCTGCTTAGAAGTGTGATGGCATCATATACATCTAACCTGAACTTTAACATGTGCAGCTGCTTGGGCAACTTCGAATGATGGGATTTTGGCTTCTCTAGCCATGAGTTGATTATCTGTTGAGCCTTGACTGGCTCATTCTCATAATAGGTCCTGGCAGTGTCAATATTCAAGGAACACACTAAAGGAAGATCCAGCATGCTGAAAGCTTGTGCAATAGAGGCTAGACTAAAGTTGGCCAAGACCCTTCCCTCGGTGCTAACCACCCGCTGTGTATCAAAATCATACTGTCTAGCACATTCCAAGATTAACTCATAACACTGGACCACTAGAGGGAAACCTGCCACATGCACCAATCCGGAGTTCATCATCCCTTGCCTCAGGGCTGACTAATCCTTCTCGGTCGTTCTCTGCTTAAACTCCTCATATCTCCAGGCCCCAACAGTGGTGTCAGATACGTCAACCCACACAGAAGACACTTTGCTTTCGGGGAGCTGGTTCTTCATGTCTAGTCTCAATCGTTCGGTCTCAGAAATGGACGATGCCCCTGCGCCACCCTTAGACTTTCCAGCAGTAGGTTTACTTGATTCGGCCTGCACATCCAAAATCATCATTAGTATTCAATTGTTATGTCTATTCCAATCCAAAAGGTTAGCACAAATCATATAAATCAATCAAAGTCCATTGCCAACTGCTAATCCTTTGAGATCCAGAGAAATCATGCAAACCAGGAAAACACCGTCGGGGTGGAATTTTGAAGAAATCCAACCCAGATGGATTCCTGCTGCCAAAGCATTATTAGTCAGATAAATCTTTAGTGCATATGAAAAAATCAGAAAATAATCATGGAATTCACTTATTAGCAACAAGAAATAAGCATTAAACAATCGTTCCATTAATCCTATCATCGAAACATTAAAAAGGACACCACCAAACAGGAAATCCAGAAAAATCCGGATGGAACAGATTTTCGCGGATAGCTTAGAATGTTCCGGCAATAACCTCAATCCATGGAATAAGCCCAAACCGGGAAAATCCGAAAGCAGCGGAATTCCGCGACGACCTCGGAAACCCGAAAATGGCGAAACGCGAAGCAAAATTCAAATGACCACGGGATCCTCCCTTCCTGAGTTCTAATGGTTTCGAAACTAACAATAATCAACAAACTCAGGACGCCAAGGACCTCTAACCCCCAAAACTCTCAAAGGATGAATCCCTATATCAAAATAATGATTCCCTAATCTGAATAACCCGACCTCCGCCATTAAAACCAGAGCAAGCTTTAAGGTTTAAAGTATCAGCTAAAGATTTACCTAAAGCACTCGAATCATCACAAAATGGGAAGTTGACGTGATACAGGGACAAAATCGCTCAAGCAAAATGAAACCTTCGTTCTGGGCTGAACACCGAGGGAAACCCCCAACTTCGCACCAAAAGCAAACTTTGCACTAAAAAGCAAGCAATCTAACCGAGGACCCTGTCTAAAGGATACATACACCATCTCATGGATAAATAGAGCTCATAAGGCATGTGAAACAGGGTTCTACAACAAAAGATGGGTCAAACCCCGACTCTACAAATATGAAATCAAAATCAATCAAGGACCAACCCAAAACTAACAATATCCAATGCAGAAACCCTCAATCACCACGCAAGCAAACAGAAGGGCAATGATAACATACCATGGATCAATGCGGATGAAGTTCGGGCTTGAAAAGATGACCACGCAGCAAACGAACATGTCCAAGCAATAAAACCCAGACACCGGCACCCAAACAATCCTCACGCAAACGAATCAAGATCGATTCTCAAAGCTCAAATGGAAAACTTAATCGCCAGAGCAAAACAAGGGAGCAATGAAATTAGAATGATGGTTGAAATACCCTAAATCCGCCCTTATACCCATCTGAGCAAAGGTACCTTGACCATTAATGCGCAACAAGACATTTCTGACAAATCCAAAAACCCGAGCCCAACACAGAGTTTTAGAAAATCCTAGGACACGCGGAAACACAGATTTCGCGGAAATGCAGAAACTGGGGAAATGAGGAAGATCAGGATTTTAAAGTAGACCAAAAAAATCCGCCAGGGTCGAAAAATCCTGGGATCAAGCAGAAACCCGAAATCGGAGAATCTAGCCAGGAACGGACAAAGAACCAGGGCCCGGGAAAATCTGTCAGAGCTGGAAAATCCTGGAACTAGGTGAAAACCCGGAGTTTGCTAAAAACTCAATTTCAATCAATTCAAACCTCAAGGCAAGGTCAAAGCCAGCAAGACCAACTTGTCAAAACCTTAAAATGATAAATCCAATGAAACCAAAGGTTAAAAGACATCCCGAAAGAGGGTCCCTACGCTAAGTGAGGCGTGTGTTTTAAAAACTGCACAACAGGTTCAAACGGTTCGCGAATTAGAGTCCCAAATCAACAGTTATGGCCCTGGGAAGTTGGCACACTTTCTAGAAGATACAATTGCAAATGTTATTTTGAAATTTGAATTTCAAGTTGTAATTGGTCGGCACCAAACCGCCTAAACTCAAATTTGAATGTTGTTTTGGCTCCAAACTAAAGAGGAGCTCTATTTATGGTCAAGTTTCTAATTTTTGGGTAACTTTTTGGGGACAAGTTCACATATTGTGAAAGGGTGATTCTATAGCTTTCTGTAACTTGCATGTGTTGTAAAACTTGGGGATTTGAGATCCTCTACATGTAAGAAGCTCTGTTTTTTGAATAATAAAATTATTCTCTTGTTTGTGGGTTATTTTTTGTGTCTCGGGCTGTGCCGTCATCAAACTTGAAGTTCAAATTAGAAACCCACCCATAAATAGAGCTCCTCTTTAGTTTGGAGCCAAAACAACATTCAAATTTGAGTTTAGGCAGTTTGACCCTAAAAAATTACAACTTGAAGTTCAAATTTCAAAAGAATATTTGCAATTGTATCTTCTAGAAAGTGCGCCAACTTCCCAGGGCCATAACTTTTGATATGGGACTCTGATTCGCGAACCGTTTGAACCGTTGGAAAAATATCGAAGCCAATAATGCGCTTGAAATCCACTATGCCAATTTTGGCAAGTTTCTGGGCCGATCCAGGAACTCTAAGTGCCTCAAATCCAACTCAGAAGATTTTTAGGTGCAAATCTAGGAAACTAAAACTACAATATCTTTCAACCCAGGAATAGAAAATAAAAACCATAAATTAGGAATTTCATTATGACGAAAAGGGTATCCAAAAATGTAAAAACATCTAAAAACTGAGAAACTTGAAATTTAACTATTTTTGGTTGATGCAAGATTTCCCTTACACCACTGGATGTAGACACCCAAGGTAATTTGAGAAGTGACCCCGTCACATCTCAGATGGTGGAGGAAAACCCAAATGGTTGACCTCTGCCTTAGGCAACTAGGATGAATCTTCAATAGGTATTTCTTTCTATTTCACCAGATATTCTTCATACTGCCTGTTCCTGGTACTCCTTCCCACATGACTATCCAGGATTTCTTCAATCTTCTTTTCTGAAGTAGGTGCTGGAATCCCACACTGTTCTGTCGTTGGTACTTCCTCTGCACTACCTTCATGATACTCTATCAAATCTGAAATGTTGAACATAGGAGAAATGTTGAATCCATCCGGAAACTCTACCTCATATGGATTCCCTGAATCATGCCTCTTCAAAATTTTACAGGGACTAAACTTCTTCATCTTCAATTTGTTATATGTTCCCACTACAAACCTTTCATTCCTCAAGTGGACCATCACTTCATCACCAATCTGAAACTCCTTATACCTCCTCTTTTGATCTGCCTTAGCCTTATACTACATATTCATCTTGTTAATATGTTCTCTTACCTTCTCATGTATATTCTTGATGTGTTCTGCAAAATCTTCAGATTCAACACTTATTTTATTCTCGTGGTTCATCTTCCTCAATTCTGGAGCTATTCTGGGGCTACCTCCATACACAATCTAGATTGGTGATCTACCAGTGCTTCTGTTGACATAATTGTTGTAAGAAAATTTTGCCTGGGGTAAGATCAAATCCTATCCCTTGGGTTTATCTCCTACCAAACATTTCAGTAGGTTACCTAGACTCCTGTTAACAACCTCTGTCTGCCAATCTGTTTGTGGATGGTGTGTAGAACTGAACATCAACTCTGTCTTCAGCTTCTTCCACAAGGTCCTCCAAAAGTACCCCACAAATTTGGTGTCACGATCTGAAACAATACTCTTTGGCAGACCATGTAGCCTCACCACCTCTTTGAAGAACTAGTCAGCAATGTGAACTGCATCATGGGTCTTCTGACATGGAATTAAATGTGCCATCTTCGAAAACCTATCTACCACCACAAAGACTGAATCATTCCCTCGTTGTGTCCTTGGAAAACCAAGAACAAAGTCCATACTTATATCCTCACATGGCCTCTCTGGTACAGGTAAGGGCTGATATAAGCTTGTATTCTAGCTCACTCCTTTAGCCATTTGACATACCCTATAGCTTTGTACAAACTTCTTCACATCCTGTGACAACTAAGGCCAATAATAATGCTCACTGATAATGGCAATGGTCTTATCCTGATCAAAATGTCCTGCCATTCATCCACTATGCTTCTCCTTTATCAGGTTATCCTTCATGGAACTCCTCGGGATACACAATTGACTTCCCTTAAATAACATGCCATCCTGGATTATGAAATCCAGCCACCTTGTCCTGTCCACTATAACAAGTTCCTTGCAAGCTTTCCAAGCCTCTGCGAAATCAAGATCTTCTGCTTATAGTGTCTTAAGTTCATTGAACCCAAGCACTTCAATCTGCATCTCTGTCATCTATGTATGCCTCCTACTTAAGGAATCTGCAACCCTATTTGACTTCCCACTCCTATGTTTCAAAACAAAGGTATAACTCTGCAAAAACTCTACCCATTTCATATGCCTTTGATTTAATTTTCCCTAACTATTTAGGTACTACAAGACTGATGGTCCCGATTATATAGAATAAATTCCTTGAGAGCAAATAATGTCTCCATTTTCTTTAGTAAGCACTAATACATAAAATTCTTGATCATGTATAGAATACTTTGCAGTAGACACCTAAAAATGACCTAGGCGCAAGCTTTATTTTTTGCCACTTTAGATCCTGTAATTAAGATTGTTGAGTATGTCTTTGGAATCCACGATTAGATATTGATTAAATAATTCATGATTATTTGGTGAACATATAACAATTATTAAAATAAAATAAATTCTGACATTTTATTAAATACGTCATTAACTGTCTAAGTCTTTCTTTAATTAAATAAATTTCTTAATTTATTTAATTTCCCTTCTCCATTTAATTATCTTTGATTATTAAATAAATGAATTTCATCTATTTATTTAATACGTCACTAACTGTCTTAATTAAATAAATTGATTAATTTATTTAATTAATTGGTCTTATCTTCTAAATTAAATAATTAAATTTAATTATTTAATTGCAATTTCATATTCTTCCCATTTTAAATAAATTAAATTATTTAAAATGTCATGTCAATCTTAACTGTCAGTCCCTTTTTGATAAATAATCTGAAAAAGATTATTTAGTATCTCATAAAATCCATAATTTGAATTAATTTAATTCAAATTAGTAACTAATCTTCCAAAAATCAAACAATCAGGCAGATTCTTGATTTTCCAAATCTTATCTTCAGTCCAAATCTTATCTCTTTGATTTTTCGAATCTTGCAAATTAGGCAATCTTATCTTTTTGATTTTTTGAATCTCGCAAATCAGGCAATCTTTATCTTATTGATTTTTCGAAAATCTTCATTTTCTAATTAATTTGTCTCATTTATTCTCCACCGTCAATCCAATTTTATTCTGACCATTCGATTAAGGATTTTTCCCTAACCCTAATTAGGGATTGTCAAATTAAATCTTTTCCTTTCATTTTAGGTTCTTGTCATTGATTTATCTCGTCCGTCCGTTCGAAATGGCCTTTTCTATAAAATGCCCTTTCCTTCTCATTTTTCATATCTTGACATTTTATGTAATTACTATAGGCATTTTTTTACTCTTACTTATTCATTGTCATAGGCATTTGATTAATATTGGCATTTATTCTAGGCATAGGCATTGACTTTTAGACATTGGCAATAGTCATAGGCATATCAAATCCTTTGAATCTTGTTGTAGGGCTTAGGCATTTTAGATTGCTCAAAGTACAAATCTAAGGGCAACATATAATCCAACAAGTAAGAAGGTATTACGAAAGGGAATCATGGAGGTATTGATGATCAGGTATACTTGTTCTTTTATTTACTTCCTTTGTGTTTCGTAAAGATCTTTGGGTTTGATTATTATTCATTGTTTATTGCTAACTCTCATAATCCTTAGAAAACCCTTGATTACATTGGTGAACTCGACATTTTGGACAGAAATTTGTGTGTGTTTTTGTTTGTTTTCACTATTTTGCAGGTTACAGCCAAGACATCATACAAAATCCCGTCACCTTCATTCGAGCACAGAAAAATGGGCGAATAAAAGATTTTCAAACGTTTTCTGGGTTTTGTGGATCTCGATCTTAGCTTTCTAGAACATCAAACAGTTTTAAATTTTGTTAATATTTGACAAAGTTATGGCTATTTTAGTGATCACTATTTTTTTTAATTTCATTTTTAAACCCGCGTTTTTCTTTTGTCTATAACTTTCTTTTTGTGCAGAATCGTGAAAAATATTTTCTGGGTTTTGAAGATTAAATATTCAACTTTCCATGGATATCTACCACTTGAAATTTTGTTACGTTTGGAGGAAGTTATCACTATTTCAAGTTTGCTGTTTTCATTTAAGTTTTTTATTTTTTTTATTTTTATTACTAATCTTTTCTGGTAGCGTGTGGCGATCCCTATTCGTGTGTCGAAGACCATTGCATAAGAGACTAGTAATATTCATTGTTTGCAGATTCACATGTCAAAGAAAGAATAAACAAACTTTGTGCTTGTTTTTCTTAGATTAGCAAACATTTGATTTTGGTGCTTATAAAACGAACTCATGTCTTCTATGCTTGATTGTGGTTGTGGGATGGTAGGTGAGTATGCTCTCACTTGGTGAAAACTTTGTGATCAGAAAACCAGACCCATCTTTATTTGTTAATTACCCTTCACGATTTGGTATATCGGAGTATCCTCTCCCCTTGCGCATTCGTGTGATCCTGGGTGTAAGAGAAACGGTTACTGACTCTAGAACTTGGGCCTGTTCTGGTGGGAAAAAGTACTCACCCCAGGACGACTCAGACCGGTAGCACCCTGACACCGAGGGACTTCCAGCTGGTATATAAAAGTGGGTTCTTGGGGAAAGCCCAAGAATCACGAGCATGGTTCCGACGAGATGGATCCGAAAGGGGACTCTCGCCGCATGGATCTCGCCCCACGAACGGAATGCCTGAATTAAAAACCTCTTGTCTTAGTGTCCAACCGTTCTATTGGCCGTTGCTTGGTATAGTGCAGGGTACAGTATCATGCCTGAAGACATTCACTACTGATCCCCTTGAGTAGAGATAGCAATTCTTGGGATGTCACTACCCAAAGAATCTGAATTTGGTGTGCTCGAATGACGTTAATGAGCTGTGGAGGGGAGCCAATGCCACCAAAATTCTAAGCTATCCGCTCTCGAGAAGGAAAGGTGTTTATCACCAATCCAGGATATATCGATGGGCTATACCAAGTATACAAACCCTTGGCCTATCGGCCTTTTAGGATTGTACTTGTCTTATGTGTGTTTGTTTACACCCAAAACTTTGTGCTTGTCAAGTGCTTGTTGGATTTTTTTCAAAACAATATACACAATATTCACAAATCTGGACAAAAATAGTTGACCTTGGACAACTCAGACTTTTCAACAAGACATTAGAAAACAATCTCAGTCCTCATTTTGAACTTAGACTTTGCATTGTTTATCTTAGTCATCATTTTGAACCTAGACATGGCATTTATAACATCAAGTCCTTAGTCAAACATCGTCATCTTAGTCCTCATATTGGCCTTGACAACCTTGTCATCTTGCATTAATCATTTTCTTAGGAAAATGTCATCATTATCTTACATTGTCATCCTTTATTCCAAAAATACAAAAAAATTAGTGGCATAACTTGTCATCTTAGTCTTCATTGTCCTTTGGCATTAGTCATTTTCTTTAGACAACATTGTCATATTGCATCCCTTATTGTCAAAAATCCAAAAACATAGTCTTGCATTGTTATCCTTTATTCAAAAAAATCCAAAAAACATAGGCTAGTGTCATCCTTGCATTTAGTTGTCATTCTCATCATTCTTGCTTGAGAAAATCCCTTTTACAGTTGAGACTAGGCTTCAAAGACAACAACGACAAATGACAAACTTTGGATAAGATTCTTATCCCAACATCGACAATAACACTTACGACATGAACAAACATTGGACCTTTTCTGACCCATTTCACAACATGAACATGCAATCTTCCATGAACATGCCATCTTCATCACAAAACATTTTTGAGCCATTCATAGAAAGAGACCAAAATGGACGAGCATATTTCAAAGACATAGAAGCTGCAAAGCAAAATCCTGATATATTCTCCTTTGTAAAAAAATTAGTCTTACGTGATCCTCAAAAGTATCTAGCCATGCTTTTGGACTTAGGGGCTAAGTTACCACAAGGATTTGGCATAAATTCTTTGCCACCATCCATCTACCCTCACAATCAACAGTCACTTGACACAAATCCTGCCATTAATTCGCAACAAACGTCCACTTATCACCCTTATCCTAACCTTGACAAGGGAAGCCAACTGCCCACTAGTCCATTCCAAACCTCCACATCATATTTTGACCCTTCACCTATCAATCCCGTCCAAGCCTACATCCCTTATCAACTATCTACCAACTCATGTCAAGTCCCCACATCATACCACACCAATCCAGTCGAAGTCTCCATGTCATATCCTTCTCCTTCAATAATTAATCCAGTCCAAGACTCCATGATGTATTCAGTCCAAGATCCCATGTCATATCCTAGTCCTTCACATACTAGTCTAGTCCAAGTTCCCACGTCCTATCCTAGTCCTTTGGTCATTAATCCTTTTCAAGTCACCCCCTCACAAGCCACATCTAGTCATGAAAATTCTATCATAGTCCAAAGTCAAATCCCATTTAATAAACTTGAGGATACATGTCAAAATGAAATCCCAAAGCATAACCTTATAATGTCACCCTCATGTCAAGAACAAGGTAGTCCATCCCATGACCCTATCTTAAACTCCATTCAAAGAGTCCCTCAAGACAATCATGACATCCAAAACACACCTATCCATGACAACCCCATCTTTGAACAAGACCCTACCATTGACCAAGAAGTCCAAATCCATGACAACCTCATTTTTGACCAAGACCCTATTGTTGACCAAGAAGTCCAAAACGATCCACTCGACCTTTACACCATTTATGATCAAATACTTTTCAATCCTATATAGGCCTTGACTATTGACAGTTTCCAAAATGAGACACTTGCCTCCATGGGACACATAGACGATATTCCTCAAGCACAAGAGTATTCCAATATGGACATATTTGAAAATAATCAAGCTATAGCTGAATTTACTGGACTCTATGACACTGACCATAATGATGGCTTCAACATTGCCTTGGAAGCACCAACAGAATTATTTGAACCTGACATGTCACATGATCAGACCAAAGACATTAGTCAGGAATATGTCCAACATGAAAATGAAGCTAAGACACTTTATCAACTAGGGTCA
>VDFB02000003.1:309915868-310030301 GCA_007258455.2 Sequoia sempervirens | reverse complement strand
AATTCATGAATGATGTTCCATTAAGCTTCACACATTTCAAAAAAATTATACACAACCTTTTGAGCCAGCTATGCCCTAAATGCTCTATCTAGGAGTTGATAGAAAAATTTTGAGAGCAATAACTTTCTATAAACAAATGAAAAATAGTTGAAATATATATATGTTGTAGATGACCTCATGTTGAACCAATATTATTCTCCATGAGCTAAGAAATAATATACTAGTAAAAATACAGAAGAAATTGCTAAGACAACTACAGATTGAATGCAAGAAAAGAAATGTTTTTGGTTAATATAGGATTTCCTTACAACTAGGGTGTTGGGATTATGGAGCCTTGTAACATGAGCATGAAGTATGGATGGTTTGTGTTGGTTGTTCCTATGTTTTCATTGATGTCAACATGGTGATAACTATATGAGAAGTCTACTTGGTTTATCATAAGTTGTTCTCTGTCGGTAATGCTCATTTGTGATGGATCAGTGTGTTGGTATTTGAGACTAAAATTCAGTGCAAGATCTGATATGACTCTAATCTCTTAACCATGTTATCATGACTCATTCAGATAGCTATATCCTAGATCTTGAGATTTTTTTGGTTATGAGCAGAAATTTATCTTTGACAAAGTTCAACTCTGTATTCTACTGTTGTTCCTTGCTCGACATACTATGTGGGTGACTCCACATTTTACTAAGGTGAATATTCTTATGTTGTGGTTTTGTTGATAGTCTCTATGTTGGTGGTATGATGGGAAATTAACGTGCTCTCAAATTTGGAAGGTGTTTTCTTTGATGATTATTTGTTGGTTTGGAGAATTTTTTTCTAGTCTTGGCCAACTTAGTGTATGCAATACATTATGGAGACTAGTTATTTTTTATGGATGTTAACAGAATTGGTACAATGCAGTACATGGATAAAATGTTTATGGTTCTGACAAAGAGAGCTTTTATTATTTTGTTTCCATCTAATTAGGCCAACCTAGTTGATGATTAAGATATACTTGTATATATATAAGATGTTTTGACAAATGAGAAGTAGAGAGGCAAAGAGAAGGGAGAAAGTGTGGAAAGTGGAAAGAGGTGTGAAGTGTGAAGTATAAGTGAAAGGTCCGAGCCTAAATTCTTTATCAATTGTGGATCTAAGAAAAAAATTTGAGCGATTGTTGTGTGAGGCTATACTTCATATTTTGAGCTTCATTGGAACTGAACCTTGCACATTGAAGGTGTATCCTATTAGTTCAATCTCTTGGAAGTGAGCCACTATCTTTGTATCTTGGTGGCCAACCATCTTTTGTATTCAAGCAGTGAGCCTTTTTAAAGATAGCGAGTCCTAGTAGTGAGCCCTGTAATATTTTGTATCTGGATATATAATATATTGTGAGTTAACCCTCACCGTGGTTTTTCCCTTTTTGGGTTTTCCACATAAAATTCTTGGTGTTCATGTGTATGGTTGCATTTATTTGTTTCTATGTTCTCTCTTGTTGTTTCAATCATAATTGTAATAATGGTTAGATGGATTTTATGTGAATGGTTTTATGGAATACTGATTCACCCCCCCTCTCAGTATTTTGGATGTTCAACAATTGGTATCAGAGCTTGATTCCTCGGAAGAAGCCTAATGGCTTGAGGAAGGTCCCAAAATTTGAGTATAAGAATTTTTTTCCTCTAGAAGTGGTCTCTGTTGGATATTCGGAAGAAATAGAAGATCTGAAGGACAAGTTGATGAAAGTGAATGAGTATATTGAAAAGCTACAAAGTAAAAGTGTTCAACCGTGTGATCTATTGGTTAAGGAAGATGAAATTGTCTCCAACTTGCTACAAAAATTGGATGAAAAGAAAAGAAATGAAGAATGTCAAGAAATTGAAATTCAAAGGAAGATGGATGAATGCATGAAGCTTGAGGAAGAAGCAAAAATCTTGATATCTGATCTAGAAAAGGAAAGAATTTTTGAAGAAAAATTTAAGATAAGCTCAACAATGCTTGATGAATTGATTACTTCTCAGAGATTGACAATGGATAAGAGTGGTTTAGGGTTTGAGGAAGGTCAAAGTTCTAAAGAAATAAATCTACTAATAGGGAGACTTGGTGCAAATATGGACAAATCAAGGATCTAAGAAACAATTCTGGAAGAACTCCTATCAAACGACATGATGCTAAAAGGTATTTATCTTTCAATGGTGTTTGTTATTCCTACAATAAATTTGGTCATAAGGAAAAGGATTACAAAAGTAAAATGAGTGATTTTTTATCATTCTTTGAAAAATGTATTAAGTGCACAAAGATCGGATATAAAGTTAGTCTGTGTGAAGATAAGTTGAATAAAATGGAGAACGAAAAGAAGAATGTTGTTTGTTTTAAGTACAACAATCTGAAACACCCTGTTAATAACTACAAAAGAAGAAAACAAATTATTTGGCAAAGAAGCATGATAAAATCATTGATCCATAAGAAGCAAGAAAGGAAATGAAAATGATTTGGACAAAGGAAGGAAAGCAAGTTGAATTATCAGTCTTATTTGTGCTGACCTCCAGTGCATATACTCCCATGAATTTCTAAGTAAAGTAGTGGTTAAGGGGGAGCAATTATTAGAAAATATAATGAACCCCCTCATCGATACTTGTGTCACATCTTGACATAAGTATATTTAATGTGATAAGGAAATTAAGGAATTTTTCTCAATCACATGTGTGAAGGATAAAGTCTACAAAATTTGAAAGAATGGAGGCATACACAATTTTTAAGGTAATCTACTTGCAAGTTGAAGCATTTATTGCAAAATCATTTGAAATGGAAAGAAAAAATTCAGATAACTCAAGAGACTTATGTATTTTTAGAGAAGCATGCAAAGGAAGCTTGGAGAGAAATTCAGAGTTTCAGGGTTTGAAGAAAAGAACAAGTGGATTCAAAGTGAGATCTAGAAGTGAGATATCTATACATTTCTTATTGTAATTTATAGAGGTATTCCTATTTGCACAATCTTTCACTTTTATTGCTATGGATAATTCAAAGGTTGTGAATAGTGTGGATAAAGAGCAAGTTAATTTGAGAAGATATTTGAAGGATCTATCAGAAGACTCTATTGGTGCATTCTCTCTCATCCCTCTAAGAGTGTTTCCCACAGAAGATATCTATGTATTTTTTTATAGTAAGATAGAAGAAATATCATCAATTCAATTGAGCATTCTATGGGAAAGTGAATTGGAAGAGAGCCATGATGCCTACAGAGTTTTAGTTGAGAAAAAGTTGGATGTTTGGAGGAAAGTCCCTCTGTTTGAATTTGAAAAGAAGCATATTTGAAGTCTTAAGAAAAATTCATGACAAATCTTTATGGATTGATTAGGCACATTTGATTACCAAAGAAGCTATCAAAGATTTAACTGGTTTGTGTTCCTTTGGACTAGTTCCCAAACGGAAGGCTATGGATGAGAAAGAGATAAGTGAGGTTACCAATACAAATCTTGAAGGAAAGAGATTGATTTGAGATCAATTGTTGATTTGGTAATAAGGTATGTTGTTATGGTCATTGGTCACAAAGTTTGTATCCCTAACAATGACCTCATAGTTTCTACTACTATTGTACATATTGTTGTTGATATGGTTAAAAGAGGTATGGATTATGACTTATGTGAGTTACTTCGTATACATCTTTTGAAGAATTTAAAGGAAATCAAGAAGAGTAAGAAGAATACATTCTGGTATGGAAATCTTGTTGTCTGTTTGCTCTTTTACTTTTTAAGAGAATTACTGGTAATAGGAAGGATAGAATGGTCAAATATAGAGCCTATTGCCGATCAGATCAGGAACTTCATGATAAATCTTGGTAGTTTGGATGCACAAGAGACTGCTCTTGCTACATTCTTGGGAACATTTTAGATGAGGATGAACAAAAGGTTTAGGATTCCTATAATTTTTGTTAAAAGGTACTCTGAAAGCATCAATTTTCTTGTGTCTATATATTTTTATCACATGGAAGCAGTTGAATCAAGGTTGGTATGGATATCTAAATTAGATTACGAAGTGTCAAAAGCTGAAGTTGATAATTATGTTAAAATTCCTTTGGAAAGCCCTAAGAATCTCAATGTAGAAGGTACCTCCAATAGCACAATTGGAATAGGGAAGAATAGGAAGAGTGTTGTTAAGTAAGAGGTTTTAGAAGGAAGTGAGTTTGAACATGAGCATGAAAGAATAAATATTTAGAAAGATTTGAAAGAATTGTAGAAAGTTATTCTCAATGCTAATTTTGATTCATCTGTTTCTGTTGTGGAGAATCTCATAGGCATGATTGATTCTTTGAAGGTCTACATCTCTGGACTTGAAGTACCTATTGGAATTAGGTTCGATGAAGGAAACTTGGAATTTATCAAAGAAAAATGTGCAAATGCATACAATCGAGTAATGAAGGAATTGGAGATTGTACAAGGTTGTGAAGAAGAGGCACATGAACTACTTTCTTTTTTCCTAGATTGGTTAGGTAGTACACTGAACATAAGAAATAAGATAAGGATGAGTGAATCTTGGCTGAGAACTTAGGTAGTTACATACAAGTTAGCAGAAGATAGAAATAATCAGAGGTGGTCCTACATTGTCCAACTTCAAGAAAAATTATTTTCTCTACAGGATCAAAGGACAAAGGTTATCAAGAAATTTGTGGCACTCAAAGACATGATTAAACTCAGACACACTTCTATCTCTAGTGCTCTTGGTTGTATTGGTGAATTATCAGAGATTAATCTTAATCCTGATACTCTAGCAGATGGTATGGAGTCCTTAAATAAATTTGAGCTATTACACAAGACTTTTTAAGTGTAAAATATTCATGGGAAGAAGGAAAAGCATCATGGAAGGTCATCTTGGAGAGTCTTAGAGGTTCTTCTTCAAGTTAATTATGTTTTTTGTTCATATCTTTTTGGCTACATTTTGATATATACATATATACCGTACCCCTATCCTTTCTCATTGATGTCAAAGGGGCAGATATATAGAGATAGAGAGATAGAAAGATGAAGAGATAAAGGTTAAGAAAAGAGAACCATTTTTTTGAAGAACAAGTTTGATAGGGGGAGTATTCATAGTATTCAGTTGCAATTTATTGGAAAAAAAATTGTCATGCATGTTGCCATCAATGCCAAAGGGGGAGATTGTTGGGATTATGGAGCCTTACAACATGAGCATGAAGTATGGATTGTTTGTGTCAGTTGTTCCTATGTTGTCATTGATTTCAACATGGTGATAAATCTATGATAAGTCTACTTGGTTTACCAGAAGATGTTCTCTACCAATAATGCTTGTTTGTGATGGATCAATGTGTTGGTATTTGAGTCTAGAATTCATCACAAGATCTGATATGACTCTAATCTCTTAACCATATTATCATGACTCATTCATATAACTATATCCTAGATATTGATATTTTTTTGGTTGTGAGTAGAAATTTTTCATTGACCGAGTTCAACTCTGTATTCTACTATTGTTCCTTGCTTGGCATATTGTGTGGGAGACTCCACATTTTATTAAGGTGAATATTCTTATGTTGTGGTTTTGTTGATAATCTCTATGCTAGTGGTATGATGGGAAATTAATGTGTTCTCGTATCTAGAAGATGTTTTCTTTGAGGATTATTTGTTGGTTTGGAGAATTTTGTTCTATTCTTGGCTGACTTAGCATATGCAATACATTATGGAGACTAGTTATGTTTTATGGATGTTAGCCGACTTGGTATAATGCACTACATGGATAAAATGTTTATGGTTCTTCCAAAGAGATTTTTTGATTATTTTGTTTTCATCTAATTAGGTTGACCTAATTGATGATTAACATATACTTGTATATATATATATATAAGATGTTTTGAGGAATGAGAAGTAGAGAGGCGAAGAGAAGGGAGAAAGTGTGGAAAGTGGAAAGAGGTGTGAAGTGTGAAGTATAAGTGAAAGGTTCGAGCCTAAATACTTTATCAGTTATGGGTTAGAGTAGATTTGTTGAGTGATTGTTGTGTGAGGTAGGACTTCAAAGCTTCATTGGAACTGAAACCTACACATTGAAGGTGTATCCTATCAGTTCAATCTCTTGGCAAGGAGCCAATATATTTGTATCTTGATGGTCAGCCATCTTTTGTATTCACACAGTGATCCTTTTCTAGGATTGTGAGTCTTGGCAGTGAGCCTTGTAATATTTTGTATCCTGATATAATATATTGTGAGTTAACCCTCTCTGTGGTTTTTCGCTTTTTTGGTTTTCCATGTAAAAATTCTAGTGTTCATGTGTATGGTTGCATTGATTTGTTCCTATGTTCTCTCTTGCTGATTCAGTCAAAATTGTGATAATGGTTAGATGGATTTTATGTCAATGGTTTTATGGAATACTGACTCACCCCCCCTCAGTATTCCAGATGTTCAACATAGGGATGCTCCTACATCAGACACCCGAGGTTGGAAGAAAAGTGAGTCCCTCACTTTCTAGGGGCCAAAGGAAAACCATAGTGGTCCACCTCAACCTGAGAAATCCATGATAAATCCTCCACTAGTCTGTCTTTCCACTTTACCAAGTATTCCTTATACTGTTTGTTCCTAGTGCTACTTCCAATTTTGGTATCCAAGATCTACTCAATCTATTCTAATGGTTGATGTGGTAACTTCTCCTCCAATCCAAATTCCTTGTTACTTCCACTTGATTTTCCTTCATGATACTCATGGATGTCTACAATATTGAAAATAGGTGATATACCAAGTGCTTTTGGTAACTCCACTTCATATGCATTTCCTGAATCAAACTTTCAAAGAATCTTATATGGTCCAATCTTTCTCATCTTCATCTTATTATACATTCCTATTGGAAAAATTTCCTTCCTAAGATATACCATAACTTCAGCCCTAGTATAAAATTCCTAATGTCTTCTTTTCTCATATGCCTTCTCCTTGTACTTATTATTCATGTCCTCCAAATGATTTTAGACCTAATATGCAATGTTTCCCCAAATCTCACAAATTATTCTACTTCTGCACTCCTCTTAGTCTCCATACTAATGTCTCTAATCTATACAACTGGGATGTACTTCTATCACAATATCAAATTATGTTTTCTGTGCTCTAATTCAACTGAATTATTGTTTGCAAATTCTATATAGCATAATTTATATCCAGTTTCTTGCTTTATCTCCAACCAAACATCTCAATAAGCTATCAAAATCTTATTTACCACCTACGTTTGTCCATCTATGTATGGTTGATACATTAAGCCGAACTAATTCTATCTTCATCATCTTTAGCAATGTTCTCCAAAAGTATCCAATGAACTTGGTGTCCTTGTCTAAAACTAGAATCTTTAGTAATCCATGCAATCTCACAATCTACTTGAAAAATAGGTCAACAACATGCACAACATCATTAGTCTTCTTGCAAGGAATGAAATGTGCCATCTTAGAAAATATGTACACTACCACCATAATTGAACCATATCCTCTCTATGGTCTTGGTAATCCCAATATGAAATCCATGCTCATATCTTCCCAAGGTCTCTCCGGTATTGTTAAGGATTATATAATCTAGTATTACGACTACTCCCTTTTGCTACTTGGTGAATTAGATAATTGTGATCCCATACTTCTTGACATCCCTTATATATTTGCAACTGTTGATGGTGTTTTCTGCACAGCAACAACTCAGACATAATGCAATATTCTATCTCTCTTGAAAGGTCATTCTCAACAATAAATTACTGAAAATTACCCCAAGGTCTCTTGGGTGTTAGGTCATAACAATGCATAAACAGCTCAGATAATTATGTGAAAATGCTGGTAATCACAAAGGGACCTTACTACAAGCAAACTGTATCTTTCAACTTATCAGATCTGACAATATGATGATCTTAAATCCTAAATCTAACCATATGATAAAGAAATAGAAAAAGATAAGGGTGCGAGGATATAATAGAATCTAAACTACTCCTAGAATGAACAATGTAAACAACAGATATTTGGAATGGACCTATCTCAACTAACCAGTTCCTGATCGACCCACAATGCAATCTTACAAGAGCGGTGCAATCTTCTAAGGTATTTAAATTTTCAAATCATAGACTTTCATCTACAATCGAACTTAGGCACATTAAATATATATGGTCCAGTTTGACTTCACCAGCCTACTACAATTAGATAGTTACTGGGAGTATAGACCAGAGATAGCTACAAACATTCCAAATATGAAATCATAAACATCATACATCCAACTGAAACTGATTTATTTCTAAATACTAAACCCTAGATTTCCAAGCAATTTGAAAGATAGAACAAAAGAACCACGTAAGATGAAATAACACAAGAGATTTCACCAGGAAAACCACAATGTCTTCAATTGTATTAATCACCAAAATGCTGCAACAATTCAACTGTTCTGATATAGAATTTGCTTCAAGAAACTGAATATTACTTCTAAGGAAAATGCTCTAACTATTGCTCTCACTTCTCTATTACTATCTAGCTAATGTCTAACCCTTTACAATGAGGCAAGAATGCCTATTAATAGCAAATCCCAAGGTATGTCGGTCCAGCCAAACATTTTTACAAAATAATAAAAACCGCCAAAACAGGTCGACCAAGGAAAAATGAACTAAGGCACACATTAAATGCCATCATCCAGGTCGGCTTTGACACAGTCCCCAAGGAAGTCCGGTCCAATACATGCCCTATGATAATAGGGAAGCACAAATCTCGAAATGAGCATTAACTGCCACTCCCTTTATCTTTCTTCTGAATTGACGACCCTTGGACCTTCAAGAATACTCCATCCAACTCAGTAATCAGTGGCAATGGCAAGACCTCGAGTCGACATTTAATTGAGTCTATTTCTTCCTTGGACCGCTCAACAGTCTTGTTCCAATCTTCCCTATTAGCCATATATCTGTCCATCACTACCATGTAGGTGGCTACATCATCAAGTAGGTGGCCGGTGACAGCTCCATCAGAATCCAGTGCATAAATTTCATGCCACCACTCCTTCAATTGTTCCAAGCTCAGATACTTGGGAGCTATCTTCTTTCTACCAGTCATTACCTCAAAGAAGGTAATGCATCCATCGTAAACTGCAGTAAACTCACCGTTAATTGACTTCCTTCATTTCTGTATCTTCTTCAGAGCCTTCTGCCTGATCTGCAGTGCCTCGAACCATTCCCACGGCTCATCCAACCTGGAGGAAGGAAGGATTCCATCCTTAGCCAATTTCTCTTTACCATGCCCCAGGATAACCTTCAATTTCTGCAACAGGAGGTCCATGTCATCCTTATCCTAAGACAGGATATTCTCTAACAGCTCCTTCGCCCGGACTGCATCCTTTCCTACAGATAAAATATCTTTAATAGTATCATCCCCTTTTGTTTGGACATCCACCAGCCAATCTATGGTAGCTTGAGCTGAGGCCTTCATCTTTTCGATCCCGGAGATTGTTTCCTTAGGCAGAAAACTAGGAGTGGCAGAAGAAGAAGGGTGGAGAGACTACAAAGGTTTCATGACCTCCTCCAAGCATTTCCTTAATCTTTCATTCTCCCTCTTCAGTTCACATTTAGTCTGAGTCTCTCTCTTCAATCTATCAACAATCATTGCACTGGATCCCTCAAACTCCTCAATATCCTACTCCATGGATGCGGGCCCGAGGTTGATAGTCTGGACATTATAGTCCTGGCCTGTAACATCCTCTCTCGTTTTGTCTACGGTAGGAGTGGCAATGTGGACTACCCTGTTGTGCGTTTCATCCCTTTCCACCCTTGAGATCACCTTGGCAGCTTTATTTTTCTTTCCTTTGCCGATTTTTTACAACATCTCATCCCAGTCCAGGGGAGTATCTTCAACAATCACTTGCTTCTTCCTTGCAAGTTCCTTCTCCAGCCAGTCCGGGGCTACAAGATCAGTCTGGATTTCTTCTGCCCTGGTATCTTCCGGCTCTTCTGTCATATTCTCTTCTTCTACAGTTGCTTTATCATCTTCTTTCTCTGGAAGCTGCCTACCTTGGTCAGCCTCTTCAAATCCTAACTCTGGAAGCACCGATGATGGAGTCCTAGCAGGGATATTTTCTTCTAGCTTAGGTGATCCACGACCTCTGTCACTTTCTGGGGAGTCCTCATACTGCACCAACGGGGAAGTATGTCTTTCCACTATCTCAACTTCAAGTCCTGCAGCCTCACTAAAAAGCATCCCCTCCTTAAATGGTTTGCTTCCCCGCTAATTTCATGTTCACCAGGATTTTCCGGTTCAGGTATGCTCGGTGGAGGAGAAAGAGACTTGGATGGCTCCTCAACTGGTGGCTTTGGGGAAGAGTCCTTCTGTTGTGCAGCATCCTTGGGAGAGGGAGTTCTTGATTTCCTCGTATAAACTTTTGTTTTCTCTCCTCCGGAACTCTCTACATCGACAATTGGAGGCTCACCACTCGAAGCAGCCTGATCTTTTTTCTTCGCAATCCTTGTTGTCCTGGTCTTCTTAGGTGGCAGAGGAACATCTTCTTCTTCCGCTTTCTCCATCTCCTCCTCATTAGAGGACTTGCTAATTGTCAAGGTCTTCCACCTTCGCTTCCCTTTTGGTTTCCTCTTTGTTTCAGGTTCAACTCCCTTGGGACCCCTGACCTTGATCTTGAACGGTGAGGTCTTCACTATTTTCCCTTTGGGGTCATCTACCCCGGATTCCTTAGAAGTAGACATGGGGTTGAGATTTCCCATCAATTCAAATGTACAAGCTATCTTTGCATTCTCCAATTCCCAAATTTTATGTTTCACCCAAGAAAGAGTGAATTTCATCACAGGGGCCATTAGGTCCTCCAGTTCTGTAATCTCATCTTCATTCCAGTTTATATCTTCGGCTGGCCTGTCTTTCACTGCCTCATAGGCATGGTCCTGCACCAGATTTCTGTCATCATCCAATTGATCTGGGATTAACTTGACGTTGTATTGCCTAATTGCTTCCACAGGGAGCCTGGAGTATCTTTTCTTTTTCGTGTCAAGGTCATCTTTGATATTGACCCAATAATCTTCTAAGTCATCTTTGTGCCTGTACTCCCTAGTGGCTTTCTTCTATGCTTCTCCTGTTATATCAAAATTCATCCTTTTAGAATGGAAGGAGAAACCATATGCGGCCAGTTCTTCCCCTGCGGTGTGAGCTGATTGAATAGAAGGACACATCTCCGCCACACCAATCCCGAGAGGGAAGTCTCCTCCGAAGCTTGTCTTGTGCTTCTCCCTCTTGACCACAGCATCAAATTCACAGATCTGCCTCACAACCTCCAATAGCACAATGTGGTCAGTAGGATACCAGGGTAACCTGTAAGGGGCAACCGGGCATCCATCAATCTTGAGGTAGGTGAAGGTAGGGAACTGGATGAACCAGGCTCCATAGTTCTTTATTAGCCCTTTGGCTCCATTGGATAACCTCATGTGCTCAGCATTCTGGAGTGTCCAGGTAATATGCATTGTGAATGCATCATTGGACCTTCTATAATCTTTGTGCCCCAGATGCAACTCCGGATAAACCTTATAGATTATATTCTGTCCAATTGTTCCCTTCAGATTCAGACCTTTGTATGGGTAGGAAATGGCCAACACATACACTACATATGAGGACATAGTGAATTTCTTTCCCTCCAGGACATTCCTCAATTGTGTATTAATCTCAGCACTGATGAGTCCTGCCGAGTGATAGTTAGTCCCTTGCCCAATTTTGGTGATCACATGGACCATCCAACTCTCCAACACTCCTGCACTTTTCAATCCTGCCACCCTGCTCAAAAGTGTGATGGCATCATATACATCTGACCTAAACTTAACCCTGTACAGCTACTTGGGCAACTTTGAATGATGGGATTTTGGCTTCTCTAACCATGAGTTGATCATCTGTTGAGCTTTTACCGGCTCATTCTCATAATAGGTCCTGGCAGTGTCAATATTCAAGGCACACACTAAAGGAAGATCCAGCACGCTGAAAGCTTGTGCAATAGAGGCTGGACTAAAGTTGGCCAGGACCCTTCCCTCGGTGCTAACCACCCGCTGTGTATCAAAATCATGTTGTCTAGCACATTCCAAGATTAATTCATAACACTGGACCACCGGAGGGAAACCTGCCACATGCACCAATCCAGAGTTCATCAGCCCTTGCCTCAAGGCTGAAAAGTCCTTCTCTACCGTTCTTTGCTTGAACTCCTCATATCGCCAGGCCCCAACATTGGTGTCAGATACGTCAACCCACACAAAAGACACTCTGCTTTCAGGGAGCTGGTTCTTCATGTCTAGTCTCAATCGTTCAGTCTCAGAAATGGACGACGCCCCTGTGCCACCCTTAGACTTTCCAGCAGTAGATTTGCTTGATTCGGCCTGCACATCCAAAAATCATCATTAGTATTCAATTGTTATGCCTATTCCAATCCAAAAGGTTAGCACAAATCATATAAATCAATCAAAGTCCATTGCCAACTGCTAATCCTTTGAGATCCAGAGAAATTAGATAGTCCAGGAAAATCATGCAAACTGGGAAAACACCGTCAGGGCGAAATTTCAGAGAAATCCGACCCAGATGGATTCCTGCTGCCAAAGCATTATTAGTTAGATAAATCATTAGTGCAGATGAAAAATTAGAAAATAATCATGGAATTCACTCATTGGCAACAAGAAATAAGCATTAAACAATCATTCCATTAATCCTATCATCGAAACATTAAAAAGGACACCACTAGACAGGAAATCCAGAAAAATCCGGATGGAACAGATTTTCGTGGACAACTTAGAATGTTCCGGAAATAACCCCAGTCCGCAGAATAAGCCCAAACTAGGAAAATCCGGAAGCAGCGGAATTCCGCGACGACCTCGAAAACCTGAAAAATGGTGAAACGCGACCCAAAATTCAAACGACCACGGGATCTTCCCTTCCTGATTTCTAATGGTTTCAAAACTAACAGCAATCAACAAAACTCAGGATGCAAAGGATTTCCAACCCTCAAAACTCTCAAAGGATGAATCCCTATATCAAAATAATGATGCCCTAATCTAAATAACCCGACCTCCGCCATTAATATCAGAGCAAGCTTTAAGGTTTAAAGTATCAGCTAAAGATTTACCTAAAGCACTAGAATCGTCACAAGATGGGAAAGTCAACGTGATACAGGGATAAAAATTGCTCAAGCAAAATGAAACCTTCATTCTGGGCCGAACATCGAGGAAAACCCCCAACTTCACACAAAAGCAAATTTCGCACTAAAAAGCAAGCAATCTAACCGAGGACCCCATCTAAAGGATACATACGACGTCTCATGGATAAATAGAGCCCATAGGGCACGTGAAATAGGGTTCTACAACAAAAGATGGGTCAAACCCCGACTCTATAAATATGAAATCAAAATCAATCAAGGGCCGACCCAAAACTAACAATATCCAATGCAGAAACCCTCAATCACCATGCAAGGAAATGGAAGGGCAATGATAACATACCATGGATCGATGCAGATGAAGTTTGGGCTTGAAAAGATGTCCACGCAGCAAATGAACACGTCCAAGCAATAAACACCCAGACACTGGCACCCAAACAATCCTCATGCAAACGAGTCAAGATCGATTCTCAAAGCTCAAATGGAAATTCGTAATCACCAGAGCAAAAGCAAGTGAATAGATGAACTCAGAATGATGCTTGAAATGCCCTAAATCCGCCCTTATACCTGACTGAGCAAAGGTACCTCGACCATTAATGCGCGACAAGACATTTCTGACAAATCCAGAAACCTGAGCCCAACACAAAATTTCGGAAAATCCCAGGATGTGCGGAAACACAGATTTCGCAGAAATGCAGAAACTAGGAAAATGAGGAAGATCGGGATTTTAGAGCAGACCGGGAAAATCTGCCAGGGCCGGAAAATCCTGGAGTCAGGCAAAAAATCAGAACTGGAGAATCCCGCCAGAAACGGACAAGGAACCAAGGCCCGGGAAAATCTGCCAGAGCTAGAAAATCTCGGATCTAGGTGAAAACCCGGAGTTTGCTAAAAACTCAATTTCAATCAATTCAGGCCTCAGGGCAAGGTCAAGGCTAGCAAGACCAACATGTCAAAACCTTAAAATGATAAATCCAATGAAACCAAAGGTTAAAAGACACCAGAAAAGAGGGTCCCTATGCTAAGTGGGGCGTGTGTGCAAAAACTGCACAACAAATGGCGACTTTGCTGGGGAAATGCTCCTAAGCATTTCAATGACAAACTAGAATCAAGAACCCAAAACTCATGGTTTCAACTCAGATACCTAGCCACCATCCTAAGTTAAAACAAAGAAACTCCCAGCCATTCAAACATTTCTATACTAGGGTCAAAGTGTGTGCACATGCATGTATTACTTACCCTCAGTTGCAAGAAGAACCCAACTTGGTATGAACAGGCTACGTAAAGATTCTTACTCTAAAAGTAACCTGGATAGAGCCTCGCTGCCAGTCAGGCGTCCATAGCCCCGACGAGGTTATCGCTGTGATCCCCCTGAACATAGCTCTACTGCCAGCCAGGCGTCTATAGCCCCGGTAGAGATATTCAGATCCCCCTGATAAGTTGAATTCAAACCTCATGATTTTCAATATATATTTTTTTTCTTTTTTATTTTGCTGATATTTCTTTTCTTTTCACCCACTTCATTCAACCTGTGAACAATGAAGTCCACACTCAGGGCTGAGAACCATAGTTGCACTAGAGCAGAAAAAGATTTTTCACCTGTCCAGACCTTATAAGTATCTTTTACAACTTCAGGTATATTAAGGATTAAAGGTATAAGACCCCAATATATTTCTGTTCAAACTGACTAGAAAACCTTTGCCTCATCATAAGGAAGAATGACACAGGTTAAAGAATTCATACCATGGTATTCTAAAAAAAAATGATCAAAGTTTGTAAGGAAATACCAAGAACATTAGACCTGCTTGCCTGCCGTTACCATCTGGATGCACCTACCTATAATCCTAAAGAAAAGGACCAAAACTGAGCAGCATGAAGCCAAAACAAACAAACCAAAGGCAAACCTATTCTAACCAAACAAAACCAACCAAAGCAAAGGAAACCTACTCTAATAGGCCGAGCAAAACAAGAACAAAAGTAACCTAAACTAACTATTTACAAACAAAGAGAAAGCGACTCAAAGTGAAAATGTGTTTGGAATCTCTGCCGATGCCGGTGGTATGTCCTCTCACAGTATTGAGAGTCCTCAGACGGAAGGCATTATCTCCCAGTATTTCGGCAATCTGATACGGGCCAAGCCACAATTTATCAAATTTTCCATGACTCCCTTTCTGATCATGAGGCTTATCCCATTACAAGACAAGGTCATAAATCCTAAAGGCTTTGACTTTACCTCTCCTATCAAACCATCTCTTAACTACACCTTGATGTTTGGCAAATTTTTCAAGGGCATTGTCTCATTTTTCCTCAAGGTGCAATAATTCTGCCAACCTAGCCTCCCTTCTATCCCCTTCATCATAAAACTAATTTATAAACTGCAGAGTCGGGATCTTAAGTTGGATAGGGAAAACTGGTTCCAGACCGTACACTAAATGATAAGGAGATGTACCAATGGAGGACTTAACTCTGGTACGATCTGCCCAAAGAGCAAACCGAAGCTGGGTGTGCCAATCTTTTGGGTTCCTCTCTAACAGTTTATGGATAACAGTCAACAGGTTCTTGTTAGAGGATTCAGCTAGACCATTTCCCTAGGGATAATAATTAGATGCAAACTTCAAAACAATGCCATGATCAAAGGCCCAGTTTGAGAATCTCAAAGATGTAAAGGCAGGACCATTATCACACACAACAACAACAGGACATCCAAACCGATTGAGAATGGCAGATTCTAAAAAATCAATTACTACCTCTGATGTGCATTGCCTACAAGCAAAAGCTTCAGTCCATCTCGTAAAGTAATCAGTGATAGTAAAAATGTACCTGTGTCTCGCAGAAGATGGTGGGTTGATGGGGCCTATGAAATCCATACCCCATTGAGCAAAAGGTTTTACTTTAGTGACCAGTTGGAGCGGGAGTGTTGCACACCTTTCTCTTGTTGCTGCAGTCTGGCAAGTGTGACAGGTCCATACATGTTGATGAACATCCTTGAACAATGTAGGCCAGTAATACCCAGCCCTCAAAATCTAATTTGTAGTAGCAATAGCTGAACCATGACCAGTACCGTACTTCTCGTAGAACTCGTTTATCACTCTTTCAGCCTCTTGTTTCCCACGACACCTTAAATAAATGTCTGCGTGATTCTTCTTATACAAAACAGCTCCTTTCAACATGAAACCGTCACTTTTCAACCTTAAGGCTCGCCTCTATACTACATTAAGGTGAGCTGGAGGTCGTTGATTCAACAGGTAATACACTATATCATCATACCAGCTGTCTGGGGAAACCTCTTCAACATTATAGTTCTGAACAGATAATTTAAGGCCTATCTCTGCCATAGTCTGGGTGAGTCCTTGTCCTCTTACCAGCTTCATAGGCTAGATCTCAATGTCATACTCTTGTAACATGGTCACCCATTTAGCTCTACGCTCCCCCAATTCATTCTGCATTAGGAGTAACTTAATTGCGGAATCATGAACAATTGCAAACACCTTATTTCTAAGGATATAATGCCTAAATTTCTTCACTGCTCGAACAAGGGCATATGCTTGCTTCTCCACACTTGATTATTTCAACTCAGCATCCTTTAATGGTGCACTCATAAAAGTGATGGGATGCTCATTCCCCTCATCAAACTTTTGCGTCAGCATTCCAGCACATGAGTGGTCTGAAGCAAATGAATAGATATAAAAGGGTTTGCTATAGTTAGGACTTACCAACACTGGAGCATCAGCAATGGCTCTCTTAATCTCTGCAAAGTCCTCCTTTTCTTTTGTAGTCCATTCGACCTTGGCATCTTGTTTCAACATAGCATTTAATGGCTTCACAATCTCAGCAAATCCCGTGATGAATTTTCTGACAAAGTTAATCTTACCAAAGAAGGACTTCATCTCTTTTTTGCTGGTAGGCGGCTGAATTTTTAGGATGGCTTCCACTCTCTCTGGATCTATAGCAATTCCTTTCTCTGATATCACATGCCCCAACAGCTTTCCTTCTGTAACTCTGAAGATACACTTCTTGGGATTCAAGGATATGCCAAATTCTATGCACTTCTGAAACACTTTGTACAGATCTGAGATATGATCCCCTTTGTTCTTGGAGAACACAGTCAGGTCATCCATGTAAATGATGATGCATTTCCCTATGATGTCTTTGAAGGCAATATCCATAGCCCTTTGGAACGTGGCTCCTACATTAATAAGCCCAAATGGCATCCTCCTATAGGCAAAGGTACCCCACTTAGTTGTGAAAGCAGTCTTATGTCTGTCCTCATACTGGACCATCACTTGATTGTATCCTGAATAGCCATCCAGAAAGGACATCATCTGAGAACCGTTGACCACCTGAAGCACTTCATCCAAAGAGGGAATTGGATAATTATCTTTTTCTGATGATCTGTTCAGATTTTTAAAATCAACGGAGAGCCTAATTTCTCCATTCTTTTTTCTTACTAGAACCAGGTTTGCCACCCATGTTGAATGCCTAACAGGAAATATAATCCTGGCAGATAGCAACTTCTGAACCTCTTTCTATATGACTGGTTCCAACAATGCGTTGATAGGTCTCTGTCTCTGTCTAAAAGGCTTGGCATCGGGCTTCAGAGGTATAGTATGAGTTATGATGGATGTGTCATAGGTCTTCAAGTCTTCATAACCCCAGGCTACTATATCTGGAAAGTTGTGTAGGGCTTTGATTATACTGTCTTTCTTCTAGGGTGCATACCTTGCCAATGAAAATATTCTTAACATTGTCCTCAGTTCCCACATTGTGAGTGTCGCACTGTCCACTAATTGATTCTTTCTTTACCTCTTGTTCGTGATCTATGATCTTATCCATATCAAAAATTTGTTCCAACTGCACCATTCCCCTAGGAATAGTATTGGACTTTAGATTCAGCACACCCTCTAGATCCAATTCTGCTTCCTGAGGTTCTGTTTCATCGATGATCTGTGAAGCAAAAACATCTATATTTGTGATGAAGTCAAGAATATGTTTATCATCCTCAAATACCTGAAAGTTAGTCACATTGTCTGGGACTGATGGCACAGGAGTTAATTCAACAGTAAACTTCTTCAATCTTGATAGAGACAGAGGCTGGAGAGTACTGGCTGCTTGAGCCAGAGAATCAACAGTTTGATTCTTTTTCTGTGGGATCAGTTGGATATTAAAAGCATCAAATCCCTTAATGAGATCCCACACTCTATGCCTATAGTTGGTCATTCTCCTATCGTGATATGAATACTGCTTTCTCACTTGTTTAACTACCAACTTTGAATCTCCAAAAACTTGTAGAATCTTGACCTTTTTCTTGAGTGCCATAAGGAGCCCATGAATTAAAGCTTCATACTCTGCTACATTATTTGTACAATGAAACTGGAGCCTATGGGCAGCAAAGAAGTTTTTACCTTTTGGACTGATCAGCTCAAACCCTGCTTCAGCCCCATGCTTGGACTTAGATCCATCAAACTTAAGAGTCAAGTATTCTGCAGTGGTATTTTTCTTCATTTTGTCTTTTGGTTTATCAGTGTTAGAGGACTTCTCAATCACCGCAGGTTTCTGGCTTTCGCACTCTTCTTGAAGATTCTGCTCATCTGCCTCAACTGCTTTAACTGTCTGAGTTGGATTCATGCATTTGTGTACTTGTTTCACTGCTATTTGGCACAAACAACACTCCAACTCCGAGTGAGAAGCATTGTGGACTCTACACCAATTTGGTAAGAGTAACTCCCTAAAGCTCGTCCTCTTTCCTAGGTGAGTTTGGTTCTCCATACACTGCTTAATGAATTCCTAGAAGCTATCTAATAGGCTGATCTACCTATCCTTAGATTCTTCTTCCTTTTCATTTGATTCTGTCAAGACTTCAATAAGGCTAGACCCTGTCTCAACATCTGTAGGCATCGAGTGTAGCATCAACACCTCTTCTGCATCTAATTCTTCATATTGAGCCGATAGCAGGTAATTTCCCATTCCAACCTCTGATATCAGTACTTCTGTTGAAGTCTTTTGGTATTCTATAATCATGTACTTCATTCGGGGTTCTCTCTCAATCCTGATTTGATTAGGCACTCCCTTCCATGGAAGCCACATGTGAGAGTGGTCAGTAGACACATATCCATTCAAAGCCTTGGTGAACTCTCTTCCTAGAATCAAACCATATGCATCAGGAATATCGGCTACCTGGATATTGATAACCTGTTGAATCTTTAGATCAGAGGCTATCTACATCTGGATCATGTTAAGTTCTCCTACCACACTCACTTCAGTTCTGTCCAATTGAGTCACCTTCTTTTGGGAGTCAGCAGGTGTAATTCCTAGGGCTCTATAAACTCCGAATGGCATCACGTTGGTGGAAGCACCCGAATCCAACAAGCAGTTATGCAAATTCTTCCTGAATATACGGACAAAGATCATAAATGGTGGGGTTTCTGTCTTTCCTTGAAACAAAGTGGGCTGAGTATCCACCTGGGCTACCTGAGTCCTGTCCTTTTCTTTTCCTTTATCTCCCGGAGGCGGGTTGGTCCTAATTTGGGTCTGATTTTGTGTATTCATAGGCTGAAAACTGGAAGTCTGGCCGACATGTTCACCAGAAGACTTATCTAATAACTTTGAATTTGCATCATAGGTACCTAAGACAGCCTTCCTAATTGCAGGGAACCTTAACAACTCAAATGCAAAAAGATTTACCTTTAGTTTCTTGAATTCCTCTGCTACATATGAAGCCATCTGCTCCTCACTCATACTAGTAGAGACTTCCTTAGATGGTTCCTCCACCTTATCCTTGCTAGCTTAGACAGCCTTTTCCTTCTGTGGTTCAGTTCGAGCATGTCTGTCCTTTGAAAGGTACTGCTTGGAGACATGTGGATAAGATGGGTTGTTACTAGCATTAGGATCTAGAGGAGTACTGAAGTTGTTGGGAGGAATGGAAGTGGTGAAATGTCCTCCAGGCTGTGGACGTCTATGAGGCATATCCCTCAATCCTTGTCTCTGAAACATCTATATTTCTTCAACATAAGCTTCCTCCTGATCGAGGGGGCCATTATCATTCATTTCTTCATTGAATAGCTGGACAACTTTATCTCCATTACAAATCTGATATGTTTCGACTTCCTGGGAATCAGGTTCTTCTGGTACATTTTCCTTGCTGGCTGGAAAAAGAGCATGATTCAGTACCAGCATAGGAGAATCATAGGAATTAGAAGGAACAACCTCCTATCCATTCACATTGTTCTCTACCTCATATTGAAAAATAGAGGCAGTAGTTTGGAACTCTAGACATTCCAATTCTGAATGCTGACTTGTCTTGTGGAGCCTGCACCATCTTGATAGAGCTGCTTCAGCTAGATACACACCAGTAGGAGGCTTATCTTGACTGACTGGTTGGTTTGTAGACTGATTAACAATCTGATTGGCAGGTTGATCCAATGGGGTAGGGACTCCTCCATTATTAGGCCCTGTATTCCAAGTTCTATTATGTCCTTGTGGTGGCCTTTTATCAAATCCTGATCCACTTCCTTGGCCTCTATCAAAATTCTGCCTCCTTTCATTATTGAAACCTCTGTCATTGTTGTAACCCCTATCCTGATTATACCCTCTGTCATTGTAGAACCCTCTGTCATTACGCTGTCCCCTATCAAAATTTTTTCCTTGTGAAAACTCTCTGTTATGATTAGATTGCATTCCCTTCTGGGCAACTTGCAATTGACTATTCTGATTTCTTAAGTAAGTCACCTCTAGATTTAGCTTCTTTATTTGCTCAGCCATTTCATCAATCCTCTCCCTATTGGGATCTTGGTAAGGGATCTGGTTTAGGTTATTCTGAGGGGGGATAGGCATTGTGGTGGATCCCAAAGACTGATGCAACACCTTAGAATTCTGCAAATAAGCAAGGAAGCTATTCGGCTGTGTTTGATACATTGGCTAATTAACTTGCTGTTGAGGGAAGTTTGCCACAGGAGAGATCTAGCTCATGGGATGACCAGGGTGTGGTACCATAGGTAATTGAGGAACTGGGTTCATGATTGGGGTATGATTGGTGAGAGCCTGATTTACTACCTGAATCTTGTTGGGATGTGCAACTGGTCCCAAAGAAGGTAATAGCCCAGTCAGGTGTTGTCTCAAATCTGTACTAAGCTTGACAGCCTCTGTATAAGCATTAGTTAGGGTACCTAGAGGGTTGGGTCTCCATTTCAAAAAGGTTGCTGTTAGGCTATCTAGAGCTTCATAATAGACTCCTAGGGCAATACCATCATCCAGAACATATGGGTCTTGTAATCTGGTGAATGCACGGTGGAATCTATTATTGAAACTGGCTATCAGTTCATTAACCTCTCTCTTAACCTTAATGAACTGCAGGTATAGCTCATTGGCACTGATGGGAATTCTGAATTTCTATAAAAAAGACATTTTCAAGATCATTCCAATTAAGGATTGAGCCAGCAGGGAGATGGTTATACCAGTAAAAGGCTTCTCCTCCTAGTGAATAAGGGAACAACCTACAGGCAACATCCTCATGAACAATCCCTCTATCTTTGAGACAAGTTTGAAAAATCCTTAGGTGTTCTTTAGCAGTCCTGTTTGGGTCATTAGCATAAAATTTTGAACAGAAGTGCTCAGGGTTTTTGTGCATAATATTGTAGGCTTGGAAGAATAGGGGCGACGGGTTATTGGAAAGGAAAGCCATTGGTAAAAGTGGGGGTGGCAGTTGTGGTTGGTTAATCATAGGCTGATGCTACTGAATGGGAACCTCTTCAGGGATGGGTATGGCTTCAACTTCAGGATGTGAAGATATGGATGATGTTGGTGAAGGGATGGGTGATGATAATTCTCCCCTTTCTCGAGTCCATCTTGACCTAGCGTAGAACTGTAACTCCTGTAAATCTTCCTCTCCTATGGTAGATCTGGTATTTCTCCTGTATCTCTCTGGAGAGATGGCGTTCAAGAAATGATCCAGTGTGCTCATTCATGCCCTCCTTCTAGCGCCAATCTATTGATGGTCTTTTCTGCACAGCAACAACTCAGACAAAATGCAATATTCTATCTCTCTTGAAAGGTTATTCTAAACAATAAATTACTAAAAATTACCCCAAGGTCTCTCAGGTGTTAGGTCATAACAGTGCATAAACAGCTCAGATAATTATGTGAAAATGTTGGTAATCATAAAGGGACCTTACTACAAGCAAACTGTATCTTTCAACTTATCAGATCTGATAATATGATGATCTTAAATCCTAAATCTAACCATATGATAAAGAAATAGCAAAAGATAAGGGCGCGAGGATATAATAGAATCTAAACTACTCCTAGAATGAACAATGTAAACAACAGATATTTGGAATGGACCTATCTCAACTAACCAGTTCCTGATCGACCCACAATGCAATCTTACAAGAACTATGCAATCTTCTAAGGTATTTAAATTTTCAAATCATAGACTTGCATCTACAATTGAACTTAAGCACATTAAATATATATAGTCCAGGTTGACTTCACTAGCCTACTACAATAAGATAGTTACTGGGAGTATAGACCAGAGATAGCTACAAACATTCCAAATATGAAATCATAAACATCATACATCCAACTGAAACTGATTTATTTCTAAATACTAAACCCTAGATTTCTAAGAAATTTGAAAGATAGAACAAAAGAATCACGCAAGATGAAATAACACAAGAGATTGCACCAGGAAAACCACAATGTCTTCAATTGTATTAATCACCAAGATGCTACAACAATTCAACTGTTCTGATACAGAATTTGCTTCAAGAAACTAAATATTACTTCTAAGGAAAATGCTCTAACTATCGCTCACTTCTCTACTACTGTCTAGCTAATGTCTAACCCTTTACAATGAGGCAAAAATGCCTATTAATAGCAAATCCCAAGGTATGTCGGCCCAGCCAAACATTTTTACAAAATAATAAAAATCTGCCAAAATAGGTCGGCCAAGGAAAAACAAACTAAGGCACGCATTAAATGCCATCATCCAAGTCAGCTTTGACACAATCCCCAAGGAAGTCCAGTCCAATGCATGCCCTATGATAATAGGGAAGCACAAATCTTGAAATGAGCATTAACTATTACTCCCTTTATCTTTCTTCTGAATTGATGACCCTTGGACCTTCAAGAATACTCCATCCAACTCAACAACCGGTGGCAATGGCAAGACCTTGAGTCTGCATTTAATTGAGTCTATTTTTTCTTTGGACCACTCAATAGTCTTGTTCTAATCTTCCCTACTGGCCATATATCTATCGATCACTGCCATGTAGGTGGCTGCATCATCAAGTAGGTGGCCAGTGACAACTCCATCAGAATCCGGGGCATAAATTTCATGCCACCACTCCTTCAATTGTTCCAAGCTCAGATATTTGGGAGCTATCCTCTTCCTCCCTGTCATTACCTCAAAGAAAGCAATGCATCCATCATAGATCACAGTAAGCTCTCCGTCAATTGACTTCCTTCATTTCTGTATCTTCTTCAGAGCCTTCTGCCTGATCTTCTTAGGTGGCGGAGGAGCATCTTCTTCTTCCGCTTTCTCCATCTCCTCCTCATTAGAGGACTTGCTAAGTGTCAAGGTCTTCCACCTTCGCTTCCCTTTCAGTTTCCTCTTTGTTTCAGGTTCAACTCCGTTGGGACCCCTGACCTTGATCTTGAACAGTGAGGTCTTCACTGTTTTCCCTTTGGGGTCATCTTCCCCGGATTCCTCAGAAGTAGACATGGGGTTGAGATTCCCCATCAATTCAAAAGTACAAGCTATCTTTGCATTCTCCAATTCCCAAATCTTATGTTTCACCCAAGAAAGAGTTAATTTCATCACAGGGGCCATTAGGTCCTCCAATTCTGTAATCTCATCTTCATTCCAGTTAATATCTTCGGCTAGCCTGTCTTTCACTGCCTCATAGGCGTGGTCCTGCACCAGATTTCCGTCATCATCCAATTGATCCGGGATTAACTTGACGTTGTATTGCCTAATTGCTTCCACAGGGAGCCTGGAGTATCTTTTCTTTCTCGCCTCAAGGTCATCTTTGATATTGACCCAATAATCTTCTAAGTCCTTTTTATGCCTATACTCCCTAGTGGCTTTCTTCTGTGCTTCTCCTGTTATATCAAAATTCATCCTTTTAGAATGGAAGGAGAAACCATATGCGGCCAGTTCCTCCCCTACGGTGTGAGCTGATTGAATAGAAGGACACATCTCCGCCACACCAATCCCGAGAGGGAAGTCTCCTCCGAAGCCTATCTTGTGTTTCTCCCTCTTCACCACAGCATCAAATTCAGATTTGTCTCACAACTTCCAATAGCACAATGTGATCAGTGGGATACCGAGGCAACCTATAAGGGGCAACCGGGCATCCATCAATCCTGAGGTAGGTGAAGGTAGGGAACTGGATGAACCAGGCTCCATAGTTCTTTATTAGCCCTTTGGCTCCATCGGATAACCTCATGTGCTCAACATTCTGGAGTGTCTAGGTAATATGCATTATGAACGCATCATTGGCCCTTCTGTAATCTTTATGCCCCAGATGCAACTCCGGATAAACCTCATAACTTATATTATGTCCAATTGTTCCCCTCGGATTCAGACCTTTGTATGGGTAGGAGATGGCCAACACATACACTACATACGAGGACTTGGTGAATTTGTTTGCCTCCAGGACATTCCTCAATTGTCTATCAATCTCGACATTGATGAGTCCTGCCCAGTGATAGTTAGTCCCCTACCCAATTTTGGTGATCACATGGACCATCCAACTCTCCAACACCCCTGCACTTTTCAATCCTGCCACCCTGCTTAGAAGTGTGATGGCATCATATACATCTAACCTGAACTTTAACATGTGCAGCTGCTTGGGCAACTTCGAATGATGGGATTTTGGCTTCTCTAGCCATGAGTTGATTATCTGTTGAGCCTTGACTGGCTCATTCTCATAATAGGTCCTGGCAGTGTCAATATTCAAGGAACACACTAAAGGAAGATCCAGCATGCTGAAAGCTTGTGCAATAGAGGCTAGACTAAAGTTGGCCAAGACCCTTCCCTCGGTGCTAACCACCCGCTGTGTATCAAAATCATACTGTCTAGCACATTCCAAGATTAACTCATAACACTGGACCACTAGAGGGAAACCTGCCACATGCACCAATCCGGAGTTCATCATCCCTTGCCTCAGGGCTGACTAATCCTTCTCGGTCGTTCTCTGCTTAAACTCCTCATATCTCCAGGCCCCAACAGTGGTGTCAGATACGTCAACCCACACAGAAGACACTTTGCTTTCGGGGAGCTGGTTCTTCATGTCTAGTCTCAATCGTTCGGTCTCAGAAATGGACGATGCCCCTGCGCCACCCTTAGACTTTCCAGCAGTAGGTTTACTTGATTCGGCCTGCACATCCAAAATCATCATTAGTATTCAATTGTTATGTCTATTCCAATCCAAAAGGTTAGCACAAATCATATAAATCAATCAAAGTCCATTGCCAACTGCTAATCCTTTGAGATCCAGAGAAATCATGCAAACCAGGAAAACACCGTCGGGGTGGAATTTTGAAGAAATCCAACCCAGATGGATTCCTGCTGCCAAAGCATTATTAGTCAGATAAATCTTTAGTGCATATGAAAAAATCAGAAAATAATCATGGAATTCACTTATTAGCAACAAGAAATAAGCATTAAACAATCGTTCCATTAATCCTATCATCGAAACATTAAAAAGGACACCACCAAACAGGAAATCCAGAAAAATCCGGATGGAACAGATTTTCGCGGATAGCTTAGAATGTTCCGGCAATAACCTCAATCCATGGAATAAGCCCAAACCGGGAAAATCCGAAAGCAGCGGAATTCCGCGACGACCTCGGAAACCCGAAAATGGCGAAACGCGAAGCAAAATTCAAATGACCACGGGATCCTCCCTTCCTGAGTTCTAATGGTTTCGAAACTAACAATAATCAACAAACTCAGGACGCCAAGGACCTCTAACCCCCAAAACTCTCAAAGGATGAATCCCTATATCAAAATAATGATTCCCTAATCTGAATAACCCGACCTCCGCCATTAAAACCAGAGCAAGCTTTAAGGTTTAAAGTATCAGCTAAAGATTTACCTAAAGCACTCGAATCATCACAAAATGGGAAGTTGACGTGATACAGGGACAAAATCGCTCAAGCAAAATGAAACCTTCGTTCTGGGCTGAACACCGAGGGAAACCCCCAACTTCGCACCAAAAGCAAACTTTGCACTAAAAAGCAAGCAATCTAACCGAGGACCCTGTCTAAAGGATACATACACCATCTCATGGATAAATAGAGCTCATAAGGCATGTGAAACAGGGTTCTACAACAAAAGATGGGTCAAACCCCGACTCTACAAATATGAAATCAAAATCAATCAAGGACCAACCCAAAACTAACAATATCCAATGCAGAAACCCTCAATCACCACGCAAGCAAACAGAAGGGCAATGATAACATACCATGGATCAATGCGGATGAAGTTCGGGCTTGAAAAGATGACCACGCAGCAAACGAACATGTCCAAGCAATAAAACCCAGACACCGGCACCCAAACAATCCTCACGCAAACGAATCAAGATCGATTCTCAAAGCTCAAATGGAAAACTTAATCGCCAGAGCAAAACAAGGGAGCAATGAAATTAGAATGATGGTTGAAATACCCTAAATCCGCCCTTATACCCATCTGAGCAAAGGTACCTTGACCATTAATGCGCAACAAGACATTTCTGACAAATCCAAAAACCCGAGCCCAACACAGAGTTTTAGAAAATCCTAGGACACGCGGAAACACAGATTTCGCGGAAATGCAGAAACTGGGGAAATGAGGAAGATCAGGATTTTAAAGTAGACCAAAAAAATCCGCCAGGGTCGAAAAATCCTGGGATCAAGCAGAAACCCGAAATCGGAGAATCTAGCCAGGAACGGACAAAGAACCAGGGCCCGGGAAAATCTGTCAGAGCTGGAAAATCCTGGAACTAGGTGAAAACCCGGAGTTTGCTAAAAACTCAATTTCAATCAATTCAAACCTCAAGGCAAGGTCAAAGCCAGCAAGACCAACTTGTCAAAACCTTAAAATGATAAATCCAATGAAACCAAAGGTTAAAAGACATCCCGAAAGAGGGTCCCTACGCTAAGTGAGGCGTGTGTTTTAAAAACTGCACAACAGGTTCAAACGGTTCGCGAATCAGAGTCCCAAATCAAAAGTTATGGCCCTGGGAAGTTGGCACACTTTCTAGAAGATACAATTGCAAATGTTATTTTGAAATTTGAATTTCAAGTTGTAATTGGTCGGCACCAAACCGCCTAAACTCAAATTTGAATGTTGTTTTGGCTCCAAACTAAAGAGGAGCTCTATTTATGGTCAAGTTTCTAATTTTTGGGTAACTTTTTGGGGACAAGTTCACATATTGTGAAAGGGTGATTCTATAGCTTTCTGTAACTTGCATGTGTTGTAAAACTTGGGGATTTGAGATCCTCTACATGTAAGAAGCTCTGTTTTTTGAATAATAAAATTATTCTCTTGTTTGTGGGTTATTTTTTGTGTCTCGGGCTGTGCCGTCATCAAACTTGAAGTTCAAATTAGAAACCCACCCATAAATAGAGCTCCTCTTTAGTTTGGAGCCAAAACAACATTCAAATTTGAGTTTAGGCAGTTTGACCCTAAAAAATTACAACTTGAAGTTCAAATTTCAAAAGAATATTTGCAATTGTATCTTCTAGAAAGTGCGCCAACTTCCCAGGGCCATAACTTTTGATATGGGACTCTGATTCGCGAACCGTTTGAACCGTTGGAAAAATATCGAAGCCAATAATGCGCTTGAAATCCACTATGCCAATTTTGGCAAGTTTCTGGGCCGATCCAGGAACTCTAAGTGCCTCAAATCCAACTCAGAAGATTTTTAGGTGCAAATCTAGGAAACTAAAACTACAATATCTTTCAACCCAGGAATAGAAAATAAAAACCATAAATTAGGAATTTCATTATGACGAAAAGGGTATCCAAAAATGTAAAAACATCTAAAAACTGAGAAACTTGAAATTTAACTATTTTTGGTTGATGCAAGATTTCCCTTACACCACTGGATGTAGACACCCAAGGTAATTTGAGAAGTGACCCCGTCACATCTCAGATGGTGGAGGAAAACCCAAATGGTTGACCTCTGCCTTAGGCAACTAGGATGAATCTTCAATAGGTATTTCTTTCTATTTCACCAGATATTCTTCATACTGCCTGTTCCTGGTACTCCTTCCCACATGACTATCCAGGATTTCTTCAATCTTCTTTTCTGAAGTAGGTGCTGGAATCCCACACTGTTCTGTCGTTGGTACTTCCTCTGCACTACCTTCATGATACTCTATCAAATCTGAAATGTTGAACATAGGAGAAATGTTGAATCCATCCGGAAACTCTACCTCATATGGATTCCCTGAATCATGCCTCTTCAAAATTTTACAGGGACTAAACTTCTTCATCTTCAATTTGTTATATGTTCCCACTACAAACCTTTCATTCCTCAAGTGGACCATCACTTCATCACCAATCTGAAACTCCTTATACCTCCTCTTTTGATCTGCCTTAGCCTTATACTACATATTCATCTTGTTAATATGTTCTCTTACCTTCTCATGTATATTCTTGATGTGTTCTGCAAAATCTTCAGATTCAACACTTATTTTATTCTCGTGGTTCATCTTCCTCAATTCTGGAGCTATTCTGGGGCTACCTCCATACACAATCTAGATTGGTGATCTACCAGTGCTTCTGTTGACATAATTGTTGTAAGAAAATTTTGCCTGGGGTAAGATCAAATCCTATCCCTTGGGTTTATCTCCTACCAAACATTTCAGTAGGTTACCTAGACTCCTGTTAACAACCTCTGTCTGCCAATCTGTTTGTGGATGGTGTGTAGAACTGAACATCAACTCTGTCTTCAGCTTCTTCCACAAGGTCCTCCAAAAGTACCCCACAAATTTGGTGTCACGATCTGAAACAATACTCTTTGGCAGACCATGTAGCCTCACCACCTCTTTGAAGAACTAGTCAGCAATGTGAACTGCATCATGGGTCTTCTGACATGGAATTAAATGTGCCATCTTCGAAAACCTATCTACCACCACAAAGACTGAATCATTCCCTCGTTGTGTCCTTGGAAAACCAAGAACAAAGTCCATACTTATATCCTCACATGGCCTCTCTGGTACAGGTAAGGGCTGATATAAGCTTGTATTCTAGCTCACTCCTTTAGCCATTTGACATACCCTATAGCTTTGTACAAACTTCTTCACATCCTGTGACAACTAAGGCCAATAATAATGCTCACTGATAATGGCAATGGTCTTATCCTGATCAAAATGTCCTGCCATTCATCCACTATGCTTCTCCTTTATCAGGTTATCCTTCATGGAACTCCTCGGGATACACAATTGACTTCCCTTAAATAACATGCCATCCTGGATTATGAAATCCAGCCACCTTGTCCTGTCCACTATAACAAGTTCCTTGCAAGCTTTCCAAGCCTCTGCGAAATCAAGATCTTCTGCTTATAGTGTCTTAAGTTCATTGAACCCAAGCACTTCAATCTGCATCTCTGTCATCTATGTATGCCTCCTACTTAAGGAATCTGCAACCCTATTTGACTTCCCACTCCTATGTTTCAAAACAAAGGTATAACTCTGCAAAAACTCTACCCATTTCATATGCCTTTGATTTAATTTTCCCTAACTATTTAGGTACTACAAGGCCTGATGATCAGTATATAGAACAAATTCCTTCAGAAACAAATAATGTCTCCATTTCTTTAATGCTTGCACTAATACATAAAATTCTTGATCATATATAGAATACTTTCTGTAGACACCTAAAAATGACCTAGGCCTGCAAGCTTTATTTTTACCACTTTCGTCCTAGCATAATTAAGACATTTAATTATGTCTTTGGTCCACATTCGACTATTGATTAAATAATTCATGATTATTTAATTAATTCATGTCCTTTCATTCCTTTGATTATTAAATAAATAAATTTATTTATTTATTAAATACGTCCATTAACTGTCTAAGTCTTTCTTTAATTAAATAAATTTCTTAATTTATTTAATTTCCCTTCTCCATTTAATTATCTTTGATTATTAAATAAATGAATTTCATGTATTTATTTAATACGTCACTAACTATCTTAATTAAATAAATTGATTAATTTATTTAATTAATTGGTCTTATCTTCTAAATTAAATAATTAAATTTAATTATTTAATTGCAATTTCATATTCTTCTCATTTTAAATAAATTAAATTATTTAAAAGGTCATGTCAATCTTAACTGTCAGTCCCTTTTTGATAAATAATCTGAAAAAGATTATTTAGTATCTCATAAAATCCATAATTTGAATTAATTTAATTCAAATTAGTAACTAATCTTCCAAAAATCAAACAATCAGGCAGATTCTTGATTTTCCAAATCTTATCTTCAGTCCAAATCTTATCTCTTTGATTTTTCGAATCTTGCAAATTAGGCAATCTTATCTTTTTGATTTTTTGAATCTCGCAAATCAGGCAATCTTTATCTTATTGATTTTTCGAAAATCTTCATTTTCTAATTAATTTGTCTCATTTATTCTCCACCGTCAATCCAATTTTATTCTGACCATTCGATTAAGGATTTTTCCCTAACCCTAATTAGGGATTGTCAAATTAAATCTTTTCCTTTCATTTTAGGTTCTTGTCATTGATTTATCTCGTCCGTCCGTTCGAAATGGCCTTTTCTATAAAATGCCCTTTCCTTCTCATTTTTCATATCTTGACATTTTATGTAATTACTATAGGCATTTTTTTACTCTTACTTATTCATTGTCATAGGCATTTGATTAATATTGGCATTTATTCTAGGCATAGGCATTGACTTTTAGACATTGGCAATAGTCATAGGCATATCAAATCCTTTGAATCTTGTTGTAGGGCTTAGGCATTTTAGATTGCTCAAAGTACAAATCTAAGGGCAACATATAATCCAACAAGTAAGAAGGTATTACGAAAGGGAATCATGGAGGTATTGATGATCAGGTATACTTGTTCTTTTATTTACTTCCTTTGTGTTTCGTAAAGATCTTTGGGTTTGATTATTATTCATTGTTTATTGCTAACTCTCATAATCCTTAGAAAACCCTTGATTACATTGGTGAACTCGACATTTTGGACAGAAATTTGTGTGTGTTTTTGTTTGTTTTCACTATTTTGCAGGTTACAGCCAAGACATCATACAAAATCCCGTCACCTTCATTCGAGCACAGAAAAATGGGCGAATAAAAGATTTTCAAACGTTTTCTGGGTTTTGTGGATCTCGATCTTAGCTTTCTAGAACATCAAACAGTTTTAAATTTTGTTAATATTTGACAAAGTTATGGCTATTTTAGTGATCACTATTTTTTTTAATTTCATTTTTAAACCCGCGTTTTTCTTTTGTCTATAACTTTCTTTTTGTGCAGAATCGTGAAAAATATTTTCTGGGTTTTGAAGATTAAATATTCAACTTTCCATGGATATCTACCACTTGAAATTTTGTTACGTTTGGAGGAAGTTATCACTATTTCAAGTTTGCTGTTTTCATTTAAGTTTTTTATTTTTTTTATTTTTATTACTAATCTTTTCTGGTAGCGTGTGGCGATCCCTATTCGTGTGTCGAAGACCATTGCATAAGAGACTAGTAATATTCATTGTTTGCAGATTCACATGTCAAAGAAAGAATAAACAAACTTTGTGCTTGTTTTTCTTAGATTAGCAAACATTTGATTTTGGTGCTTATAAAACGAACTCATGTCTTCTATGCTTGATTGTGGTTGTGGGATGGTAGGTGAGTATGCTCTCACTTGGTGAAAACTTTGTGATCAGAAAACCAGACCCATCTTTATTTGTTAATTACCCTTCACGATTTGGTATATCGGAGTATCCTCTCCCCTTGCGCATTCGTGTGATCCTGGGTGTAAGAGAAACGGTTACTGACTCTAGAACTTGGGCCTGTTCTGGTGGGAAAAAGTACTCACCCCAGGACGACTCAGACCGGTAGCACCCTGACACCGAGGGACTTCCAGCTGGTATATAAAAGTGGGTTCTTGGGGAAAGCCCAAGAATCACGAGCATGGTTCCGACGAGATGGATCCGAAAGGGGACTCTCGCCGCATGGATCTCGCCCCACGAACGGAATGCCTGAATTAAAAACCTCTTGTCTTAGTGTCCAACCGTTCTATTGGCCGTTGCTTGGTATAGTGCAGGGTACAGTATCATGCCTGAAGACATTCACTACTGATCCCCTTGAGTAGAGATAGCAATTCTTGGGATGTCACTACCCAAAGAATCTGAATTTGGTGTGCTCGAATGACGTTAATGAGCTGTGGAGGGGAGCCAATGCCACCAAAATTCTAAGCTATCCGCTCTCGAGAAGGAAAGGTGTTTATCACCAATCCAGGATATATCGATGGGCTATACCAAGTATACAAACCCTTGGCCTATCGGCCTTTTAGGATTGTACTTGTCTTATGTGTGTTTGTTTACACCCAAAACTTTGTGCTTGTCAAGTGCTTGTTGGATTTTTTTCAAAACAATATACACAATATTCACAAATCTGGACAAAAATAGTTGACCTTGGACAACTCAGACTTTTCAACAAGACATTAGAAAACAATCTCAGTCCTCATTTTGAACTTAGACTTTGCATTGTTTATCTTAGTCATCATTTTGAACCTAGACATGGCATTTATAACATCAAGTCCTTAGTCAAACATCGTCATCTTAGTCCTCATATTGGCCTTGACAACCTTGTCATCTTGCATTAATCATTTTCTTAGGAAAATGTCATCATTATCTTACATTGTCATCCTTTATTCCAAAAATACAAAAAAATTAGTGGCATAACTTGTCATCTTAGTCTTCATTGTCCTTTGGCATTAGTCATTTTCTTTAGACAACATTGTCATATTGCATCCCTTATTGTCAAAAATCCAAAAACATAGTCTTGCATTGTTATCCTTTATTCAAAAAAATCCAAAAAACATAGGCTAGTGTCATCCTTGCATTTAGTTGTCATTCTCATCATTCTTGCTTGAGAAAATCCCTTTTACAGTTGAGACTAGGCTTCAAAGACAACAACGACAAATGACAAACTTTGGATAAGATTCTTATCCCAACATCGACAATAACACTTACGACATGAACAAACATTGGACCTTTTCTGACCCATTTCACAACATGAACATGCAATCTTCCATGAACATGCCATCTTCATCACAAAACATTTTTGAGCCATTCATAGAAAGAGACCAAAATGGACGAGCATATTTCAAAGACATAGAAGCTGCAAAGCAAAATCCTGATATATTCTCCTTTGTAAAAAAATTAGTCTTACGTGATCCTCAAAAGTATCTAGCCATGCTTTTGGACTTAGGGGCTAAGTTACCACAAGGATTTGGCATAAATTCTTTGCCACCATCCATCTACCCTCACAATCAACAGTCACTTGACACAAATCCTGCCATTAATTCGCAACAAACGTCCACTTATCACCCTTATCCTAACCTTGACAAGGGAAGCCAACTGCCCACTAGTCCATTCCAAACCTCCACATCATATTTTGACCCTTCACCTATCAATCCCGTCCAAGCCTACATCCCTTATCAACTATCTACCAACTCATGTCAAGTCCCCACATCATACCACACCAATCCAGTCGAAGTCTCCATGTCATATCCTTCTCCTTCAATAATTAATCCAGTCCAAGACTCCATGATGTATTCAGTCCAAGATCCCATGTCATATCCTAGTCCTTCACATACTAGTCTAGTCCAAGTTCCCACGTCCTATCCTAGTCCTTTGGTCATTAATCCTTTTCAAGTCACCCCCTCACAAGCCACATCTAGTCATGAAAATTCTATCATAGTCCAAAGTCAAATCCCATTTAATAAACTTGAGGATACATGTCAAAATGAAAGCCTAAAGCATAACCTTATAATGTCACCCTCATGTCAAGAACAAGGTAGTCCATCCCATGACCCTATCTTAAACTCCATTCAAAGAGTCCCTCAAGACAATCATGACATCCAAAACACACCTATCCATGACAACCCCATCTTTGAACAAGACCCTACCATTGACCAAGAAGTCCAAATCCATGACAACCTCATTTTTGACCAAGACCCTATTGTTGACCAAGAAGTCCAAAATGATCCACTCGACCTTTACACCATTTATGATCAAATACTTTTCAATCCTATACAGGCCTCGACTATTGACAGTTTCCAAAATGAGACACTTGCCTCCATGGGACACATAGACGATATTCCTCAAGCACAAGAGTATTCCAATATGGACATATTTGAAAATAATCAAGCTATAGCTGAATTTACTGGACTCTATGACACTGACCATAATGATGGCTTCGACATTGCCTTGGAAGCACCAACAGAATTATTTGAACCTGACATGTCACATGATCGACCAAAGACATCGGTCAGGAATATGTCCAACATGAAAATGAAGCTAAGACACTTTTTATCAACTAGGGTCATCTTATCTCTTGTCAAAGCGGCTTTCTTGCAGATGAAAATATTACGAATAGTGTCCATAGACATCATGATGGGCTAGCATCTGCTTTCAAAACAACAAATACCCCATCACAATTAGAATCACAAAGCATGCAATATCAAGGCAAAGGACTAGGCATACATGAGCAAGGCATTCTTGAACCAATACAGCTTCAGGAAAATTATAGACATCAAGGTCTTGGCTATTCCTCAGACAGCAAATCAAACGATGTCAGTGGTACCTCCTCGATACTGGGGGCAACCTTGTTAGATACAAATGTCAAAATGGAGTCCATGAGAAATCCTTGTCATAAGATTGCTGCCAACACCCCCTCCACCCACACCATCAACTGTCATTTTATGATGAATCAACCTCCCCTTTGGAACCAACAAAAACAAAAGTCTTACAAGTCAAAAGATCAAAATCAATTGTCAAAGACCATTGAATCAAACAAAAGGACAAGTGGACAAATGAAATTAAAATGGATCCCAAAGAAAAATGGATCAAACAAAGACATCAAGTCAAATACAAAAGTCAATCACAATGTGGAGCCACAAGACAAGAGGACTCCCACATATAACACATGTCCACCTCCTTCAAAATGGTCATTAATCAAGGCATATAAAAGTGTTGGTTCCAAACACCATCCCTTCAAAATCTATCATCCATCATCCAAAGTTTGGAAAATAAAAAGTCATTCATCCAAATGTCCAAACAACCTTTCCACATCTACCATCATCTGTCATAATCCTACATCTCGCCTAAAGTCCAAAAATTCTACATCACAAATCTGTCACATCATGGCAGCAACTCTTTACCACAAGGACTCTCATGGCACTCTATTGCGATGTGCGTATTTTGATAAGGCCAACTCTAGTATCAGAAAGGATCACAAGGACATTGATCAGTTGTATAAAAGTGCTATGATCCTGACAAGACAACTCCTTCAGCAAGGTCATTTTTGGCATATCATGGCACCAGTCTCTACATCGGCACCGTCAGTGGATTCAGAACAGTCAGTGGTTATCTAAAGCATCCAGGCTATCCACATATCAGAAATACAAAAAAATTAAAAAATTAAAAAATCGTCACCCTGATGAAAACCTAGCAAACAGGCATCTTGATGACACAAAAAAAATCAAAAATTCAAAAAAATAGTAAAGAGAAAAATTTCATCCAATGGTGAAAACCTGGCAAACAGGCGCCCTGGATAAGTACCATGATGAAAACCTGGCAAACAGGCATCATGTGTAAAATAAATCATCCATGTGGACTCTTACACTTGGGGGCAAGTTGTCTCATCTCCTAGGCCTTCCTCTTGGCATTGCCATTTGACCATTTAATCCATATCATTCCCACCTATCTTGGTCTTGACATAAAACTAGCACACATAAATCATGCTTTGGGAAAACTCTTGACATGTCTATCCTTCAGTCATACACGATTCACGAAACATCATGTCATTCACCGTCATAGTCTTATTGTCCTTATATGACATAGTCCTTGAAAATCATATGACAATTCCCTTAGTCTCATGTCTCCTATCCTTTACCAAGGCCACCCCCTATCCTTTCACGCCTATCACCTATCTTGGCTTTCCTTTGTCAAATAATCTAAGGATAATCATCATCCCATCTAGTCCTCACCAATTCATTCCAAATGCAATGAGTCTTATCCATACAAGCACATTATCCAAAATTTTACGTGACTACATTCCTGGCCCAGCTGTAGACCTCCATACTTTCGTCACATTATCGTCATTGTCCTCACGTTGTTTCGGGATGCTTCCTTCCCACGTCAAACAACATTGTCATCACCTATCAATTGGTATTCAGCTTGACTAGGGGCACAATCATGTTTTTCCTTGGATTCTCATGTGTAGGCATCAATTATTTGCATTTGTCGTGATCCTCTTAAATGTCAAAATCCAAAAAAATTATAAAATGACAAAAAGACCAAAAACATCATAAAATGTCTTGAAAAAAGACCAAAAATATCATAAAATGTCCTAAAGAAAGACAAAAAAAATCATAAAACGTCTTGAAGAAAAACACAAAAATATCCAAATCAATGTCAAAATCCTAAAAATGGATTCAAAGTCAGTCATATCAGTCAGTCCATGTCATTGTCGAACTACGTTGTCTCTGCGCATTTGCTACGTAGGCAAGGCCATCGGTCGATGAGTCCCCGAGACATTAGGTCAGTCCTTTTAGGTTCGTCCAAATAAAATCATGGCATTTGTCACAATCGTCAGATCGATCAAATAAGTCATAGTCAAACTCAGACACAAGATAGTCATTCAAAACGTCAATGTCAAAATTGGTTAAAATCAAATAACATAAGCCAATCAATCATACAGTCAACATCAGTCAACTTGCCAAAATATATTAGTCAAAACAATGTCAATCTTGTCACTCTTTGGTTCTCTTCAAGATGTGTCCTTCTTGGAGTTAGACCTCATCAAAATGTCCTTTGCCTTTTCAGGATGTGTCCTTCTTGACAATAGGCCCTGTCAAACTGTCAACACCGTCAAATTGGTAAAACTCTTAAACTGTCAAAACTATCAAATCGACAAGAAATCAATCTTTGGAAAACAAACATTGGCAAACAAAATAAAATGGCTGTTAATCTTTTTGGTCTATCTTGTCTTATCTTTTGACTATCTTGGCTATTTTGTCTTATATTTTTATTGTCTTGTCTTTTGGTCATGTTACTAGCTACCTCGAGGATGTCCCATGAAGGATTTAGAGGTGCGATGACGTCTCCTGGCCTATTTTATTTTCTTTGACTGCTGTCTGTAGATTATCTTAACAAAAAGACTAGGGCAACTTTGCCCTTAGTATGAGTTAGGACATTCCTTGTCTATGATTGTCTATTTTTCAAGTGGATGACCTTGCACACCTTGGTCTACATCATACCATGGTGTTTGTTGTCCATTTGTGTCATTTTTACTGCCCAATGATGATTAAGAGCAATAAATATTAAAATTCCTATGGTAAGGTTTGAAGGATTTGGTCTAGGAACATACATGCATCTCCTTTAGTCATGTCATCTTCTCTTGCCCATCTCATATAGGCATTGCATCCATATCATCGTCCATATCTTTTTCGATAACATTTCTTTGTCTCTTCATATTCTAGTCTTCTCATTAATTTCAAGAGCACACCCATGTTCTTGGAACCTGTCTGTCCTCTCGAGGGGGCATACCGTAACCCTCCTCGTCATTCTTCCTTCTCTTATTTTGCACTGGGGCATTTTTTGACTTATTTTCTTTGTCACAATGCGACAAGCGACATTATGACAAAGAGGGGAAAAATGTAGACACCTAAAAATGACCTAGGCCTGCAAACTTTATTTTTACCACTTTTGTCCTAGCATAATTAAGACATTTAATTATGTCCTTGGTCCACATTCGACTATTGATTAAATAATTCATGATTATTTAATTAATTCATGTCCTTTCATTCCTCTTGATTATTAAATAAATAAATTCTATTTATTTATTAAATACGTCATTAACTGTCTAAGTCTTTCTTTAATTAAATAAATTTCTTAATTTATTTAATTTCCCTTCTCCATTTAATTGTCTTTGATTATTAAATAAATGAATTTCATGTATTTATTTAATACGTCACTAACTATCTTAATTAAATAAATTGATTAATTTATTTAATTAATTGGTCTTATCTTCTAAATTAAATAATTAAATTTAATTATTTAATTGCAATTTCATATTCTTCTCATTTTAAATAAATTAAATTATTTAAAATGTCATGTCAATCTTAACTGTCAGTCCCTTTTTGATAAATAATCTGAAAAAGATTATTTAGTATCTCATAAAATCCATAATTTGAATTAATTTAATTCAAATTAGTAACTAATCTTCCAAAAATGAAACAATCAGGCAGATTCTTGATTTTCCAAATCTTATCTTCAATCCAAATCTTATCTCTTTGATTTTTCGAATCTTGCAAATTAGGCAATCTTATCTTTTTGATTTTTTGAATCTCGCAAATCAGGCAATCTTTATCTTATTGATTTTTTGAAAATCTTCATTTTCTAATTAATTTGTCTCATTTATTCTCCACTGTCAATCCAATTTTATTCTGACCGTTCGATTAAGGATTTTTTCCTAACCCTAATTAGGGATTGTCAAATTAAATCTTTTCCTTTCATTTTAGGTTCTTGTCATTGATTTATCTCATCCGTCCGTTCGAAATGGCCTTTTTCTATAAAATGCCCTTTCCTTCTCATTTTTCATATCTTGACATTTTACGTAATTACTATAGGCATTTATTTACTCTTACTTACTCATTGTCATAGGCATTTGATTAATATTGGCATTTATTCTAGGCATAGGCATTGACTTTTAGACATTGGCAATAGTCATAGGCATATCAAATCCTTCGAATCTTGTTGTAGGGCTTAGGCATTTTAGATTGCTCAAAGTACAAATCTAAGGGCAACATATTATCCAACAAGTAAGAAGGTATTACAAAAGGGAATCATGGAGGTATCGATGATCAGGTATACTTGTTCTTTTATTTACTTCCTTTGTGTTTCGTAAAGATCTTCGGGTTTGATTATTATTCATTATTTATTGCTAACTCTCATAATCCTTAGAAAACCCTTGATTACACTTTCTCTTGGCATCATTTAACTTTTCACTGAAATAGGCAATGGGCTTACCTTCTTGGCTCAACACTACTCCAATGGCACGACCACTGGCATCACAATCCACCTGAAACACCTTGTTGAAATCTGGGAGGGCTAGAATAGGTTGTTCTGTCACCTTCTGCTTCAACAATTCAAATTTTTTTTCTGCTCCAATGCTCCACTTGAATTCTTTTCTATCCCCTCTCATTGTTTCAGTCAGGAGTCCACAAATACTACTGAAGTTTCTAATGAACTTTCTATAAAAACTAGCCAAACCATGGAAAGATCTCACCTCAATAGCAGTTCTTGGGGTAGGCCATTCCAGAATAGCCTTCACCTTCTCTGGGTCCATCTTGAGACCTTCTATTGAGACAACAAACCCCAAATACACTCCCTCTTCACAAAACTGCACTTCTTTAGATTAATCAATAGTTTCTCTTCTCTTAACTTCTCAAAGGCTCTCAGAATATGCATCAGATGCTCATCCAACGTCTTACTAAAAATCAAAATATCATCTAAATACACAATAACAAAACTTCCCAAAAATTCTTTTGGTACCTCATTCATGAGCCGCATGAATGTGCTCGATGCATTGGTTAGCCCAAAAGGCATGACTAACTACTCATACAGGCCCTCTTTGGTCTTGAAGGCAGTCTTCCATTCATCTCCCTCTCGAATCTGGATCTAGTGATATCCACTCTTTGGATCAATCTTTGTGAAGTACTGAGCTCCACTCAAACAGTCCATCAATTCATCCATCCTTGGTAGGAGAAATTTGTACTTGATTGTTATCTTGTTTATGGCTCGAGAGTCTATACACATCCTCCACTCCCCATCCTTCTTTGGTGCTAGTACTGCAGGTACTGCACATGGACTCAAACTCTCCCATATCAAACCCTTTCTCAACAACTCTTGAACTTGTCTGTTCAACTCCTCATTTTCTATTGGAGTCATTCTATGAGCTGCCTTATTTGGAAAACTAGCTCCAGGAATCAAGTCAATCTGATGACTGATCTTCCTTATGGGTGGTAAACCCTCAGGTACATTATCATAAACAATATCCTGAAACTTATCCAACATCCCAGAAACTTCTTCTGGAACCTTCTCACTATCCTCCTTACTCTAGGAATCAATGCATAACACACACGCTCATGCTTCATACCTTCTAAAATTTTTCTTCCATCTACATAACAAATTCTAGCACTACTGCACACCTTTTTTTCGGTCTCCTTCAGGGGTTTCACCTTGTGACGAGCCCCATCCTTTGTCAAGGAATAAGTGTTTGCATGACCATCATGTATAGCTCACCTATCAAACTGCCATGGCCTCCCCAACAACATGTGACATGCATCCATGGGGATGATATCACAGAGTACCTCATAATGGTAGCTCCTAATCTTGAACTTTACTAGGCACTGCTCATTGACCAAAACTTTGTGGTCTTTCTACAACCAGACAATCTGATACGGATGCGGGTGCCTTTCCCTCTTCAGCTTCAACTTTGTGACCATCTCTTCTGACACTAGATTATCGGTGCTCCCACCATCAATAATGACATCACAACATTTTCCTTCACACTTACACTTTGTGTGAAACAAGTTCTTCCTCTATTCTGGTTCCTTTTCCTCAGTCACCAGGGATCTCCAATCACTAGGGCTTCTCCCCTTTTAGCATCATCTGAATGTTTAGATTGGGCCTCCTCATCTGCATGCACAACCCTTCCATGATGTTCTGGATTTTTGTCTTCCCTTCCTTGGTGTTGTGGAAATTCATAAGCTCGATGCCCTTCTTCACCACACTGGAAACACATTCCTGTGAAACCATCTCTTCCAGATCCTTGTCCATATCTCCCTCGTCCTCTACCTCTTTGATCACCACTGTTTTGATCACGAGGGCGGTAGAAGTTCTCATTCCTTTGGCTTCAGTTGGTACCCACATCTTCACTTTTCTTTTCATCATCATTTTGGCTTCTTGAAGGTCTTCCACTACCCCTTCTGCTTTGACCTCCTCATCCTTTTTGCTTGCCATCAAATCTTTTGTTCAATTTCTCTTCCTCCTTCAGAGCAAACTAATACACATCCTCAATGGTGGTCATTCTGACTAGGCTTAACTCCTCCTAAATGCTCGGTCGTAACCCATTAAGATATCAGGCTACCTTCTCCTTATTGGCCTCTGTGTGGCCTATTCTGATGATTATCTTGTAAAAATCTTTAGTATATTCTTGCACAGACCTGCTTCCTTGCTTCAACCCTTGCAATTTCTTCAATAGATCTAACTCGTAGTCCACTGGTATGAACTTCTTCTTCAGTTTCTCTACCATGCGATCCCATCTGGTGATATTTCATTTTCCTCTTCGATTTCTTTCCAACTGAACCTCTTTCCACCAAATATTGGCATGGCCCTTCAGCTTCATTTTCACAAACTTAACCCGATTTGGGTCCTCTATTTCCTCATACTCAAAATATTCTTCTAGCTCGTTGATCCAGTCAATCAACTCTTCCGGGTTCAGACTTCCAGAATAACTAGGGACTTCTACTCTAGGTCTTTTCCCGATCTTTAAAATGGCCCTTATTAGCCGCATTTGGTCTTGATCAATTGCTTCTTCTTCCTCTTCTGCATTTGAACCTTCTTCCTCTCCTTCATCCTCACTTTCTTCCCTCAGGTTTAACCCTCTTCTCAACTGCTCTTGTAACACATCAATCTGTCTTTGGAGGGCTACTAGTGCATCTCTTCCACCAGCATTTCTGCCACCTCAACCACCTCTAGCAGCACCATGCCTACCAGGCATCACTCTTGGAGGCATCTTTCTTTACCTTCACCCACAACCATGGTCCTGCTGCGAATTGCCTCACGATTGGCAATCTGTCCACACACTCAAGAAAACTCGCTCTGATACCACTTGATGAGGGCACAACCTGAGACACAAAAAATAACCCACAAACAAGAGAATAATTTTATTATTTAGAAAATAGAGCTTCTTACATGTAGAGGATCTCAAATCCCCAAGTTTTACAACACATGCAAGTTACAGAAAGCTACAGAATCACCCTTTCACAATATGCGAGCTTGTCCCCAAAAAGTTACCCAAAAATTAGAAACCCACCCATAAATAGAGCTCCTCTTTAGTTTGGAGCCAAAACAACATTCAAATTTGAGTTTAGGCAGTTTGGCACCAAAAAATTACAACATGAAGTTCAAATTTCAAAAGAGCATTTGCAATTGTATCTTCTAGAAAGTGTGCCAACTTCCTGGGGCCATAACTTTTGATCTGGGACTCGATTCGCGAACCGTTTGAACCGTTGGAAAGGTCTCGAAGCCAATAATGCGCTCAAAATTCACTATGCCAATTTCAAAAGTTTGGGGCTGATCCAAGAACTCGAAGTGCCTCAAATCCAACTCAGAAGATTTTCAAGTACAAATCTGGGAAACTAAAACTGCAATATCTTTCAACCCAGGAATAGAAAATAAAACCATAAATTAAAAATTTCATTATGATGAAAAGGGTATCCAAAAATGTAAAAAAATCTAAAAACTGAGAAAATTGAAATTTAACTATTTTTGGGTGATGCAAGATTGCCCTTACACCACTGGATGCTCCTGCATCATGACCATAACCATAGCCAATTTCATGTAACCTAATGACCCACTACTGCTAATACATCTTGATCTCATTGATTGGGATCTATCTGAACCTCTAGATATACCTTTGTTTCCAACCAACAAATCTATCATAAATTTCCTTTTTGTAGATGATGTAAATGATTGTTCCATTGGAAATTTTCAGCATGAGATCCTTAGTCAGGAGAGTGTCAAGTTTCCTAGCTACAAAAATAAAAATAAAAAAGAAAGATCTAATGGTGAAAACTAGAATCTGGTAGTATTAGATCAAACAAAAGATAAAACAAAGAGCGTATCAGACAGTGAAAACCTTTTTAAGGCACCAGATGATGGGATACTTGACACTCTCCTAGAGCACTATCATGAGCGATTGACTATCTTGATTGATCCTAAAATTAGTTAATCTTGACACCATAGAGAAACCAAGGATTCTACAGTTAGCAGCATCAATGACAAATAAATAAGTACCCGAGTTCATGGAATTTCTTAGAGCAAATCAAGTCAACTTTTCCTAGTCTTATGCGAACATGCCAGGTCTTAATCTAGATCTTATAATGCATCACTTTTCCATTAAACCAGGAGTAAAGCCTATGAAACAAAAACTTAGAAATATGCATCCTCATGTGGCACTACTAGTTAAAGAAGAACTTAAGAAACTCCTCAATATGGGATTTATATGATCAATTGACTATGTAGAATGGATCTCTAACATTGTTCCTATATCCAAACTTGACAAAAGTGTTACAGTATGCATAGATTTTAAATATCCTAATAAGGAATTTCCTAAGAATGATTTTCCTCTTCCGAGCATTGATACTATAGTTGATCTGACGGCTAGTCATTCCATGTATTCACTAATGGATGGTGTAGACACCAAAATTTGGTCTAAGCCTGTGACTTCAATATTCTTCATGGTCATGATTAAATAATGTCAATTAGTTAATTATTCTCTATAGTCTTCGTTTATTCTATTAATTAAATAATCTTAATTATTTAATTAATTCACACTTTTCTTTATTCTATCTGATTAATTAAATAAACCCTTTTTATTTAATTATGTTACTAATTAACCTTATCCTTCTTGTCAAATTAAATAAATTCTTATTTAATTTACTCTTTATCATACTTCAACTATAATTAAATAAATTCTTTATTTATTTAATTATTCATTGAAATCCCTTCATCACTTAATTAAATAAATCTTATTTATTTGATTATTCTTCAAATATTAAATCTTGAATTAAATGAATTATTTAATTCATAAATCCTATTTTAACACATTCCTCTATATTTAGATAGTTATGTGAGTTATCTAGGTATTCACTTTGACTCGACTCGACATCTATTCAAATCACTTAGTTAACTCTTGATTTAATGTCTGAGTGGCATTCTCGAGTAATCTCTTCATCAAATCATTCAATCATCCAATTCTAACTCATTTGTGTGTACATGTAGATTAATTAAATATTCCTATTTAATTAATTAAACCTTGTGCATGCATTCAAACAAGAGTTGCTTTAATCCATCTTCATCTTTTTCATGCAAAGATAATTCTTCTATTTTCGAATACCAAACTAGAAGATTAAATCATTTATTTAATCTTTAATTTTATTTCTAATTTATATCACTCATGTCATTACTAACTATTATCAGAATGCATGACTAATCATTCAATCTCAACCGTCTGTTGATCTTTCAATCACAGCCTATTGTTCAAATAATCAATTTTCTATAAATTGATCTAGTCTTCATCATTGCAATCTCTCTTGAAATCTTATGACTTTTTTGAGCAGCTATCTTGAATCTTCGATGTTTTTCTAAACCACTATGATAGGCTATACTTGCACAAACTCTTGAAAATTTGAGAGCAATTATACTACAACAGCAAAATGGAGAAGGGCAATCGAGATGAATCATGGAAACACATACGAATTTGGTGAGATTGTTCAAGTTTTGTTTACATATTTACTTTCCTTTGTTCTTTGTTGCTTAGCATTAGATTGCATTTAGATTTGCATTGCATGCTTTCTTTTAGTATTTTCTTTCTGAACTTTCTTGGCTTTACATTTGGTGAACCTGACGTGAAGACACCATGTTTGCATATCCATAGACTTTTATTTTGATTTTTGCAGGTTTTTCATACAGAACAACACATCAACTTGACAAAATTCCACAATTGAAATTCACAGACACATCAGTTTGACGAAAAGATGCAATTGACTTTTTGAACCGCATCTGACACCAAAAATGATGCATCTAAAAAATTCTGACACATTTGCAAATTCTTGAACTGCAACTGACTGGTAAAATACCAAGAACGCAATTGCAGAGAAATTCAACGCATCTAACTGGTAAAATAGCAACGCAATTGACTGGTAACCTTTTGTTTTTGTTTTCAAAAATCTAAAATTTTCAATTGATTTGTGTGTTACTAATATTGGATTTTCAGCATGTGGAATTTTTGTTTTTGGAGTTAACGAGTTTTTGCAGGATGATTGATGAAGACAATACTAAAAAAATTACTAATGAATCTTTTTGCAGATCGTATGTCGAAGACCCTAGTTAATTCTTTGAAATAGATTGTTTGCTAGTGTAGCAAATCTTTCATTTAGTTTAAAATTAACAAGTGTTTACTGTGTTTGGTGTGAAAGCACAACTATGTATTACCCTCACAATTTGGTACATTGAAGTATCCTCTCTCCTTGTGCATCTGTGCGATCCTAGGTGTAAGAGAAATGGTTACCAACTCTAGAACTTGGGGCTGTTCTAGTGGAAAAAAGTACTCACCCCAGGATGACTTAGACCAGTAGCACCCTGAACCCGAGGGACTTCCATTCGGTATATAAAATTGAATTTTTGGGGATAGCCCAAGAATCACATGTATGGTTCCAACAAGATGGATCCGAAAGGGGACTCTCATTGCATGGATCATGCCCTACAAATGAAATGCTCGTATTAAACACCTTTTTTTTTAGAGACCAATCATTTTTTGCTATTGCTTGGTATAGTGCAGGGTACAGTATCATGCTCGAAGACACTCACTACTAATCCCCTTGAGTAGAGATAGCAGTTCTTGGGAGGTCATTTCCCAAAGAATTCAAAATTGGTGTCCTCAAAAGACGTTAATTTTCTGTGGAGGGGAGCCAATGTCACCAAATTTCTAAGCTATCCACTCTCGAGAAGGAAAGGTGTTTATCACCAATCTAGAGTATTTAGGTGGGCTATACCAAGTATAAAAACTTGTGGCCTATTGGCCTATTAGTATGTGCTTGTCTATTGTCACATTACACGTTCTTTGAGACTAAATCAAACTGAAAGCACTTTGTCTTATGATTGTCTTTGTTTGCCAGAATTTGATCACAAAAAATAGAGTCAGTTTTAAATATCAAATCATTGAAAATACATAGAGTCACAACTATTCACCAGAAGGTCACAATTGATTTTTAGAGTTGCATCTATTTAAATTTGAGTCACATCTATCATTTTTAGTCACATTTGTTTAACTTCAAGGAGCTTCTATCATTTTTAGTCGCATCTATTTAGTGAAGAGTCACATCTGCCAGATTAGCTCGCATTTGATTTGCAAATAACCGCATATGTTATATTCTGAGTCACAATTTTCATTATGAGTTGCATCTGTTAGAAGGTTAACTGAATCTTTTAGAGTCAGACATTAAACTTTATCAGGGACACGTAATTGATCATCATAAAACTGCAACTGTGAAATTTAACTGCAATTGGTAAACTTAACTGCATATGTGAATTCCTGTGATGCATTTTCCTGATTAGAAAACCATAATTCATGATCACTGTCTAGTCAACACGGTTATACTAGTCTTTCAATTGAATTCCCATAGGCAAACTTTGAACAAAAACAAGAAACTATTTTGCTCAATTTTGCATCCTTTAGGTTCATATAGTCATTACCATAGTTGTCCTAATTTGAGGTTTGGTCTCATCTTAGAATACATTTTTCCTTTATAATAAACTTCTAGGAAGGTCTTTTTTTACAAACTTTAGGATAGGTCCATCATCTACACTCTAGAAAAATCATAGCATCAACGAAACCTATCATTGAACCTAGTCTTATCATTTTATCCTTTGTCCTACAAAGAGTCTTCCTAGATCATCAATCTAGTTAGGAAACTCAACTTGTCCTTGATCCTCATCCTACATTGGTTCCTTGACTTAACTAAATTGACGCCTTGGTTAGACTTTAGGTAGTTGGTCCCTCCATCTTGGGTTTATAGAATTGATTATTTTAGAGCCTTACTTAGAATTTGCATCTTTAGATTTTAGGCTAGTGTCATCCTAGAACATTCCTTATTTTGCATCCAGAAAATCCCAAAAACATAGACTAGAGTCATACTATCCATAGACGTAGTTTTGCATCCCTTTCATATTGAGCTAATCTTACATGGTTGAAACTAGGTCTAAGAGAAGAGAGAGAGAAAGGATGTCGAATCCAAATGAATTCATCAATCCATTTTCCTCAAGAACTCACAAGACTCTATTAGACAAATTCACCACTAGAAACACTTAAGGTCACATTACAATAGAAGACATAGAGGCTGTCGCACAGGCCCTGAGTTTGCCTCTTGTGTAGATGAGTACCTAGCAAATGATCGTCAGTGATACTTAGCCAAATTGCTAGCTAAAGGTACTACCTTACCTACAGGATTTGATATCAGCACCTTACAAACTCAACCTACACAAGGGACAAATACAATGACTGCTAGTACTACTATACCTCAGGTCAACACAACTATGCCATCTGGCACACCTACATAGAGTATGACAATCCATACATCCCCATTTGGTACATCCAGCATGGCATCAAGATTTAATTTCACTATAGGAGGATCATCATCCACTCACTTTGGTCCTCTTGTTGGGAGTAAAAGACCTAAAATGTCAGCTTCTACACCATATGTTAGTGTCACGAGTACCATACCACAGTCAACAACCATGTCTACTACTAGTGTCACAAGTACCATACCACAGTTGATGGCCATACCTAGTGCTCAAGTCACCAGTACTGTACTACAAATTACACAAATAGGAGGTATTCCCTCATTCCGATATGGAAATTAGAATCCATTCTCCTAGACTGGTAACCAGAATCCATTCACTCAGATTCTGAATCAGAATCCATTTACACAGATTCTGAATCAAAATCCTTTCTCCCAGAGTGGTAGTCAAAATCTGTTCACACAGATCCCAGGTCAACACCAATTTATGTAGATTTCAGACCAAGACACATTTACAAACATTCTGAATCCAAATCCACCTTAAATACTAATGTTCAATTGAAACCCATCACAAGACTTTAGATTTCAGAATACATACATGGATCCACATAATCTGCCTAGCATATCCTTGACCCAAGTTGACGTCTTACAAACACAAATGCATGCACTACAAATGCAAGTGGATAACATGTCAGTGTCAACTAGGAAATCCTTTTCAACAAAGGACATATGTCCATTTCCCTTTCATAGATCATTGTATATGACCCTTGTTCCTCACGGATATGTCACACTGAATCTCCCTAGGTACAATGGAAAACGGAATCCAATAGAACATATAAGGGAATTTTCTACCATATGCATAAATGTCTCTTATGACCCCACATATCTTATGAGACTATTTCCAAGAAGTCTTGTAGGAATTTCACTAGAGTGGTTTTCAGGTCTAGACTCTAGTATCAGATCTTGGGGTGAACTGGTTGAGAAATTTGTGGAGCAATTCTCCTTCAACATAGACCACGAGATAAATATAGCAACCTTGTGTCACACAACACAAGATGAAGGTGAAGCATTCTTTTCTTTCTTCTAGAGATGGAGGACTATAGCTAGTCGGTGTCCTGTTGAGATACTTGAAAAAAAAAAGTTACTATGTTCGAAGAAAACCTTCATGCAAAACTAAGGAGTAACTTAAGGCTACATTGTTGTCCATCTTTTTTGGAACTAGTGGAGAAAAGGGTTATAATAGAAAAGGATCTCATTGAAAAAGGAAAACTTAAGACATCAACATCCAATAGAAATCTGATCATACAAAACACGCCCATGGACATAAACAGATTTTGGTCTCACAACAAAAATGTCACCAATGATGGGGTAGTTGATGCTAAAACGCTACAAGCAGGACCACTCATCACATTACAAGGACCTCACTCTTTTTCCAGCATGATTAATGTTGTTAATCAACCTCCTAATATGGTCCAAAACACTCAACATCCACAACAACAAAGGATATTTCAAAAATGTGAGTTCACTCCCTTAGGGGAACCCATTGAGTCTGTATTCAAACAACTGTTACAACATAATCTTATACAGCTGCAGGAACCAAGACAACATGATCTAGGACAATTTAAACCAGTTTGGTGGGATGATAATTCCTTTTGTGATTATCATAGAACTAAGGGACAACCTAAAAAACTGTCAACAACTGAAGAATATCATACAGGATCTTGTCGAAAGGAGAATAATTGAAGTTAGTGGACAAAAACAAAAGTCATCAAACATTGATCATCAAGTATTTCCTGACCCACTACATGACCATGAGAAAGGAACTGTTCCCAGTTTGAGTACTAAGACCAATATGTCAGCCAACTATGTGAGTATCAAGCATGATTATAATGGTGGAAAAATCATTCATCACCTTTGCGTTGCAGATGAGAATATCAATACCATTACTATCAATATGAATCCTGAGTGTGCAGTCAATACTCATCGTACGAAGATCACTATCCAAGGCCCTTCATTGCAGCAAACACCACAACCTTCCAAGTTACAATATAACCTACTTGACCAATTGGGGAAGACCCCAACCCAAATATCAATCTTGGAACTATTGCGTATTTCCCTTGGGCATCGATCTATTCTTGATAAGGCTTTATAGAACACCATGGTCCCTAATTACCTTGATGTCAATCATTTCTAGGAAATGGTGGGCTACTTGACCAATAATCACCATGCCACATTTTTTGAACAAGACTATGCAACTGAAAAGATGAACGATAATGATCCTTTACATCTAGAAGTCCTTGTTGATGATACCAAAGTTAGGCGAGTTTTGGTAGACGAAGGAGTAGGGTTAAATATGCGTACTTTAAAACTAATTAAGGCATTAGGTTTCTCAAAAGCATGCGTGGACACAACCAAGAGTATTTCCATTAAAGCTTATGATGATGAGGAATGAAAATCAAAGGGGGTGGTAATAGTTCCTATTAGAATTGGTCCTGCAGTAATGGAGACAAAGTTCCAGGTCTTGGATCTAACCCTTCCTTATAACTTTATGCTAGATAGACCATGGATTAATTCCATGAAGGTGGTCCCTTCCATGTATCATCAGTGTCTTAAATTCCCTTACAATGGCACTGAAATAACCATAGATGGTGACCCGGACCCATTCCAATATTTTACCAATCTAAAAGAGATCCCCCAGCACCAAGTTCCAGTAAACCAAGAGACTTCATCATCTAGTCCATCTTACTACGTCGATCCATCCACACTCACTCACACATCTATTTCACCCTCATTTCCTACCACTCCTAGGGTTGAGATCCTAGACAAGGGTTGTGGAGATTATTACATGATGACATCTTATTGTGTTAGCCATTTGATTCCTCCTAAGTCATATGGTTTACCTACACTAAATAGGGGGGACAATCTATGGTCACTATACATGTTCCTCCTACAACAACTTTCACTAAATGGGGCGAATTAAGAAAAGAGGCTATAAATACATAAGATGTCACCTCCTGGTTGTACAAGGAAGATAATGAAAAAATTTCCTCACTTGCTCACATTCCTATAGATCTATATGGAAAGGGTTTCACAATCATGTAGAGCAAGGGATATGATGGACAAAGTGGTTTAGGCTTAAACCAAGATGGGAGGATTGAACCAATATTTGTTTCTTAGTGGCCAAAAGGTGTGGGGCTAGGGTTTCAACCGATTCAGATTGGCGTTCCTAGTACCCCATTACCCTTACTTGAGGAAGTAAGTGCTTCATAAGATATTAAGAAATCTCATGAACCATTGGACGAATATCACTATGAATCCCCTAACTCTAATGATTATGAGTGGGATTCCCTATCCTCTACCTGTTCCATGGACCTTGAAAATTTATTTGGAGAACTTGACTTTATGTTAAGTTCCTCACCAAATCCATTGAATTTTTGTCCACCAAAGAAAATGACAAAGGAGGAGTGGTTTAAACACTACTATTGGCAATCACTTGATCCTACTTCTTGGCAACCTGATACACCTATTTCAAATAATCAAACCTTGGCATTAGGCCCACCTATCAATCTTCCTAGACCTAAACCTAAGAGCAAACAAGACTTAGTACAATAATTTTGTGACCATATTAATAACTCAATCCTTACCTTGACCCCATTAAACTTTGATAACTCTGATGATGAAATTCCCTCAGTCTATCCCCAACTCATTGATTGGGACCAACAAGACACACCTGTCTTAGACATTTTTGATAACAACGAAGCAATTGCCAAGTTCTTGGGATTAGGAGAAGGCATACCTAATGGTGATCACAAGGCTAGTTTTACCATTGACTTGGACAACAAAGCATATTTTTGGGAATTTGTTCAATCCTCTAGTCACAAAAATGAGAAAAAGAATAAACAAGATAAAAAGGATGAGTCTCTGGTGAAAACTGAAAGGCACCTTTAGACAATGAAAAAGTAAAAATAAAGGATGCATCTAAAGGTGAAAACCTCTCTAAGGCACCTAAGGATGGAGGCTTGAACATTCTCCCCATTGCATAGGAAAAGTCATCCATGCTCATTGAAGAATCAATAGAAGTCAACATAGGCACAAAAGAGAATCCTCGACTGGTTTATTTTGCAGCGTCATTGACAATGGAAGAGTAGCCAGAGTTCCACAACTTCTTTGCACAGAGAGATAAATTTTGCTTGGTCATATGCATACATTCCTAGTTTGGATCCTAAATTTTTTTTGCGTCACTTTCCCTTACAACCATGTGCCAAACCAGTAAATTTTTTTTTGAGAAAAATGCACCCACAAATTGCTTTAGTAGTCAAGGCAAAACTCAAGAAACTGTTGGATGTTGGTTTCATTAGATCTATTGACTATGCAGATTGGATTTCTAATCTTGTACCAGTCACTAAACCAACTGGGGGCATCTGCATCTGCACTGATTTTCAAGATATCAACAAGGCTTGTCCTAAGGATGACTTCCCTTTACCTAACATAGACATGATAGTTGACATGATAGCGGGATATGAGATGATGTCCCTTATTGATGGATTTTCAGGATATAACCAGATCAAAATTGCAACTGAAGACCAACCTAAGATGGCTTTCACTTGTCCTTGGGGAATGTATTGCTCGAATGTTATGCCCTTTGGACTCAAGAATGTTGGAGCAACCTATAACCATGCCATTACCACTATCTTTCATGATCTAGTACACAATCTTATGGAGGATTATGTCGATGACCTTATTGTTAAATCCAAGACAAGGGCAGAACATTTACAGGTCTTAGACAAGATATTTCAAAGGCTACAGAAGTATAAGGTGAGAGAGAAGTATAAGGTGAAACTCAATCCAAAGAAGTGTGTGTTTGGAGTGAAGTCAGGAAAGCTATTAGGCTATATAATTTCTAGACGAGGCATTAAAGTGGATCTAGCCAAGGTAAAAGAAATCATAGACATGCCTCCACCCACTAATCTCAGTCAACTAAGGACACTACAAGGTAGGCTGCAATCAATCAAAAGATTTATAGTGTAGTTAGCAAATAAGACACATCCTTTTAAACATCTATTTGAGAAAGGAGTACCCTTTTCCTGGACATCTAGGTGTGGAGAGGCTTTTCAACTGATTAAGGAATATTTACTCACACCACCAATCTTAATGCCACCTGTTGAAGTAAGACCATTGATTCTTTATATCACAACAACCCATTCATCACTCAAAGCATTGCTTGCATAGAATGATGATGAAGGTCATGGAAGGGTTGTCTATTATTTTAGGTGGACTTTGGTAGGTTATGAGCTCAACTATAGCACCATTGAACGTGCCTATCTTTCCGTAGTATTTGTTACCCAAAAACTAAGGCATTATATGCTTAACCACTAAACAATGCTGATTGCTAAAATAGACCCTCTAAAATATCTTCTTAGCAAGGCAACATTAACAGGGCGACTAACCAAATGGGTTATGATACTTAGTGAGTATGATATCTAGTAAGTAGAAAGAAAGGCTATTAAAGGACAGGTCATTGCTGATTAGTTAGCTGATGTACCAATATAGGAAGATCACCCATTAGTTGCAAACTTTGCTAATGAGTTTATATTTACAATTGACACAAACATAACATGGAAACTGTACTTTGATGGCTCACATACAAATCATGGCTCAGGGGCTAGTATATTATTTATCACACCACAGGGTGATTCCATCCCTAAGTCATTCAAGATTGCATTTACATGTACTAACAACATAGCATTTAATGAATCTCTAGTGATAGGGTTACACATGGTAGTCAAGTGGAAAATTAAGGATCTATAAGTATATGGCGATTCTCAACTAGTAATCAGACAAGTAAATGATGATTATGAGACTAAGGATGAGAAGCTTGCTCGCTACAAATGCATGGCTGATAGCTTTAAAGAGTACTTTGACAAGGTTGAATTTCATCAGATACCTCATGTTTTAAATAGGGCAATAGATGCTATGGCTACAATTGCATCACTTCTTAACATTCCTAGCAATGTGCCTAAGTTTGAGTTCTTGGTAGAACAAATTTTGGTCCTAGCCTACGATATCCAAGATTTAGAAATGGTGTGTGACATTGATGGTCCTAATTCCCCATGGTACAAAGAAATCTATGACTACCTTCATGCCGAAGTCATACCCACTAGCCTATCAAATAACTAACGTAGGATGTTCCTCCGCAAGTCAGCCAAATACACCATCGTCGGAGACACCCTATATAGATGCGCCTTAGATAATAACCTACTAATATGTCTTGTTTCTACTGAAGCACAAGCAACCTTGCATGGGGTGCATGAGGGTATATGTGGTTCCCATTCTAGCGGTCCTACCTTAGCCAAAAATATTATGAGACTGGGTTATTACTGGCCTACTATGGAAAAAGACTCATATGTCTTTGTAACAAAATGCCGCCAATGCCAAGTTCATGGAGACTTGATACATGCGCCATCATAGGAGCTCTGTCCTATAACGTCACCATGGCCCTTTGCCCAATAGGGAATCAACCTCATAGGTAAGATCCACCCCACATCATCTAATGGACACACATTCATTATCACTACCACTGTGTATTTTATGAAGTGGATTGAAGCCATTCCTATGACATACATTACTAGCACATAGATTTCTAAATTTATCCTAAATTATATCATCTGTCGGTATGGTGTCCCTCAGTCCATAATTACTAATAATGGCCACCCCTTTAAGAATCAAGAAGTCTGCCATCTGTGTGATGAATTTCATATTCAACATCACTTTTCCACTCCATACTACCCACAAGGTAATGGCCAAGTAGAGGCATCTAACAAAACCATCATTATAATCCTCAAGAAGACTGTCAATGATGTTGATCGAGACTAGCATTTACAGCTTAACCTTTCCTTATGGGCTTATCACACAAGAATCTGTACTCCCACTGGTGCCACTCCCTATTCACTAGTATTTGGTTCTGAAGCTATTCTTCCTATTGAGGTCAATATTCCTTACCTAAGGGTATCCTTGAAAGGCCACATTAATGATGAAGAGTACCAAGTATCAAGACTCCATGAGCTATAATTCCTAGATGAGCGAAGACAGAAGGCACTAGACCATCTCCAAGCATATTAGAATCACATTAATCGTAGCTATAATAGGAAGGTATTGAACATAAAATTTGACATTTGTGACCTAGTTTTAATGGAGAACCCAAAGAATCAAGCAGAAAGAGACAAACTAGGAAAGTTCGAACCAAACTAGTTAGGACCTTATATTGTTATAGAAGCTTTTGGATTAGGAGCATACCAACTCTCTACTCCTAAAGGGGAACCATTGTCCTTGCCAATCAATAGTCAGCATCTGAAGAAGTTCTATGCATAGCTTTTGAGAGCCTTGTCTTAATTAGCAAAAAAAATACAAAAAAATCAGAAAATCACAAAAATTGTTACCAAGGTGAAAACCTAGCAAATAGGCATCTTAGTAATACCAAAAAAAATAAAAATTATATAATATAGAAAATAGTAAAGAAAAAAATTCATCCAATAGTGAAAACCACTTTAGTGGCACTTTGGATAGGTACCATGGTGAAAACTTGGCAAACAGGAACCATGTGTAGTTGACTATGCTCATTTTTCTACTATTATTCTAATCTAGCACATCCCTGTACATAGTCCCTACCCTATACGTAGTCCACTACCCTATACATAGTCCTTATCCCTATACATAGTCCACTTCCTTGTAAATAGTCCACTACCCTGTACATAGTCCTTATCCCTGTACATACTACCTATCCCTATACATATCCCTTATCTTTTGTATCCATCACTTGTATATACCATTCATAATAAGTGGTAGTCTTTCCCATAACTTGGAATGATTGACATCGAGTGCATTTCATATCTCCCATTTTACCCTATTCATAATCAATTGGTCTTATACTCGACTAGGGAAAACACTTGACGTGTGTCATATTGATTCTTCCATTAGATATGTTGAAGACGTAAAACCATAGAAAGATCCACAAACATCACAAAATGACTTGAGAAAACACAAAAACATTAAAAAACTTCAAAAAAGACAAAACAATCAAAACATTTCAAAAATCCAAAAATAGAGTCAAAGTCAGTCGCGCTTGTCAGTCTTTGTCGTTTGTTGAACTACGTTGCCTCTATGACTGGACGTAGGAAAGGCCATCTGCGGATGTTCCCCCAAGGCATTAGGTCGGTCCATTTAGGTTTGTCTGTATAAAATCATGATTTAATCCATATGTCTATATGACAAGGTCATTGGTCATGTAGAACTATGAGGTCTCTGCATGTATAATGTAGGAAATGCCATCAAGCGATGAGGGCCCAAGGCTACACTAGGTCAGTCCATTAGGGTTCATCACTTTCACTTTCACACACATCTTCTATTTGTAGCCAATCTTGTTAGGCCAAGTCTAGTCAAACTACGAGGTCTCTGCGTGTATAACGTAGGCAAGGCCATCAATCAATGAGCCCCTGAGGCCACACTAGGTCAGTCCTTTAGGGTTTTTCATCACACACAATCAATTTTCAACACATCATATCAATTCATGCATTAATCTGGTGAACAAGTCATCAATTTCTCTAAGTCAAATCAAACAACTTGCCAAACAAAACAATCAAAACAGATCAACAAATGTCTGCTATAGGATGTGTCCTTCCTGGAAATAAACATCATCACAGCAACCATCCAGTATCTTATTCAGGATGAGTCCTTCCTGAATATAGCTATCATCACAACAATCTATCTTATAAAGGATGAGTCCTTGCTTAATTGACATGGTCAAACACTCAAACATAGCCTTATGTAGGTTATCACATCAACGACATCTGACTCAATGTCTTATACTATACATGTATTTCTGAAACCAGGCTTTGTCATGCCTTATACAGATAGTCATAACATCAAAACTAGAATCACAGTCTTATCTGGTACGTGTATCTCCTCAAATCAAGCTCGATCAATCAATCCTTCTATCAATCAAAACAAATCAAACAAACAGATCAAGTTTTGGAAAATCTTTTACTGGTTTTTTGAATTTTTGACTTATTTATCTTATCTTTTCACTTGGCTTTATGATGGGAATTATGTTACTAGCTTTCTCAAGGATGTCCCATGAAGGATTTAGAGAAGCAACGATGTATTGAAATTCTATTTTCTTTAACTGTTGTCTCTTGATTGTCTTTTACATTTGATTTTGAGTCATGTTACTAGTTTTCTCAAGGATGTCCCATGAAGGATTTAGAGGAGCGATGATGTCTCATGACCCGTCTTTTACTTTGTTTGTTGTCTATGGTTTGTCTTGACAAAAAGACTAGGACAACTTGTTCCCTTAGTATGAGTTAACGACAATCCTTGTCTGTGACTGTCTGTTGTTAGAAAGTGAATGACCTTGAACACTTTGATCTATGTCATATCATGGTGTTTGTCTCAATTTGTATTAGTCCCGCCCAATGATGATAAAGTGCAATACCTTTTGTGATACAAAAAAAACATCAAAGATTGCTAATACTAACATCCATCTCTTTTCTTTTATTATTTCTCAATTTTTCTTTCAGCACTAACAATTCTTCTTTCTTGCATTATGATGAAGTCCTGTGACACACAACAATACAAGTCATCCTGCATACATATACATGTTAGAAAAAGTACATCCATATAGGAATTTATCATATTTAGGACATCATGGCATAATGGACATTTATCATCATACAAAACATATCATAAGCATTCCATGTACATAACAAATGTAAATACATGCATCACATTACATTTGTACAACATCACATGTAGTAGGCATTGTACATATAACATCATATCGCATCCAATAACTATAAACTGCATACATCATATAGGATCAACATCACATAGAATCAACATTTTATCATTAGCTGCATCAACACATTATAAAATAGATATGATCATCCATCACATAGGCATATCATATAAGCATCACATGTATAATAAACAACTGCATAATCAATAAATAGAAATGCATGTCATGAGAATCACTGCCAAAATCATATATATATATATATATATATATATATATATATATATATATATATATATATATATATATATATATATATATATCGCTCAATAGTGTCACATCACAATGTCATAATGTATCAATAAACAAGGAAGCCCACAGGCTATAGAATCATAATATAATGTCTCGATACATATCAAGAAGTATCCCTATCCTGAACTACCACTGCTATCATGGTTGGAGTGTGCAGATGACTTATGTTGAGAACTTGATGATCTATGAGCTGAGTGAGGCCTGTCATATGGACCTAATCTGCATGGCTGCTCCACACCCTCTGTGCTAACTATCCTGGTGTGGGTCCTGGTTTGTGACCTGTTGCTACATTCCTGTGAGAAGCTAGGAGCCCGTCTCTATGGAGGAATCTCTCCCTCATATAAATCATGGTAATAAGTCTCCCTCTGCCTAGCTTTGACTAACTCTCTGGCAAAGGCAATTGATGGTCCAATACATAAAGCTCGAAGCTCTGTAAATCTCTGCTTAGTCTCCTATCACCAAGCTATGGCCTGATCTTTGTCCATGACTACTTTTTCCCTCTCCATTTGTAACATATCCCTCTCAAACATCAAGACTCTCATCTACTCCTCCAAGGATGCAACCTGAGCACATAATGTAGTTGTATCAGGATCAACTACCCTTGTGTCATCCTACCTAGCTCTCGATACACCATCCTCCTCCTTGTCCAACTCCTCCAAAATCTAGTCCCGAATATCTCTCTCATGATCATCATCCTCCTCATCATCTTCCTGATAGGCACCTAGCAAGCCTAGGGTATTAATCTCTGCCTCCTCTCACTCTACCTCCTCCTCTATAGGAACATCTAGAATGGCCTCCTCTCTGGGATGCTCCTCCTCTCTACCAATCTTTGCATGAACCTCCTCCCCACCTCGACCAATATCGGGCATGGCCACATCCTCCTCTCCCCATCTCTCCTCATGAATCAGTGACAATGGTGGCCCTTGTCTCCTCCGTCCATGTCTCCCTCTCCTACCACCTCACTGACCACCTCCACCATCATCTCCATCATCACCATGGCCTCCTCTACCTCCCTGACCTTTGCCTCTACCATGCCTACCTCGCAGTCCTATCCCTCGCCGCTCTAGCAACACTGGTTGATTTGGATCTATCAAAGGAATTGGCCTATGCATGGCCCACCACTGATCATACTCCTTTGTGGTACCTAGGTCTACTGGACCATCTCTCCACCCCCAAGGAATGACCTGCAATGCATTGATGTCTACCTTAGCTGAAGCCACTAGAATCCCTGAACCCCATAGGGGGACCTCTTGCGATGACCTCGCAAACTCAACCCATCTTCTCAGCATGTCCTATCTCTCTCTAAACTGCCGTAGGACACAATCTAGCAAGTGACGCTCTATGATGTGGACATGTGACACTATCCGCCCAATTAAGTACTGTGTCTATTGGCAAAAAGGTAGGTGCTCATCCTCATCAGACCAGTCTGCTCATCCCAAGTATGGCCTCCATGTAAACTGAACCATCGTGTCTATGGCATGCCTAGAATATCTTGTATCTCCTACGTGGTGCTGAGTGTTCTCCCCTGCATAATGGAAGGTGTAAGGAGCTCTGTGTGGTACATCTACTGTCATTGGTGGCCGAAAGATCACAATGTGTTCCCATGCCCATACCATTAGGAGCGTGGTACCACAACTAATAGACTGTGCCTCTCGATAGGCTATACAACATGCCAAGGAGACAGGGACCCCAAGCATATACCACTCAACACTCTAACATGCCTACGAGCATCTCCCCCCACCCCACGGGAAAACCATGACCTCGACGGTTAGGAAGTACCATCCCACCTATCAATGTGCATGATAGATAGTCCAACTGCCTATACCTCTATGCTAATATGCACCATCTAATCTCATAATAGTCAAACCCTAATTGCCTGACATTCGCATGTGGGTAGTATCGGTACATCTTGGAAATGCCCCTCTAGGTATCGTAGCTCACCTGTGTGCCTCTGATAGGAAGTATGAGGATCTTGTACACATCCTCCAACATAACTGTGGCCTTTCCAGTAGGCAGGTGAAAGGAACATGTCTCTGAGTGCCACCACTCACACAATACTATCAATAAACACCAATTCACCTGAATTTGGGGCATGTCTGTAACGTGCAGTAGACCTAGGTGCCATAGAAACCACCGCTCTACACTCTACAAGCTGTCTCTGAACCAAAAGGTCATCGGTCTCAACTCTCATGTATATACCGTATCTAGCACAACCTGCAATGGCATTATACATGACCCATGCCAACATCAAACATCTATCCTAGTGCAAAATGACTAAATTAATTGCTATTCAAATGCGTCGTTATTTTGTAAATGCATCATTCTTTAGCACTTGCATCATTATTTTACATATGCGGAGCATAAAAATAAAATACGTCATTTCATTAGACATATGCATTGTTCTTTTTCAAATTCATAACTTTACAATACATATGCGTGAATAATAACAAATGACTACAAACAATTACCTATCAAATGCAAATGCGGTGAAATAAATCCAAATGCGTTGAATTACATACATATGTGTTGCAACATAAACAAATGCAGATAATTTAAATGCACATGTGATGCTATTTATGAAAGGCATTGAAGTAAACCACAAATGCATCAAACCGCACAAAAATCTACGCTAACCTACCTATGTGTTATTACATATGCATTGATCCACATGGAAATGCATCATTTGCACATACACATGCAGTGTTTTAACAAAATGACACATAAGTAAAATTTGAATTAAATGCATAAAAAGACATGCAAATTAAAAATCTCAAGGTCAAGTTTTTGGTACATACCGGGGGGTGCGCATCGACTGGCCGCCTGAAAGTCTGGATCCTGTAAACTCAATGGTGGGTGTTTGGAATAGGAGAAATTGTCACTATGGGTGCAGAGAAAAATCTCAATTCTAAAGCTAGGTGGGTGAAAATGAATTGGTTTTTACCCCAATTTCTATTTATACCTAGGGTTTTGGTGGCATTCTTTTCTACTGGCCACATCAACTTCCAACTTCAATCAACTCGTACCCATCCCTACCACTTCCAACTTCAATTTCGTCAACTCCACTGCATTTCTGGCTATCCAATGGACTAATCAGGATCATTTCCCAATTTTGGAGAACTTTTTCAAAAATTTGTCAATTTTCCCGAGGGGGCATACCTTCACCTATTTACACTGGGGCATTACAGGGGCATATTTTTTATCAATTTTCTTTGACACAACGCTAAAATTACATTGTATCAAAGAGGGGAAAATGTAGACACCAAAATTTGGTCTAAGCCTATGACTTCAATATTCTTCATAATTTGTATTCTTCATGGTCATGATTAAATAATGTCAATTATTTAATTATTCTCTATAGTCTTCATTTTTTCTATTAATTAAATAATCTTAATTATTTAATTAATTCACACTTTTCTTTATTCTATCTGATTAATTAAATAAATGATTTTTATTTAATTATGTTACTAATTAACCTTATCCTTCTTGTCAAATTAAATAAATTCTTATTTAATTTACTCTTTATCATACTTTAACTATAATTAAATAAATTCTTTATTTATTTAATTATTCATTTAAATCCCTTCATCACTTAATTAAATAAATCTTATTTATTTGATTATTCTTTAAATATCAAATCTTGAATTAAATGAATTATTTAATTCATAAATCCTATTTTAACGCATTCCTCTATATTTAGATAGTTCTGTGAGTTATCTAGGTATTCACTTTGACTCGACTTGACATCTATTCAAATCGCTTAGTTAACTCTTGATTTAATGTTTGAGTGGAATTCTTGAGTAATTTCTTCATCAAATCATTCAATCATCCAGTTCTAACTCATTTACATGTACATGCAGATTAATTAAATATTCCTATTTAATTAATTAAACCTTGTGCATGGGGTTGAGGCCCTAGCTCGGTTGGCTAAATCTTTCCTGTTGCAGGAGGTTGGTCACGAGGTCTAGTCTCCCCCACCCCCGTGGTCCCAGAGGGCGTGTCGCACCAGCGCTGCCAGTGACGTTAAAAAGTTTACCAGGCACACTACAGTTTATATGGGGTCGTGCTACCTAATTCCTGCAGTCTAAAAATAAATAAAATTAAACCTTGTGCATGCATTCGAACAAGAGTTCCTTTAATCCATCTTCATCTTTGTCATGCAAAGATAATTCTTTTGTTTTCGAATACCAAACTAGAAGATTAAATAATTTATTTAATCTTTAATTATATTTCTAATTTATATCACTTGTGTCATTAAAAACTATTATCAGAATGCATGAATAATCAATCAATCTCAACCGTCTGTTGATCTTTCAATCCTGGCCTGTCATTCAAATAATCAATTTTCTATAAATTGATCTGGTCTTCATCATTCCAATATCTCTTGAAATCTTATGAATTTTTTAAGAAGCTATCTTGAATCTTCGATGTTTTGCTAAACCACTATCATAGGCTATACTTGCAAGAACTCTTGAAAATCTGAGGGCAATTATACTACAACGACAAAATGGAGAAGGGAAATTGAGATGAATCATGGAAACACGTACAAATTTGGTGAGATTGTTCAAGTTTTGTTTACGTTTTTACTTTCCTTTGTTCTTTGTTGCTTAGCATTAGATTGCATTTAGATTTGCATTGCATGCTGTCTTTTAATCTTTTCTTTCTACAGTTTCTTGGCATTACAAATGGTTTTTCTAGTTATAACCAAATCAAGATTGCACCTGAAGACCAGGACAAAACAAATTTCACATGTCCCTATGGGACTTACTATTGGAACCTCATGCCTTTCGGTTGAAAGAATGTTGGAGCTAAATATCAAAGAGCTATGACTACAATTTTCATGACATGATGCACACATTCATGGAAGATTATGATGATGACATACTGGAAAAATCATACACAAGAGAAGGACATCTCGAGATATTATCCAAAATATTTGCAAGGTTGGAAAAGTTCAAAGTTCGCCTCAACCCTAAGAAATGTGTTTTCAGAGTCACATCTCGAAAACTCTTGGGATATATAGTTTCAGCAAAATGAATTGAAGTAGATCCTGCCAAGGTACAAGCAATCATGGAAATGCCTCCACCAAAGAATATCAGTCAGTTGAGATCACTATAGGGATGACTTCAATCTATACGAAGATTCATTAAACAACTAGTAGATAAATGTCTACCTTTCACACATCTACTACATAAGAATGTTCCTTTCAAATGGGATGATAAGTGTGAAATGGCTTTTCAACAAATCAAGTAGTATTTAATGAACCCATCAGTTCTGATACCACCAAATCTAGACAAACCACTCATCTTATACATTGCTACCATAGAGGCATCCTTGGGGGCATTGTTAGCGAAGACTCTATAGGAAAAGAACATGCAATCTATTATATTAGTCAAACATTAACAAGTCATGAACTCAACTACACTTTCATCGAGAATGCTTTCCTAGCAGTGGCCTTTTCCTCACAAAATTTTTGACACTACGTGTTAACTCATATAATCAATCTTGTTGCAAAGATTGATCCACTCAAATATCTTAAGCGAGTTCGATATTCATTATATTGTTCACAAATCAATCAAAGGACAAGTTATTATTGACCAATTGGCTATAGCACCCCTACAAGTAGAACATCCCATGCACATTGAATTTCCAGATGCTAATGTCTTCACAACAGAATCAAAGCAACCTTGGTCATTATATTTTGATGGCTCATTTACTTAACATGGATCAGACACGGGCATACTCTTTGTCACCCCTCAAGGAAATACCATTCCTTGGTCATATCAGCTAGTGTTTCCATGTACTAATAACATAGCTGAATATGAAGCTTTAATCACTGGACTCAAAATAGCATTGGAATGGAGAATCACAAAATTTCAAGTCTATGGTGACTCACAGTTAGTCATTAACCAAATCAACAATGACTATTAGACCAAAGATGACAAATTGTTGCCATATAAGAAAATGGTTGACGATTTCAAGAAATACTTTGTAGACATCAAGTTCATTCAAATTCCAAGGCTTGATAACAAGGCAGCTGACGCTATGGCCACAATTGCTTCATTGTTACAACTGCCAGAAACTTAGGCTCGCTACGAATTTCTGGTGGAACAATCATTTATGCCTGCCTATGACACACCTGAAAGCCAAATCATTTTCCACTTGGTAGGATCTGATTCACCTTGGTATGGCAATATTTATGCCTACCTAAAAGATGACATCTTACCACTTGACTTATCCTATAACCAAAAGTGCAACTTTATCTGCCAATCTTCTCGCTATACCCTTATCGCTAACACTCTCTATCATCGCAGTCTTGATGGTACTTTACTTCAATGTCTTGAATGTGATGAATCTGATAAGGCTTTACAAGAAATTCATGGTGGCATTTATGGTACTCATTCAAGTGGACTAACCTTATCCAAGAAATTGATTAGAATGGGTAACTACTCGCCTACAATGGAGAGGGAATCATTCACTTTTGTAACAAAGTTCTCTAAATGTCAGATACATGGAAATCTCATTCATGCACTAGCATAGGAACTACAACCATTTGTACCAACCTGGCCATTCTCTCAGTGGGGGTTGGATTTAGTTGGCAAGATTCATCCTTCATCCTTGAATGGAAACAAGTTCATCATCATAGCGACAAAGTATTTTACCAAGTTGATTGAGGTAGTCCCTCTCACTAAGGTCACTGGCAAACAAATCTCATCATTCATACTTAAATATCTCATTTGTAGGTATGGCATTCTGAACTCCATCATCACAGATAATGGATGACCATTCAAGAATCAAGATGTTGATGAACTTTGTGAGAGATTCCATATTCAACACAGATACTCAACACCTTATTATCCACAAGGGAATGGCCAAGTAGAGGCCTCAAACAAAACAATATTGAAAATTTTAAAGAAGACTGTGAATGATGCAGGGAAAGATTGGCACGTCCAACTTAATCCCGCCTTATGGGCCTACCGAACTAGTATCTAAATGCCAACATGAGCAACACTGTTTGCTCTTGTCTATGGAGCAGAAGCCATCCTACCTTTAGAAGTTGAGATCCCATCACTTAGAGTATCACTAAAAGGTCTCATAATAAATGATGAATACAGAGTTTCCCGATTGAAAGAACTAGAACTTCTTGATGAAAAGAGACAATGAGCAGCTGATCATTTGAAAGCCTATCAACAAATGATGTCTTGCAGCTATAATCATAGACTCAAATCGCATACCTTTTAGGTTGGTGATCTTTTTCTAAAAGAGAACCCACACAATCAATAAGACAGAGAGAAGAAAGGAAATTTTGAACCTAATTGGTTGAGTCCGTACGTGGTCATAGCAGTATATGGTTTAGAAGCATACAAGCTGTCAACACCAGAAGGAGACCTGTTTGACGAACCCATCAATAGCATGCACCTAAAAAAGTAATATGTCTAAAACTGTTTATTATCATCTCTAAAAAGTCCTGAAGAAATACAAAAATAGCGGAAAAAAGTCCTGAAAAAATGGTTACCCTAGTGAAAACCTGGCAAACAAGCATCTTGGTAGCGACAAAAATAAAAAAATAAAATAAAAAAAATCCAAAAAATGCAATAAAAACAAATAGTGAAAATCTAGCAAACAAACGCTATTTGTAGCTCTCCATCTATTAGTTCATGTTTTGCTCTTCACTTTCCAGTTTTCATTTCATGCATCTTTCCTTCATCTTAGGGTCATACCACTATCATGTTGCCATCATTTTCCTAAATCGATAGCATCTTACCATGGATTGATTATTGTACATATTTATTTTAGCAAGTTGTGTCAAATACTGGGGGAAAATGTTGACATACTCTGGGGCAACCAACTTTCAGGTTGTACCAAAACAACTTGACAAAGATATAGAACTCAATCATGTGAACAAACAATCAAAACACATGAACAACTATCCAACCATTAATCCATATCACAATGGTTTTTTAGCTAAATACCATATCATGACTCATATTTGGATGATCTAAAATCTGAGTAATGATTGGAATATCAGTTTTACATTTTGAACAATGGTTATTTGATTTTTTGATATCATCTCTTTGGAGCACACTCAATGATGTACTGAACTCGAGTGGCAAGGAAGGAGGATGATTTTTTTCTTTTTTCTGTTGTCTTGAGGTCAACTATCAATTTGATGCAAATATGTCGTGAAACATGATTTCCAAAGCATATCATTGATGACAATTCCACATTTGCATCAGAAGGTGGTTATTCTTTGCTTGTTTATGCAAGAAATGCTCAAGTCATCTCGGTTCAATTATACCTTGATGCTTGTGTTCACTTGCTATATCAAAAATCATGAAAGTTGTACTCAGGTCGTCATTGGTGCTAATCTCTCCTCTAATACTTGTACATACTTCCAACATTTTATAAGGCTCTATGACGATTCAAGAAAGCTACCTGAAGGCTCAACAAATAGTTGGTTTTATTTAGTTGCATTTCATGTAGATCAATGTATATTTACATACTAGATTCACATTAGAGTTTTAAAAAAAGCTGAACAAATAAATCAACAGTTGTCATGTCTATTTAGACTATATTTGGAGGAAATTTAGACATTTGTTTCATCCTCATTTCATCCTCATTTCACCTAGACCTTGTGCATATCATATAGTTTAACTTTCATTATTTGGGACCTATCTCAATCATTTATCCTTCATGATGCATTATCATTTCATATTTCATATCATTTCATTGTATATCATGGGACATTCTCCTTTTTATCATCTTTGTTTCATTCTCATATCATTTTGATCCTTTATCATTCATATCATTCATTTATTCATTTAACCATTTTTCATTCTTATCCTATCCATTATTTTCATTTTACATTTCATCCTTTCATATCATTACATTTCATTTTATCTCATTACATTTTACATATCATCTCATTTTCATATCATTACATTTCATCTTGTTTCATTACATTTCATCTCGTCTCATTTCATTTTATCATTCCATATCATTTTATTACATTACATTGCATATCATATCATTCAATTTCATTTCATTTTATCACTCCATATCATTTTATTACATTACATTGCATATCATATCATTCATTTTCATTTCATTTTATCAATCCATATCATTTTATTAAATTACATTGCATATCATATCATTCAATTTCATTTCATTTTTCCATATCATTTCATCCTTTCATATCATTACATTGCATTTTCTATCATATCATTATTTAATCATTTTTTGTATTCATCATAATTTTCTCATCATTATCATGTCCTCATTATTCATATAATTATCATTTATCATCATCTCATCAGTTCATATCATTTTATCATCTCATTTCATCTCATAATTCATTTTCTTTTACTATTACATTTTATATCATTTCATTTCATTTTATATCATTCCATTTCATTTCATTTTATCATTCCATCTCATTTTATCATCTCATCAATCTTTTTTGTATTCATTACATTTCATAGTATACATTTCATCATTTATCATTCACATATTTTCTCAATTTCAATACCATTTTATTTATCATTTTTCATACAACATTTGATTCATATTAGATATCATATGGAAAATTCATCATCATTTCATAAACACAACATCACATCATCATCATTTATAACATTTTGGAAAATAAAAATACAATAATTTCATATAAACATTACATTTCCACATCATTAACAATACATATCATATATCATATCATCTCAACATGTTGCATTTTTACCATCATCATCCACCTACATGAGATCATTAGTACACATGATATTGCATATCATCATATCATAATCATATCACATCATCCTACAAATCATGTTAGTTAGTAGATCATCCCAACTATATATAAAAATCCATATCACATAAACAAGGAAATAAATGCATATCCATCTCATATCATCATATCAAATGAAACACACCATCAAAACTCATTGCCACTACATATCATCACTCATCAAAAATTCATACAAATGTCCAAAAGTCCAATGACACAAAAAAGTCTAAAAAGATACTGTTGGCGTGTCTTGATGGCACAACAACGTTTAAACAGAATATTTCTATTATGTTTCTCTTGAAAGGGAAAGACAACACATGTATATCTTAGCTCCCAAGGTCTTGGTAGTTTGTTCTCAACTGTGCTAATTTTACTCAATGGTTGATGTGAACTATAATGTTCAAGGGGCCTACTGGTGTTGAGCTTCTAGATTGTTCTAGGATCAAGCATGAATTTAAACCTATTTTAACTGGGGTTTTTAAAGAAAGATAAAAGATAGATCAAAGTTTTGGTACTGAAAAGAATGATAATTCATCTAACTTAACTAGACTTGTTACCTTTCAAGGAATTGCTAACTAAAACTGAAGAAAAAAATTAACTTGTAATTAACACAATTGCATTCATTCACAATGTTGATTTCAACAATTGATTATAAGTTACCATTTAAACAAAATACCAAATAAGATTCCATTCCTTGAAAGCTTTCAAAATCAAATGATTAACTTAGGATAAATACCATTCTAGAACACAATATAAAGTACATACAAATCTGGTTGCTCCTACTGTTGGTAAAATAGATAAGTAACATTTACAAATCTAGCACAATCACCAGTGTAAAGAAAACCTATATCTTCAGATTGTTTCCATCTACACTAAGAAAACTTGAGAGATACATTACTTTCTATGCCGAATCTAACACCTAACTAAGAAGACAAAAGAAGCTCCCATTACAAGAACCAGGATGCAGCTATGTCCCTTCTATCCCTCAAAAAATTCATACTCTTGAAAATATATCTCTAGACCTTTCTACTCTATTATCTCCTCTAACTATCTCTATTTCTCCCTCTTTTTTTACAAAGAGGAAAGAATGCCATATATACAGAGTGTACCCAAAAAAATGCATTGTCTCTCATTTTTAGGGTTTACAAAATATCCATCCATTGCAGGAGGTTCGGCCCTCAGATCTTTTGAATAAAGTCAGTTATGCCTTAAATGTGTATCCCTGCCATCCATGTTGGTGAAGGATCGTTCTGGAGATGATCTCAGATCTTTTGCAGCTACCGCATTTACTTTTGGCCTCCATGTCCATCCCCGAACTCCCTTGCAGAGCTGCATTGAATGCCCTAAAGAATTACCATTAATATTGATCCACCTCCCATAAATAGACCCCAGCTGTCACTGTGACTCACGATTTCTTCCTTCTTCCTTCGACCTTCTTCCTGCTCTAGATTTTTTTGTGCATTGACTATCTTCTGGAAGCAGCATCCGACTTGCCACTAGATCTGAGCACCATTGTTCATTGAGTTGCTCCATCAGCTTATTCACAAAGTAGATCCACACTAGTTGCATTCTGTTGGTCCCCTCCACGGGGTAGTCAACCAATCAAACGTCCAGGGTTCATCTTTAATTCTCTTGGATTGGGTGAACACATGCCACATAAGATTCTCAGATAGTCAAAGGTCCTTCAAATGGAATCGCATGTTGGTGAGACACTAATCATGTCTCCCTAATGCCATTATGCATCTCCTGGAAGCTATCAGCGTAACATATGATAGTCGGTGAGACCTCATGTTGAACTGCATGAGTCATATCGATACCACAAAACCATCGACAAGACTTCTCATTGTCGGCAAGAGGTTACAGTGAGTAGAAAAAGTTATAGAGATATCGCCCTATTCATCGCCGATTTCACCGCTATCGGCAAGAATTTTCTTCTTCGGCCAAACCTCATGCCAAACTTAAATCCTTTGGCGAGACATCACTTGGTCACCGAGACTTCATAGCGAAACACAAATCCTTCACTGACACTACTTCACTTTGGCAAGACCCTATCGGGTCAGCAAGACATCATGGCGAACACCTTTAGTCATGTCGAGGGTTTGAAACCATCGGTGAGACCATCGCTTGTCGGTGGGACATCCTGGAAAACTCAAATCTTTTGCCGAGACCTCTTTTCTTGTCAGGGAGATCACCACTTGTCGGCGAGACCTTTCACCGAGCTCATTTCCTTTCACTGAGACTAGCAACCATTGGCGAGACCTTTCGCTGAAGACACCACGTTTCGCCGATGCAATTTCATTTCGGCAAGAGTTCATCCTATTGGAAAGACATCTTACCGAAGCCACTTCTCTCTCGGTGAGATCCTTCTAACGACATCTCCATTTAGCTAAGACTCTGATGGATTGGCGAGAGTTCCTTTTCATTTAGAGCTCACTTTACTTCGGGGAGACCTCCTTAGTTGGTGAGATTCATAAAGACTCATGGCGAAAGGGATGTTGGGATGACCGGTGAGATTTAAATGATTAGAATGCATTGCTAGTTGGCAAGACAATTGTAGGGTCTTGCCTGTTGGTTCTCAGTTTTGATTATATGGTTTGTCCTTGATGACAAAATCCATTTTAGTTGATTCTACTTGTTGAAAGTTTCAAATTAGTTTCTCATGCTTCATCTTGGTACATTTTTTTCTATATGGTTTACATGTCTTGGCATTCAGTGGACAGTTTACATTCAAAATTTTAATATCTTATGGTACTGTTCAGATTGAGCTTTGTGCAGTCTCAGGTTATCTTATTTGTACATTGTTTTGGTGACAAGAAAGAACATATCGGCGTGAGAATGCCAGGGTCTTCCCAATCCATTTCTCTAATAAACATTTGTGTTTCCTATCGGCAAGATGTTTCTGATGTCATGATGATTGGATTTTACATACACGCAGCTTTCGGCAGGAATTCTCCATTGTTTCGGTGACAGAAAAGGATCATATCGGCATGAGTTATACCATCAGAATGATGTCTTAGCAAACTCATCATGTCTCCCCAACTGGCAACAAAGGGTGCTCATCGGCAAGAGGTTTTTCATCATTGTAATGTCTTGGAAAACTTACTTTAGTCTTGCCGACCGCCGAAGGAAAAGGAACATATTGGGAGGAGTGTTGCATTCAGTATGTTGTGTCACCGAAGACATATTGTCTCACCGACCATGCACTGAAAGTTCTTATCGGCAAAGGTTGTGGCTTTGCTAAAATGTCATAGCGATTTCGTGGTGTCTTACTGACTTGTGCACAAAGGTTATATTGGTATGAGTTAATGATATTCGGAGTGATGTTTGAATGACTTTGTTCTGTCTTGCTGACATAAGGGTTTTATCTAAATTATCAAGAGGAGTCTCACCAAACAACACATTGAAATATTCACTTCAGCCAGACATGTTTCTTTCGATGTGAAGTCATAGTGAATTTACATTGTCACACCAACCAATGGCAAAAAGGTACATATCGGTAAGAGTTAGAGTTATCAGTATAGGGTCAGAGCGAGTTTGTAATGTCTCAGTGACTCAAAATGGATAAATTTTTTTGGTATGACATAGTGTGCTCTCTGAGAGGTCTCCCTGACATTGATATGTCTCGGTAATGCATAAAACAAAAGGAACATTTCGGTATGACTCATGTGCTCGAAGAAAGGTCTTGGCGAGTTTGAATTATTATACCGACTGACAACATAAAGGTATACATCTTGGTAAGAGTTAGGGTTTTCGGTGTGAGGTCTCAGTGAGTGACCTCTGGTCTCACCGATGGAACACTAAAGAACTTTGTCGACATGAAGATTGATTTTTCTCAGTGACACACAAGATGGTTAGTGACTTTTGGTATGACTCAAGCATTCTACGAGAGGTCTCCCCAATGACGGTATGCTATAGTGACCCTCGTAAGATAGAAGGATGCATTGGTGAGAGAACCATTATGTTACAGGGACTTATAGGGGATAAAGTCTTTCAGTGAAACTTAATGAAATCTACGAAACGTCTTCCCGACAGTAGAATGTCACAGTGACACATAAGTGATAAAAGGGATTTTGGTGAAATACAGTGTGATCTGCATAGGGTCTTTCCGATATCAAAAGGTTATAGCAACAGTGAATGAAACGAAAAGGGGATCTTAGTAAGAAAATTTCTTATGTCTTAGTGATTGGAAAGAACATATGAGCTTTTGGTGTGACATAATGTATTTGTTATGTCTTCTCCCCGACTCTGATGGGTCATGGTGAAAGCAATAACTAAGAGGAATTAATTGCGATTTAATTTCCTTTGGTAGGACTATCTGGTTGTCTCAGCGAATGGTTAACGAAGACTCAAACATTGTGGCGGACATGGGAATTTCTAAATATAGGTACTGGCCAACATCAGTTCTTGGCATTGAATCTCAGAATGGTTACATGGCAAAATATTCTTTGAGATTTTAGAGGTTATGATTTTCTGTTAGTGGGCAGTCGTGGTTTTGATGAAAATCTATTAGTTACATTTTGAAATCTCTAGATTCAATGCAGAAATTAAAGCTCTCTGGATAGCCCTTACTCTTGATTTTTACCATCATCTACAGATTATCATTATTCAGCTTCATATTCTAAAATTAGCAAGAGAGTTTTAGAATCTTGTGAAAATCACTTTTTAAAGATTTCTTCATAACACACACACTGGAAAAGATGTATAAAACGCAGTATTGTGAATACTAAACTACTGTTGGCTAGAAATTCTGAGAGATAGTTATTGTGACCGTATCAAAAAATGTATTGAAATACTCTATTAAAAATCTGAAAAAAAAAGATGCAGAGATATATTGTAATATTCTTTTCTATGTAATATTTTAAGGATTCAATTATTAATCCTTAGGGTATTCTATAGACGAGAAAACAGAGAGATCCTCTAAGACATGATTATTGTTCTGAAATATAATTTAATGGGTTGGTGCTCCTTGAGATAGATATCTCTAAACGAGGGGTTAGTTCTCCTTGAGTGGGTGCTAAAAAATCAGCCTATAAGGCATTGTGATCAGTTGATTAAAAAGATTAAGCCTACAAGGCATTTTGGGAGTGGTTTTTATACCCCAGGAGGGTTTTCCACTCGACAAAATCTTGTGTCTCTTTGTTCTTATGTGTGCTCAATGTTTTTTTCTGTTGTTGTTGTTTCAATTCACTATTGGGATTATTACTGTTCTCAATTCTATTTATGAATGATTACATTCAATTCATGAATGCATTAATCAGAGTAATATTGAGATCAAATTTGAGCTATGTTTTTGAATTTGTGAAAATTGGTCAAATTTGTTAAGACACTGATTCACCCCCCCTCTCAGTGTCATTTTAACTCCAACAATTGGTATCAGAGCATAGGGCCCTCTGATAGGTCTAAACCACCTAGGATTGTTCCTAGTTTCTTGGAGTACTTTGGTTAATATGGGAAAGAACAGAAGGAATAAGGGAAAAAGATGTTCTCAGCAAAATTCTAGTCATCATGTTCAATTTGAATCTAGTATAAGGAACAATGAGGAAGATTTCATAATCAGTAGCTTTGAAATGGTAGAGTATCCTGGATCTAGAACTCCTCAGTTCAAAGGAAAAAACATTATTATATGGAAAAATAGGATGGAAACATACTTACTTTCTTTAGGATCTGAAGGGTGGGCAGTAGTTGAAAAGGGTTGTACTACATCTGCAACATCTCCTTCCTCTCTTAAGGAGAAGAAAGCACTTGAATCCAATACTAGAGCTATAAATGCTATTTTTAATAACTTGACAAATAAACTCATTACAAAAGTCATTCATTACAGCAGTGCTAAGAAAGTTTGGGACAAGTTGATTGAAATGAATCAGAATAGTGAGTTACAAGAAGAGATATCTTTGGATATTGAAATAAGTTGTGAAACATCTGAGAGTGAAGAAGGTGTAAACCTTCATAGTTTTGAAAAAAAGTCCAAGGAGATCATTAATGAATATTTAAATGATTAAGAAACCTGTGTAAAAGTAGATCAATCTTTGGGTGAAGTTAACTCTGAACAGGAATATGATGAACCAGAAAGTGAGGTTGATTTGGAAGGTGAACTCCTATGTGCCTTAGATACTATTAAGCAACTTAGAAAATAAAACCAGTCTTTAACAAGACAACTTCAACAAAAAGAGAGTTTGGAAGTCAAGTTAAAAGACAAGGATGAATTGTGTAATAAACTAGAAAATGAGAATGATTCTTTAAAGAAATATTTAGCTAATTATTCTTTGTTAAAAGAACTAACTCTTAAGGACGATATGATTATAAGTCAGAAAATTGAAATTGAAGAATATAAGAGGATTGCAGACATTGTGAGTTTTGATTTGGAAGTTAAAAAGATTGTTTGTCTAAAACTTGAAGAAGAGGTAGTTGCTTTAAGAAAAGAGCTTGAAAGTATCAAGGTTCAATCTGGTAAAATTCAAAAATTTGATCATAGTACTAATATATTGAATGAGATCTTGGGTAGGAAAAAGCATTCTAAAGATCCTACAGGAATGGGATATGAGGTTGGACAAAGCTCTGCAGACAAATCTAAACATGAAACAGTTTTTACTACTTCAGATGGAAAGATTTTTACAGCCAAGCAAACACCAAGAATGAAGGTTGATCTTGGTTACAGTATTGCTGCATCAAAAGATAACATTGACACTAGAAGACAATCTAAAGCTATTCATAGAGAAAGGAAAAATGTCTTCAGATCTTCACATCCTTGGCATGATCATTCATTCAGGTATAATAATTCTTTCCAAGGATATTGTTATGTTTGTAATGACTATGGTCATAAGGAAATTGATTGCATAAGATGGTCAAATAAGAATCATTCTAATGTCCCTAGAAATGAGGATGTGGTGTGTTACAACTGTAACAATTTTGGTCACTAGAGAAGAGACTGTAGAATAAATACAAGTGATACTAATGTAGGGAACAATGTTGGAAATGTCTGTAGGAAGTCTTCTATTTCTCAGAACAATCACAAAGTCATTTGTTTTAAATGTAATAACATTGGACATAAAGTACAACAATGCAGATTTAATAGAAAGAAAGGTACTTTAAGCAAACAAGTGAAAAAGTATTCATTGGAGTGGAGAAGAAAGAGCAATCAAGATGACAAGAAGAGCAATAAAGATGCTTATGAGAAAACTCCTTGTGCACTCCTTGCACAAGTGTTGCCTTCCAAGTCTTGAGAAGATGCAAAGACTTAGGGGGAGTCTATTATGGTAATATATTTTACCCCTATGGAGTCTAGAATAAGGTATGACATCTTGCATTTGCTTTTGGTGGTATAAGATGTAAAGAAATGGCTTGTAAATGCCACTATTTCATTATGTTTATTCTTATTGAACTTATTACAGAGGTCTGCATATGTTTTTGAAATTCAAGTTTGAAGTACATTGACAGTTCTTTGGTGAGGTTGATGCTCAATTATTAAGGTGCTAATGAATCTAGTGTCTAGCCTGTGAACTAGACAGTGTTTTGAAGGAAGAGAAATGGCTTATTTTGGCTCTCATAATGTCTTTTTCATAACATGTATTGCTATGAACAATGAAGTGAAAGTCGTAATGAATAATGTTTGCACAAAATTGGTGGACAGTGTGTTTGGTGATGAATTTGTATGGACTGTGTTATTCGAGACAACCTTTTTGATTTTAACATAACAGCAAAATTGTCATGGATCAAAAGTAATATTTGTTTGAGGATTTATATGATAGTGAGTCATGACTACTTGTTCGAGTTTGTGACTCTGATATTGACAATCATTGATTGGAGCTAAATCTTTGTGGTTTAAAATTCCTTAACCTTTTGTTATTTCTGACAAAGGTAATCATTCGATTTGAAAGGTAATGGATAAATCTCTGCATTAAGGAATGTTTTTGCTTGGTCTAGTGGTTGACAGTTTTTAGAAGTTTTTGGAATGACAGTGCACTTTGTTCTTAAATGAACTTTTTGGATGCTTGGGCTTTGGAAATAATGGTATGTCCTTATGACATCTTTGAGCGGTGTGGATACATATAGATGAGTTCCTCATTATATTAAAAATAAGATAGCTTTTTGATGTCATATCAATGTATTTATCTTTGGAGAACAGTGATTGAAAAATATGGTTGATGTTATGAGTTATTTCTGTGATGATATTATTCAGTGTTGTGTGAGGGCTGAGATTAATTATCTTTGGTATTTTTTCATCATTCTTGGTGTGGTAATAGATGTTCTCAAATGGTCTAAGGATGGGTGTACAAGAATTGTTAAAATGATGAATAATGTTGTATACATGCTTTCAAGTTATATTTTGTGTATGAAAAGAGTAAAATGATGTGTTTCATTTGAAGAAGAATAACAAGTATCATTGGTCCTTGCTGTGTATTGTCATGAACAGTGACTGAGGTTACTTGTGTTGAGAAGAGGTTGGTTGTTTGTGCTCAAATTCTGGTATTGCTAGATTGAAGTTAATCAAATTGAATGTGGAGTAGGTGATCTTGAATGTACCTTGATCGAACATGTCAAAGAAGGTGGTATGTTCAACTAACAGGTCTTCAATCTTTAGGTATCAATTTGGTTTGTTATATTATAATATTTTGGTACCGTTGCTTTGGCATTGATGATATGGACCGAGATTCTTGAAAAGGACATATTGTTATTTTTGCTATGATTTCAGCATGTTACAATTTTACTGCTCTCCTACAAATGTGTATGTTGCACTATTGCTCTATTTATAGACTGTACTTATGGTCTTTGGTTGGCTTCTTAGTTGTGTTTCCTAGCATTGCACATTCTTCTCTTCTATCCTTTGTCATTGAGGCAGAAATGGGGAGAGTCATTTGTGTTTTTACATCAAGGACAAAGGGGGAGTTTGTTGGTTCTCAGTTGTGATCATATTGTTTGTCCTTGATGAAAAAATCCCTTTCAGTTGATTCTACTTGTTGAAAGTTTCAGATTGGTTTCTCATGCTTCATCTTGGTACTGTTTTGTCTATATGGTTTACATGTCTTGGCATTCAGTGGAAAATTTACATTCAGAATTTTAATATCTTATGGTACTGTTCAAATTGAGCTTCGTGCAGTCTCAGGTTATCTTATTTGTACATTGTTTCGGTGACAAGAAAGAACATATCGACATGAGAATTCTAGGGTCTCCTTGATCCATTTCTCTGATAAACATCTGTGTTTCCTATCAGCAAGATGTTTCTAATATCATGACAATTGGATTTTACATACAAGCAGCTTTCGGCAAGACTTCTCCATTGTTTCAGCGATAGAAAAGGATCATATCGACATGAGTTATACCGTTGGAATGATGTCTTAGCAAACTCATCATGTCTCCCTGACCGGCAACAAAGGGTGCTCATCGGCAAGAGGTTTTTCTTCGTTGTAAAGTCTTGGCCAACTTACTTTAGTCTTGCCGACCACCGAAGGAAAAGGAACATATCGGCAGGAGTGTTGCATTTAGTATGTGGTCTCACTGAAGACATATTGTCTCATTGATCCTGCACCAAAAGGTCTTATCGGCAAAGGTTGTGGCTTCATTGAAATTTCATATCGATTTCATGGTGTCTTACCGACTTGTGCAAAAAGGTTATATTGGTATGAGTTAATGATATTCAGACTGATGTCTCAACAACTTTGTTTGGTCTTGCCGACATAAGGGTTTTATCTAAATTATTGGGAGGAGTCTCACCAAACAACACATTGAAAGATTCACTTTGGCCAGACATGTTGCTTTCGGTGTGAACTCATAGCAAATTTACATTGTCACACTGACCGATGGTGGAGAGGTACATATCGGTAAGAGTTAGAGTTATCGGTATAGGGTCATAATGAGTTTGTAATGTCTCAACAACTCAGAGTGGATAAATTTTTTTGGTATGACATAGTGTGCTATCCGAGAGGTCTCCCCGACATTGATATGTCTTAGTAATGCATAAAACAAAAGGAACATTTCGGTATGACTCATGTGCTTGAAGAAAGGTCTTGGCAAGTTTGAATTCTTATACCGATCGACAACATAAAGGTATACATCTAGGTAAGAGTTAGGGTTTTTGGCATGAGGTCTCGGAAAGTGACCTACGGTCTCGCCGATGAAACACAAAAGGACTTTTTTGGCATGAAGATTTATTTTTCTTAGTGACACACAAGATGGTTGGTGACTTTCAGGATGATTGAAACATTCTACGAGAGGTCTCCCCGATGACGGTATGCTATAGCGACCCTCATAAGATAGAAGGATGCATCAGCAAGAGAACCATTATGTTACAGTGACTTACAAGGGATAAAGTCTTTTGGTGAAACTCAAAGAAATGTACGAAATGTCTTCCCGACAACAGAATGTCATAGCGACACATAAGAGATAAAAGGGCTTTCGGTAAAACACAATGTGATCTGCATAGGGTCTTTTCGATATTAAAAGGGTATAGCGATAGTGAATGAAACAAAAAGGGGATCTCGGTAAGAAACTTCCATATGTCTCAGTGATTGGAAAGAACATAACATATGAGCTTTTGACATGACATAATGTATTCATTATGTCTTCTCCCCAACTCTGATGGGTCATGGCGAAAGTGATAACTAAGAGGAATGACTGGCAATTTAATTGCCTTCGGCAGGACTATCTGGTTGTCTCAGTGAATGGTTAATGAAGACTCAAACACTGTGGCCGACATGGGAATTTCTAAATATAGGTGCTAGCCGACATCATTTGTTGGCATCGAATCTCAAAACGGTTACATGGAAAAATATTCTCTGAGATTTTAGAGGTTATGATTTTCTGTTAGTGGGAAGTCATGGTTTTGATGAAAATCTATCAGTTACATTTTGAAATCTCTAGATTCAGCATTGAAATTAAAGCTCTCTGGATAGGAATTACTCTTGATTTTTACCATCATCTACAGATTATCATTATTTAGCTTCATATTCTAAAATTAGCAAGAGAGTTTCAGAATCTTGTGAAAATCACTTTTTAAAGATTTATTCATAATAGACACACTGGAAAAGATGTATAAAATGCAGTATTGTGAATACTGAACTGTTGTTGGCTAGAAATTCTGAGAGATAGTTATTGTGGCTATATCAAAAAATGTATTGAAATACTTTGTATTAAAAATCTGAAAAACAAAGATGCAGAGATATATTGTAATATTCTTTTCTATGTAATATTTTAAGGATTCAATTATTAATCAGTAGGACATTCTATAGACGAGAAAACAGACTTATGAGCTTAACTAAAAACAGATAGATCCTCTGAGACATTATTATTGTTCAGAAATATAATTTGAGGGGTTGGTGCTCCTTGAGTGGGTGCTCAAAAATCAGCCTATAAGGCATTGTGATCAGTTGAATAAAAATATTAAGCCTAAAAGGCATTTCAGGAGTGGTTTTTATACCCAGGAGGGTTTTCCACTCGACAAAATCTTGTGTCTTTTTGTTCTTCTGTGTGCTCAATGTTTTTCTGTGTTGTTGTTTCAGTTCATTGTTGGGATTATTATTGTTCTCAAAATTATATTTATGAATGATTACATTCAACTCATGAATGCATTAATCAGAGTAATATTGAGATCAAATCTGAGCTATGTTTTTGAATTTGTGAAAATTGGTCAAATCTGTTAAGACACTGATTCACCCCCACCTCTCAATGTCATTTCAACTCCAACATTGCCGACTTTCTTCCTAGAAGGATTTTATGCCAAACTTGATTGGAGAATGCTTCCCAACTAAGCTCCTTGAGAAATATCATCATGTGCATGATTTAATCATGCGAAACAAGGTCTCCATTAGCCCTCAAAAGAAAATAAAATATATTATAATAAAATACACTATTGCTTATGATTTCATTCAATTTTACTACACCTTCATCCTTTTAGCCAAAAGGAACCCAACCCTGGCAGAGGTGGAACCAAAACAGAAATGGAAACAACACCCAACTTTAAAACTGGTGGGAGTGGGGCCAAAAAGGAATCAAAACCGGGACCAGAGTCAGAATGGGAACAAATCATGGGAATGACCATCATTTCACAGTTCAGACTCCATCTCAGCTCTGCATCTACAAAAGTAAACAAAACGCAAAGGGAAAACCCGATCAACTAACCAAGTGATTGGAACTGGGGAAAAATAAATAAATGAACTAGGCGGAACCGAGATCAGAACCAAATCAAACCCAGAAACTGTTTAAAGTTTCATGTCCAGATTTTGTTTGGGTCCCACCTCCAACAACATCCAAAAAGATGACAAAGTCAGACGAAGGAAGAAAAATGAAAGGGGGGAAGACACCCCACGACAAAAACAAAAGGAACAAAAGTGAAAGAAAAAAACATGCAGAACCGGGATTGGAATGAAACACAAACTAGAAACTAATTAAAGTTTTAGGGTTCGGTTCCAGTTCTAGTTACGGGTCCGCCAAACCAAAACCAAAGGCATGGAAGGTAGAAAACAAAAAGAGGCAGAACCGTGACTGGGAAAGGAATAGAAAATAGAACCTAGAAGGAATTCCAAGTTTGGTTTTTGTTCCAGTTCTGAGTCCGCCAAAACAAAAGAAAAATGCCCAAGGCTAAAAAGAAAATAGCTAAGGCACAAGACACCAAACCAAAAGGAAAATGACCATTGAAGAAGAGAGATAAAAGAAAAGCGGAGTCGGAGTCGGGATGGAAAATGAACCAGAAACCTTGAAAGAATTCAACGTTCAGATTCAGGTTCGGACCCAGCTCCAACAGAACAAAAGAAAAAAATAAAGGAACCTTCAGAACTGGAACTAGGGATGGAACAAGACCAGAAGTTGGATGTAATTCCAAGCCCGATATTGGTCTCGGTTCTACTTCTGACAGAATTAAAAGAAAAAATGCCTAAGGTAGAAAACCAAAGATCAAAGGAAAACATAACAGAACAAGGGGGAACTATTTTTTTCCAAAACAAAATGGGGTGGTTATGCAGGGCATAACAAATGGCGACTCGACTGGGAAAATGGTTTAGCCATTTTCAACAAACTGAAGAATTCAGCTACCCAGAACTCCTGGTTTATGAACATCATAACTCAAGTTGGGTCAGTTTTAACAACCAAGGTTGAGCTAGAATCTCAAATGTAATCCCACAATGACTAGCCCTGAATCTATATGTGTGCTTATTGGTGCATCATCCTTTTATAAAGTTTTCCTCATATTTTGAACAACAATGTGCAAGATTTGAACTACATGATTTGATTCCTTTTAGCTATCGTGCAATGATATCCCAAGCATTGCTTTGTTTCCAGTTAGGCATCCATAGCCCCAACGGAGATACCTTTAGTTTTCTCACCGCATTGTTCTACTGCCAGTCAGGCCTCCATAGCCCCGGTAGAGATACTGGAATTACCCATTCATATTGAGTCCTTTTCTCTTTAGATAGTTCTCTTTTTTTTCTTCTTTTTTCCTTTTGAGTTTCAGATATTTCATTTAATTCTTTTTCAATATGTCAGATGTTTAACATCTTTTCTTGGTCGAAAACTACCATGGACCTCATAACAACACTTGGAAAATCAGATTTTTCACTCAAATCTTACAACATTATAGTCCTAGGATAAATATACCATTACAAAAGGGGATGATCTGATAAATTGTGATAGATTCAAAGCAGCCAATGAAGGTTATTTACTCTACACCTTGTTTTCAAGACGTTCCACAACTCTTATTGACAATGGGCATAAAATAATGAATTCATGATAGAATCATCCAACCAGAAAACCTGAAAATATCTAAACCACTCCTCTCCTAATAACCAAAGTATGCTTTAGATAACAACCCATCATTTAAGATGGAAAGAACAGAGAAACCCCAAAGAACAAAAAAAAGACAAAAGAAAAAGAACAAAGGAAACAAAAGGATAGAAAGGAAGGACAAATGAACAAATAGAAAATTATCTACAAATAGGAAAGCAAAAAAATTATATACATAAAAAAAAAAAGAAAAAAACTATTTACATACAGAACAGAAAACTATTTTCTTTACGACTCAAAATAATGCTTAAGAAACTATCCATTGATAGGCAATGGGATAGGTTCTCTAGTTAAACTGCTCAATCAGAAAGCATTTTCTCCCAGGATCTTAGCAATTTGATAGGGACCTAACCAGAGTTTGTCAAATTTCTGGTGACTGGCCTTCTTTTCACTAGTTTTATCCCATAGCAGAACAAAGTTAGATATTCTAAAAGCCTTGATTTTGGCTCTTTTGTCAAACCAATGTTTGACAACAGCCTGGTGTCTAAAGAATTGCTGCAAGGTGACATCTCTCTGCTCTTCTAATTTTAACAATGCAGCTAATCTTACTTCTATCCTATCATCACTAGAGTAGAATTTATGCATGAAATCAAGGATAAGTATTTGCAAATGGGTAGGGAACACAGGATCTTGTCCATACACTAGTTTAAATGGTGAAGCTTTTAAAGAAGCTTTGATCGTAGTCCTATTAGCCCATAACGCAAACCTTAGCTGGGTGTGTTGTTCCCTAGGGTTGTTTTCTAATAGTTTCCTAATTACCCCTAAAAGATTATTATTAGCAGAAGAAAAGGAAGAGCCATTGTCACATACCAATGTGAAGGGTACTCCAAACCTAGTTGTGATGCATTCAGTGAGGAACTTGATCACTACCTTCATTGTGCTATTCTTGCAAGGTATAGCCTTTGTCCATCTTGTGCATTATTCAGTGGCAGTCAAAATAAATTTGTGTCCTGCAAAAGAATTTGGGTTAATTACCCCAATAAAATTGAGGACCCATTGGGAAAATGGCCTTACCTCATAAATAGGTTGCAATGGCATGGCTAAATGGCATTCTTTTGATGCAAAAATCTGACATATGTGACATGTTCTTACATGTTGATGGGAATCTTTGAACACACATGGCCAATAATAACCAGATCAGAGGATCTGATGTGCTAATGAATCTGTAGACCCATGACCTATACCATGTTTCCCATGAAATTTTGTAATCACATGTTCAGCCTCTTGTCGATCAAGGCATTGTAGGTATATTCCCTTGAAATTCTTCCTGTATAGCAATCCTCCTTTGAGCATATAATGCGAGCTCTTCATTCTCAGTGCCCTCCTCTGAGTTGTATTCATTCCCTGTGGGCACCGATTATTAATCATGAAGCAAATGATATCGGCATACCAAGGGTCATTTGAGAAGGACTGAGTTGTGTATTGCTAGAAAATAATATTCTCACAAGCATCAGCCATGGATTTAGATAGGCCCAAACCTCAGATGAGTTTCATAGGGCATATCTCTAGGTTGAACTCCTTCAAAATGGCCATCCATTTCCCTCTTCTTTCTCCCAGCTCGCTCTGCATAAGTAGATACTTTATAGTAGTATTAGGAACTACATCTATAATTTGACTTCAAAGAATGTAGTGCATGAACTTCTTGACAGCTCAAACTAGCACAAAAGCTTTCTTTTCAAGAGGTGGGTACTTCACCTCAGCATTCTTGAATGGATAACTCATGAAATCGATTGGCCTCTCTTCTCACTCTTCTCTTCATTGAGTTAGTACAGCTACACATGAATGTTCACAAGCAAAGGAATAAATGTAGAACGACTTCAAATAGTCAGGGTTGGTGAGGAGTGGAGCCTCCAAAATGGATCTCTTGACTTGTGAAAACATGACCTTTTCTTCATTACTCCACTCCATTTTGGTGTCTTTCTTCATCATTTCGTTAAGTGGTTTAACAATTTCTGCGAAGCCTGTAATGAATTTTCTCACAAAATTGATCTTTCCAAAGAAAGACCTCATCTCTTTCTTACTTCCTGGCATGGCTATCTTCAGAATGGACTCAACTCGGTCTGGATTAATTGATATTCCTCTTTCAGAGATTATGTGTCCCAAGAGCTTTCCTTCAGAAGCCCTAAACATACACTTTTTTAGGATTCAAGGAGATGCCATACTGGATACATCTTTCAAGAACTTTGGCTAAGTCTATAGTGTGGTTTAATCTATCTTTGGAGAATACTGTCAAATCATCCATGTAAATGATGATGCATTTACTAATTAAGTCTTTGAATGCTATGTCCATGGCATGTTGAAAAGTTGCTCCAGCATTTATTAAACTGAAGGGCATCCTTCTATAAGCATATGTTCCCCACTTTGTAGTGAAGGTTGTCTCCATCCTATCTTCATAGTTAACCATCACCTGATTGTATCTAGAATAACTGTCCAGGAACGATATCATCTGAGACTCGTTGATAGTTTGCAAGACTTCATCCAGGGAAGGGAGTGGGTAGTTGTCCTTCTTTGAAGCTCTATTCAGATTTCTAAAGTCTACACATAGCCTGATCTCTCCATTTTTCTTATGGACTGGGACTAAGTTAGCCACCCATATTGAATGTCGTACAGGGAAGATTATTCTTGCAGAAAGTAGTTTTTGAACTTCTTTAAGGATCAATGGTTCAATCAGGGCATTGATAGGCCACTACTTCTATCAAAATGACTTAGCTTTAGGCTTCAGGGGAATAGTATGAGTCATCACAGAAGCATCAAATGTCTTTAGATATTCATATCCCCAGGCTATAACAACAATATCCTTTTTTAATGCCCTTAGTATATCTTTTCTGATTGCTTCAGGGAAATTTTTCCCTATGTAAACATTTCTTTCTAGGCCAGTATAGCTAGGTTAATAGTTTCATATTCACCTCCCTTATCTTCAGCTGATTTCTTCTCCTAAGCCCTAGGGTCTTAATCAATTTTTTTTCCAAGGCCACCATTCCCTTGGGAATGCTATTGCTTCTTAAATTGATGACCCCCTCTATATCACAATCTTCAGGGTTCCAATCTCCTTGATCCTTGTTGGACTCATCAATGGTCTGCCCTTGGAAAACATCTGAGCTTGCTAGAAAAGCAAGAATATATTGATCATCATCAAAAACCTAAAATTTTCTGACATTATCAGGAAGAACAAGGGTGGAAATCAATTCTACTGAGAATCTCTTAAGCTTGGAGCCTTGCATAGGTTCTAGGGTGCTTGCAGCAATAGCTAATGAATTAGCTATTTGATTTTCTTCTCTAGGGATTAAGATAATCCCAAAAGCATCAAAGTCTTCAATTAGGTTCCATACCCTGTTTCTATATGTTGCCAGCCTTTTATTATGACATGTGAATTGGCTGCGCACTTGCCTGATACCTATTTCTGAATCTCCTTTAACCATCAAGGTAGTGACTTTTTTCTTATGTGCAAACATTAGCCCCCAAGCTAGAGATTCATATTCTGCTACATTGTTAGTGCACCCAAACTGCAGCCTGTAAGAAGTAAAGAAGGTTTTCCCTTTTAGGCTGGTTAGTTCAATCCCAACACCATAGCCTATTTTGGACTTGGATCCATCAAATGTGAGGGTCCATATCTGATCATAATCTGGGGTTGGTCCTTTTGAGGTCATTGTGGACACTTGGATAGAATGAGCCACAGGTGGGGCTACTTGGTCTTTGGCATCAGATATAAGGAATGGGTGTTCAATCAATTCCTCAGGTGTAATTTCCAATTTTTGCTTAGTTATATCATATAATTTGTGGCTATCCTTCTGATAGTCAATTGTGCCTTTGGTTAACCACTTGGGTTTTGGTATATTCATGAGTGCAGGGGTGTCAAACAAACCTTGGGGTTGCTCCTCATCAATATGATGATTTAGAAATGTGTCTGGGGTAGGTTCAATTTGAGGAGGAACTTCCTTTGAAGGTGTCCTATCCCTGGTTAACATTATTGCTTCCTTAGCTTGAAATGAGAAGTGATCTGCAATGTTCTCAAAGTGATTTGGGCTAGTCTCCTCAGCTTGGGAGACATATTTCAAAATGTTGACGCAGGGCTAGCAAATCAATTCAAAATGATTTTGGTAATGCACCCTGTACCAATTAGGGAGCAAAAGGCTTTGTAGATTGATATCTTCCCCCAAGACTAGCTAATCCTATTGTAGCTTCATGATAAATGCTTCTTGGTTTTCATTAATCATGGAATCAAGGAACTTTTTTATTGGAAGTTCCTTAGGATCAAGAATAGAAAAGGTTAAAATTTCATCTCTTTTATAAACCCCTATCCCAGTTTTGAAATAGCCAACCTCATTGGGTAAATCATATTCAGTGATGATATGCTTGAGGTGGGGTTCAATTTCAATCCTAATTTGCATGAGAATTCCCCTCCATGGTAACCACATATGTGAAAAGTCGAGGGAGAGATATCCCCCTATACCTTTCATCAAATCTCTACTCAACAACATACCATAGGTCTCAGGAATGTCTGCTACTTGAACGTCTATGTTGGTTTGAACCCTAGGGTCTGACCCTACTTGTACATGCATGTTTCTTAATTCTCCCACTACATTAACCTCTGTCTTGTCAAGTTGGATGACCTTCTTGTTTATTTGGACAGGGTTTGATCCCAACTTCTTACATATAGAAAATGGCATAACATTGCCAGAAGCTCCTGAATCTAACAAAAAATTATGTAGATTCTTTCCACAGATTCTTAAACTCAAAAGAAATGGTGGGGTACCTACCTTGCTTCTATACAATGCAACGTTCATATTTGTAGTAGGTGCAACCTTGCTTTTCCCTTTTGATTTATCAGCTTGTTCCAAAGCTTTTAGCACTATCTCTCGTTGAGCAGGGCACCACTTTAGGATGTCAAAATATGATAAAGAGGTTTTCTGCCTTTGCATCTCAGAAACAATATCAAATATTGTGTTATAACTCGCATTATTTTTGACAACACCAAGTGAATTACCTATGTTATGGAAGTCAGGCAGACCTTTTGGTGGAGGAGGGTTTTTTTCAACACTTTGTTTTAGAGGCACCATGTGATTAGGTGGCACTGATGTGGTGAATGGACCCTTATTTTGATTTCTTAGGAAGTGTCCTCCCTTTGTCTGAAAGGCTTGGGTATTATACATGTCTTCCTTTGGTTCATTCTCACTCTGCATTGGGAATGAGGGTTCTTCTTCAAGGAGGTCATAAGTCATTGTTGTGCCCATTGAGTCACCTCCTTTATTTGGGTTCTCTTGGAATGTTTGGGTATCTGCTTGTGCCATCTTGAAAATTTTCTCCATTTCAGGGCAGTTCACCTCAGAATGAGTGGCAGTATCATGCAACCTACACCAATTAGTCATGAAGTTGAGGTCAGCCACGTTTGCAGTATGTGACCTATCCTCACTAGCTTTATAATTGTGGGAAACTCCATCATTTTTGGGCCTTGTATTCCATTGTCGATTGTTATTTGGCCTTTGGTTATATCCTCTATTTTGATTTTGATAACCCTAGTTAGGGGAATTTTGGCTGGGATTCTAGCTGCTTGGGTAATGACCTTGATTGTTATTGCTATGAGAGGGGTTCAATCTAAGCTGAGCCATGTCATTTGTGACCTGAGACAAAGTTTTCTTTAAGGTCTCTACCTCATTTGTAAGTTGGACTATCTTTTCACTCTCAAGATTCTTAGCAACCGGTGGTTGACTGACGTGATTTGGTGTTTCAGCTTGGTTATGATGACCTTGGGATTGCTGAAAGAGGTCAGGAGCTCCGTTGGCAAAGAATGGGATAGGAGGATGAGTCTACAACTCTAAGATGCGCCCATAATGGGAAGGAGACATCCCTAGGACAGTATTGAACAAAGGGGTTGGGCTAGGCATCTGATACCAAATTGAAGGAAAATCTCCTCCCAAACCTCCTTGTTGAGAGAATTTTTTGTTGCAGCTTAATGGCCAGATGGTAAACTTTGGATAGGGAATTAATATCAGCCAGTTGATAAGTTCTTTGCAGGAACAAACCTAGCAAGGGGTCTATAACCCTAAAATATGCTTGGATGGAACTATTCTCAGTAACTAGATAGGGGTCCTGCAGTCTCCTATACATTCGTTGAAACCTGGTATTGAACAAGGGCAAGGATTCACAGGGATCCTTCCTAATGGTGGCAAATTGGTGATATAAAAGAGCTGGATCCACATAAACCCTAAACTGATTAATGAAAGCATTCTCCAAGTGTGTCCAGGTCAGAATAGAACCCTGTGGAAGATTAAGATACTAGTTGTACACCATATCCCTTAAGAAATAAGGGAACAACCTACAAACTACATCATGGTGAGCTATCTGAGCTTTGGTACAAGCGTCCTTAAAATCTTGCATGTGCACTTCAGGACTCCTTGATTTTCCATGAATGTATTTGGGGCATAATTTCCTAGGATTCTTAGGCATATCATGAAAACCTCGAGGAATAGTCCCCAATGGAGAGGGATTATTCTGAAAGAATGCCATTGGTAGTGGTGGTTGAGCCAGTGGTTGGATGGGTTGAACTAGCTGTAGTGACAATTGAGATGGATTCGGTGATGGGTTGATAGGAATCCACTAGGGTATTGGTGAAAAACCTGGTGGGGTGAGAGGAGTTGACAAGGGTGGTATGATGGTTGCCCCAATTTTGTGAACCTTGTGTCTTGTTGGGGTCCTTATTTCTATGAAAGGTGATGGATTTTCAATTGATCAAAGAACTTTGTGGGGCCTTTCTAGGGAGAAAAATACAATTTTATCTAGTTTTCCCTTCTAGGCCCTCCTTCTAGCACTAGATCTATTGACGTGTCTTGATGGTAGGACAACATGTAAATAGAATATTGCTATTATGTTTCTCCTGAAAGAGAAAGACAACACATGGATATCCTAGCTCCCAAGGTCTTGGTAGTTGGTTCTCAACTGTGCTGATTTTACTCAATGGTTGATGTGAACTATAATGTTCAAGGGGCCTGCTAGTGTTGAGCTTCTGGATTTTTCTAAGATCAAGCATGAATTTAAACCTATTTTAACTGGGGTTTTTAAAGAAAGATAAAAAGATAGATAAAAGTTTTGTTACTAAAAAGAATGATAATTCATCTAACTTAACCAGACTTGTTACCTTTCAAGGAATTTCTAACTAAAAATAAAGAACAAAATTAACTTGTGATTAAAACATAGTTGCATTCATTCACAGTGTTGATTTCAACAACTAATTATAAGTTACCATTTAAACCAAATACCAAATAAGATTCCTGATAGGGTTAGGGTTGGATGGAACACTCACTGTTCCATGCTCTGGGTCTCACCTTGGCGAACCCCTTTGGTGTCACTCTCCACCACCTTAACCTATAGGCCCTAATGATTTTTAGGCACCCCTAGTTCTCCTGGCCAACCCTACTATCATCTCCATTTCCCTAACCAAGCCAATCTTGGTGCTCACTCTACCATTTTCTCCTTAGCCCTTAATCTTCCTAAAGGCTAGCTAAATCTCCAACCTTCACTAATTTGAATGCAGGGGTGTGTGATGTCTCCCATGGCTTCAAGACCATCCCCCTAGGGTTCTTCATCATCCACCAATCTCCAATTCTCCATCACTCTCACCAAACCCTCCTCTAGGGTTAAAAAGGCTACTAGCCCTTGAGCCCCAATTAGGTCTCCTAACCTGAGAAAAATGGAAACTACTCCAAAAACTCTAAATGACCTAGGATATTTTCTTGGGGTTTGTGTTTCCTATGGCCACACCTTGAATATTTTTGGGGTTTGGAGCTTGTACTGTTTGTACACTATCCTACTCAAAAATGACCAAAAACTAGGGTTTATAAGCCTTTTTTTAGGTTGCTTCCAAACTGTCAGAGATTTCTCACACCAAATGGGTTGATGGAGCCTCCTCCTAACCACCAGGCCTTGTCAAGACTCACAGCTAAATACTCCAAAAGGAAATTTATCAATACCTTCTCACCCCTGCAAGTTATGTGCTTTGCACCCCATGTCTTCCCTAGCCAGACTCTTCCTGGCTCGCCTAGGGCAAAACCTTGCTAGCAGCTCTTGCACACACACAAACCCTAAAACCTATGATTTGTACAAACATGGAGTCTAGGAACTATTCCCAAAGGGCCGTATAGCTTGTATGGTGGGAAAGTGGTCTAGCACTCCATTTCCTCAAAACTGTCTGGTTCAGACCAGTAACAGGGTAAAAGTAAACTATTTACAAATGGTGCTTGAAAATTGAACAAGGAAGCTATTTAATGTTACAAAATTCTTGTATGCGAACAACACTACATCCTCCAGTCAAAACAATAGCAGATTTAATCCATTAAAGCTCTATTTAGATGCAAAAATCAGAAATTGTCTCATAGAATGCTGTCTTCCTTCAATTTCACAAAAATTCACTACAACATCCGTGCTTCCAACCCTACTCCATGGTCAAAGCACACCTTAAATAGGCTCCAAAAATAGTTAATCTCCTTTATTCAAACCTATTGATGACCTAATGGAAAAATTTATAAAATCCACTGTGTTTTCCAACCTTTGCCAACTTTTAGAAAACTAAGCAAGATGAGCTTCAAAACTTATTCATCCCTTCACAACTTCTATCATTGGGATAAACACACCTCTAATTTATCTACCACAATTAAATGGTCAACGTGACGTTCATGGAAAATATTGCAAAAAAAAAACTTCATTCTAGTCTTCCTAACTGACTAGTTTTTCCCAGGTGCTCCTGCACCAATTCCATTCCTTGAAAGGTTTCAAAATCAAATGATTAACTCATGATAAATACCATTTTGAAACACAATATGAAGTAGATTTGAGTCTGGTTGCTCCTACTATTGGTAAAATAGATAAGCAACATTTACAAATCTGGCACAATCACCAGTGTACAGAAAACCTATATCTTCAGATTGTTTCCATCTACACTAAGAAAACTTGAGAGATACATTATTTTCTATGTTGAATCTAACACCTAACTAAGAAGAAAAAAGAAGATCCCATTACAAGAACCAAGATGCAGCTTTGTCCCTTCTATCCCTCATAAAATTCATACTCTTGAAAATCTATCTCTAGACCTGTCTCCTCTATTATCTCCTCTAACTATCTCTATTCCTCCATCTTTTTTTACAAAGAGGAAAGAATGCCATATATACAGAGTGTACCAAAAAGAATGTACTGTATCCTATTTTTAGGGTTTACAAAATATCCATCCATTGCAGGAGAGTCGGCCCTCAGATATTTTGAATAAAGTTGGTTCTGCCTTAAATGTGTATCCCTGCCATCCATGTTCGTGAAGGATCGTTCTAGAGATAATCTCAAATTTTTTGCAGTTACCGCATTTACTGTTGGCCTCCATGTCCATCCTCGAACTCCCTTGCTGAGTTGCATTGAATGCCCTAAAGCATTACCATTAATATTAATTCGCATCCCATCAGTAGACCCGAGCTATCACTATGACTCACTATTTCTTCCTTATTCCTTCGGCCTTCTTCTTGATCTAGATATTTCTGTGCATTGAACATCTTCTAGAAGTAGCATCGGACTTGCTGCTAGATCCGGGCACCATTGTTCATTGAGCTCCTCCATCAGCTCATTCACAAATCAGATCCACACTGGTTGCATTTTGTCGGTCCCCTCCATGGGGTAGTCAACTAGTCAAACATATAGGGTTAATCTTTAATTATTTTGGATTGGGTGAACACATGCCACATAAGATTCTTGGATGGTCAAAGGTCCTTCGAATGGAATCACATGTCGGTGAGACACTAATCATGTCTCCCTAATGCGATTATGCATCTCCTGGAAGCTATCGGCATAACATATGACAGTCGATGAGACCTCATGTCAAACTACATGAGTCATATCGATACCACAAAACCATCAGCAAGACTTCTCATTGTTGGCAAGGGGTTACAGTGGGCAGCATAAGTTATAGCGATATCGCCCTATTCATCGCTGAGTTCATCGCTATCAGCAAGACTTTTCTTCTTCGGCCAGACCTCATGCCAAACTTAAATCCTTTGGTGAGACATCACTTAGTTGTTAGGACTTCATAGCAAACCCAAAATCCTTCACCGACACTGCTTCACTTTGGCAAGACCCTATCGGGTCAGCAAGACATCACGGCGAACACCTTTAGTCATGTCGAGTGTTTGAAACCATCGGCGAGACCATCGCTTGTCGGTGGGACATCCTGGAAAATTCAAATATTTTTCTAAGACCTCTTTTCTTGTCGGGGAGATCACCACTTGTCAGCGAGACCTTTCACTAAGCTCATTTCCTTTTGCTGAGACTAGCAACCATTAGCGAGACCTTTCACCAAAGACACCCCGTTTCGATGATGTCGTTTCATTTCGGCAAGAGTTCACCCTCTTGGCAAGACATCTTGCCAAAGCCACTCCTCCCTCGGGGAGATCCTTCCGATGACATCTCTGTTTCACTGAGACTTCGATGGATCGACGAGACCTTATGCCGATATTACCTCATGATGGTGAGAGTTGCTTCCTTCGCTGAGACATTATGCCGAAGTCTCCCCCTTTTCGCCGAGAGCTCACTTTACTTTGGGGAGACCTCCTTGGTTGGAAAGATTCATAAAGACTCACAGTGACAGGGATGTTGGGATGACCGGTGAGCTTTAAATGAATAGAATGCACCAGCCGTCGGCAAGACAATTGCAGGGTCTTTCCGACTTTCTTCCTATAGGAATTTTATGCCAAAATGGATTAGGGAATGCTTCCCAACTAAGCTGCTAGAGAAATATCATCATGTGCATGATTTAATCTTGCAAAACAAGGTCTCCATTATCCCTCAAAATAAAACAAAATATATTATAATAAAATACACTATTGCTTATGATTTCATTCAATTTTACTAGGCCTTCATCCTTTTAGCCAAAAGGAACCCAACCCTGGCAAAGGCAGAACCAAAATAGAACTAAAAACAACACCCAACTTTAAAACTGGCAGGGGTGGGGCCAAAAAGGAATTAGAACCGGGACTAGAGTCGGAATGGGAACAAACCATGGGAATGACCATCATTTCACAATTCAGACCCTATCCCAGCTCCGCGTCTGCAAAATTAAAGAAAACACAGAGGGAAAACCTGATCAACCGACCAAGTGATTGGAACCAGGGCCAAATAAAGAAATGAACCAGGTGAAACTGGGATCGGAACCAAATCTGACTGATAAACTTTTTAAAGTTTCAAGTCTAGATTCTGTTAGGGTCCCACCTCCGACAGCATCCAAAAAGACAATGAAGTCAGACGAAAGAAGAAAAAGGAAATGGGGGAAGACACCCCACGACAAAAGAGCAAAAGGAACAAAAGCGAAAGAATAAAACATGTGGAATCGGGATCAGAATGGAACACAAACCAGAAACTAATTAAAGTTTTAGGGTTCAGTTCCAGTTTTGGTTCTGGGTCTACCAAACCAAACCAAAATGCACGTAAGGCAAAAATTGAAAAGAGGCAGAATTGGGACCAGGAAAGGAATAGAAAACATAACCTAGAAGGAATTCCAATTTTGATTTCTATTCTGGTTCCAAGTTCACCAAAACAAAAGAAAAATGACCAAGGCCACAAACAAAATAGCTAAGGCACAAGACACCAAACCAAAAGGAAAACGACCATCGAAGAAGACAGAGAAAAGAAAAGCGAAGTCAAAGTCAGGATGGAAAACGAACTAGAAACCTTGAAAGAATTCAACATTTAAATTTAGCTTCGAACCCGACTCTGATAGAACAAAAGACAAAAATAAAGGAACCGTCAGAATCAGAACCTGGGATAGAACATGACTAGAACTTGGATGTAATTCCATGCTCGATATTGGTCCCAGTTCCACTTCCAACATAATTAAAAGAAAAAAATGCCTAAGGCAGAAAACCAAAGACCAAAGGAAAACAAAATAGAACAAGGGGGACCTATTTTGTTCCAAAACAAAATGGGGTGGTTATGCAGGGCATAACAGATACATGAGATATGATGAAAAATAAATATACATGGTCCAAGAATATGAAATTCATCACATAAAATCCCACGTACATCAATCATAGCTGGCTGGTGGAACCCCCCTGATGGAGCTGGTCTCGCGGATGGTGGCCTACCACTAGTCCTTGCATCTGGATCCCGTCGAGGCCCAGTAACCCCCATGCTTTGTGTCACTATTTGTGTCCTACTCTTGGTCCTAGTGTGGGACCATGGGAAAGACTCTCTATGCTCAGGAGGTCACAACTCCTCATATTGGACTTGATAATACTCTACCTCTCTGGCCATCTCAAAGCCCTCTATAATGGCCTCTCACAAGGATGCACTCTCCATAGTTCCCATCAACCTTTGAGCAACACCCTCGGCCTCTACCACCCTTTGTCTCAATGCATCCCTCTTTGTAATCAATTGGGCTACCTATGGGTCTAGTGTAGGAGGATGTGCTTATACCTATGCCTATGCCTATGCCTGTGCCTATGCCATATTATGCGCCTATGCCCGTGACTATGCTAGATGTGCCTGTAATTGTGCAACCAACCCATGTGCCTAAACCAACTAGCCCTACAACTACACCTATTATCCCTAAAGTTTTTGCACTTGGGCCTACAAAGTATCTATTTTCCCTTATTGAGAGGTGGAGGCAACCCTGATCACTTTCCTCCACCCAATCCCAGTCCTTGGCCTCCACATGATCTACACACCACTCAAAATATTTGGCCTCAGCCTCACTGGCACCGGCCCCTTATCTTTGTCATCACCCCCATCATCCCCATCTAAGCTCTCCTCCTCCTCTCCACTCTCCTCATCCTCTCCCCCAACCACTGCCTGCTCACAACTTGCCATGTCCTCCTGTATCCCTGCTCCTAGTTGTGGTACTACCAAAATGGGTGCTAGCTCATTAGGACATGTCAACTGCGGAAATGGATGTGTATGAAAATAAATAGAGTACTCCTCAGACATCCCAACATCAACAATATCCCGCCTGTCATCCCATGCCTCGGGTGCTAAAGCAACATACTTTGTATAGGCTATCTAGTATGAAATGTCAGGTCCCCATCCTACCTCATCCTTGCTTCGTGCATAGTGAGAAACTCCTTAAGGCATACCCTATGTAAATCCAAACTATCGATGTACTTGCATGGCCAAAAAACCTCTCAATAATAAATGGAGTCCTCCCTATCAAAAATTGGGGCATACATGCAAATGACATCTCTAAATCATCTATATCCTAGGGCTTGCAATCTAGGTATGGCTGCCATATCATGACATCCATGTCATCAAGGCACCACCTCCAGTAATCCAACTTGCCCAACTTGGGCTAGACATGAAACATCGCATATGTATACACATAGGGCCTATCTGGTGGCCTCACTCTAGGACAAGCTGGGCTCATCACCACAATATGCTCCCACACTCAGATCTGGAGCAATGTCACACCACAGGATATACTCAAAGCACCTTAGTACACCACTTGATGCAGGTCATGATACAAATGCACCAACATGCAACTCCCTAAGGTGTACCTCCATGGATATACCAACATCTGCTCAAGGATCCTCCCCCATCCCACTGATAGTCCCTTTGACTGGCAATCCAAAGAAATGAGACCTCCAATGAATGCACCCAAAACTGTAGGCAAGGCTTGATATCCCCTGAAGTCAGCCCATGGCACCCAATACCTTGCTATCTGTGCATCACCAAATACTCTCCTCATAGCATATATACCACCGAGCTCCTTGTGATCATAGAACATAAGGGAGCCTACCATTGGAATACCAAGAATCTTATACACATCCTTTGGAGTCACAGTCACCTCACCAGTCAGCAAATGAAAGGTGTTGTGCTCTGAATGCCACCTCTCTGCCAATGTGATCAATAGTCCCCTGTTGACCTGAATCAGAGGCATGGCCAACAAAGATCTCAATCCATAGGACCCTATCAAAACTACATCATCTGGTGTCAGCTTGAGTATCCTATCCCACCCCACCGAGTGATGCTCCCTAATCTGGAGGTTTTTGAAAACCTCCTATTTTTGGTTATCACAAAGATAATCAATCAACATCATATCAATGATTCAATCTCAATCAAGAAAAATCAATCTGACTCATATCTATCTATGACCCATATCAGTGACACATACTCATCATACCCATATCAAGTGACCCATATCAAGTGTTTTATCTAAATGATTCACATCATACAATCAATACACAAACTATCTATCTGAATATCACATCAATCTGTTCTATCATCAATTACTATTTGTTTTCTTTTTCAAGAATGAAAATTTATCAACAATCAACACATCATCCTATTTGTATTTTGGTCACGAATGCAAATATGTTTTCACATCAATCATCTACTATTTTTTTCTATCACAGAAAGAAAATTTATCTGAAGTCCTATCAATCATCTACTCTCTTTTTTTGTATAGGGGAAACAAAGTTATCAGCTATCTACTCTTTGATTTCTATTTTGGAAACAAAGTTGTCAATTATTTATTACATTTTTTATCCATATCAACATGATGATAAGACAATTTATTTATCTATTGACCAAAGAAGCAATATACATCATCATTTTTATCAAACGAGCACATTTTCTAAAAGTGCTAATATGCGGCCTCTATGCGCTAAAGCTCATATGCGCTATTCTATATCCTGGATGCGCTAAAACTCATATGCACCGTTCTTTGCCCTGAATGCACTCAAATATTTCCTCTATGTGCTATTTCCCTCTAAGTGCTAAAACTCTAATCCAAAGTGCCACTATATTCTTTAGATGCGACAACCCTAAATGCGCTAATGTTTTCCCTAGATGCGCTAAAACTCTAAATTTTCTATGGCATCCTAAAAGTGCTACTCTTTTTATCAAATGCGCTAAACTGGTTTCTACAGCAAACATGTTGAATTCATCCTATATGCGCTAAAACATACATCAGAAGCACTAAAAATTTCCTAAAAGCGCTAAAATGGAATTTTGAAACCTAAATCTATAGGAAAAATAGTAAAAATTGATTCAAAACAGAAAAATTGGATAGCAAAAGAGGTTGGATCTACTCACCGATGGTCCATATGCAGCTGGTCTCTAATATCAGTGGGCCCACTCGAATCTATGTCAGTGGTATGAAATCTCCATCTCACTAGGTCACTATCAGAGCAACAGGATTCTGAAAGTCAAAAAGTGAAAATGATTTGTCCTTTTCTACCTTTTTACCTTTTAAAGGTCAACCAAAGGTAAGTTTTGTGGCATCTTTTTTTATCTTTTTATCTAACTTTGACTTTATTTTTGTTAGAAAACCAAGATTTGATTGCAAACCAGAATAGACCTTCCACAGAAGAGAAAAACAAAAAAACAAGAGCTTTGCAAGAAATGTGCAAATTGATATATTCGAAGTACACATTAATTACAAGAGATAGTTTGCTTTATAAAAGCAAAGATACCTAAACCTAATATTATCTTGAGCAACAAGATAGCTCAATAAGATAAGGATAAAACCTATAACTTAGGAATTAAATAATTACCAAAGTAAACTTATGCAAAGCGTAATTAATAATTATTTACACCAACACCCCCCCATAAGTGCAACTTAGGGAGAAGCAAATTATTATGCAAATATGAGTCCTGACAACAAGGCCTGATTAGGTACTCATGTACAAATGTAAAGAGAGAGAAAACCCAGTGGGAAAAACCCCCCCTTTAGTGAGATGAACTGCTGTGAAGAAGCACTGGAAGAACTCTGAAGAAGCAACACTGGAACCCCAAATCCAGCAAGCAAGGAAAGATAGTTCTATTTGCAAGATACCAATCAGAATCACAAATGCAACAGCAGACCTGATGCCAAGGAACACTAGAAACTCACATACTGGATCAACTCTGGAATCTATAAGCAATAGTAGATGAAAGGATGAAAGGACCCATAATGATGACAAATCTGGAAGTTGTGTCTCTCAAAGCCAATGCTAAACTAAAACTAAAACTGCCCATAGGATGAGTACCATCAAGATCTTGGAACATTAACCATAAAAACATGGCCCTCAAATGAGAAAGATATGAACCAATGTGGATCAAGAACTCTAAAATCCCAATGTGAAGTGTGAACCGAAGCAAGCCAAAGATGTGTCTAGCTAAGCAAGAAAGAAGCTAAGGGAAACAATAGGAAACTAGAAAAACTCATGCGAGTTGTCACCAACATGAAAGATGAATGTAATAACCCTGCTTAATGGAACTTTATATCAGTTCATTTATTAGAATACCCAATGATTGCTTAAGGAGATAATGCAAAAATACAGAAACATAGGAAAAAATGCAAGCCTAACACATGAAACAAAAATGAATGCATGCATAAAATAAGTTACACATTTTCTAGAAATGACCTCAAATCTATATAGAGGTTGAAACCATCTTTCCAACGTCATGAAAATCATGAAAAATGGATAAGCGAGTCACAAGATACGTCTCTGAGAGTGAAAAAAGGAAACATCTAACTTCTGATGTAGAAAAAAGCATCAAAAAGGAAAAACTAGAAAACTAAACTAGCACCATTATGTAGAGCATTGAAACAGCTTTTCGACGATATCTCGTTTGCAAACAGAGGACGTTGTATGCCCAAGATATGCCCGTTTCAGTGAAAGTTGTCCAAAGAGCTCCGATTTGGCCCCCAGAAGCCCTCAGGGGCTAAACAAAATTTGGCCCCTGGTCGCATGTAGGACTAGGGGCTCCTATGCAGGGAGCTGGCGATGGAGCCCCTGATCACCCACATGATCGGGGTTGGGGCTAGAGACTTATGGATGGGCGCTGGGCGCGGCCCCTGGTCACTCACGTGACCATCGCAGGGGTTGGAGCGACCGACGGGGGCTAGGGCCTAGCTCCCGGTCCCCGATATGAAATCTAGCGATCTGCAGGGAGCCCGTAGGGGGCTTAAATGGAGAGTGGCGGTGGTGGCCCAGTGGTGTGGTGGTGGCCGTTGGGTGGTGCAATGGCGACGCTGCCATTTTCAATTGGCCGCGTAAAAAAAACCTTGATTTTTGATTTTTTTTATAGTTTTTTTTTATTTTTTTGGAAAATGATGCCTCGTAAACTATGCCTGGGGGCCATACGGCCCTTGGGCAAAAACTTTTTGCCTCTTCGAACGACTGTGTCAAAAATAGACAAACTTTATATGGAAATGGGGGTTTTTGGGCACTGTGAATCCAACAGCGAGGTCCATTTGCACCTAAACTACTCCAAAAATTAGGCGACCCCCAGATCTATCAGATAAATCACTGAGCTTGAAACTCTTGTATATCTGGAAAATGGTGACGAAAATAAATAAAATGAAAGTCATTTCTGACTTTTTCTAGCGCTCTAAATCCAATGGAAAACCCTGATCTGTTCCAAGACGCTACATAATGATGCTCAAGGATTGAAACCCTCGAGGGACCTCGAATGAGCTCTACAATGTGTTCCTCCAAAAAAGTTGAGAAGGGGCTGCGAATCGAGGCTTTGATACCATGTTAGAAAACCAAGATCTGATTGCAAACTGGAACAGACCTTCCATAGAAAAGAAAAACAAAAAAGCAAGAGCTTTGCATGAAATGTGCAAATTGATATATTCAAAGTACAAATTAATTACAAGAGATAATTTTCTTTATAAAAGCAAAGATGCCTAAACCTAATCTTATCTTGAGCAACAAGATAGCTCAATAAGATAAGGATAAAAACAATAACTTAGGAATTAAATAATTACCTAAGTAAACTTATGCAAAGTGTAATTAATAATTAATTACACCAACAATTTTTCACACTGGGGCATCCTTATACATCATTTTTTGAGAGCTAAATCACTGAATTCACATCCAAATCCAAATATCATCATCAAATCACATTTTTCCAACATTATTAACAACTCATCATCATCAGTGATTTACATCCTGAGGGGATATCATTAACACCAACAACATCTTTCAATCAAAAACATATCAGAATCAGGTCAAGGGCATATTTTTCAGAAAAAGGGGCAAAGTCAAACACAACAAATTTTGAAAGAAGAAATATTTTCTTTGAAGCAATGTGTTTCACACATAACTTCAAAGAGGGGAAAAATGTAGATACATAAAATTAGTCATATCTCATTAATCCTAGCATTTAATTAAATATCTATTATTTAATTAATTTCTCTAAAGTCTTCTACATATGATTAAATTTAATTAATTTAATTATATTGTTCATTCAATTTATTCTTCTATTATAATTAAATAAATCAATTTTATTTAATTATTTCACATTCAAATGTCTACTTGATTAATTAAGTAAATACACTTTATTTATTTTAATTAATTATCACTTTTTGAATTTAATTAAGTCTTTTTGATTTAATTAATTTTAATATTTCTTTTCAAATATTTCTTCTAGTTAATTAAATATCTTATTTAATTAATTTCATTTACATACCATTTCTTAAAAATTTAATTAAATATCTTTATTTAATTGAATATCTTCCATATCTTGGGTTGGGGTCAGCTCGGTTGGCTAAATCTTTCCTATTGTAGGAGGTTGGTCACGAGGTCTAGTCTCCCCCACCCCCGTGGTACTAGAGGCTATGTCGCGCCAGCGCCACCGGTCACGTTAAAAATTTTACTAGGTGCACTATAGTTTATAGGCGGTCGTGCAACCCGATTCCTATAGTCTAAAAAATATATATATATCTTCCATATCTTTTTAAAAATCATATTTAAATATTCTATTTAATTATGAAATCTTCCATTATTCTTCAAATCTAGGGTAAATATTCTATTTAAAAAAAAAAACCTCTGTATCATCCATAAATAAATAATTGAATTCAATAATTCATTTTTTATCTTCTTCAAAATCTTTCCATAATCTCACAAAAAAATGATTTTTACAATTCATCTTTATTAACTTATCTTACCTCTTTTACAGAAAATAAAACAAATCTTGCTTTCTATTTTCTTTTGTTTTTCTTCAGTCTTATCCATGTTCAACCGTTCGATCTACCAGGAATTTTCACAATCATTGATCATATCAGCCAATCAAAAGATTTTGAAAAACTCTATAAATAGCACAACCAATCCAAGCAATGGTTACAACACACAACAAATGAATTAGAGATTAATTGCATTCTAGCATTATAGCATTCTAGCATTATCATTATAGTGTTATTATTCATAGCATCATCATAATTTGTCATCTTACCAATCATGTTTTAGAATAATCATGTTTTAGCTTAAGCATTACATGCATTTCATATTCAATCTTGTTTTCTAGGAAGACTATTCGTTGAAATTAGCATATAATCTAAGAGCCAGCTGGAATCAATGAAAATACTAGAGATAGAGGATGATAGGACGACATAGATAATAGGATACTGAGCTTGCAATCTTTATTATCTTCATATTTTGTTTGTGATATAATGTCTTATTGGTATGTTTGATTCATTTGTTTTTACATATTTAACATGCACAAAATTGACCACACAGTTGGCATCATAAAATGACTTAGATGTTTGTCGGAATATCGACAAAAACTCTGTGTATCCATTGATGAATTACAACCAAAATGCAATTGCAATGGCTCTTCTAAAGCGTTGAAACAACACTAGAAGTTTGTTGCCATTTCAATGAAATGGGAAAGGAGTTACGACAAAGCCTTCATTGCAGCTATAGCAACTTCGTCAGACATTTTTAGTGATTCATTGGAGGCCTTCGTTGAAATTGCGATGAAACAATGCAATCTTTTTGAAAAAATATTTGTTGAAATGTACCATCGAGGAGACTCTTGGCAATGACCACCAAAGCCAACCCATCGGTGAGAGATCAATCATCGACACAAGATAGAAAACTCACTCTGATAGTCCATGTCTTGCTGATGACTTTCGTCGACAAGATAGATCCAATGTCACACCGATCTGACCTCTTCAAGAGTTTTAAATAGACCTACACCATGTCATCATGGAGACTCTTGGCGATGACCATTGAATCCAACCCATCAGTGAGAGATCAATCATTGGCATAGGATAGAAAAATCACTCTAATAGTCCATTTCGTGCTGATGACTTCTATCGGCAAGACAACTCAAATGTCACACTAATCTAACCTCTTCAGGAGTTTTAAATAGACCTACACCATGTCATTGTGGAGACTTTGGCGATGACCACCAGAGCCAACCCATTGGTGAGAGATAAATCATCGACATAGGATAGAAAACTCACTTTGATAGTCCATGTCTTGCCGATGACTTCTGTCGGCAAGACAGATCCAATGTCACACCGATCTGACCTCTTTAGGAGTTTTGAACACTGCTGGTTATCAGCAAGACATTCTGAGGGTCTCGCTGATTAAAAAAGTGTCTAAGATCAAGTAAACAAATGGAATCTATTAATTTTCTTATTTTAGGGTTCTCTAAATCATAGAATAGATACCATCTTCTTGTGTATAATTTACTTATATTCATATTTGAATTTGAGACCAATTTTCATTGCACATTTCATTTTACTTGCACAAAGTATTCCATAAGCAATATATTGGTAATGCCAAATGATTTATGGTGTTGTACAACTCTACCTATCATCACAGTTCTATTATTCCCCCTAGAGAATCCTGCAAAGACAAGTTTACAATACCAAGTCAAATAATATGAAAAAGACTTACTTCCATACAAGTTAAATGTTTATTCTCATAATGGAAATTGTCTAATCACAACAACAATTCCATGAAAGGTTATCCATGCTTCATAAGAGATGATTGATCATACATACAGACTACAAGATGCATAGAAAAAAAATTACACTTGAGAACAACCAAGGGCTAACAAGGGAAGGAGTTAAGAAACATCTAGATTGAAGAGAAAATGTGTAGGGAAAATGTTGAGCAGTGTTAAGAGAACAAAGATTGTAGAACATATTCTTGACCTAATCAAGCTCTTGAACAACTTAAACAAAATTAAAATATGAACACATACATGAGATATGTAATGAACTTCCAATATCTGCTATCTTTTTCATTAATGTAGAGGTAGGTAAAGGAGAAATAATTATAATTGTAGCACTATTCATAGTCCAGTAAATTATGTTTGTAATTTGTGTTCAATGGACCTCAGTTTTATCATTATACTACCCATCTAATACCATATTTTAATCCAGGGTTCAACTATCTCAGATCTAAAGAAGCACCTTCAATTAACCATTTAAAGTAATATAAAATAAGGTAAGACTTTTACTTGAGAAAGATTGGGTACACTTGTAGGATTAAAGTTCTCACAATCATCAAGATTTATTGGCACATAGACACAACCTGCAACATATGAAGTAATGGATGACTACAAGTTAGTGAAATGGTCCTTAATATGTGACTAGTTTGCAAATTCATTGGTAGAAAATAAGGCTACAAACATATCTACATAAAAAATTATGAGGACAATCTACTGTAATCATCAAAATAGATGAAAAGTGCAAAGGAAAGAGCTAAGCTACATCTCTAGAGCCTAAAAAAAACACATGAAAGAAACATAAAAAAAGAACAAACCAGTTTTTGGATGAATACAAAATGGTGCCTTCAGCAAGTGATTCATATGCTTTCACACCTGACAGGAAATTAAGAAGATTTTAGTCTTCCTCTGTGAAATTAACTACTTACAGAAAAAACCAAAAAACTAATATTATATACCTCCATGTCTAGCCGAGGGTAGGTATAAAAGAAAAAAAATTCCTCAATGCAATGCTAAAAAATATTAATGTGTGTGTAGGTTGTATTACTCAAAATATCATTTCACTGCCTAAGGAAAAATACCAAAGTGATTTTTTAAATTTCAATCTTCACATAGGCTCCCTTATTGCTACACATGCATATAAAAGCATTATTCGAGCTCTAAACTATTCAAATATTAAGGATTTAATTAGCTATAAGATGGAAAGGTTTTGTTTAGACATAATCCATCATCTTTTACATATCTTTATTCACTCCTAGTGCTTCAGATAAATTTGTGTAAATGAGACAAAAATGTGAATCTTTTATGACAAAGAAAATTCTTAAAACGAGGGGGGAGAGAGAAAAGGGTAGGGGGCAAGAGAATGCTTGAATGTATAGCAAAGTATAACATTTTTATCATTATAACAATGAAACGAATCTTAAGTTTGAAGCATTAATATCATTTACAACATTTATGATCAAGAATGAATGTAAGTAGAGAAACTTTTGCATACCTACAAATGGTACAAAATTTGATGGTTAAGTGGAAGCCTCCCATCAACAACAAGATCCAAATATCCATTTATCTATCTCAATCGAGCCTCTAAACCCTTTAGAGCTATCAATTTTTCCACTAACCTGTTAAGCACAAAATTAAAATTTTAGAGTTATGTCACCACTAAAAATAGAAGAACCAGAGCTTTGAAACCAAATCCACACACAACACAATGTGGTATTCATACAAAGCCATACAAACAAATTAAACTCAGAACATTGGAATGGAAACTTCAAATTATGATGCAGAGCATGAATTCAGGGTATAAAGAATCATTTTTCTGCCACCATAGTAAAAAGTTATCACTTTCTTTCATCTTTTTATATTGGTTTGATGCTTCAAATGATGCATTTATTATATTGAAAAGTGCATTACCTTATTGATCTTCTCTTTGTTTCGAGAATAGTTTAATATTTTCTACTTAACAAGGCCAACCACGTGATGGTGGAAGCTCATTTGGCCCCTCCCCCCCCTCACATCACTCTCAATTCCCCATACCCAATCATATAACATTAATCATTCATTCATCCATTAATAACATAACATTCATTCATTCATCCATTAATAACACATAACATTCATTCATTAACATATAAAATTCATTAATTAACATATTCACATTCAGTCATTAACATATAATATTCATTCTTTCAGTTTTTACATATTATCAAAAATATGGTTGTCATGATATGATTGCAATCACTTTTTTTTGTTTCTTTTTTAAAGCTAAAAAAATATGAAGTGGAGTATCGTTTTCTAAATCATCTTTCCCCTGTTTAGTTGTTCTGCCCTCTATTCGTGATCTTAATGTACACCTAGTTGTTTGCTCACGACGTGGACACCGCTGCAAGGAGGGGTCTGCTACAATAAAAAAGAAATGTTAAACTAATATGTTTTATTATTATTGTTACAAGTATTTCATTAATTAAAAATATATTAGAGTGGATCTCTTTACCTGATGGGTCCACATCATGTTCTTGAACTTCTGTTATAGACTCATGATCAACATGTTGAACACCCTCTAAATCCTGATCTATAGTTGAAACATGAAAGGTTACATTAATTAATACACCAGTTGAAATTAAATATGTTTAAAAGAACAATAGAGTGGTCCTCTTTACCTGATGGGGCCACATCATGTTCCTGATCTTCTCTAGCCTAATCATGCTCAACACGTTGATCACACTCTATATACTCTAAAGTTGAAACACGAAAGGTTACATTGATTAATGCACCAATTGCAATTAAACATGTTTAAAATAACTTTAGAGTGGTCCTCTTTACCTGATGGGGCCACATCATGTTCCTAATCTTCTCTAGCCTGATCATGCTTAGCATGTTGATCACGCTCTACATGCTCTAAAGTATCGGGATGCACACCATGACCTTCATTTGGAGGTCATGCTCCACCCTCACCAGGCTGCATTCCAATGTAATGTGTAGTAATATCATTGCTTGAATGTTTAAAAAAAATAGGCATGTAATTACTTTATGGTGGAAATTACTATTTAATAGATTGCACAAGTATTCAATTTTAAATAAACTTTATTGAATTTATTTACGTACGTGTCGGATGCAGTGGAAGATTGTGTTTTCCCAATCAAGACTCTTAGGCATTCAGCCATGGCTCCATAGCCTTGCTGGAAGGAAATCTTCAAGTCCTCTTCTATGGGAACTCTATTGAATTTAGAGCCCTACATTTTTGCATAAGATCATGAATTTTCCTTATATGATGTGATAAAACCAAAATTGTTTTCAACTTATTATTTGGATAAAATATTTCATTTATTGATACTTACAATTCATGCGGATAATTTCATATAACCACCAGAGCCATGTTTGTGTTGCTCATGTTTTTCTAGTCTTTCCTTTGTCGCCTTTGATGTGTCGAGTAGCCTATGAAAAGTTTGAAATACGTTAGATTATGTAAGAAGAAAGAGTAATCAATATATAATTACATTGTTGATAGTATCACATACCTTCCTTGGCCCAGTGGTGTCTTTCCTTTTATCTTTTCATCCTTCTCCTTTCCATCCGACACTAGGTCCTTGCACTCCCTCTCTGGAGTCATGGGGGGACGCTCGTACTTTTTGTTCTTCTCATAATCTGACCTATATTGGTTCCTCACATACTTTATATAGGTACCAACTTCTTAAGGACCTTGGTTCAATTGAATGTTTTATCACCGAAGAGCACAACTAAATGGTTAATGAGCTCATCTTTTAAATCTTGATCTTGGGCATTCCACTGTGTACGTATGGTGGGCCCGAAGAGCGCCAATGTAATATCACTTAGATGTTTATAAAAAAATTATTTCCTGCAAAATGATCATGGGATCAATAGTCTAAAAAGAGTGATCAATAAGTAAATTTCAATTGGATTATATATAATAATAATTAAAACATTTTAAAGTACCTGGGACCTTCTCTATCTTTATGGGAACGAAATCCTCAGTCACCACAAATGTGACCAAAAATGTTCTCGTACTAGTAATACGGGAAGATCCAAGAAATGCTACTAAAATATCACCAGTACTAGTGGCCTCTAGATCCCTAGGTATATGTCTTGACGCATGTTCTGGCATGTGTTTGCTACTAGAGGGTGCACTAACTGATGCCTACATGCTATGCGTTGCAGAAATTTTAGATGATAATATAGGCATGGATGATGGGGTCAGATGATGTGAGGTATGTACAGGAAGATCAGGATGGACACTTGTACCAACCCCTACTCCTCAGGCAACACATGCAGTACCCTGATCATGGCTAGGAGTATCATGAGGATGCAAAAAATCCTATAAAAAAAACACATATTTTAGTTCATGACATAAAAGAGTACAAAATATGAATGAACTTATGTTATAATTAAAGACTTCATGATAACTTACTTGCAAGTTTTGTGATCTCTCAGTCAATATTTTAACCCTCCCTCTTATCTAATCTGTTTGAGGCACTATGAATAAAAAGTTAAGGATTTATTCATTTCTTTTTTTTTTGGGTCTTCCTTATCATATCGAGAGGGTTTGTTGAATAAGCGATGTCATCATCACATAATATTGACTGCACCTCCCTATGGATGCTCTCATCTATTGCTGGGGCCTTTCCCCGATCAGTCGATTGCAACAAGAATATTAAAAACATTATTGAAATTAACCCAATAAACTTATGAAAACATAATAATAAAAAAAATTTCTCATATCTAATTTGTACAATTACAATGAGGTAAACCTGTCGGGTAGAAGCACTTGAAGATACATCACGATCTATGCCCTAGGCCGGAGCCTTCTCTGTACGATCAATGTCCCACTGTGACAAAAATTAAATATAAAAAACATTACCGAAATGAAACCAATAGACTTACGAAAAAAAACATAAGAATAAAATAGTTTATTGGAGTCATTAATTGGAGGTTGGGTAAAATTGTACATAGTATGTACCACCCCCATAGTAACTTTGTTTGTAACTAAGTGACTCAAATTTTAATTGATTAGCAAATCTTCCCCTCCAGTTATTGATTTTATCGCACATACAAATACACGGTTTCCCTCACGTGCCTTGAATATGCAATTGGGTTGCTTATTTGTTCACCCAAGTTGTGTATTATTTATAAACCCTACAATATTCCCTAATGATTTTTTCCTTTCGCCAATGTACATAGCCACTCCTTTATTTTGATCCTTATCTTTTAGCTTTATATAATTTGTCGATAGTGTATACCTATGCATACTTCGTATATATTGAACTAGTTGCATCCAATCTTTGTAACTGTAATAGGGTCCGGCATACTCCATCAATTCAATAACTTTGGTGTAGCATAACTTTATGTTTTCCATGGAAAATAGGCCCAAACCATGTAATGATGATGGTGCTATGTAATATATCCTCTCGTTGAAAAAAAAAATAGTGTTTATTGGAGGAAGTTCCTTGGGTACCCATTTTTTCCATAGATGTTTGTACCTTAAGGGAACCTCAATGTCACCTATGTTCTCATCATCATAGGAACATGACCCCCTTCAGTAAGAAAAAATTCCATGCGCTTACAAAATTTTCTTCTAATCTTTTGACCTCTAGTTGATCTCACTCTTTTAGACCTACTACATGTCTCGCTTTCCTCTTCTCTTCCTGAATTTCCCTCGCTCAAGGAAGACATATCTAATAAATACCTATTTGGTGGTACCTACACTCATAAGGATGTTGGATGAAGTTCTTTCATGGTGATGTGATCCTAAGGTGACATTATGATTAATCTATCATTTCATCGCTATAATTTCATAGGCTATAAGGTAATCAAGTCTTGCTAGATTGCAAGTTATTGTTACTACTGCCCAAATGTGTCCACAAATCAAATCTACTTAACGTTTTCACTCCAAAACTTTGTAACAATTTTTAAATGTGACTATGGTCCACCAGTTACACAACCAAGGCCTCAAATGTATTCTCTAATTGTAATCAAAGTACTTTTTCTCTTCATTCAAGTAAATAAACTTGAAGGGAAACACCACCAAATGGTTTATTAGACACCTACATGACTAAAAATAGCAGAAAATTTACATTTAATTTCCATATCTCTGAGTGGTTAATGGGGAGGGAGTGTGTAATAAGCCTGGTTAAGTCATCATAAGTTTATGCTTTGGCAATAAATTTTTTTAAGTCATCTTAAATCTTCCGATGTCTAATTTCTAGGAGACTTTTGGTATGTTTTAAGGTAGGATGCTTGATGAAATATCCCAAAGAGCCTTTCTCCATGGTATCTAGGTACACATAGTAGTGGTCTTCTCTTATACGGTTGGACATGATTTAAAGAGCTTAGCTAGGAATTATTCATTTAACCTAAGGTTTTCTCATAATGCCATCATTGGAAAAGTATGATCAAATTTTTCTATTATGAAGAATTGGTCTATGTGCCTCTAGTAATCACTATAAATGTTTGTAAGGATAAAATGACTAATTGCATCAGGTAGGAGAGAATCAACTTTGAGTTCTTCAAAAATTATATTCCTCTATTCATAATTTTTAAGGGTTGTGCATGGAGGAGGTTATCACTACATAGAAGGGAGGAGACCTTTCCTTGTGATGGAACTTCAGAAAATTTCTCTTTATGTTCCATTTTTATCTTGCCTTATGTCTCTGGTCATCTATGGTGTTTGGGAAAAGCCAAAGGTTGTGGTTTTACCTTTATCTTCATGTAAAACCCTAGTGTTTATCTTACACCTTGGGTGGGATCTTTTGGGCCGTTAATTTTTGGGGAGGGTTTTAAAACAACTTAAGCCCCATCGCTTCATCTAGGTTGGGCCTCTTTTGATTTATTTTTTTATTTCCTTCACCTGAGTTCATTATTTCTTAAGTCTTGGATGGTCTTGTGCTCCCTCGTTTAAAAAATTAATTATGTCATTGTTTATCATTGGCCTAGTGATTTCCCCTTGTTATTTTAATAAATGTTTTATATTTTGCAGAGGGACAAGTTTACGTGACTGTAGATCAATTATCATTTGATCTCAACTGTGACCACTGTATAATCTGGGAAAAATGTTTCTTTACCCTTCCCAGTAAGGTTGTCCTCATGGATACAACCAATTTGACACATAACCTCTGCAAATCCCACCCTTGGTGGCACATTGTATGGCAATATATGAGGGGTCCCTTGAAAACCATACACCCTCAAGACAATGTTAACTGGGTATGGAATAATGTCATCCCAGTTATGGAAAACCTTCAATTTTGGCCTCCTCCCTTTTGGTATGAGGAAATCATGCAGTACCTCAAGAATCCTGGGTACATTTACCATCAGCCTGGCTCTCAATCTAGAAGCAAAACAATTGTCAAAATGCACATAACTAGTGTTTTCGTTGTTACATGATAAATCTACAGTCCACATCTATATTGGCAATCTTTCTCCATCAACCAATTTCCTTAATTCCATCTTATCAGAGAAGAAATCAACATTCTTGTACAAGAACATATACATTAACATAGAATACTAGAAGAATTGGGTGCCTGTATAATTTTACTGCAACTTTAATAGCCCTTCATGTATCCTTTCAGCCAACAAAGAAGCAAAATCATAAGTCACAGAGAAGTTAGGGTCTTGTATTTTCACCCCCATGAACATGTAAGTGATAGGAATCATTGTGTTAGGATTGAAACCCAAAATATGGCATAGTGAGTAAAAAGTGGCTAAGAAATTATTTGCAAAGCAATTCAATTTGAAAGGTTCCTGGTCACTAGGGCTAATATAGAATCTCAAACCTCCTGCCCTAGAAAAATGAGGTGGGAGCAGCTTAGCTCTGAAGAGTGATTTCAACTTCCCATACTCTTGCTTCATTTCCTCAAGATTGATAGGAACCAAGTACATACTATGCTCACTCAAATCAAAAACCTATTAGAATTCTTCTCTATTAATGCTTAACAAAACCCTTCCATCATTATCTCTAATTACCCATGTGGCAGGGTCATATCGTGCAACCACTGCCCTAAGAAAGTCTACATCAAGCAAAAAATTTGGTATCACCAGCTTCTCCATATCATACATCCAACCATTTGAAAAGGGTTGAGGAAAATTCCTCTATCCAAACCACAATTTGAACATCTCCAAACCTATAAGAGGAACCCTAGCATCAGCTATTTTGGAACAATTATACACTAATCCCTCCCCTAGGGTTTTTCCTTGCATCAAAACCAATCCCTTCTTCCTATCACTTGTTGACAAGGGCAATTGATCCAGGAAGTCATTATATAGGTTTCTACTTAAATAATCAATCTAGCCAGAGTGTTTCTTTGTCGGTGCCATCTTGAGTAAACTAGGGCTTCCTTGCTATCTCAAACCTTAGACAGACCAGGGATAAACAAAATATGAAATTATAGAACAAAACATTGAAATTTCCCACAATTCAGTTAACCTATAGCCCTAAATCAATTATCAATAAGTCCTACGACAAGCACACAACAAATTTCCCCCAAATTTGAATTTAGAATAACCAGGAGATACAAAAATTGAACTCATAGCTTTGCACTTGCGTAAACCCAAATCCTTGTTGTAACAGCTTGTGACTTCATCCTCAGCTCCACGACTACTCCACAAAGATGTTTTGAATTCTTTGTGATACCAAAAGTAGAAGAATAGTTGCTTTATTTTGATCAAACTAGGGCAGTAGATGTCATGTCTTCCATGAAAGCTCAGTCATGCGCTGCACAAATGGATCCATTCATATTTGATGCAGGTTCAAATATTAGCCATCGATCCTTCACCTTAGTCAAATCATCGAATGACTTCTTTCAAATCAAGCTGACACAATCTCCATCATGGAAACAAGGGGCCCACCATACTATACATTGCCAACAAAATCCATGTGGTGCTTTCCCGTGATATTGTGATCGATAAAGACCTCACAACTTATGATCACGTGATGGCAGAAAATCATTGATCTTCAACCATTGGCAATATAGTTCATTTAACACAGTTGCCAGCCTTGTCATTAACCATCGAGCATCTTCCTTGCCGAGATCACAACACCTCTACTGATTTGAAACATGTGCATCTCACAAACACTTTAGTAACCCGCTACATAATGTATTAAATTTAGATTAATTTACCAAAGTATTTCCATCATTCCTTTGGCTTCACCAGATGAGACACGTGGTGCCCACCCATCATATCGTGATCAACCAAGAAAGTGTGGTGGGGTCATTGTGGGATGGTAGGAAATGGCTGAGATCAAATGATGATTGATTAACGGTCATGCAAACTTGTCCCTCTACCAAATAAAAGCATTTATTAAAGGAATAAGGGGACATCACTAGGCCAATGACAAACAATGACATAATTTGTCACTCAAACGAGGGAGCACAAGACCATCCAAGACTTAGGAGAAATAAATTCAAGCGAAAGAAATTAAATGATAAAACAAAAGGGGGCCAGACCTAGATGAAGCGATGGGACTTAAGATGTTTTAAAACCTTCCAAAAATTAACAACTGAATAGATCCTTCCTAAGGCATAAGATAGTACTAGGGTTTTACAAGAAGAAAAAGGTAAAACCCCAACTTTAGGCTTTTCCCAAACACCATGGATGATAGGAGACATAAGGAAGGATAAAACTTTGAAGCTCCATCAGTTCCATCACTACCCATAACCCTAAACCCTAAACCATTAACCCTTAACCCTTAAACCCCAAACCCTTAAACCCTCTACCCTCTCTCTCTCAAGTTCTCCCTCCTACCCCTCTCTCTGTTTATCTCTCACAATCCCCCATCTTCCCTCTACCCTAAACTCCGTGAACTCCTTAACTTAAACTCTAAACCCTTAACCCTATACCTCTAAGTTTAACCTCTACCCCTATCTCTCCCACTCCCTCCCTCTTCCCTCTCTCTCTCAAGTCTCACCCTCCTACCGTGATTCCTCTCTGTGTCTCTCTCTCCCACCTACTCTTATCTCCTCCTCTACCCTCAACCCCTACTCTCCCATCTCTCTCCCACTCCCCTCCCTCTCTCTCCTCACTGAATACCTCTATCTCTCTCCCCCACCCACATAACCCTAAACCCTTAACCCTTAAACCCTCTACCCTCTACCCTCTACCCTCTCTCTCTCTCAATTCTCTCCCTCCTACCCCCTCTCCCTCTCTCAGGTCTCTCTCTCTCTCACTCACTCCCTCTATGTATCTCCCCTCTACCCTTAAATCCTAAACCTAAAACCCTTAAATATTAAACCCTAAAAACTTAAACCCTCTACCCTCTACCATCTACCCTTAACCTTATCTCCCTCTATCTCTCTCCCATTCCCTCCCTCTCTCTCTATCAAGTCTCTCCCTCCTAGCACCACTCCCTCTCTCAGGTCTCTCTCTCTCACTCATTTAGTCACTCTATCTCAAGTCTCTCCCTCCTACCCCTTCTCCTTCTCTTAGGTCTCTCTCTTGCTCACTCACTCCCTCTATCTCTCTTCCCTCTACCCTTAACCCAAAACCATAAACCCTTAACCCTTAAACCATCTACCCTCTACCCTTAACCCCCCCTCCCTCTATCTCTCTTCCACTCCCTCCCTCTCTCTCTCTCTCAAGTATCTCCATCCTACCCCCTCTCCCTCTCTTAGGTCTCTCTCTCACTCACTCACTCCCTCTATATCTCTCCCATAAACCCTAAACCCTTAACTATTAAACCCTTTACCCTCTACCATTAACCCTCCCTTCCTTTATCTCTCTCTCTCTCAAGTCTATCCCTCCTAGCACCACTCCCTCTCTCAGGTCTCTCTCTCACTCACTCACTCAATCTATCTCAAGTCTCTCCCTGCTACCCCTTCTCCCTCTCTTAGGTCTTTCTCTCACTCACTCACTCCCTCTATCTCTCTTCCCTCCACCCTTAACCCTAAACCCTTAAACTATCTACCCTCTACCGTTAACTATAAAATTTGAAAATTTTATAGTTGTTTGTACTGATGAAAGTTTTCCAAAGAGGCCCATATCATGAATATAAAATTCATGTATTTTTCTTTATCGCCCATGTGATAGTCAATATTTACCATTTGGTCCCATAAAATTCACTTGACCCCAAGCATTTGAATATATAAAGTCATATCGGCATGAGGTGATATAGGTCTTCCCAACCCATAAGTTATTTTATATTTTTTAGTGCATTGGTAAGAGGTCATGAATGTCTTACCAATATAATTTTATCTAAGGATTCATATCAACATGATGCAGTTCACAATCTCAATGAAAAAAGGATCCTATCGGCAAGAAAATAGTCATCGAGGTGAGTCATATCGAGCACATATATGTCTTACTCACTGAAGCACAAAGAACTATATCAGCCAGACTTGGACCATCAGAGTGAAGTCTTGTAGCATCCATCTGGCCTTGCCGATAAAGTGAAGGAGGATTTTGTTGATATGAGTTCATGGAGTCCTATCGACCCCCTATGTCACACTGACAGGATTGCATTTGTAAAGCCTTGGCGATACGTTTTGATCATCGATGAGACTAGTTTCATCGGAGAGAGATATGAGAGTCATGTTGAGTGTTGTTCCATCAGCAAGAAAATAATTATGTCTCAACAATCAGAAAATAGACCAAAGGAAATATCTCGGCAAGATAAGAAGTGAGCAGAGGAACATATTCCTGACTTACAAAGTCACAACGACATGTTTGCATCAGTGGGAGTTATAGCGATATACTTGGGATTGAAGGGATAACTCTTGGGGAGTCTCATAACACCGGTGAAACTATGAGACATCTTAGCGATATATGATCTATCAATAGCAAAGATACAAGTGAATCAAAATAACTCTCAAGGAGACTCGAAGTGTCGAGGAAACTACAAGGTGTCTTAGCGAATGTTTTAATGAATGTTGGTAGAAGCCCTAATAGAAGGATCGCCCAAGATTTGAAAATGTCTCACAGACAATATTACATGATGTGACAGTGAAAGTTTTGAAAAAAGACTTGCTACACTCGTGCTTCAGCTAAAACATTAATGGTGCCATGAAGCATAAGTAACTTCATGAATTAAGGAAAATTCAATTGAAAACACTATTGCGGAATTGATAGAGAAGAAAGCAAAAGGACGAATGAAGAACTAGGGCATTTTTTGACTCAAAAGTTTCAAGTGAAATATAGTAAGCTCTTTGCACCTTGACTTCTACAATTTTTGAAGAATGGAAGCCACTAGTTCAGGAAAATTGAAGGGGAGAAAACATGGGGAAAGTAGTCAGTCTAGACGGAAAAAATAGAAAAATGAAAATGAGCCAGAGGGCACTGAGTGGAAGCTAAGCCAAGATCTTATCAACCAATTACCTATCTCTAGACCTAAAGCTAGACAATCTGCACAACTTAGGGAAGAAGTGGATGAACTAGATGACAAATGTAAG
>VDFB02000003.1:309898751-309910831 GCA_007258455.2 Sequoia sempervirens | reverse complement strand
TCTCTCCCCTCAACCCTAAATCCTAAACCCTTAACTCTTAACCCTTAAACCCTCCCTTCCTTTATCTCTCTCTATCTCTCAAGTCTCTCCCTCCTAGCACCACTCCCTCTATCAGGTATCTCTCTCGCTCACTCACTCACTCTATCTCAAGTCTCTCCCTCTCTTAGGTCTTTCTCTCACTCACTCACTGCCTCTATCTCTCTCCCTTGCAACCTTAACACTAAAACCTTAAACCATCTACCCTCTACCCTTAACCCTCCCTCCCTCTATCTGAAGAAGATTTTTTCAATTATTCACTTGCACATTTACAAAAGTTGTAAAAAGTTTATGTGCATGATAGTTTGAATTATTGCCATTATTAAAATCCACATTTGCAAATGTATATGCATAAAATTGGTCATCTAATCCTGAAATTTAATTAATTATTTTATTATTTAATTAATCCTCTAAAGTCCTCTACATATGATTAAATTTAATTAATTTAATTATATTGTTCATTCACTTTATTCTTCCATTGTAATTAAATAAATTCACTTTATTTAATTATTTCATATGCCTACTTGATTAATTAAATAAATACTCTTTATTTATTTTAATTAATTATCACCTTCTGGTTTTAATTAAGTCTTTTGATTTAATTAAATTTATATATTTCTTTTGTCCTATTTAAAACTTTCTTCTATGTAATTAAATATTTTATTTAATTAATTTCATTTGCATGTCATTTCCTAAAAATTTAATTAAATACCCTTCATATATTTTCAAATCATAATTAAATATTTCATTTAATTATGAAATCCTCCATTATTCTCCAAATCTTAATTAAATATTCTATTTAATTAAGAAAATATTCCATGTCACCAATAAATGAATAATGAATTTAGTAAATTCATTATTTATCTTCAAAATCTTTCCAAAATCTCACAAAAAGATGATTTATACAATTCATCTTTATCATCTCATCTTATCTCTTCCCTGAAAAAGGAAACAAATATTTCTTTTTGTTTTCTTCTATTTTTCTCTCTAGTCTTATCCATCATCGACTGTTTGATCTGCTAGGAATTTTCACAACTGTTGATCACATCAGCCAATCATAATTTTTTGAAAAATCTATAAATATCCCTACGAATCCAAGCATTGGTTACACACAACATATACATTCATTAAGCTTACTTGCATTCTAGCATTCTAGCATTTTAGCATTATCATTATCATCTTTAGCTTTCGTAATTTCATAATCTTTCATTTTAATATTCATGGCATGTTAATCATATCTTAGCATAGAATGCATCCATCTTTAATCTTGTTCTCTAGGAAGACCGTTTGTTGAGCCTAGCCCAGAACTGAGAGCAAGCTGGAATCGACAAAAACACTGGAGATAGAGGACAATGGAACATATAAATGGAGTTTGCATTTCTTTTCTTTATTTTATGCTTTGATTTAAAGTTCCATTAGTGTGTTTGATTTATAGTTTTTTTACATTTGATACACCTAAAATCGATCACACATTTTTGGTGCCCACCGTGGGGCCTTTGCCCTATTTTTGACATCTACTTGCAAGTTTTATGATAGGTTTCCACATTCAGAAGTTCGGATTTTTGAAAAAATTCTTGTTTTAGTGCATCCGTGGGTTTTTGTAGCGCATCCAGGGCTTCTTTCAACGCTTTTGCAGGTTTTTCGGGGCACCCAGGAACTGTTTCGGCACATATAGGGAACAAAATGATGCTTATATGGAACAAAACGGTGCATATACATTAGCTCACTTCATCAAAAATTTGTTTTAAAAAGTTGCATTTCTAGATTAATGCATATAGGATTTCTTTCGGCACATTTAAGGTTTTCTACAGTGCATTTACTGTCTATTTTAGAGCATCTGGCATTTTTTTAGCACATCTAACACTCTTTTTAGCACATTTGGAATTTCTTTTAGCACATCTGGAACTTCTTTTAGCGCATACAAGGACTGTTTTAGTGCATATGGCCTCTATTTTAGCGCTTTTATAGTCTCTAACTCATTTGACTGCAAAATCCAATGAAAATGTCCAATGAAATATGTATAACTTGATGTATCATTGGGTGCTTGTAAAATTTGATGTATAATTTTCAATTTTTTAAAAGTTTATCCCCGACGTTCATCAAAATTTCAACTATCAGTTTCATCAAAATTTTGACAAACATGAAAAATAAGAAAAAATCAAATTGTGGCCAACATAAAGAAAAGTGAGTTCGCTGATTTATTGCGACAATGGTTTGCTCTACTTGAGATAGTTTGTGGAGAACTAACGATGATTTTCTTGGGAAAAATAAGAAAAAATTCAAGAATATATCACTAGGTTGAGGGTAGTCATTGTATTTTTGCATAATTCAATTGTGAAGTCAGATTTGTAGTTCCAGGTTTGAAAATCATATTTTAAAGCAACATCTCATCAGATTTCATTTTTAGAGGTTTAGGGTTTTGAGAATTTCATGTCCAGATTTTGTTGTGTGGAATCACCATAAGATCACAACCAAGGAAAATATTCTTGTGACTATAATTATGTGATCCATAACTCTATTGGTCATGTGGCATAATTGTGCTATAACAAATATAGGATGCATTCATGTGTGACCCAAGTTTAATGTGGCTATGTTGTGATAGAAATAGAGACACTCATATAATGTAGTTAAGTTAGGTTATATAATGTAGGTGTCAATCATCATTTGGTGCATTCAGGTTATCTCAAGTTTAACAGGTTACAATGTAATTATAGCATGATCCAAGAGTGATTACCTCTTGCTGCAATAAAGAGCTTATAACTCTAGTTGATATGTAGAGTGGTTGTGTTATATCAATTATGTAGTGCATTCAAGCACAACCCATGTTTAATTGGCTATTCTAGAGAGTGATCAAGATTTTGTAAACCTTACGAATGTTACTTAAAAGTGTATAGCTTAAACTACAAAACAAGTTTGTTACATACTTGAATGTAATCTTGGGTTACCACAAACTATAATAATGTGATATACTAATAACCATTATGGAAATTATTAAAGCAAGACCCATGCTATATAGGATACATTTCCCTGATCAGGTTTACATAACTTAATGATCAAACACAAGCTTCCCACACACTCTAGGATACAATCCAAGATCATACCACAACTTTATCAAGACAACTAATTTTCTGACCCAAGAATTAAGGTTGTTTTTTAATACCAACATAAGCATTGGTAAGAGCATGATTAGGGTATAAACCCTAGGCCTCTGTAGAAACATAAACAATAACTCTAGTGGATTAGTAAGGTTGCAATACCAGAAAGATTGAGACATTGTAGCTAATAACAAAATCATGCAATCTAAATATTGTAGCCAATAACAAGCACACTATGTAACTTAGTGAAATTTGTAAATGCAATCTACAGTAAGAAGAATGACAGCCACTTGAGATGTGATAGTCAAAAAGAGGCTGAGCAGTGACGAGATAATAAAGCTCAAACCTTGCATAGTAAAGTGGATATTTTAACAGTGAGTTTCCTTACCCCCTTGCTGACCTTAAGGGTTTTTCAAATGCTTTTGGTAGTGTTAGACAAGGAAAATGCAATCAGGGAATGACTGTCCAAATGAAATATGATGGTAATCATAGGTTCAATGTTTCTTCTTAGCCATTAATGTATAATGGAGGTAGTGGATTGCATGTTTGAGCAGTGTTTTGAGACTCATCAAAGATGGGAGAATAGTGAATAATACCTTGTGGATTGTGAAGTAGTGTCAATAAGGTTGAAGGATCTTAATATCTACAATGCCATGAAACAATGAGTCCCTTGTAGTAAGTAGGCAGTCTATAGGGCATAATTTCATTTTATAGAAGGATGCTCATGAAAAGAATCTTCAAGTGATAGTGAGTGAGGTGTTTGAGATTACAGCTGAGGGTGCAATACCCAGTCTTAAAGGAAGTTAGAAAAGTAGTAAATGTGCAAGAAAATCAAATCGTACATCAAACAATTCACAATGTTATCTTGCATAATGCCTTGAGTTTGAAGACAAAAATCTCATTGTATCTTGATGAAAGTGGTGACCTTAATGGTCAACCATTGGAAACCATGATTTTTAAACATACTATTGTGCTTATGGAGGAAACATTTTAAGCAATGCAGTGAGTGGTGGTTTGGAACAATGGCAGGTATGAAGGACTTTCTTTATATGCATACTATGTAGTCTAGCTTAAGACAACGTTCTTAGAAGAGATTGAAGGTTGATTATGGAACTCAACGGTAGCCATGAAAAAGATTAAAGCAAATACTAAGATCTATTTAAAAGCCACGGTCATGAAGATATTAAAAATGTCACATGTAAAACCCTAGTAGTTGGAGTAATGAATACAATGCCAAAGAGGATAGTGTGCTAGGGCAGATTTAGGAGATCTCCACATTATCTAATTACAGGGAAATACATCATTTATTTATTTTTTTAATTAAAAAAATCATTCTAAACCCTATATAGGATACATTGATACTTCAAAAGCCTCTGAAGGAATTTGAGATTATGCAAATATATGTCAAGTAAATACCTAGATTACAAATAGTAGTGAGAACAATGTAAGATTTGTTGAGCAAAGCAAGAATGAGATAAGCAACAATGAATCCTATGCCTCATCTCATGCACATCTTCTCACCATTCTATGTCATTCTTTACTGAAACACTTCTCCATTTTGGTGGTCAATGCTTGAAAATAATGTTTTGACGAAAGTTTTAGAGTATGTTTATCAAAATGAAAACTCCATTCTGGTGGGCTATGCCTGAAAATAAGATTTTGACAAAAGTTTTAGGGTATGTTTATTAAAGTTTTAGATTATTTTGGCAGGCTATATTCTTGATTCCTTAAATGATTTATTCAAATGGATTGTGACTAAATAAATGACTACTTATTTACTCATTTTATTTGTGTGACTAAAAAATTTTTAATCAACAACCAAACTAGTAATTTATTTACTCATTTATAGCTGAGTTACAAAAAATGAGCAGAATGTAGTCATTTTTAGTTGTTGTGACTAAAAGTTTAGTAACCTAGCTATTTATTTTCCAAATTCTACTAGTGTGTGCTTCCTTGTGTGATTAGGGCTCTCTCAATGTTGAGGGCCCTAGGGATAAGCTCATCATAAGAAGTGACACATTGCATCTTTAACTAAAAGCATAAATCCGTATTGACATTAGCAATGATGATTCTGACTTGTCGCTTCTTAGGAATGGGCCACTTGCTCTTACTAGCTCACTACCTCCATTGTTATGGAAAGTTTGAGATCAAGTTCAATATTCTAATTTTAGGAGTCTAACTATTGGAAATCATAGTAAAATCAGAATTTAATAAGTTTTGGAATTAGCATTTTAAAGTGTTTTTTGGGGTCATTAACTTCAGAATATCTTCTCTTTTGCAGGGGTGGTTGCATGCCAAATTTTTTTGGTGTAAAATATCAGAATTATTAGATTTTGTTACTTGTATATGAATAAAAATTATTGGAGTGTGAGTTTGATATTTTTTGAAGATCTAAATAGTCAAGCTTGGTAAAGAAAAATCATGTCAGATAATATTAGTCTAGAACAAAATGAAGAGACACTTGATATATTATGGGCTAGATTGAAAATAAAGGGTGATGGAAAATGTTATTTCCTTGCAATAATTGCAAGGGCTTAAAGACGAGATGATTTTTAATCACAACAGCCAAGAATCGTTGTAGGCAATATGGTCACATTGAAGGGGGGCATGTTTATTGTCCATTGGTAAGTTTTTCATTATATGTGTTTATATTGATTGAATTTGTAAATGTTTATATTGTTTTAATATTATATATATATATAATCACTTGATCATGATCATGGTTTATTTGTGTCTATCATTATTATAAAGGTGGGGTGCCCTAGGGTAGATGATATGGATTATCATAGCCTGGAGAATGTGGTTTTGCAAGCGAACAAACATGGATCTGTGAATATCAAAGATGATGTTAATGATCCTATGGAAGAAGATGATCATGCGCCAGAAAACACAATTGAGGATGATGGTACAAATACATTGATCCATGACACATTTAGTGGCAGAGCTGATCATGATGATCTAGATGACTTTGATGATGTTCATGATTTACCTGTACTTGAGAAGGCATATGGGCCCCTTTATGAAGGCTCTCAAACAACTCTTCTCTCTAATATATTGTTGTTGTTGAACTTGAAGGTTATGAATGGTTTATCAAACATAGCAATCTCACAGATGTTAAGGTATGTCATATATGTCATCTTTTTTCATCTATTTTAATTGTTGTTAGTTCATCACTAGTAAATAAAGGATGAAATATGTACCATTAATATTCTTTATATTAACAAATTATTTTTTGTTGTAGATTGATTGGTGAATTTTTGTTACCACCATCAAAAATTTTACCTCGCTCATACCGAGATTTATCTGGCATTATGAAAAATATCGAAATGGAGTATCAAGCAATAGATGCATGTACCAATGATCATATTATATATCATAACAAATAGGAATTTGCAACAGAATGCCCAGAATGTCATATCAGTAGATATCGAATAGATCAACTAGCAAAAAGGGTGCCTCAAAAGGTTCTTTGTTATATTCCCATTCTTCCACGTATGCAACAATTATTTAGGTGTGAAAGCTTAGCACAATTTATGGATTACCATGCACAAAATAGAAGTGGAGATAACATTCTTCGAATGCCTTTGGATGGTTCTACATTTAGGGACATGGGGGAAAAATTGCCACACTTTAAAGAAGAACCTCATAATCTTAGGCTTTCATTGGGAGCGGACGGTGTCAATCCATTTGGAGAGCTGAGATCTATTTACTCGTTGTGGCCTATTTTTGTTATCAACAATAACATTCCTCCATGGATGTTAATAAAGAGGGAGCACATAATATTGTCAACGATTGTTCCAAGTATTTTTTTACATCAATTTTCTTTAACGTAGTAGCATCTCATTTGTCTTATTTGTTGGATAATGAATTATATTTTTTCATTCAATAGTCATGTACATTAATTTATATATATTGCAATAAAATGGTTATAATAATTATGTAATATTTATGTTCATTCAACTAGGTAAGTACCAAGTTAAAGATATGAATGTATATATTGAGCCTCTTATCGATGAGTTACTAAAGTTATGGAATGGCATCACTATGTATGACATCTCTAGACCAATAGGACAAAGAAAATTTCAATTCCATGCAATGCTTGTATGGACAATTCATGATTCCCTAGGGCTAACACATTTTTGTGGTATGTTATAACATTCAACAGCACTTTAACAATATTTAATTTTATGAAGTAGATATCATGCACATTTTTAAAATAATCTATCATTATATATAATTATAAAAATTGACATATTTAATCCAATTATATATGATCTTCTAGGTCTTCAAACAAAGGGAAATTTTGCATGTCCAACTTGTGGTCCAAAGATGAAATCTCATCATTCAACAAGTTTAGGAAAGCAAGTGTTTGATGAGTATAGGCACTTCCTCCATAGAAATCATAAGTATCAAACTACTAAAAAAAATATTTTCAATGGGAAAGAAGAGACTACATCAAAACCATGAAGAATGACACCTCGCCTATGGAAGTTGGAATATAATAGAATTAATCATCAAGGTTATACATTGGATCAAATTATTTATCTATCATATATGATATGTTTTAAATTTATATTTTTATATTGTGTTGTGTTTACTCATGTTGTAATTGACAATGATTGTCGTTGTTAATTTGTTTAACTTATATGCTTCATGAAGGTCATCAAGGCATTAATGGCCGGCTTCCACAAGGACTAAAATGTTATCCCAGACAATTTAGTAGGTTTCCCTACTATAAGCAGCTACAAATTATGCATTTCTTTGATAAAATGCATATCGGAAAGAATATAATAGAAACATTATAGAAAATATTGGATGGAAGGCATGACAAAGAAAAAATTGTCAAAATTTGTAGTGACATTCAGGAAGCCAATCATGCAATAAAAAATGTCATTCAATTAAATAGTGATGGAGACCAAATTAATATAAGTTCCCTTCCTTGGTTATTAACAGAGCAACAAAGCAATGCTATAAAAGAAATCATATGAAAAAAATGATTTCCCACAGGATTTGTTGCGAACATAAATAATATAATAACAAAGAAAGGTGAATTTGGATTAGGGATGAAAATGCATGATTGGCATACCTTCATTAAGGTAATTATTCCGGTATATTATATAAACTTGTATAATGCATGTACTTTTCAGTGTATTATGTTTACTACTTTTGGAAAAACAATGAAAAGGTCATTTTATAATTTTTGCAGTGCGTTCTACCTCTATCTCTCCCAGACAACTTTGACAACAATTTCAAGCAAGTTATATATGATCTTGGAAAATACATGAGGTAAGTAGTGATATTTGCTCAATTCATTGTATACATCTTTTAATTTCCATTTGTTTTATTTGTTATGTAATATACTATATATTTTTGTTAAATCTCGTTAATATATTTGCGCCTTGAATCACTTGTAGATGGTTGTCATCTAAAGAAATCCATAAAGAAGATATAAATTATTGGAAGAGAAAAATTCCTCCTCTAATGTGTGGAATGCAAAAGTGTCTACCTTCGACATTTTTCAATGTACAAGAACACTACCTCATACACCAAGTTGAGGAGATTGAATTGTGTGGACCTATACACACAAGGTCAATGTGGATGGTTGAGAGGCACTTGAAATTTTTGAAGGCTTTGGTTAGACAAAAAGAACATCCTGAGGGTTCTATGGTGGAGGGATATATGGTATACTAGACCATGGTGTACATTAGTGAATATCTTCCTAATTTTGCAGAAAAGATCCATGTAGAGCGCATTTGGGATCCCAACTCGATTAACAAATTCAAAGGGGAGTACCTAATGGGGAAAGGGTAGATTGAGGAAAGTGAGAGGTAATTATAAGATGGTCATGTAGATTAATTGGAATATATTTTATATATGGTTTTTATGTATATTGTACTTATTTAATTTTTAATCTTCAATATACATCAATTATAAATTAAGGTCGTATACTATCGTATTTAACTAATTATACATTTTTCGTGAATTTCATTTTTTTTTATATAGTTGGTTGAGAGTGGGATGCACTACATTTGTACATCGCAAACAATCTTGATTGGATGACAGTATGGATTGAACGATGTCAACAATCTGGTCGCGCAATAACATGGGAAGTTGTGGCTTCATTGGTTAAAGAAGCTCATCGTAATGGAGATTCCAATGTTACACAAAGGGAAATTGATTTAGCATATGGTTTAAGAGATAAACAGGTATGTATAAATATATTAATCACCCATATTATTTAATTATTTTCAATTATATTGATGTATATATATGTTGAGATTTTTTTCTTTACATACATTCGTCCAAGAACAAATATTTTTATCAACTGACGATATTGCAATAATTTTTACATGTTTGACATATTGTAGGTGAAACACCACAAGGATATGTGGTGCAATGGTTGCAAATTTCAAATCAAAATGTTGGATGACATGAAGAAAACTTGTGATTTTGGTATAACTATAGTCTTCTAGGTGACTAATGTTTCATCTAAAAGTAACATACATCCAAAAGTCTCAAAAAATTGATACTATGGGATTTTGGATGATATACTTGAGTGTGACTTTAAGTCCTTTAGATTAATTATGTTTGTCATCCTATGGTACATGCTACGATTGAATGAAAATGATCTTGAGAGAACTTTTATTGAACATGATAATGGATTTACCATGGTTAATACAAGGTTGATCGAGCGAGCTGGAAATGAGCCCTATGTTCTTCCAAGCCAATGTGAGTAGGTATTACTCAGAGGTTCAAGGTAAATTGGGTTGGTCATTTATTGTTAGACATGATCCAAGAGGAAGGCCAGTAAAGTATAATGTGGTAGAAGAAGAAGATACTGAAAATCTAGAAGATGATCAGGATCAACAATTAGTTGATGATGTCCCAGATGAAGATGTCAAAGAGGAGGAACTAGATCATGATGATGTAGGATTTAATGTTCATGAAGATGATATCCATGTGGATGATGACATTATCGAAACTGATATCGATGATGATGATGATATGACCAATCCTTACAATGTCGAATCTAGATTAGATGATACAAACAAAGAGTTGGATGAAGAAGAAGATCAATGACATTGAAATGTATGAGTTATACGATTATATTATCTATTTGATATTAATTTATTGATAGAATTATATTTGACTTATGTGGTTACATAATTAATTCATGATGTTTTTAATTTTTATGTCATTACATAATTAATTTAATGATGTACTTTTTAATGTTTAAAAGGTCAAAAAATTAAAACATTTCAATAGTGATGTTAACAACCTTGAAATTAGTGTGTTTTATATTTCATGTGATCATAAAAGATTAAAAAGCCAATTGTAGAGGTGGTTGTTCAGTGGTTGACGTGTAAAGGTCTTTAAAAGGCATAAAGTGATCATTGTAATGGTTGTTGATGGTTGAAGATTTAAAATACAAACTATTGACATTTGAAAATTTGTGTTTTTCTTCAAAATTTCTGTATTTTTCATGTTATGCAGCTCTGTATGGTCACATGCAGCCATAGTTTGATGTGAAATCAATTCTAGGTCATGAAGATATGTGTTAGATTTTATTTGAATCTGATTTGAGGGCTTAAGGCATTTATTTGAGTTAGAAAGCTTCATTTCTTTGCATACATCCCGGTTACCCTATTTTTGAGGGTTTTATAGTCCAAACAATAAATAAAGGGGCTCTTACACTTTTTGTGATTACTGTAACTTGTGTAAGAGGCCCCATGGATACTATTGTAATTGTAGGATGCATGAATAGGGTGTAGGATGAGAAATAAATAAGGTATAGTTGTTGTCCTCAAGAGTTTTGTGAAGAAAAGCATGTGAAATGAGAGGTACTTTCTGGCCCGATGCTTGTTTGCTCCTTCATCTTCTATAAGAAGGATTTCAAGGCGAAAAGTATGAATTAGCAAGTTAGATATTTTTTGGTCGAGTCTAGGTAGAGTTGCAGAGCAAATTGTAAAGTTTGATGGTTTTGAGTCATTCTATAGTAGGTTTTGAATTCATGGGGGTTTGATGTTTTATGACAGTACTGGCATTTGAATTGAAATGATTAATTCAAATGCATGTCTCTCCATTGTACATGCATATCTGAATTTTGAATAAGATAATCAAGGGTTGTCTCGTTCATCTCACTCTTGTGGTGTGTATGATTTTTGTTTTGGCTTTAATTCAAGGAATTAATTAAAATGCTTGAATGGGATTGTAGGTGGATATGTTCTGTATAAGGATTTGATAAGTAGTATTGGGTTAGAATACATGATAAAATTGTAAAGCAATGTTCTCAAGGATCTTATATGTTATGTGTTAAATCTATCATAAACCCTAAGATGTTTATGAATTTGACTCCCTCAATGGATATATGGCACTGATGTAAGTTGTACTAATTTTTATGGTTCAATATTTTTTTTCCTTTACCTAGCGCTTGCTACAAATTGCAAATCAATGACTATTTTACACTATGGAATGTGTTGTAGTTATCTCATGCTCCAAATAGTTGATATTACTAATGAACAACCAATTCTATTTAGTATTGTGCTATTATGTTGATCTATTAAATGAGATTATCTGTTGTTGTTAATGTTGTTTACGATAATAGTGCAGAGGTTGTAAATGCATTAAGCGATCACCCTCTTGGGTCTTGTAGAGCCCAAAGTGTAGGAGGTCTTTGAAATCCTCATCAGTTGCTCCAGGTCCTTCGAGCTGCCCTTGATTGGAATTGGCAATTCTATAGGTAAATTAGAAGACCAACCTGGTTATAGTAAAAACAACCAATAGATAGAGAGGAGAGAGATAGAGGGATTCATTGAGAGAGAGAGGGAGGGAGTGGGAGAGAGATAGATGGTAGAGGGGAGTGAGATAAGAGTGAGTGAGAGAGAGAGATACTTGAGAGAGGGAGATGGGGTTGGAGGGTGAGACATGAGAGAGAGGGAGGGAGGGAGG
>VDFB02000003.1:309882666-309898651 GCA_007258455.2 Sequoia sempervirens | reverse complement strand
GTTAAGGTTTTAGGGTTTTGGGTTAAGGGTAGAGGGAAGTGTTGGTTTTTTTTTACAATATAACCAGGTTGGTCTTCTAATCTACCTATGGAATTTCCAATCCCAATCAAGGGAAGCTCAAAGGACCTAGACCAATTGATGAGGACTTTAAAAAATCCTCCTACACTTCAGGCTTTGCAAGACACGGGAGGGTGATCCCTTAATGTTTTTACAACCTCTGCACCAATATCATAAACAACATTAATAATAATAGATAATCTCATTTAATAGCTCAACATAATAGGATAATGTCAAATAGAATTAGCTATTCATCAACATTATTAGCTATTTGGAGCATGAGATAACTACAACACAATCCCAAGATAAAATAGGTCATTGATTTGCAATTTTTAGCAAGCTCTAGTTAAAGACGAACAAATAGTGAATCATACAACTTTGATCAGTGCCATATATCCATTGTGAGATTCAAATTCATAAGTATTCAAGTGTTTATGACAAATTTAACACATAACATATATGATCCCTGATAACATTGCATTGCAATCTCATCAATATGTATTCTAACCCAATCCTACTTATCAAATCCTTATTCAAAACATGTCAACATATAAACCCATTTAAGCATTTTAATTAATCCTTTGAATTAAAGCTAAAATAAGGATCATACACACCACAAAAGTGAGATGAATGAAACAACCCTTAGTTATCTTATTCAAAATTTTGATATGCATGCACATTGGAGAGACATGAGTTTGAATTTATCATTTCAACTCAAATGCTAGTACTATTATACAACATTAAATCCCCATGAATTCAAAACCTATTATAGAATGACTCAGAACCAAAATTGCATTTTCTAAAACCATTAAACTTTACAATTTTCTCTGCAACTTCACCTAGAATTGACCCAAAATTATCTAACTTGTTAACCCATACTTCTGGCCTTGAAATCCTTCTAATAGAAAATGAAGGAGAAAACAAGCATCAGGCCAAAAAGTACACATGTCACTAGCCAATTGGAATACCTGGTGACATTCCAAAAATTGTTACAACAAAAATCACCCTGGAGAATATTCCTATTCATCATGCCAGCTGAGAAAAGTTGACGCAACAACAAAAGCCATAAGAATCCCATGCCAAGATTTCCACCAAAGAAAAACTAGAAACCATTGTAACTGCAACAACTTATTGTCCAACCGTTAGCAGCCCACTTCTTTTATTCTTCCGTAGTTAAATATTTAGTTACCCATTTTTGATATTCTTTATCAGTCATCCAGTCAAAATTAATTACCTCATTTACCTTAGCATTATAAAGTGTATATTTAACCGCTACCTGATTTGTATCTCTTTCAAAATATTCCAAAAATGAGTTGGTGCTAATGATTTTATCCATACAGCTCACCAAAAAATTATAATCTAAGTCATCACAAATTAATTTAATTTGGTCATTGATGACCTCCTTTTCTGGATCTTGCCACTGCTAGAGTGACTTGATATTTCCCTTCTCATCAATTATATCAGGTAACAATGTGTTACCCCAATCATCAAAATTCTTCACCAATTCCCTGATCCTCCTACTCAAGTCATCCAGTAAGGTCTGAAAACCTTGTAATTGTTTTACTAACACATGAGTAGGCTTTAATGATTGGGGCCTATTATTTGTATCAAACCTCGAGGCTATATAAATTATACCCAATCACTAGCCCTAGGGATCCAATTTTGAGTTAGTGGTATCACCACCTCCTGGTCCCTATCTATATTCTTTATTGCATCAAATAATAAAGAATATAAAGAATGTATAGTTAATAATCTATTATCAACCTTTTCATTTAAGTGCCTCAAGACAATTGTGACAATCTCCTTTTGCTTTGAAAGAGATCCCTCCTCACTTACCTTTAATGATGCCTATAATTCTTCAATTTTTTGCATGAGCTGCTTCTTTGTAGGATTGACAGAGCACTCTATTTCTTCATCAATTTTTTCTATAGGAGGGGTGAGGGAAGGATTTTGACTAGGAGACGTTGGTGTGGAAACAATTGGAGAAGCAGGAGGCACTGACCCTAATGTGGAAGGTAATGAACTGATTCCTAGAGCACTTGATGTCTCCCCAATATGTTTATACCTTAACCTATCCACCTCGGTTTGCAACTCAAAATTTGTTTGTTGCATTTTATTGTATTCCTCAATCAAAAGGTTGTACTTCTCCATTAGGCTCTTCTTTTTAGCCTCTTCTCTTTTAGCAGTATTTTGGGCCAATTTGGCCACATTCACAGTTAGATTAGTGGCCTCAGTGGTTGAGGTCTCTAAATCTCTTTTTATTATTAACCCTCCTCTAAAATTTGGGTTAATATTTGTAACATCTAGCTTTCTCCCTTGTGGGGCCAATGCCCAAATTTCCAAAGTCTCATACTCTTCACTGAACGCGAAGTCTTGCAAGGGATTCTTGGAATTTAGAATAGCATTAAATACTACAACATATGCAATGTCCCATTCAGGCAGAATCAATACACCAGCCTAAGTCACCAGTTTTTTTCCTTCCTTAGGAGTAATTTTCTTGAATTCTTCCATTAATTCGACTTTCACTTCCTCATCATTCTCCTGGTCTGACCTGTCAGGTCTCAACTCTCTCCTCTTTTTACATTTATCTTGATATTCCTTAAATTTCATCCTCCATACCAATTGCAAGAAGACAAGAGTTTTTATAAATGCATCATCATCAAGAAACTCCTTACATGCCTCCATTCTTGCATCTTGTACAAATTTTACTTTCATATCCAAATCGGATAAAACCAATTTAGCTTACCTAGGAGGGGAAGGCATACCAATTTGCATATCTTGATCAGTAGCAACAATCTCATCCATCACATCCTTTGGTGGCTAATCAGTGCTTTTCCTCTTAGGTCTTGGTTTGGATGGTGGTGATGGACTATCTTCTGGTGATGATTCCAGATCAATAATATTAATTTCCCCAGGTGTTTTGAGCTTTGGACCTGGCTGTGTAGGCAATTTCATTATTTTTTTACCTTTTTTGTCCACTTCTTCTTCATCACTGCTATCATCCTTTTTCCTCCTATAAATGGGCCACCTTTCTATAGGTTGGTATGTTGGTCTTGTTTCCATTGGCCTGACACCTTGTTCTTGCACACCCTGACTCAATTCCAAGTTTATCTTCTTGGTCCTCAAGGTGCCCATACTTTCTTTGAATTTCCCCATCAGAAAATCAATTTTCTTATGATGTGGACTGCACTCCAACAATGGATCATGCTTTGGATCCATTTTGTGCACAATATCTAATAGCTTATCATAAGCTATCCATTTCTCCTTGTTCAACTCTTGCCTATTTAGATCAAATTTGTTTCTAATCAGGTCCTCAAGAAAGTTGAACTCATGCACAAACTTGCCACCCTTTATTCTCTATCTGAAAAGGGAAAAGAAGCCCTCAAGATCATGTTGCCTCTTTGGACCACACCTTAAGTGGTAATCATCAAATAAATTTCCAAAGTGTACCCATCCTCCCTTTTAAAATACAAAATCAGATACCACTGTATAATCTAGGAAAAAGGTTCCCTTACCCCTCCCAGTGAGATTATCCTCATGGATACAACCTATTTTCCACATAACCTCTACAAATCCCACTCTTGGTGGCACATTTTATGGTAGTATATGGGGGGTTCCTTGAAAACCATATACCCTCAAAACAATGCTGACTGGGTATGGAATAATGTCACCCCAGTTATGGTAGACTTTTAATTCTAGCCTCCTCCCCCTTGGTTTGAGGAAATCATGCAATTCTTCAGGGATCCTAGGTACATTCACCATCAGTCTAGCCATCCATCTGAAAAAAAACTAATTATCAAATTGCACATAACTAGTGCCTTCTTTATTACACAATAAGTCTGCAGTCCATATTTGTACAGGCAATCTTTCTCCATCAACAAATTTCCTTAATTCCATCTTCTCAGAAAAGAAGTCAGCATTCTTGCACAAGAACATATGCATCAACATAGAATACCAAAAGAATTAAGTGCCTGTATCATTCCACTACAACTTTGACAACCCTTCATGTATCCTTTTAGCCAACAAGGAGGCAAAATCATATATCACAGAGAAACTGGGGTGTTGTATTTGCACCTACATGAACATGTAGGCAATGGGCATCACCGTGATAGGATTGAAACCTAAAATTTGGCACAATGAATAAAAAGTGGCCAAGAAATGATTTGCAAAGAAATTTACTCTGAATGGTTCTTGGTCACTAGGGCTAATATGAAATCTTGAACCCCCTACCCTAGCCAGATGAGGTGGAAGCAACCTAGCTCTGAAAAGAGACTTTAATTTTCCATATTCCTGCTTCATTTCCTCAAGATTGATAGGAACCAAGTATACACTTGGATCACTCAAATAAAAAACCTATTGGAACTCTTCTTTGTTAATGCTCAACAAAACCCTTCCATCATTGTCCATGATTACCCGCGTAATAGGGTAATATCTCACAGCCATAGCCCTAAGCAAATCTATATCAAGGAACACATTTGGCACAACCAACTTCCCCATATCATACATCCAACTGTTTGAGAAGGGGTGAGGAAAATTCCTCTATCCATACCACAGTCTAAACATCTCCAAACCTGTAAGAGGAACCTTAACATCGGCTATATTTGAACAATTATATACCAATCCCTCCCCTAGGATTTTTCCTTGCATCAAAACCAACCCCTTCTTCCTATCATTTGTTGATAATAGCAATTGATCCAAGAAATCATCATATAGGTTCCTACTCAAATAATGAATTTGGCTAGAGTGTTGCTTTGGAGGTGCCATCTTGGATAAACTAGGGCTTACTTACTATTTCACACTTCAAATAATTAGGACTAACCAGAAAATGAAATTATAGAATAAAACCCTGCAATTCCCCACAATTCAATCAACCTATAGCCCTAAAAAATTTATCAACAAGCCCAATAACAAGCATATAGTAAAAAAAAATTCAAATTCAAGTGCAAAATAACCAGGTGACACATAAATTAACTCACTACTTTTGTGTTTGCAGAAATCCCAATTCTTCACTGTAGAAGCTCACAACTTCGCTTTTGGCTCTGAGACTGCTTCAAAAAATACTTGAATGATTTTTGATACAATAAAAGTAGGAGAATTGTTTTTATTTCGATCAAATCATGCTAGCAAGTGTCTCATCCACCATTAAATCTTACTCGTGCATTGTACGAATGACTCCAATCATATTTGATGCTGATTTAAATATTAGTCATTGATCCGTCAGTTTGATCAAATCATCGAACGACTTCCTTCAAAACAAGCTAACAGAATTTCCAACATAGCAATAAGGGGCCCACCATACCATATGTTGCCAATGAAATCCATGTAGTGGTCACCCACAATATCACAATTAGTAAACACCTTGCAACTTTGGATCACGTGATAGTGGGCAACCATAGATCCTGATCATCGGTGATCATGTTCCTTCTGTTAGCTCTCAAAAACACAGACAAGGATACCTCAAGAGGTTGCCAATCTCTTAGTACGTTTTAGGGTAACAGAACAAGGTTTGAAATAATTAAACCTTCTACTCTTCAGGTGCTGCTAGACCTAGGAGAGTGTACCTATAACGGATGAAGCAGACTTAACCTATGATCTTCCTTCCTACAACAATTTATCCACAATGGCATATGAAGTGGACAAAATGGATCAAACTTGGAATAAATTGTATACTAAAATGAAGACTAAATCCTAATATGCTCAACTAATAGATGTAAAAAAATATGAATGAGACTGAATGATGTGAATGGTGAGACCAGTGCCTTATAGGGTATGTAGAGTCAAGAGAAATCTGAGATAAGTACTCTATTCTGGCAAGAATTCAAGCTGTTTAGCATATGATTTGGTTTATAGCTTGTATAAACATGCAAGATTATAATTATCGAGTTCTTCTTAAATGATCCAATTGATATCTTCTAATTACTATGATCAACTTAGAGGATTTAATCTTTACTAGAAAGAACCAATTAATTGATCACATAGTTACAACAAATGTGTACTGACAAACTGGAGGTAAAATTGTTACACCAATTCAAACAATTAGAGAAAATCACAATTGGAGACAACTTTGATAATATTTTCAATAAACACGACCAACAACTGATACCAGAAACAATTGCAACACATCAAAAGACTTCCATTGATATCTCCATGATTTTACATATGCAACATAATCTCATTTTTTGTGGAACATTGTGTCCCTCTGAACTGTATCTTTTCTATCCTATTGTTTTACCTACTACTTCATTTACAATTGAGAGTGATTATTTATACATCAATATCCGAATAGGTACATCGTTTCGTATTCCAATATTGGAAAACAGTTGCAATTAGGAATTTTCATGTCTGCCATAGTGCATAAGACTTCATCAATCATTCACTGTAACATCCCCATGAGTATGCCGAAGGCAACAATATCATTGATCATCCCTTTGGTCTTTTGTGCCTCGTCGTAACACATCCAAGTCATGAAGACATCATATCGAAAACCCCTAAAACCCCATTTGTCTCCCGCGCGTCGCTGTAGCATTTTGTTTGTCACAACGAAGCCATATAGTATTTTTTTATTCCCTTTTAGTTTTGTCTTTGTATTCGTTATAGCTCATCTGGGTTGGTGAGATATCACAGATATTACAATACATTTTGCCAATATGTACTTCTTGTGCCTTCCATTCACCAAGACCCAAGGAGCCTCTCACCGAAATGCACCTTGTTCTAACTCACTGTCGCTGTAACTTAATGGTGTCAGGAAGACCTTATAGAGAATCCACCTTGTTCCACCGAAAGTTCCTTTATCTCCTGAGTCACCAAGACAACAGTAAACTCCTACCGACAAAGTCCCCCTATGCTCCAATGGCGAGACCGGCCACCTCGCCAAGACATTTTAGTTTTCTTACCGACTGAAATAAGTCTTACCGATGAAGTCATTCATCGGCAAGACAATGAGCCTTCGAAGAGACTCATACCGATGCAAAAAGTTACACCGAAACCATTCCTTCATCTCATTCATTGAGACTTATCCTGATGTACTCTATCGGTGAAACACCCTGATTTCGTCAAAACGCTCGCCAAAGACCACCTCTCCATAGATCGCCAAGACATTTCATTTTTCTTACTGACTAAGTCCACCTATTGGTGATGACCCCCTTCACATCTTATTGGCAAGACACTACTTTGATATACTTTAGTCTCACTGATGCACATTCCTTGTCGCCAGTTGGTAAGACAATGCTCAATCGCCAAGACCACCTACCGAAAACCTTTAGCTTGGCCAAAACATTTCCACATGTGCCAGTCAGAGAGACAAAATGTTTTCACTATGACCTTACACCGATACTCATCAATTTGGCTAAAATGAATACTTGTGTATAGTTGGTATGACATGTGGAGATCATCGTGACATTATATCGATGCCTCAATCCTTTGCCGATAAAACTTTTGATACGCCTTTCAACAAGACATTCATCTTTCACTATGACCTTCACCTGAATATGACTCCTATGCCGATATATGTCTTTCAAACATGGGTCGGTGAAACATGACACGTTCGGTGAAGCATTACACTGATGATCCTGACTCATGCCGATATGAACACTCCTGTCACCGAGACGATGAAACTATTATGCCGATAACTGCCAGTGAATGAAATTCAGTCACCATGACATTAAAACGTCTTGCTGATAGGCAACATAGATGTTTTACTAGCAAAAGGTACAACATGGATCAGGGAGATCCTAATCAACTCACGCCGATAGGCACCAGAATGCAAAAGATGTGTGACTCAATGGATTTGATGGGCAACATGGGAAAAATATGAGCAAAATGATATGAAAATAAACCCCTACATTTATGAAAAGTATTCCAATGGAAACTTAAGGTTATGGAAAACATGTGAAAAAGCTCAAAAATTTATAGTTCCAACAGTGGCTCCGTCTGGGGATGAATGATAGTCAAATCATTGCAAGGATCCAGAATCTTTGGGTGAGTAGACCAGACCAAACACAAAATGAGCCAGTGAGCAGAATGGAAATGGAAATGAAGCATGAAGGAATGTATGCAAAATGAATGCAAGATGGAGGTGAATGGAAAATGGAAATGTACCAGAACCCTAAACTACTGTGCATGGAAAAGAAATTTAGAGAGGATACACAAGAGTTGTCCATGCATTGGCAACCCTCAATCCTCCATGTTTCAATTTCACCTTTCCTAAGCTGTTACAATCTGGAACTCAAACCAAGCCTTCCCCTGTCAAACACCTGCTTTTGTGTTGAGTTCATCAAATTCTTCCTGAAGATACTCATGCAATCCTTCCTGTCATTGTTATTGCAAGTTCTTAGAGTATCATCATGCTCGATTTGGCCCAAAATCCCTACACCTTCCTATAGTTCAAATTCTTCAACATCTTGGGACAAACCCTTGTTATTTTCAACATTCAAGATGCATGCATATGAAATACAATATTCCTTATTATCTTTCTCACTGTTATGGATCATAAAGCATTCAATCAACTGTATTAAAATTTCACAATCAAAGTGCCCCTCTTGAGAAACAAAATTTTTTGTCAGACCAACATTGTCTGAAACAAGCAAATCTAAAACCCTTTGCATTTCTTTGATACCCCTATGACTCAAACCTTCAATATTAAGCATATATTAACCAATCAAATCTGGAACATTATCATCCTTGGTATGTAGACAAATGTCTTCTCCACATGAGTTAGAAATTTCAAAAACACATACCTCATTCTGAACAGACACATGCATTTGGCCAACCTCAAAGGTTTCACTATCAACTTGAGAAAGGCACTGAGAATCATATGAATCATTGCACAAAAAATTTTCACTATCAAAACAAATGCAAGTTGGATAAAGAACTTCAGGATCAGCTTCATGTGTATATCTCTGATAGTCAAGAGTCAGCAAATCTGAAATTTGCTCACAGCTGAGTAAACACGTTTCCACATTTTCATTATTACAGTCATACTCATCACTTTTGACATCATCAAAAAGAGGCCTAGGATCAACTGAGAATGAAAAATTACCAGCATAGTCACTTGTTCCATAACTTGACACATCACTTTGTTTATCTAAAAATACCTTTTGCTCAACATCAAGTGGATCTGAAAATACCTGAAATTCATTCTAGGGAAAACCTTTGCAAAAAATTATCTGATCCTCTTTTAATTCTTCATCATGCCATGGGCCTAAAAATTTTTGGAAACCATTCTCAAATTTACAACCCTCCTCTTCATCGCATGTATCATTGTAGCTTTCAACTGCAGCTAGAGGCATTGTAAATTCACTATCAACATTTCCCATTGCCTCTTCATCTTGATCCTCATAAGAGGTAAAAGGATCCCCTTGCTACAGATCAAAATCCCCAGGTGTATCTTCAAAATCTGAACACTCATTTGATCCCTCACAACACACACTACTCTCCCTATCACAATCTGTCAAGCAAGAGAGATATCTTGTACCTTCATATTTATTATGCAAGCTATCATAGGAATCATACTGACTTGCACATACCTCATCATCTATTAGATGCATTGCTTGATCAATTCCTCTATACTCATCAGAAATACAACAATTGGAATCAACATTGGTAGTGTCCCCATACCCTTTCCTCTCCATGGCATCAATGAACTTATTCAAGTGATCACAAACTTGTTGTATTGATAATTCTAACCAATGAACAGAATTAGGCTCCCATACCTTTATGAATTTCTCAGTAAACATGGTCCTTATAGGCCTATGGTGAGAAGGTAACTATATACAAATTTCTCTCATTCTATTGTATAGAGAAGCGAAATCTTCTCCACCATACCTCCTTATGTCAAGAAAAGCATCCCAAAGATTTTTGAAATATTCATCATCTCTAGATTGTTGGTTCTGATACATACCTTGTTGCAGATTCTGGCTAATATCTCCAAGTGAATTAAAATTGTGTTGCCCTTGACATTGATCACATTGACATTCTTGATAATTGCCAATTGCATTTGACACTGATCGCACTAGCATTCTTGATAATTTTCCAATCTTTGTCCATACAGGATAAGCATTTTCTTGCTTTAATGGTTGTGGAGGATAAGTGTTATGCTATGCATGATATGTATCACTTCCATTGTAGAAATTTCCATTTGTAATATTAGGTGCTTGAGGGGGCCAATATCTTCCTGCATTTGTATATTCATTCTGGTCCAATTGCAGCCTTTTCCTCTGCCATTCTTCTATTTCCTTTCTCTGAGACTCATACAGTGCTTTCACCTCCTCAAAATTTAAAGATTCATAATCAACTTGAGGAGTGTCATGATCAATAGGTCCGCCCTGATTACCCTCCATTTTCAGATCATTGAGGATCTTTTTCCTATCATATTTGAACAAATGTAATGTTTCTTTTAGAGTCGCCACCTACTTTTCCAAAAGTAGGAAAATGATTACTTTTGATCTTTTCCCCAGTGGAATCACCCCTTCTGAATCTTCTCAAATTATAACATTTTCTTTAATGACTCTATAATGTGGTCTTCAACTGAATTTTCTGATATGTTTCCCTAGCAGAGTTGCCAATTTGTTAGCTCTCAAAAACGCAGGCAAGGATACCTCAAGAGGTTGCCAATCTCTTGGTACATTTTAGGGTAACAGAACAAGGTTTGAAATAATTAAACTTTCTACTCTTCAGGTGATGCTAGACCTAGGCGGGTGTACCTATAACAGATGAAGTAGACTTAACCTATGATCTTCCTTCCTACAACAATTTATCCACAATGGCATATTGAAGTGGACAAAATGGATCAAACTTGGAATAAATTGTATACTAAAATGAAGACTAAATCCTAATATGCTCAACTAACAAATGTAAAAAAATATGAATGAGACTGAATGATGTGAATGGTGAGACCAGTGCCTTATAGGGTATGCGGAGTTAAGAGAAATATGAGATAAGTACTCTGTTCTGGCAAGAATTCAAGTTGTTCAGCATATGATTTGGTTTATAGCTTGTATAAACATGCAAGATTATAATTACCAAGTTCTTCTTAAATGATCCAATTGATATCTTCTAATTACTATGATCAACTTAGAGGATTTAATCTTTACTAGAAATAACCAATTAATTGATCACACAGTTACAACAAATGTGTACTGACAAACTGGAGATAAACTTGTTACACCAATTCAAACAATCAGAGAACATCACAATTGGAGACAACTTCGATAATATTTTCAATAAACACGACCAACAACTGATACCAAAAACAATTGCAACACATCAAAATACTTCCATTGATATCTCCATGATTTTACATATGCAACATAACCTCATTTTTTGTGAAACATTATGTTCCTCTGAACTGTATCTATTCTATCCTACTATTTTACCTACTACTTCATTTACAATTGAGAGTGATTATTTATACATCAGTATCCAAATAGGCACATCGTTTCGTATTCCAATATCGGAAAATAGTTGCAATTAGGAATTTTTATGTTGGCCACAGTGCATAAGACTTCATCAATCATTCGCTATAACATCCCCATGAGTATGTCAAAGGCAAAAATATCGCTGATCATCCCTTTGGTCTTTTGTGCCTCATCGTAACACATCCGAGTTGTGAAGACATCATATCAAAAACCCCTAAAACCCCATTTCTCTCCCACGCATCGCTGTAGCATTCTGTTTGTCACAACGAAGCCATATAGTATTCTTTTATTCCCTTTTAGTTTCATCTTCCCATTCGTTATAGCTCATCTGGGTCAGTGAGATATCATAGAGATTACAATACGTTTTGCCGATATGTACTTCTTATGCCTTCCATTCACCGAGACCCAAGGAGCCTCTCACTGAAATGCACCTTGTTCTAACTCACTGTCACTGTAACTTAATGGTTTCAAGAAGACCTTATGGAGAATCCACCTTGTTCCACTGAAAGCTCCTTTATCTCTTGAGTCACCAAGACAATAGTAAACTCCTGCCGACAAAGTCCCCATGTGCTCCATCGGCGAGATCGGGTACCTCGCCAAGACATTTTAGTTTTCTTACTGACTGAAATAAGTCTTACCGATGAAGCCATTCATCGGCAAGACAATGAGCCTTCAAAGAGACTCATACTAATGCAAAAAGTTACACCGAACCCATTCCTTCATCTCATTCATTGAGACTTATCCCGATGTGCTCTATCGGTGAAACACCCTAATTTCATTGAAACTCTCACCGAAGACCACCTCTCCATAGATCACCAAGACATTTTAGTTTTCTTACCGACTGAGTCCACCTATCAGTGATGACCCCCTTCACATCTTATCAGCAAGACACTACTCTGATATACTTTAGTCTCACTAATGTACATTCCTTGTCTCCAGTCGGTAAGACAATGCTCAATCGCCAAGACCACCTGCCAAAAACCTTTAGCTTGGCTGAAACATTTCCACATGCCCCATTCAGAGAGACAAAATGTTTTCGCTATGACCTTATGTTGATACTCATCAATTTGGTTGAAATGAATACTTGTGCACAGTTGGTATGACATGTGGAGATCGCCGTGATGTTATATCGATGCCTTAATCCTTTGTTGATAGAACCTTTGATACGCCTTTCAACAAGACATTCATATTTCGCTATGACCTTCACCTGAATATGACTCCTATGCTGATATGTGTCTTTCAAACATGGGTCAGTGAAACATGACACATTCGGTGAAGCATTACACCGATGATCCTGACTCATGCCGATATGAACACTCCCGTCACCGAGACAATGAAATTGTTATGTCGATAACTGCCAATGAATGAAATTCAGTCACCATGACATTAAAACATCTTGTTGATAGGAAACACAGATGTTTTGCTAGGAGAAGACACAACATGGATTGGGGAGAGCCTAATGAACTCACGCCGATAGGCACTAGAATGCAAAAGATGCATGACTCAATGGATTCGATGGGCAACATGGGAAAAATATGAGCAAAATGATATGAAAATAAACCCCTACATTTATGAAAAGGATTCCAATGGAAACTTAAGGTTATGGAAAACATGTGAAAAATCTCATTAATTTATAGTTCCAACACCTTCAAAATAGTCGATGGCTTTACCATTAACCATCTAGCTACTTTCCCACCAAGATTATAACATCTCCATAGATTTAAAACATGTGCATCTGAAGAACACTTTAGTAACCTACTGCATAACATATTAAATCCAGATTAATTTACCAAGGTATTTCCCTTATTCCTTCGGCTTTACCAAATAAGACACGTGACGGTCTCCCGTGATATAGCAATCAATAAAGACCTTGTGATTTATTATCACATGATGACGGGAAACCATTGAGATCAAATGACAATTCATCAACGGTCATGCAAACTCATCCCATTTGACTTCATCAGATGGGACACATGGTGCCCGCTCATGATATCATGATTAGCCAAAGCAGTGTGGTGGGCTCATCGCGGGATGGCGAGGAATGGCTGAGATCAAACAACAGTCAATCAATGGTCACAGAAATTACCCTCTACAAAATAAAACATTTATTAAAATAATGAGGGGGACATCAATAGGCAGATGATAAACGATCGACATAATTTGTTTTAAAACAATGAAACACAAGGCCGACCAAGACTTAGGGAAAAATAAAATCCCATGGAGGAAATAAAATATTAAGACCAAAGGGACCCAACCTTAGACAAAACGATGGGGCATAAGATGTTTTAGAGGCCCTCCAAAAGTAACATCGAAATAGATCCCACCCAAGGCGTAACACTAGGATTTTACATGAAGACAGTTCCGCTTATGAAATACGGAGACATAAGGCATGACAAAGAAAAACAAAGTCGAGTAAAGCTATCAGAGAAGAATCCGAGGAAGTCGTCGTCGAAAGACAAGAGAATGGAAGAGATACAAGATCAGTAATAAAGTAAATTAAAGACGAAAGTCGTTCGGAAAGCGAACTGTCGAAAGCGAGTCGAGGTAAAGGTCCGTCGTCAAGTTCGAAGTTTGAGTTCGAGGTCGAGTTCAGTTTAGGGTTTTAGGGTTTAAGGGTGAGGGAGAGACATAGAGGGGGTGAGTGAGTGAGTGAGTGAGTGAGAGAGAGACCTGAGAGAGGGAGAATTGTCGGAAATTGCAAATTTTTGTTTTGTAATTTCATATTTCGTTTAGCTTTAGTCTATCTAAGGTTTGATATAGCAAGGAATCCCTTGTTTACTCAAGATGGAACTGATAAAGCAGCATGCTATCTAGATTGATTATTTAAGTAGAAACCTATATGATGACTTCCTAGATCAATTTCCCTTGTCAACAAATGATAGGAAGAAGGGATTCGTTTTGATGTGAGGAAACACCCTAGGGGAGGGATTAGTGTATAATTGTTCCAACATAGCCTGATGGAACACTGGATCTTTGCTCATGCTTGGGAAACCTTTCACCAAAAGATTCCATGAATGCAACTTACCCAAAGTATTCTTTAGGACCTCCATGCATACAAACACAAGGATTGTCATTTAACATCTTGCAACAGTGGTACCTAAGATGATGGTACTACCCCTCCCTTGGACATTTCTCTCTTCTTACAATTGGATACATTAGTACTCCTTTTGATTTTGTCAAAAAGATATGAAATAATTTCTAAGTAATGCCTTATTGGGTCAATGAGATCACCAAAAGTCTAGGACTTGTCAAATGAAAGTATATTATTGACACCTATCCCTTTTCTATTCACTTGTTAGGACTTAGTAATGACTATCCAAAGAGAAATGAGATAGTGGCAACAACCATTTATATTATTTATCTCACTGCAATCCATTTCGTGGCTATAGTAATGTTGTCACCCAGTGTGGATTCATTTTTTCAAATTCATAGATAACATGAAGACAAACCTATAGCCTTTAATGGTACTACTCTTATTCATGACTATGCTCTGTTCCCTTGAAGCACCGTGATTTATGATGGTTTTTATGCTGAATATCTTCATTAAAACACCCCTATACAAGTATATGCCTTCACTATTATAGCCTATTGCTGGAATGGATAATCAATGGTATGAAAAGGTAAAAATACAACTGTGCTTTTCTTCCTTCACTACTTCTTGTTGATTGTTGATTGTTGTTCATATGCAGTTGTACCATTGTAATGCTTGATGTCCTACATGAACCTGCATGGCTGTCTTGTAGCATAACCTCATATTTTTTGTTCATATACACTTGTACTATGGCCTTGGCTTCCAAAATGAGACCTCTCATGAATCATAACTTCTTAATTGTCATTTGTAACTTTTTGTTTCTTGTATGCAATCATGATCCATGTTGGATCAATCATGATGACCAAAACCCCTACATGAAAGGTTATGAGCATAGCAATTGTATCTCAATCACATGATATGAGGGTTCCATTGCTGTCATAAACCTCTTGTAATGACATGTTTTCAATAGGCATATTATTTGTGTCAACTAGAGTTGATGTTTCTTGAATGTCTTTTCCTTTTATGCCTTTCCTTAAAATATCATGTATTGAATGTTATCTGGCAACTTGTTCGCTTCACTTTCACCAGTACACCCATGAATGAATAATATCAATGCCCTTTGCCTCCTTTAGCTCTTTAAAAGGTGTTTTCCTTATACTTGTATCATGACCTTGATTCAACCATTGCTCTTCTTTTGTTATGTGTAATAAATACACATAGTCTCCTCATTTTATCTTTATTGGAAAACCACCTATCACATATGTGGGTGACCTAATAACTCACCTTCCTATGTGATGTGTGATTGTCCAATAGGGTTATGATGAGAGGGGCTTGACAACAACTTCAAATGCTTCCTCATTGTTTAAAAGATGCATAATTGAACTTGATGCATCTATGAAGTCACTTCCTTTATAAACATATCATGGATCTTCTTAAGAAGATTGAAGGACATATCAACATAGTATATTGCATCTTTTGAATC
>VDFB02000003.1:309864725-309882566 GCA_007258455.2 Sequoia sempervirens | reverse complement strand
ATCTTCTCAGAAAAGAAGTCAGCATTCTTGCACAAGAACATATGCATCAACATAGAATACCAAAAGAATTAAGTGCCTGTATCATTCCACTACAACTTTGACAACCCTTCATGTATCCTTTTAGCCAACAAGGAGGCAAAATCATATATCACAGAGAAACTGGGGTGTTGTATTTGCACCTACATGAACATGTAGGCAATGGGCATCACCGTGATAGGATTGAAACCTAAAATTTGGCACAATGAATAAAAAGTGGCCAAGAAATGATTTGCAAAGAAATTTACTCTGAATGGTTCTTGGTCACTAGGGCTAATATGAAATCTTGAACCCCCTACCCTAGCCAGATGAGGTGGAAGCAACCTAGCTCTGAAAAGAGACTTTAATTTTCCATATTCCTGCTTCATTTCCTCAAGATTGATAGGAACCAAGTATACACTTGGATCACTCAAATAAAAAACCTATTGGAACTCTTCTTTGTTAATGCTCAACAAAACCCTTCCATCATTGTCCATGATTACCCGCGTAATAGGGTAATATCTCACAGCCATAGCCCTAAGCAAATCTATATCAAGGAACACATTTGGCACAACCAACTTCCCCATATCATACATCCAACTGTTTGAGAAGGGGTGAGGAAAATTCCTCTATCCATACCACAGTCTAAACATCTCCAAACCTGTAAGAGGAACCTTAACATCGGCTATATTTGAACAATTATATACCAATCCCTCCCCTAGGATTTTTCCTTGCATCAAAACCAACCCCTTCTTCCTATCATTTGTTGATAATAGCAATTGATCCAAGAAATCATCATATAGGTTCCTACTCAAATAATGAATTTGGCTAGAGTGTTGCTTTGGAGGTGCCATCTTGGATAAACTAGGGCTTACTTACTATTTCACACTTCAAATAATTAGGACTAACCAGAAAATGAAATTATAGAATAAAACCCTGCAATTCCCCACAATTCAATCAACCTATAGCCCTAAAAAATTTATCAACAAGCCCAATAACAAGCATATAGTAAAAAAAAATTCAAATTCAAGTGCAAAATAACCAGGTGACACATAAATTAACTCACTACTTTTGTGTTTGCAGAAATCCCAATTCTTCACTGTAGAAGCTCACAACTTCGCTTTTGGCTCTGAGACTGCTTCAAAAAATACTTGAATGATTTTTGATACAATAAAAGTAGGAGAATTGTTTTTATTTCGATCAAATCATGCTAGCAAGTGTCTCATCCACCATTAAATCTTACTCGTGCATTGTACGAATGACTCCAATCATATTTGATGCTGATTTAAATATTAGTCATTGATCCGTCAGTTTGATCAAATCATCGAACGACTTCCTTCAAAACAAGCTAACAGAATTTCCAACATAGCAATAAGGGGCCCACCATACCATATGTTGCCAATGAAATCCATGTAGTGGTCACCCACAATATCACAATTAGTAAACACCTTGCAACTTTGGATCACGTGATAGTGGGCAACCATAGATCCTGATCATCGGTGATCATGTTCCTTCTGTTAGCTCTCAAAAACACAGACAAGGATACCTCAAGAGGTTGCCAATCTCTTAGTACGTTTTAGGGTAACAGAACAAGGTTTGAAATAATTAAACCTTCTACTCTTCAGGTGCTGCTAGACCTAGGAGAGTGTACCTATAACGGATGAAGCAGACTTAACCTATGATCTTCCTTCCTACAACAATTTATCCACAATGGCATATGAAGTGGACAAAATGGATCAAACTTGGAATAAATTGTATACTAAAATGAAGACTAAATCCTAATATGCTCAACTAATAGATGTAAAAAAATATGAATGAGACTGAATGATGTGAATGGTGAGACCAGTGCCTTATAGGGTATGTAGAGTCAAGAGAAATCTGAGATAAGTACTCTATTCTGGCAAGAATTCAAGCTGTTTAGCATATGATTTGGTTTATAGCTTGTATAAACATGCAAGATTATAATTATCGAGTTCTTCTTAAATGATCCAATTGATATCTTCTAATTACTATGATCAACTTAGAGGATTTAATCTTTACTAGAAAGAACCAATTAATTGATCACATAGTTACAACAAATGTGTACTGACAAACTGGAGGTAAAATTGTTACACCAATTCAAACAATTAGAGAAAATCACAATTGGAGACAACTTTGATAATATTTTCAATAAACACGACCAACAACTGATACCAGAAACAATTGCAACACATCAAAAGACTTCCATTGATATCTCCATGATTTTACATATGCAACATAATCTCATTTTTTGTGGAACATTGTGTCCCTCTGAACTGTATCTTTTCTATCCTATTGTTTTACCTACTACTTCATTTACAATTGAGAGTGATTATTTATACATCAATATCCGAATAGGTACATCGTTTCGTATTCCAATATTGGAAAACAGTTGCAATTAGGAATTTTCATGTCTGCCATAGTGCATAAGACTTCATCAATCATTCACTGTAACATCCCCATGAGTATGCCGAAGGCAACAATATCATTGATCATCCCTTTGGTCTTTTGTGCCTCGTCGTAACACATCCAAGTCATGAAGACATCATATCGAAAACCCCTAAAACCCCATTTGTCTCCCGCGCGTCGCTGTAGCATTTTGTTTGTCACAACGAAGCCATATAGTATTTTTTTATTCCCTTTTAGTTTTGTCTTTGTATTCGTTATAGCTCATCTGGGTTGGTGAGATATCACAGATATTACAATACATTTTGCCAATATGTACTTCTTGTGCCTTCCATTCACCAAGACCCAAGGAGCCTCTCACCGAAATGCACCTTGTTCTAACTCACTGTCGCTGTAACTTAATGGTGTCAGGAAGACCTTATAGAGAATCCACCTTGTTCCACCGAAAGTTCCTTTATCTCCTGAGTCACCAAGACAACAGTAAACTCCTACCGACAAAGTCCCCCTATGCTCCAATGGCGAGACCGGCCACCTCGCCAAGACATTTTAGTTTTCTTACCGACTGAAATAAGTCTTACCGATGAAGTCATTCATCGGCAAGACAATGAGCCTTCGAAGAGACTCATACCGATGCAAAAAGTTACACCGAAACCATTCCTTCATCTCATTCATTGAGACTTATCCTGATGTACTCTATCGGTGAAACACCCTGATTTCGTCAAAACGCTCGCCAAAGACCACCTCTCCATAGATCGCCAAGACATTTCATTTTTCTTACTGACTAAGTCCACCTATTGGTGATGACCCCCTTCACATCTTATTGGCAAGACACTACTTTGATATACTTTAGTCTCACTGATGCACATTCCTTGTCGCCAGTTGGTAAGACAATGCTCAATCGCCAAGACCACCTACCGAAAACCTTTAGCTTGGCCAAAACATTTCCACATGTGCCAGTCAGAGAGACAAAATGTTTTCACTATGACCTTACACCGATACTCATCAATTTGGCTAAAATGAATACTTGTGTATAGTTGGTATGACATGTGGAGATCATCGTGACATTATATCGATGCCTCAATCCTTTGCCGATAAAACTTTTGATACGCCTTTCAACAAGACATTCATCTTTCACTATGACCTTCACCTGAATATGACTCCTATGCCGATATATGTCTTTCAAACATGGGTCGGTGAAACATGACACGTTCGGTGAAGCATTACACTGATGATCCTGACTCATGCCGATATGAACACTCCTGTCACCGAGACGATGAAACTATTATGCCGATAACTGCCAGTGAATGAAATTCAGTCACCATGACATTAAAACGTCTTGCTGATAGGCAACATAGATGTTTTACTAGCAAAAGGTACAACATGGATCAGGGAGATCCTAATCAACTCACGCCGATAGGCACCAGAATGCAAAAGATGTGTGACTCAATGGATTTGATGGGCAACATGGGAAAAATATGAGCAAAATGATATGAAAATAAACCCCTACATTTATGAAAAGTATTCCAATGGAAACTTAAGGTTATGGAAAACATGTGAAAAAGCTCAAAAATTTATAGTTCCAACAGTGGCTCCGTCTGGGGATGAATGATAGTCAAATCATTGCAAGGATCCAGAATCTTTGGGTGAGTAGACCAGACCAAACACAAAATGAGCCAGTGAGCAGAATGGAAATGGAAATGAAGCATGAAGGAATGTATGCAAAATGAATGCAAGATGGAGGTGAATGGAAAATGGAAATGTACCAGAACCCTAAACTACTGTGCATGGAAAAGAAATTTAGAGAGGATACACAAGAGTTGTCCATGCATTGGCAACCCTCAATCCTCCATGTTTCAATTTCACCTTTCCTAAGCTGTTACAATCTGGAACTCAAACCAAGCCTTCCCCTGTCAAACACCTGCTTTTGTGTTGAGTTCATCAAATTCTTCCTGAAGATACTCATGCAATCCTTCCTGTCATTGTTATTGCAAGTTCTTAGAGTATCATCATGCTCGATTTGGCCCAAAATCCCTACACCTTCCTATAGTTCAAATTCTTCAACATCTTGGGACAAACCCTTGTTATTTTCAACATTCAAGATGCATGCATATGAAATACAATATTCCTTATTATCTTTCTCACTGTTATGGATCATAAAGCATTCAATCAACTGTATTAAAATTTCACAATCAAAGTGCCCCTCTTGAGAAACAAAATTTTTTGTCAGACCAACATTGTCTGAAACAAGCAAATCTAAAACCCTTTGCATTTCTTTGATACCCCTATGACTCAAACCTTCAATATTAAGCATATATTAACCAATCAAATCTGGAACATTATCATCCTTGGTATGTAGACAAATGTCTTCTCCACATGAGTTAGAAATTTCAAAAACACATACCTCATTCTGAACAGACACATGCATTTGGCCAACCTCAAAGGTTTCACTATCAACTTGAGAAAGGCACTGAGAATCATATGAATCATTGCACAAAAAATTTTCACTATCAAAACAAATGCAAGTTGGATAAAGAACTTCAGGATCAGCTTCATGTGTATATCTCTGATAGTCAAGAGTCAGCAAATCTGAAATTTGCTCACAGCTGAGTAAACACGTTTCCACATTTTCATTATTACAGTCATACTCATCACTTTTGACATCATCAAAAAGAGGCCTAGGATCAACTGAGAATGAAAAATTACCAGCATAGTCACTTGTTCCATAACTTGACACATCACTTTGTTTATCTAAAAATACCTTTTGCTCAACATCAAGTGGATCTGAAAATACCTGAAATTCATTCTAGGGAAAACCTTTGCAAAAAATTATCTGATCCTCTTTTAATTCTTCATCATGCCATGGGCCTAAAAATTTTTGGAAACCATTCTCAAATTTACAACCCTCCTCTTCATCGCATGTATCATTGTAGCTTTCAACTGCAGCTAGAGGCATTGTAAATTCACTATCAACATTTCCCATTGCCTCTTCATCTTGATCCTCATAAGAGGTAAAAGGATCCCCTTGCTACAGATCAAAATCCCCAGGTGTATCTTCAAAATCTGAACACTCATTTGATCCCTCACAACACACACTACTCTCCCTATCACAATCTGTCAAGCAAGAGAGATATCTTGTACCTTCATATTTATTATGCAAGCTATCATAGGAATCATACTGACTTGCACATACCTCATCATCTATTAGATGCATTGCTTGATCAATTCCTCTATACTCATCAGAAATACAACAATTGGAATCAACATTGGTAGTGTCCCCATACCCTTTCCTCTCCATGGCATCAATGAACTTATTCAAGTGATCACAAACTTGTTGTATTGATAATTCTAACCAATGAACAGAATTAGGCTCCCATACCTTTATGAATTTCTCAGTAAACATGGTCCTTATAGGCCTATGGTGAGAAGGTAACTATATACAAATTTCTCTCATTCTATTGTATAGAGAAGCGAAATCTTCTCCACCATACCTCCTTATGTCAAGAAAAGCATCCCAAAGATTTTTGAAATATTCATCATCTCTAGATTGTTGGTTCTGATACATACCTTGTTGCAGATTCTGGCTAATATCTCCAAGTGAATTAAAATTGTGTTGCCCTTGACATTGATCACATTGACATTCTTGATAATTGCCAATTGCATTTGACACTGATCGCACTAGCATTCTTGATAATTTTCCAATCTTTGTCCATACAGGATAAGCATTTTCTTGCTTTAATGGTTGTGGAGGATAAGTGTTATGCTATGCATGATATGTATCACTTCCATTGTAGAAATTTCCATTTGTAATATTAGGTGCTTGAGGGGGCCAATATCTTCCTGCATTTGTATATTCATTCTGGTCCAATTGCAGCCTTTTCCTCTGCCATTCTTCTATTTCCTTTCTCTGAGACTCATACAGTGCTTTCACCTCCTCAAAATTTAAAGATTCATAATCAACTTGAGGAGTGTCATGATCAATAGGTCCGCCCTGATTACCCTCCATTTTCAGATCATTGAGGATCTTTTTCCTATCATATTTGAACAAATGTAATGTTTCTTTTAGAGTCGCCACCTACTTTTCCAAAAGTAGGAAAATGATTACTTTTGATCTTTTCCCCAGTGGAATCACCCCTTCTGAATCTTCTCAAATTATAACATTTTCTTTAATGACTCTATAATGTGGTCTTCAACTGAATTTTCTGATATGTTTCCCTAGCAGAGTTGCCAATTTGTTAGCTCTCAAAAACGCAGGCAAGGATACCTCAAGAGGTTGCCAATCTCTTGGTACATTTTAGGGTAACAGAACAAGGTTTGAAATAATTAAACTTTCTACTCTTCAGGTGATGCTAGACCTAGGCGGGTGTACCTATAACAGATGAAGTAGACTTAACCTATGATCTTCCTTCCTACAACAATTTATCCACAATGGCATATTGAAGTGGACAAAATGGATCAAACTTGGAATAAATTGTATACTAAAATGAAGACTAAATCCTAATATGCTCAACTAACAAATGTAAAAAAATATGAATGAGACTGAATGATGTGAATGGTGAGACCAGTGCCTTATAGGGTATGCGGAGTTAAGAGAAATATGAGATAAGTACTCTGTTCTGGCAAGAATTCAAGTTGTTCAGCATATGATTTGGTTTATAGCTTGTATAAACATGCAAGATTATAATTACCAAGTTCTTCTTAAATGATCCAATTGATATCTTCTAATTACTATGATCAACTTAGAGGATTTAATCTTTACTAGAAATAACCAATTAATTGATCACACAGTTACAACAAATGTGTACTGACAAACTGGAGATAAACTTGTTACACCAATTCAAACAATCAGAGAACATCACAATTGGAGACAACTTCGATAATATTTTCAATAAACACGACCAACAACTGATACCAAAAACAATTGCAACACATCAAAATACTTCCATTGATATCTCCATGATTTTACATATGCAACATAACCTCATTTTTTGTGAAACATTATGTTCCTCTGAACTGTATCTATTCTATCCTACTATTTTACCTACTACTTCATTTACAATTGAGAGTGATTATTTATACATCAGTATCCAAATAGGCACATCGTTTCGTATTCCAATATCGGAAAATAGTTGCAATTAGGAATTTTTATGTTGGCCACAGTGCATAAGACTTCATCAATCATTCGCTATAACATCCCCATGAGTATGTCAAAGGCAAAAATATCGCTGATCATCCCTTTGGTCTTTTGTGCCTCATCGTAACACATCCGAGTTGTGAAGACATCATATCAAAAACCCCTAAAACCCCATTTCTCTCCCACGCATCGCTGTAGCATTCTGTTTGTCACAACGAAGCCATATAGTATTCTTTTATTCCCTTTTAGTTTCATCTTCCCATTCGTTATAGCTCATCTGGGTCAGTGAGATATCATAGAGATTACAATACGTTTTGCCGATATGTACTTCTTATGCCTTCCATTCACCGAGACCCAAGGAGCCTCTCACTGAAATGCACCTTGTTCTAACTCACTGTCACTGTAACTTAATGGTTTCAAGAAGACCTTATGGAGAATCCACCTTGTTCCACTGAAAGCTCCTTTATCTCTTGAGTCACCAAGACAATAGTAAACTCCTGCCGACAAAGTCCCCATGTGCTCCATCGGCGAGATCGGGTACCTCGCCAAGACATTTTAGTTTTCTTACTGACTGAAATAAGTCTTACCGATGAAGCCATTCATCGGCAAGACAATGAGCCTTCAAAGAGACTCATACTAATGCAAAAAGTTACACCGAACCCATTCCTTCATCTCATTCATTGAGACTTATCCCGATGTGCTCTATCGGTGAAACACCCTAATTTCATTGAAACTCTCACCGAAGACCACCTCTCCATAGATCACCAAGACATTTTAGTTTTCTTACCGACTGAGTCCACCTATCAGTGATGACCCCCTTCACATCTTATCAGCAAGACACTACTCTGATATACTTTAGTCTCACTAATGTACATTCCTTGTCTCCAGTCGGTAAGACAATGCTCAATCGCCAAGACCACCTGCCAAAAACCTTTAGCTTGGCTGAAACATTTCCACATGCCCCATTCAGAGAGACAAAATGTTTTCGCTATGACCTTATGTTGATACTCATCAATTTGGTTGAAATGAATACTTGTGCACAGTTGGTATGACATGTGGAGATCGCCGTGATGTTATATCGATGCCTTAATCCTTTGTTGATAGAACCTTTGATACGCCTTTCAACAAGACATTCATATTTCGCTATGACCTTCACCTGAATATGACTCCTATGCTGATATGTGTCTTTCAAACATGGGTCAGTGAAACATGACACATTCGGTGAAGCATTACACCGATGATCCTGACTCATGCCGATATGAACACTCCCGTCACCGAGACAATGAAATTGTTATGTCGATAACTGCCAATGAATGAAATTCAGTCACCATGACATTAAAACATCTTGTTGATAGGAAACACAGATGTTTTGCTAGGAGAAGACACAACATGGATTGGGGAGAGCCTAATGAACTCACGCCGATAGGCACTAGAATGCAAAAGATGCATGACTCAATGGATTCGATGGGCAACATGGGAAAAATATGAGCAAAATGATATGAAAATAAACCCCTACATTTATGAAAAGGATTCCAATGGAAACTTAAGGTTATGGAAAACATGTGAAAAATCTCATTAATTTATAGTTCCAACACCTTCAAAATAGTCGATGGCTTTACCATTAACCATCTAGCTACTTTCCCACCAAGATTATAACATCTCCATAGATTTAAAACATGTGCATCTGAAGAACACTTTAGTAACCTACTGCATAACATATTAAATCCAGATTAATTTACCAAGGTATTTCCCTTATTCCTTCGGCTTTACCAAATAAGACACGTGACGGTCTCCCGTGATATAGCAATCAATAAAGACCTTGTGATTTATTATCACATGATGACGGGAAACCATTGAGATCAAATGACAATTCATCAACGGTCATGCAAACTCATCCCATTTGACTTCATCAGATGGGACACATGGTGCCCGCTCATGATATCATGATTAGCCAAAGCAGTGTGGTGGGCTCATCGCGGGATGGCGAGGAATGGCTGAGATCAAACAACAGTCAATCAATGGTCACAGAAATTACCCTCTACAAAATAAAACATTTATTAAAATAATGAGGGGGACATCAATAGGCAGATGATAAACGATCGACATAATTTGTTTTAAAACAATGAAACACAAGGCCGACCAAGACTTAGGGAAAAATAAAATCCCATGGAGGAAATAAAATATTAAGACCAAAGGGACCCAACCTTAGACAAAACGATGGGGCATAAGATGTTTTAGAGGCCCTCCAAAAGTAACATCGAAATAGATCCCACCCAAGGCGTAAGAAAAACACTAGGATTTTACATGAAGACAAAGCTAAAACCCCAACCTTAGGATTTTCCCAAACACCATGAAATACCAGAGACATAAGGCATGACAAGAAAGGAAAACAAGGAACAAAATTTGAAGCTCCATAAGGAAGAGAGATAGAGGGAGTGAGTGAGTGAGAGAGAGACCTAAGAGAGGGAGAGGGGGTAGGAGGGAGATACTTGAGATAGAGTGACTAAGTGAGTGAGAGAGAGAGAGACCTGAGAGAGGGAGTGGTTCTAGGAGGGAGAGACTTGATAGAGAGAGAAGTAGGGAGTGGGAGAGAGATAGAGGGAGACAGGGTTAAGGGTAGAGGGTAAAGGGTTTAATGGTTTAGGGTTTAAGAGTTAAGGGTTTAGGGTTTAGGGTTTAGGGTTTAAGGGTAGAGGGGAGAGACATAGAGGGAGTGAGTGAGTGAGTGAGTGAGTGAGAGAGAGACCTGAGAGAGGGAGAATTGTCGGAAATTGCAAATTTTTGTTTTGTAATTTCATATTTCGTTTAGCTTTAGTCTATCTAAGGTTTGATATAGCAAGGAATCCCTTGTTTACTCAAGATGGAACTGATAAAGCAGCATGCTATCTAGATTGATTATTTAAGTAGAAACCTATATGATGACTTCCTAGATCAATTTCCCTTGTCAACAAATGATAGGAAGAAGGGATTCGTTTTGATGTGAGGAAACACCCTAGGGGAGGGATTAGTGTATAATTGTTCCAACATAGCCTGATGGAACACTGGATCTTTGCTCATGCTTGGGAAACCTTTCACCAAAAGATTCCATGAATGCAACTTACCCAAAGTATTCTTTAGGACCTCCATGCATACAAACACAAGGATTGTCATTTAACATCTTGCAACAGTGGTACCTAAGATGATGGTACTACCCCTCCCTTGGACATTTCTCTCTTCTTACAATTGGATACATTAGTACTCCTTTTGATTTTGTCAAAAAGATATGAAATAATTTCTAAGTAATGCCTTATTGGGTCAATGAGATCACCAAAAGTCTAGGACTTGTCAAATGAAAGTATATTATTGACACCTATCCCTTTTCTATTCACTTGTTAGGACTTAGTAATGACTATCCAAAGAGAAATGAGATAGTGGCAACAACCATTTATATTATTTATCTCACTGCAATCCATTTCGTGGCTATAGTAATGTTGTCACCCAGTGTGGATTCATTTTTTCAAATTCATAGATAACATGAAGACAAACCTATAGCCTTTAATGGTACTACTCTTATTCATGACTATGCTCTGTTCCCTTGAAGCACCGTGATTTATGATGGTTTTTATGCTGAATATCTTCATTAAAACACCCCTATACAAGTATATGCCTTCACTATTATAGCCTATTGCTGGAATGGATAATCAATGGTATGAAAAGGTAAAAATACAACTGTGCTTTTCTTCCTTCACTACTTCTTGTTGATTGTTGATTGTTGTTCATATGCAGTTGTACCATTGTAATGCTTGATGTCCTACATGAACCTGCATGGCTGTCTTGTAGCATAACCTCATATTTTTTGTTCATATACACTTGTACTATGGCCTTGGCTTCCAAAATGAGACCTCTCATGAATCATAACTTCTTAATTGTCATTTGTAACTTTTTGTTTCTTGTATGCAATCATGATCCATGTTGGATCAATCATGATGACCAAAACCCCTACATGAAAGGTTATGAGCATAGCAATTGTATCTCAATCACATGATATGAGGGTTCCATTGCTGTCATAAACCTCTTGTAATGACATGTTTTCAATAGGCATATTATTTGTGTCAACTAGAGTTGATGTTTCTTGAATGTCTTTTCCTTTTATGCCTTTCCTTAAAATATCATGTATTGAATGTTATCTGGCAACTTGTTCGCTTCACTTTCACCAGTACACCCATGAATGAATAATATCAATGCCCTTTGCCTCCTTTAGCTCTTTAAAAGGTGTTTTCCTTATACTTGTATCATGACCTTGATTCAACCATTGCTCTTCTTTTGTTATGTGTAATAAATACACATAGTCTCCTCATTTTATCTTTATTGGAAAACCACCTATCACATATGTGGGTGACCTAATAACTCACCTTCCTATGTGATGTGTGATTGTCCAATAGGGTTATGATGAGAGGGGCTTGACAACAACTTCAAATGCTTCCTCATTGTTTAAAAGATGCATAATTGAACTTGATGCATCTATGAAGTCACTTCCTTTATAAACATATCATGGATCTTCTTAAGAAGATTGAAGGACATATCAACATAGTATATTGCATCTTTTGAATCTGTCCTTTCCTATACTATCTTATGCTACTATTCTTTTATGGTGTTGGGAAAATCCTAAGGTTGGGGTTTTGGTTTTTTCTTTGACTGAATCCCTCTATCTTCTCCCCTCTACCCATAACCATAAACCCTAACCCTTAAACCCTCTACCCTCTACCCTCTCTCTATTTCTCTCTCAAGTCTCTTCCTCCTACCCCCTCTCCCTCTCTTACGTCTCTATCTATCTCTCACTCACTCCCTATATGTGTCTCCCCTCTACCCTTAAAATCTAAAACCTAAACCCTTAACCGTAAACCTTAAACCCTTAACCCTTAAACCATTATCTCTCTCCCACTCCCTCCCTCTTTCCCTCTCTCTCTCAAGTCTCACCCTCCTAAGGTGCTGCCACAATAGTGGTTTACAATTTCTAGGAGGAACTGAATTTTGCTGAAATTGCATATTTTTAGAAAATATAATGATTTAAGCCATGAAAAGTTCCATTTAAAGAATTCCAATTGAAAAGGGCTTGATCAAACTACCTTAAATCAAACTCCCTTGGATAGAACCCCACTAGTTTTAAACCATACCTATAACAAAGTCTCCTTTACACCTATTAAAATGCTAATTAAAAACCACGTTTGATTTACCTTTTGGGGGATCAAATGAATTCCTTTAAAATTTATTTTTGCAAGTATTTAGCCCTTATTATAAGCTTCCCAAAAAGTATAATTTTCAATAAATTTAATTTGATTATTATATTTATTTTTTATTTCTCGTGAATGTAGGTTTTTCACCAAAAATCAAGCTCTTTGTTCTACATATGTGAAAAAATAGCAAATTATTATAAAATACATATATATATATATATATATATATATATATATATATATATTAGTGCACCATATATTGAATTCCTTGATCCAATAAAGAAAAATAAATTGAATTTTGATACATACAAAAAAAGCTATGTGTTATACAGCCGTGCTATGTCTGAATTATAATTGGTTTGAATTCGAAACTTGATTAAAGAAAAAATATTCAATACAAAACTATCTAACCAAGTGGAAGCACTAGATATTAGAGTTGTAAATCTAAATTTGAAAGAATTAGAATTTTATCCTTCATGAAAAAAAAGTTATACGTTATACGATGAGCGTCACTTTTTAAAAATGTTGTTTTCTGAAAAAAACTAGTTTTCGAGGGAGATGGAAAAAGAAGTGCAATCTGATTCCAATTTTTTTTAAAAAAAATATTTAGAATCTATATAAAAAAAAATTTGAAACTCTATTTTTCATCATCTTCAAATTCCTCATGGTTTAGCTGCTATAGGTTCCCAAAAGTGAAGATTTAGTTAAAAAAATATATTTTAGTGTCCAGTTTGGCCAAAAATTGTAAACCACTATTGTGGGATCACCCAGTACCCCTTCTGCCTCTCTCGGGTCTCTCTATCTCTCTCACTCTTATCTCCCTCCCCTCTACCCTTAACCCTCTACTCTCTATCTCTCTCCCACTCCCTCTCTCTCTTAATGAATCCCACTATCTCTCTCCCCTCTACCCATAACCCTAAACCCTTGACCCTTAACCCTTAACCCTAAACCCTTAAACCCTATACCCTCTAGCCTTAACCCTATCTCCCTATATCTCTCTCCCACTCCCTCCTCTCTCTCTCTCTCTCACTCAGTCACTCTATCTCAAGTCTCTCCCTCCTACCCCCTCTCCCTCTCTTAAGTCTCTCTCTCACTCACTCACTCCCTCTATCTCTCTTCCCTCTACCCTTAACCTAAAACCCTAAACCCTTAACCTTTAAACCTTTAGCAATTAAAACATCTACCCTCTACCCTTAACCCCCTTCCCTCTATCTCTCTTCCACTCCCTCCTCTCTCTCTCTCTATCAAGTATCTTCAATATCCTATCCCCTCTTTCTCTCTTAGGTATCTCTCTCTCTCACTGACTCCCTTTATCTCTCTCCCTTTAACCTTAAACCCTTAAACCTTCTACCCTCTACCCTTAACCCTCCCTTCATTTATCTCTCTCTCTCAAGTCTCTCCTCCTACACCTCCCTCTCTCGGGTCTCTCTCTCACTCACTCACTCACTCACTCACTCAATCACTCACTCTATCTCAAGTCTCTCGGGTCTCTCTCTCTCTCTCACTCACTCACTCACTCTCTCAGGTCTCTCTCTCTCACTAACTCACTCTATCGCAAGTCTCTCCCTCCTACCTCTTCTCGCTCTCTTAGGTCTTTCTCTCACTCACTCACTCCCTTTATCTCTCCCCCCTCCACCCTTAACCCTAAACCCTTAAACCATCTACCCTCTACCCTTAACCCTCCCTTCCTTTATCTCTCTCTATCTCAAGTCTCTACCTCATAGCACCACTCCCTCTCTTAGGTCTCTCTCTTACTCACTCTATCTCAAGTCTCTCCCTCCTACCCCTTCTTTGATCTGTATAGGATCTAGACTATATGCAGTATTGAATGCTTAACTTTTACAATGATTATTCCAAGTTAATTAGTACAAGATTAACTCATGGAAATAATTACAATAATTAAAATGACGAGGTGATAACAACAGAATGAAAGAAAATGAGAGAACGAAAGAGAGAAAGAGATGCAAATAGAGTTTTATTATGAAGTTCACCACAAACATGACTACGTCTCCAGGTCGGCTCCAATAGAGTACGACCGATCTGATTAATCTCCAAAAATTAGTTACAATGCACCAAGACTTATCCCCTTAAACACATCGGCATAACATGCCCTTGATGTGTAGTATAGTCTTCAAAAATCTCTCAGAAAAAATTCTCTCTAATTCACTACTTCACCCTTGACTTGGAAAAATCTAAGTTTCACATCAAAATCACTTAAAATATCCATCGGATCAGGCCTCCCCATTGAAGACCTTTTGGACCTCCAAAATTGACATTTACTCTGACAATAAGTGAGGACTTGGCCTCCCCACTTGTCCTGTATCCTCTGAACATCTGAATACCTGGCTCACAAGCACAATGAAGACTGCAACAACATTGTTGAACATAAACATTATTCTATCACTTCCATAAGCTTCTACATCAACTGTCGTAGCCACTAACCAACAAAAATTGACTAGCATCAAGCTGAACAATAATGCAGAAATGAAAGAGAATAAATCAACAACTCGATCCTTTACAACATGAACATTTTTACCCAAGGAACCATCAATGCTTTCAATCATCATTCCCTCATGCTGTACTGCGGGTGCATCCTGCAACATTTGACCCTAGTTAGCTACTCCAAGTTCAAGTTTAGAACCACCTGTACTGACAGACATAAGAGTTAACTCTTTACTTGCATTAATTACCCTCTTTAATTGCCCTATGTTTGCAAAAGAATGATCAGTCTTAATCCTGTGAGAATGTACAATATACTAAATGCCATCTTTAAACAAGTGATAATGATTCTTTTCCTTGTAGAAAGTTGCTTTTCAATCATATAAATAAGGGCTACCAAGCACTATCCCACAGATATCTAGTGGAACCACATCAAACTGTACTTCATCCACAAATTTACTAGTGATTGTGAACCTTAAGGTGCATTGTCTTGTTACTTGCAACTTATCATTTTCACAAATCCAACCTAGTGGATAAGGTTTCTTATGTTGTGTAGTTTTTAATCCCAAGTTCTTTACAACACTTTCTGAAATTAAATTCACTTGAGAACCACTATCTATGAGTGCATCAATTTTAGTGTTCTTAGCAACAACCCTTAAATGAAAAAGCTCATTCCTCTTCACATCTTCAGAGAAATCATTAACTGTAGAAGTAGAAGCACAACTAGCAATAGAAACACCATAAATAGGAGCTTTACCTTTCAAACCCATAGCTGTTATCTTAGTCTCATCATCTGAATCAGAACCAAGATCCAAAACAACATTTGCGGCTTTCTCCTTACCTTTCTGTTTCTGATTACACTTTTGAGCCCACTTAGGCCTCAGTTCTAGATGTAACTTCCAACACTGATCTTCATCATGACCATTCTTGTCACAATGAGAGCAGGAAAGTTTCTCATCCTTCTTAATTGTAGCTGCCTTCTTTCCTTTCCCTGTCTATGCAACCTTAGAAGATTTCTTTACATCATTATCAAACTTATCAATAAAAGATCCTTTACCCCTTGACTCTAAGTGGGTAGCTTGGACACAAAATTCATCCAAGTTGTTAGGATTCAAAACCAAAATAGAATTCCTAAGGTAGGAATGAAGACCTCCTATGTACTTCAATAAAGTGTCCTGGGTGTACAAAGGAACATTCAAAGTAATAGCCCTTTTCCTGAATTCATGGGTGTACTCTTGAATAGATTGGCCCTTCCCTTGCCTAAACATTTGCCAGTCCATCATTAACTATTGCATATGTCCTAGGGGATAAAATTTCTTCTTAAGAGCATTAACAAACTCTGCCCAAGTTAAACTGACTCTACCATGTTGTGAAACTTTTTCCTTAGTCTTACTCTCCCACCAGGTTAAAGCTGTACCTCCTAACCAAAGAGTAGCTAATTGGATCCTATCAACATCATCTAATAGGTTCTAGACTCTACAGTAGACTTCAACTTGCTGAATCCAATCATCTAATTTTTCAGCATTAAGTTCACCACAATACTTAGGCAAGTCAAATTTTACATCCAATTTAATTTTAGGCTTATGCCCACTCTTGAAAGGATTAAAAGAAGTAGAATGAGGAGAAGATGGAGAAGAAGAGGGTGGATCTGGTTGCTTGCCACCATCTCCATGTTGTTCCCCTTTCTTGTCTTTGCGATCTTCTTGCTTCGACGAACCTTCTTCACGTTCTTTCCACTCTTGTCTTTCTTAGAAAAGAATGTCCACCTTAGCCTTCATCTCGAGGAATGCTCTTCGAAATTCCTGCTCACTGATTTCTTCAGGAACCTCCATTCCAGAAACAGACATCTTTAGAAAACTTCTTCGCTTCCTGATCTCAGGATCAAATTCTTCAAGATTGCCTTCACCCTTCTGAATCCTGGATCTCGTTAGCATTCAAGAAAACAACTGCAATAATAGTCAACTGATCTCTGATACCAACTTGATCTGGATAGGATCTAGACTATATGCAGTATTGAATGCTTAACTTTTAAAATGATTATTCCAAGTTAATTAGAACAAGATTAACTCATGGAAATAATTACAATAATTAAAATGACGAGGTGATAACAACAGAATGAAAGAAAATGAGAGAAAGAAAGAGAGAAAGAGATGCAAACAGAGTTTGATTACGGAGTTCACCACAAACGTGACTACATCTCTGGGTCAGCTCCAATAGAGTACGACCAATCCGATTAATCTCCAGAAATCAGTTATAATGCACCAAGACTTATCCCCTTAAACACATCAGCATAATATGCCCTCGACGTGCAGAATAGTCTTCAAAAATATCTTAGAAAAAATTCTCTCTAATTCACTACTTCACCGTTGACTTGGAAAAATCTGAGTTTCACATCAAAATCACCTAAAATATCCATCGGATCATTCTTCCTCTCTCAAGTCTTTCTCTCACTCACTCAGTCCCTCTATCTCTCTCCCCTCCACCATTAACCCTAAACCCTTAAACCATCTACCCTCTACCCTTAACCCTCCCTCCCTCTATCTCTCTCCCACTCCCCAACTCTCTCTCTCTCTCAAGTATCTTAAATATCCTACCCCCTCTCCATCTCTTAGGTCTCTC
>VDFB02000003.1:309699207-309864625 GCA_007258455.2 Sequoia sempervirens | reverse complement strand
CAACAAACCCTCTTGATATGATAAGGAAGACCCAAAAAAATGCAATGAAGAAATCCTTAATTTTTTATTCATATGCCTTAAACAAATGAGATAAGAGAGAGGGTTAAAATATTGACTAAGAGATCACAAAAATTGCAAGTAAGCTATCATGAGGTCTTTAATTATAACATAATTTCATTCATGGTTTTATATTTTGTACTCATTTATGTCATGAACTAAAATATGTGTTGCCTTTACAGAATTTTTTGCATCCTCATGATGCTCCTAGTCATGATTAGGGTACTGCAAGTGTTGCCCAAGGAGTAGGGGTTGGTACAAGTGTCCATCCTGATCTTCCTGCGCATACATCACATCATCTAACCCCATCATCCATTCCTATATTGTCATCTGAAATGTCAGCAACACATACCATGCAGGCATCCGTTAGTGCACCCTTTGGCAACGAACACATGCCAGAACATGCGTCAAGACATGTACCTAGGGATGCAGAGGCCACTAGTACTGGTGATATTTTAGCAACATTTCCTAGATCTTTTCATATTACTAGTACAAGAACATTTATGGTCACATTTGTGGTGACTGAGGATTTCATTCCCATAAAGATAGAGAATGTCCTAGGTACTTTAAAATGTTCTAATTATTATTATATATAATCCAATTAAAATTTACTTATTGATTGCTATTTTTAGACTATTGATCCCATGATCATTTTGCAAGAAATGATTCTTTTTATAAACATCTAAGTGATATTACATTGGAGCTCTTTAGGCCCACCATACGTACACAATGGAATGCCCAAAATCAAGATTTAAAAGATGAGCTCATTAACTGTTTAGTTGTGCTCTTGGGTGATAAAACATTCAACTAAACCAAGGCGGTCCTTAAGAAAGCTGGTACCTATCTAAAGTATGTGAGGGACCAATATAGGTCACATTTAGAGAAGAACAAAAAGTACAAGCATCCCCCCATGATTTTGGAGAGGGAGTGGAAAGACCTAGTGTTGGATGGAAAGGAGAAGGATGAAAAGAAAAAAGGAAAGACACCACTGGGCCAAGGTATGTGATACTATCAACAATGTAATTATATACTGATTACTCTTTCTTTTTACATAATCTAGCATATTTCAAACTTTTCATAGGCTTCCCGACACATCAAAGGCAACAAAGGAAAGACTAGAAAAACACGGGCAACACAAACTTGGCTCTGGTGGTTATATGAAATTAGCCTCACCAATTGTAAGTATCAATAAATGAAATATTGTATCCAAATAATAAATTGAAAACAATTTTGGTTTTGTCACACCATAGAAGCAAAATTCATGATCTTATGCAAAAATGTAGGGCTCTGAATTCAACAAAGTTCCCACAGAAGATGACCTGAAGATTTCCTTCTAGCAAGGCTATGAAGTCATGGTTGAATGCCTAAGAGTCTTGACTGGGCAAACACAATCTTCCACTGCATCCAACACGTAGGTAAATAAACTCAATAAAGTTTATTTAAAATTGAATACTTTTGCAATCTATTCAATATTAATTTCCACCATAAAGTAATTACATGCCTATTTTTTTAAAACATTCAAGCAATGATAATATTGCACATGGCATTGGAATGCAGCCTGGTGAGGGTGGAGCACAACCTGTAGATGAAGGTAATGGTGTGCATCTCGATAATTTAGAGCATGTAGAGCATGATCAACATGTTGAGCATGATCAGGCTAGAGAAGATCATGAACATGATGTGGCCCCATCAGGTAAAGAGGACCATCTAAAGTTCTTTTAAACATATTTAATTGCAATTGGTGTATTAATTAATGTAACCTTTCATGTTTCAAGTTTAGAGCATGTAGAGCATGATCAACGTGTTGAGTATGATCAGGCTAGAGAAGATCAGGAACATGATGTGGCCCCATCAGGTAAAGAGGACCACTCTCATGTTCTCTTAAACATATTTAATTTCAATTGGTCTATTAATTAATGTAACCTTTTGTGTTTCAACTGTAGATCAAGATTTAGAGGGTGTTCAACATGTTGAGCATGAGTTTATAATAGAATTTCAGGAACATGATGTGGACCCATCAGGTAAAAAGAACCACTCTAATGTTATTTTAATTAATGAAATACTAGTAACAGTAATAATAAAACATATCAGTTTAACATTTATTTGTTATTGCAGTAGACCCCCCCTTGCAGTGGCATCCATGTCATGAGCAGATGACTAGGCGTACATTAAGATGACAAGCAAAGGGAAGAACAACTAAAGGGGGGAAAAATGATTTAGAAAACGATACTCCAATTCATATTTTTTTAGCTTTAAAAAAGAAACAAAAAAAAAGTGATTGTAATCATATCATGACAACCATATTTTTGATAATATGTAAAAACTGAAAGAATGAATATTATATGTTAATGAATGAATGTGAATATGTTAATTAATGAATGTTATATGTTAATGAATGAATGTTTATGTTACTAATGGATGAATGAATGAATGTTATATGTTATTAATGGATGAATGAATGAATGTTATATGTTATTAATGGATGAATGAATGATTAATGTTATATGATTGGGTATGGGGAATTGAGAGTGATGTGAGGGGAGGGGCCAAATGAGCTTCCACTGTCACGTGGTTGGCCCTATTAAGTAGAGAATATTAAACTATTCTCAAAACAAAGAGAAGCTCAATAAGTTAATGCACTTTTCAATATAAGAAATGCATTGTTTGAAGCATCAAACCAATATGCAAAGATGAAAGAAAGTGCTAAATTTTCACTATGGTGGCAAAAAAATGATTCTTTATACCCTGAATCCATGCTCTGCTTTATAATTTGAAGTTGTTTCCATTCCAATGTTCTGAGCTTAGTTTGTTTGTATGGATTTGTATGAATAACACATTGTGTTGTGTGTGGATTTGGTTTCAAAGCTCTGTTTCTTCTATTTTTAGTGGTGACATAACTCTAAATTTTGACTTTTGTGCATAACAGGTTAGTGGAAAAATTGACAGCTCTGAAGGGTTTAGAGGCTCGATTGAGATAGATACACGGATATTTGGATCTTGTTGTTGATGGGAGGCTTCCACTTAACCATGAAATTTTGTACCATCTACAGGTATGAAAATTTTTCTCTATTTACATTCATTCTTGATCATAAATGTTGTAAATGATATTAATGCTTCAAACTTAAGATTCGTTTCATTGTTATAATGATAAAAAATTTATACTTTGCTATACATTCAAGCATTCTCTTTCCCCCTACCCTTTTCTCTCTCCCCCCCTCCTTTTAATAATGTTATTTGTCATAAAAGATTCACATTTCTGTCTCATTTACACAAATTTATTTGAAGTGCTAGGAGTGAATAAAGATGTGTAAAAGATGATGGATTATGTCTAAACAACAACTTTCCATCTTATAGCTAATTAAATCCTTAATATTTGAATAGTTTAGAGCTTGAATAATGTTTGTATATGCATGTGTAGCAATAAGGGAGCCTATGTGAAGATTGAAATTTAAAACATCACTTTAGTATTTTTCCTTAGATAGTGAAATGATATTTTGAGTAATAGAAACCTACACACACATTGATATTTTTTAGCATTACATTGAGGAATTTTTTTTCTCTTATACCTACCCTCGACTAGACATGGAGGTATATAATATTGGTTTCTGGGTTTATTCTGTAAGTAGTTAATTTCATAGAGGAAGACTAAAATCTTCTTAATGTCCTGTCAGGTGTGAAAGCATATGAATCACTTGCTAAAGGCACCATTTTGTATTCATCCAAAAACTGGTTTGTTCTTCTTTTTTTATGTTTCTTGCATGTGTTTTTTTTAGGCTCTAGAGATGTAGTTCGGCTCTTTCCTTTGCACTTTTCATCTATCTTGATGATTACAGTAGATTGTCCTCATAATTTTTCATGTAGATTTGTTTGTAACCTTATTTTCTACCAATCAATTTTCAAACCAGTCACATATTAAGGACCATTTCACTAACTTGTAGTCATCCATTACTTCATATGTTGTAGGTTGTGTATGTGTGCTAATAAATCCTGATGATATCGAGAACTTTAATCCTACAAGTGTACCCAATCTTTCTCAAGTAAAATTCTTACCTTATTTTATAGTACTTTAAATGGTTAATTGAAGATGCTTCTTCGGATCTAAGATAGTTGAACCCTAGATTAAAATATGGTATTAGATGGGCAATATAATGATAAAATTGAGGTCCATTGAACACAAATTATGAACATAATTTACTGGACTATGAATAGTGTTATAATTATAATTATTTCTCCTTTACCTACCTCTGCATTAATGAAAAAGATAGCAGATATTGGAAGTTCATTACATGTCTCATGTATGTGTTAGTATTTTAATTTTGTTTAAGTTGTTCAAGAGCTTGATTAGGTCAAGAATATGTTCTACAAGCTCTATACTCTTGACACTGCTAGCATTTTCCCTACACATTTTCTCTTCAATCCAGACGTTTCTTAACTCCTTCCCTTGTTATCCCTTGGTTGTTCTCAAGTGTAATGCTTTTTCTATGCATCTTGTAGTCTGTATGTATGATCAATCATCTCTTATGAAGCATGGATAACCTTTCATGGAATTGTTGTTGTAATTAGATAATTTCCATTGTGAGAATAATCATTTAATTTGTATGGAAGTAAGTCCTTTTCATATTATTTGACTTGGTATTGTAAACTTGTCTTTGCAGGATTCTCTAGGGGGGAACAATAGAACTGTGATGATAGGTAGAGTTTTACAACACCATAAATCATTTGGCATTATCAATATATTGCTTATAGAATACTCTATGTAAGTAAAATGGAATGTGCAATGACAATTGGTCTCAAATTCAAAATCTGAATATAAGTACATTATACACAAGAAGATGGTATCTATTCTATGATTTAAAGAACCCCAAAATAAGAAAATTAATAGGTTCCATTTGTTTACTTGCTCTTAGACACTTGTTTAATCAACAAGACCCTCAGAATGTCTTGTTGATAACTAGCAGTGTTCAAAACTCCTGAAGAGGTCAGATTGGTGTGACATTGGATATTTCTTGCCGACAAAAGTCATCGGCAAGACGTGGACTATCGGAGTGAGTTTTCTATCTTGTGTCGATGATTGATCTCTCACTGATGGGTTGGCTTTAGTGGTCATCACCAAGAGTCTCCACAATGGTACATTTAAATGATTTTTTATTTTTTAAATTGCATTGTTTCATCAAAATTTTGACGAAGGCCACTGATGAATCACCGAAAAGGTCTGACGAAGTTTCTATAGTTGCGACGAAAGATTCGTCATAACTCACCCATTTCATTGAAATGGTGACAAACTTCTAGTGTTATTTCGATGCTTTAGAAGAGCCATTACAATTGCATTTTGGTTCTAATTCGTCGGTGGATACACAAAGTTTCATCGATATTCCGACAAACATCTGAGTCATTTTATGATCCCGATGACTGACAAATCTATGTCGTTATTTCGACATTTAATTTTTCATCAGAATTTCAACAAAAAAATAGCGACAAATTTTTTTCATCAATTCATCAATTTTTTGACAAATTTTTGTCGAACAATCAACGAACATTCGTCAAAAAATGGAGTCAAATTCAGTAGTGAGTCAACCTTAAAATGGCCATATCTTGGTCATATTTTGGTATTTTTTAGAGATTTTTTTTTAAATGGGGTAGAATTTCATAAGTTGTCCAATGGTGTAGGTTTTTATCAACTTTGACAAAGTTGAAATATTCAAATTCTCGCATATTCTTTAGCTCATATGACTTTTGTTCTGGCACATTTGTAATTTGTATAATTTACTGTTTGGATCTAACGCGACTGGGGCCAGTGGTTTTATTGTTGCTTTTGGATTAAAATGAACCAATCCTAGGGTAGACACAACAATTTCAAATGAACAAATCCTAGAATAGACATGGAATTTAAAATGAAGCAATCCTAGGGTAGTCACCACACTGATTTTGTGGTTAAAATGAATCCCATGCTTGTTGTGAAGCAACATCTTCACATAGATTAAACCATTGTCATTTGGGATTTAAAAATAACATTGTTTTCTTTGTCTATGGAAATAGGTCTATTCTCTCCCCTTAACTGGGTGATCAAAATACCATACTTTCCTTTTCATTTTCTATAATTTTAATGCTTTATTACATCCTTTAGAGGTCCTGCTCTTGTGGGAATAAGTACTCACCCGAGATGAATGACCCAAGTGGGTTCAAGCCAAAGTCAAGCTATTCCACCCCACTATAAAATTTAAAGCAAATCTGGGGAAACCCACTTTTTCTAGTAGTGTGCAAGATAACCATCCCAAAATCCTTTGTTCTAAAGGTTGGGAGGTCTCTTGAGGGAGTTTATTATTGTCGCACTGAATGGAAACCCTTACTAAGAACCTAGTGTAGTAGCCAACCGTGTCAATTTCTGAACATCCTAATAATCACAGTACAAGGGGAGGGAACAATCTACCCCCAAGACACTCACCATATAACTGCCAAGGACTATTTGCTCAGGGGATCTGGTATCCACTTTCATCACTCTAAGTACACGCCTAGAAAAGACAAAAACATGGGTACCCCTTCAGGGGTGACATGGATGTGTGAATCAATGTAGTTCTAAGATGTGGGTTGTTGATTATTATGATGACCTACTTGAGCACTAATAGTGAGTCTGCCTGAATTGTCTATTCTGTGCAAAAACCTATGAAAACATTTCTTGAAAACATTTTTGAGCATACACTCGATGTTTAGTATAGGGCTTGAAAGAACAACTATTTTCAGAGTTTTTGTTGTGTTTTCCTCACATTAAATCAAACTAAGATCATCCAAGAAAGCACTAAGAATTTGATTAAATCAACCTTTCTACCAAAATCTAAGTTTCTACCATTATTGGACTAGCTACATCCCCGATATCTTCTATGCTTAGAGATTGGAAATCCACCACATTTGTTAGGAAGTCAATTGCCAATAGGATCAAGAAACCTAAGAAACATTTAGGTTACAAAAAGACTATGCAACAAAGAAAATTCCTTTACAAGAGTCAAAATGTCTTTCTCCTTCATAAGTACCAAGATTTTGTTACAGAATGTACTAAAAAGTACGCTATAGAGCCTTTGTATTCCCGAGCCTATTTCCAAAGAATAGTTCTATCTCAATGACACAATCATAATCAGCCTCTTGAGTTCAATTTCATACCGTAACCCTCAATTGAATATCCTACTCATCCCAGCTAAATCATTCACTAATCTTGAAAAAAAACTAGGCTATTTGATACACTTATCATTTTTTAAGACTAGGATCAAATCTCAAAAAGTGCATCTTTTCAAACAAGTTTATGATTATTGATTCAACTTCCTCAATAGGATTCTGATATCCTTTCATCTTGGAAGCCACAATAAAGAGTTAAAAACTTCATTCGATCATATCATAGGATTTCCATCTTATTAGATCAAGACATCATCATTTGTGCACTTCTCAAACTTGTGATCTAAGTTTAGAAGAACATTTCAAAAGCATATGCCTGTTGTCACAAGGTCCCAAAAAAAAAACAAAGAAGAAGACGAAAGAAGAGATCCACTTTACAACATGGGTGATAGGGAAGAAAATCCCTTTCATAGGTTTCGTATTGGGAATAGCTCAAATGATGAAATAACTGATGAAATGATTCAAGAAGTTGAATAGGATCCACAATTTCACATAATTTTGGACAAGATCTTAAAGCCAGATAGAGAAGGCTACTTTCTTTTATTGGCAAACCAAGGTGCCGAATTTCCCTCTGACTATGATATGGAGAAAATTAAGGAAGATCCTGAAAAGACTGAAACTCCCTTAAATGATCTTAGTACTCTTACCCAACAAATGAGAGCACTCCAAAGGAAAATCAAGGAAATACAAGGGGGAACAACTAAGAATTCCTTTGATGGAAATATGAATGTAACCTCTTCTCCTCCAAAAACAACATCATCCAAATTCAATGTTTTTGAATTTTTTCAAAGGTTAAATAAGAAGCCCAAATCTAAGCCATCAAATAAAATTGACTAATCCTGTCATGTCATGCATTTATCTTCATTCCCCATAATTCAAAATGAACCTCACGATTCTTTCACCCAAGATAACGATTCCATTCAATCACCTTCTTCTATCATATCCTCTTCATCCAATGATTCATTTCAATCTACACATCTCAATCAAAACATTCTTTCCACTCCATCCCATGATACCAAAATGATTCACCCATGATAATCCACTTCCATCTCAAGAATTTTTTAGTTCTCTGTCCACCCCATTCAATGAATCCATACTCTCTTATGATTCCATTGCATCCCAATAGCAGAATAATTCTTCCATCCTATCTAAAGATTCCCTTCCATTTGATGATCAAGCTACTCCATCTCCTTCATCTAATGATTATTTTCCTAGTCAAGATCAAAGTATCCCATCATCCTCATGTCAAGAGCCTCTCACACCTATTCAAGCTATCCATGAACCTCACACCTATAAATTGGGATCCTCCATCTTTATCCACTCCAATTTACTTCCAACACCTATCCTTTCATCCATATCATATCCTCCTCAAAATGGACTCACATCTTGTTTCACAAACAATGCATATCCCATGGGTGAACAAATGTGTGAAATTATGAATTACAAAGGCAAAGGCTTAGGCCTTCATGAGCAAGGTATCCTAGAACCCCTTTCTGTCCAAGCACATCCATATCCTCATGCTCAACTTAGGTATCCTATTCCATCAAACTCTCCATCTATCCTAGGTCCTTATCCTAGTCCATCAAACACTCCATCTATCCTAGGTCCTTATACTAGTTCATCAAACCTTCCATCTATCCTTGGTCCTTATCATCCCAACCCTATCTCATCAACCCTTCCATCCATATTAGGGTCACACATTTCTCCATCTTCTATTCTTCAAGAACAACAAAGGCACACATCCTTGATCCACTTTCAAAATTCTTCCTACATTAACTCATCCATCATACCTCCATATCGGTCATCTCAATACACTCCTCCCATTTCTTTTGGAAGCAATTTGGATGCCAAATGTCAAAAGCTTCAATATGAAAATCCACATGTATCAAAGGATCAACAAGTCTCCTCAAAGAGTCATGCAAAAATAAAAGAAAATTTGATCCAAATATCAAAAGAAAAATTCAAAAGGCCACAAAGGCCCATCAAAGAAAATAAAAATTCAAAAGGCCACAAAGGCCCATCAATTCAAAAGAAAATTTTCAAAGACCGCAAAGGTCCATAAATCAAAGAGAAAAATATCAAAGGCCAAAAAGGCCCATAAATAAAATATCAAAATAAAAATTCATGTGGATTCCTAAAAGTATCATAGAAGCAATAAAATCAAAATTGGCATCCAAATTTTCTAATCTGAAAGCTTTTACGCATCTCCCATCTAAAAACATATCACCTTCCAAATCCATTTTTACTCCATCACTCCATCACCCTTCAAGGTGTGTGCCAATGTTAATCTTGTCATCCTTTCCATCTATCCATCACCAAGCCTTCCAACCTCCTATCCATTATCCAACACCCAATCCCCATTCTCCTCCTTTAATTCAAAGCTTTGAATAAGGCCTTAGCTTCTACTATCATGCCAACATTTATAAGTCTAATTCCCATTCCCATGGTCTATTAGAGCACACATTCGAGGGATATTATTTGTGAAGCTTGATGCTTAAACCCTTCCTCCATTCCCCTATCATGAAAATATTATCTTTCATATCCATCTCCCTATCCATATACTATCTTCCATTTTCCTCTTATCATTCATGGTCATTATCCTCATTTCACCTTTCATCTTGACAAGGTTAAGGATCTTATTGAAAATCATGCATCTTATCCTATTCACTTCATCCAAATCTTCCATACCATATCCTTCATCATGCATCTTCTCTTCTATTGTGGTGCATCTTGTTTCTTCAATTGGTCATCACATTCCATCTTAAATGTCCTTGAAAAAATCAAAAAAAAAAATCAAAACAACATCAAAATCCAAAAAATTTAAAAAAAACATCAAAATCCAAAAAAAAACATCAAAATACAAAACAAGAAAAATACAAAAAGAAAAAATCAAAAAGAAATTAGAAAAATGCAATAAAAACAAATAGTGAAAGTCTGGCAAATAGACACTATTTGTAGCTCTCCATCTATTATTTCATGTTCTGCACTTAGCTTCTCAGCCTTCATTTCATGCATCTTTCCATCATCTTAGGGCCATACCAACATCATGTAGTCATCATTTTCCTAGAGCAATAATGTCTTACCATGGCTTGATCATTGTACATATTCATTTTAGCAAGTTGTGTCAATACTGGGGGAAAACGTTGACATACTGGGAGCAACCAACTTTCAGGTTTTACCAAAGTAGCTAGACAATGACATAAAAATCCAATATGCAAACAAACAATCAAATCACATGAACAACTATCCAATCATTGATCCATATCACAACAGTTTTCAGCTAAGTACCATATCATGACTCATATTTGGATGATCTAAAATATGAATAATGTTTGGAATAGTAGTATTATATTTTGAACAATGGTTGTTTAATTTTCGATATCATCTCTCTAGAGCACACTCAATGATGTACTAAACTAGAGTGGTGAGGAAAGAGAATGATTTTTCTTTGTCTGTTGTCTTGAGGTTAACTATCAATTTGGTGCAAATATGTCGCAAGACATGATTTCCAAAGTGTATCATTGATGACAGTTCCACATTTGCATTAGAAAGTGGTTAATCTTTGTTTGTTTATGCAAGAAATGCTCATGTCATCTCGGTTCAATTATACCTCGATGCTTGTGTTCACTTGCTATATCAGAAATCATGAAAGTTGTACTCAGGACATCATTGGCACTAATTTTTTCCCTCTGATGCTTGTACATAATTCCAACATTTTAAAGCACTCTATGATGATTCAAGAAAGCTAACAGAAGGCTCAACAAACAGTTGGTTTCATTTAGTTGCATTTCATTTAGATCATTGTACATATCTACATACTGGATTTGCATCAGAGTTTTAAAAAGGTTGAACAAAAACATCAACGGTTGTCATGTCTCTTTGGACTATTTGTCGAGGACATTCAGACATTTTTTTCATTATCATCTTTCATCTTCATCCTCATTTCATTAATCATTATCATTTCATCTAGGTCATTTACATATCATATAGTTTATCATCTATCATTCATTTTCATATCATTTAGATACTTTATGATTTAGTTATCCATCATTATGCATTATCATTTCATTTATCATTTTTCATATCATATAATTTCATTGCATTCCATTGATCATTCTCATTTTATATCATCTTCATATCATTCATTTACATATCATTTAGATCCTTTATCATTTCCATTTTCATATTATCTATCATCTTCATATCATTAACATCTTACTTATCATTTTCCTATCCATGTCATTTTCATTCTACATGGTTACATCCCATTTACCATCTTCATTTTATCATTTCACTTCATTTTAGCATTTGATTTCATTTCATTTTAGCATTTCATTTTATCATTTCATTTCATTTAATTTTATCATTTCATTTCATTTCATCTTAGCATTTCATTTCATTTCATTTTATCATTTCATTTCACTTATCATTTCATAATCTATTTTCACTTATCATTTCATTACATCTTCATTACCATTTATCATCTTTATTACCATTTCATTATCATATTTTATCTTTGTGTAATAATTTCATAATCTATTTCATTTCACTTATCATTTCATTACATTTTCATTGTCATTTCATTTAGCATTATCATTTCATCTGTTTCATCTCATTTCATTAAATTTCATTACATACCATTTATCATCTTATCATACATTTCATTATTATTAATCATTTCACTTCATATAATTTATCATTCATCACATTACATTCATATCATATCTTTACCCATCTATCATTTTCATATTATTTATATATCATGCCATTTTTCACATAACATTTGACCCATCTCACATAACATTTCAGATCTTTTCCTAATTCATATACATACTACACATTCATGATGCATTTCATAAACACAACATCCATTTTCCATCACATCATCATTATTTATTGCATTTGAAAAATCCAAAAACAAAAATTTCATATACATTACATTTCAACATCATTTGCAAAACATACATTTTCATAACATTTCATATCATATATCATATCATTTCAACACGTTGCATTTTTATCATCATCCACTTGCATGACATCGTTAGTACACATCATAAATCATTTTTCATAATCATCATATAAACATCATATCCAATCATCCTACCTATCATGTTGGTCATCAAATCATTAAAATGTATATCAAAATCCATAGCACATCATGCAGAAATACATGCATATCACATCATCATCTCATAAATGCACATCATGTCATAAAAAATCATCGCCGCTACATATCATCACTCATCAAAAATAATACAAATGTCCAATGTCAAATGAATCTAAAAATTCCAAAGATTGATACAGGAGATCCAGCCAAAATAATGTACACACTCCAAAAATAATATACATCGCGATGTGTGAAGGAATCAATAATGAGTCTCATAACTCTAACTACTAGTGCCCCCTGATGGAGCTGGCCTCTATGGTGGAAGTCCACTTCCTCCTACAACTCCTATCCCAAGAATTTTGTGTGGTCCCGACACACCTCGACTGTGTAAAGGTCAATCAAAATCTCTCTATCTATCAAATGACTCATATCATGTGATTTATCTATCAATTCCTCATAACATGCAATCATGCCCTCTATCTTTCAGAATCTCAAATCAATCTATTAATCCTCATTTACTATTTTTTTTATTTTTTCAATGAAATAAAATTTATCATACATCAAATCAAATATTTACTATTTATCTTCATCAAGATGGATTTATCAGACATCAAATCAAATCTTTACTATATATCTTCATCAAGATGGATTTATCAGACATCAAATGAAATCTTTACTATCTATCTTCATCAAAATGAATTTATCAACAATCAAATCATCTTCCTATTTTTACTTCAGTCACAAATACAAATATTTTTTCAATCACATCATCTACTATTTGTTTTCTATTGTAGAAAGAAATTTTATTAGAAGCCCTACAATCATCTACTATTTGTTTTCTATCGCAGAAAGAAAATTTATCAGAAGTTATATCAATCATCTACTATTTGTTTTCTATCACAGAAAGAAAATTTATCAGAAGTCATATCAATCATCTACTCTTTATTTTCTAAAGAAATTTTTTCAAGCAAAATGCAATCAATCATTCTACTCTTTGGAAACAAAGTTATCAACTATCTACTCTTTGTTTTCTATTCTCGGAAGCAAAGTTATCAATTCATCATTTATCAGATTTTCTATCATTTCTATCGATATCAACATGATGATAAGACAATTTATCTATCTATTGAGCAAAGAATCAATATACATCATCATCATTTCATCATTTCCATCAAAAGGGACGTCATTTTCAATTGGGGCATCTTTTAATCAACTATCAGGAGCTAAATCACTGCATCCCTCTCATCATCTGAATTTCATCATCAATGATTTACCACCCAGGGGGGCATCATTAGTATCAACGACATATTAGATTCAAATCAAAAGGCATATCAGGCACGTTTTTTAATCAGGGGCATATTAATTTTAAAAAATTGATCAAGGGAAAAATCAAAAACAACAAAATTTCAAAACAGGAATATTTTCTTTGAAGCAATGCATTTCACACATCACTTCAAAGAGGGGAAAAATGTATATGCATAAAATTGGTCATGTCTAATCCTGGCATTTAATTAAATATTTTATTATTTAATTAATCCTCTAAAGTCCTTTACATATGATTAAATTTAATTAATTTAATTATATTGTTCATTCACTTTATTCTTCCATCGTAATTAAATAAATTCACTTTATTTAATTATTTCATATGCCTACTTGATTAATTAAATAAATACTCTTTGTTTATTTTAATTAATTATCACCTTTTGGATTTAATGAAGTCTTATGTTTTAATTAAATTTAAATATTTATTTTCTCCTATTCAAAACTTTCTTCTAATTAATTAAATATTTTATTTAATTAATTTCATTTACATGTCATTTCCTAAAAATTTAATTAAATATTTTTATTTAATTAAATACCCTTCATATATAATTTTCAAATCATAATTAAATATTTCATTTAATTATGAAATCCTCTATTATTCTCCAAATCTTAATTAAATATTCTATTTAATTAAGAAAATCTTCCATGTCACCAATAAATGAATAATGAATTTAGTAAATTCATTATTTATCTTCAAAATCTTTCCAAAATCTCACAAAAAGATGATTTTTACAATTCATCTTTATCATCTCATCTTATCTCTTCCCCAAAAAAGGAAATAAATCTTGCTTTTTGTTTTCTTCTATTTTTTTCTGCAGTCTTATCCATCTTCGACTGTTCGATCTACCAGGAATTTTCACAGTCATTGATCACATCAGCCAATCAAAATCTTTTGAAAAATCTATAAATATCCTTGTGAATCCAAGCATTGGTTACACACAACATATACGTACATTAGAGCTTACTTGCATTCTAGCATTCTAGCATTTTAGCATTATCATTATCATCTTTAGCTTTCATAATTTTGTAATCTTTCATTTTAATATTCATAGCATGTTAATCATATCTTAGCATAGCATGCATCCATCTTTAATCTCGTTCTCTAGGAAGATTTTTTTTGATCCTAGCCCAAGATCTGAGAGAAAGTTGGAATCGACAAAAAAACTAGAGATAGAGGACAATGGAATGTTTTTGAAGCATAAACAGAGTTTTCATTTCTTTTCTTTATTTTATGCTTTGATTTAAAGTTTCATTGGTGTGTTTGATTTTATTTTATTTTTACATTTTATACACCTAAAATCGATCACACAACAGATATTCATTAGACTCCATATACCCAATAAGGAACTAGTCTCCCCTTGTCCATCCATAAATATAATTCATTTTATACATCTGTTAACTAAACATATTTCTCATTTAGTTCATGTTAGATTAGGATCACATTTTTTCACTGTAAACTTGCCATTGTGGATAGATTACTATAGTTAAATAACATCAATTAAGTCTGCTCAGTTAGTATAGGTAGATTCACCTAGGTTCAACAACACCAAAAGAGAAGAAGGCTCGATTCATTAAGCCTTGTACGTTACCCTAAAGCGTACCAAGAGATTGGAAACCTTTTGTGGTTTTTCAACCAATGTTTTTGAGTGCTAACAAGGTCTGCCACGAAAAGGATTTGATCCAAATACATATGCATTTACTATTTTCATTTATTTCTCATGTAGTTTAATAGTTTGATCGATTTCATATTATATGTGTTGAAGACTTTAGAATTTCAATTACATTAATTTAAGGATATGTTGTATCTATAACACTACAAAACCATATGCTCTTTGCATTTACACTTGTATTTAGAAATACACATTTATATACATAGATATAGATTTATTTAATCATATGTTGCATTTATTGTTCTAGGAGAGCATCTAGTAATTGCATTTACATTTACATTTTCAAATAAATATACATACATACATACATATATACATATATATATGTGTGTGTGTATGTATATCATTTATATTCAATGTTCAGACACAACCCATTAGGTCTGCACATGGATAAAAATTCATAAAATGAGATCTCCCATAAGTCAAATATAATTCTATCAAGAAATTAATATCAAATAGATAATATAATCACATAACTCATACATTTCAATGTCATTGATCTTCTTGTTCATCCAACTCTTTGTATGTATCATTCGATGACATTGTAAGGATTGGTCATATCATCATCATCGTCATTAATATCAGTTTCAAAAATGTCATCATCCACATGGATATCTTCATGAACATTAACTCCTACATAATCATGATCTAGTTCCTCCTCTTCGACATCTTCATCAGGAACATCATCAACTAACTATTGATCAGGGTCATCAAGTACATCATCTTCTAGTTCTTCGGTATCTTCTTCTTCCACCACATTATACTTTACCGACCTTCCTCTTGGATCATGTATAACAAAAAATGACCAACCCAGTTTACCTGAAACCTCTGAGTAAAATACCTACTCACATTGGCTTGGAAGAACATAGGGCTCATTTCCAACTCGCTCGATCGACCTTGTATTAACCATGGTAAATCCATTATCATGTTCAATAACAGTTCTCTTAGGATCATTTACATTCAATCGTAGCCTATACCATAGGATGACGAACATAACTAATTTGAAGGAATTAAATTCACACTCAAGTATATCATCCAAAATCCCATAGTATCGATTTTATGAGACTTCTAGATGTATGTCGCTTTTAGATGAAACATTAGTCACCTGAAAGAATGTAGTTATACCAGACTCGCAAGTTTTCTTCATGACATCCAACTTTTTGATTCAAAATTTACAACCATTGCACCACATAGCCTTGTGGTGTTTCACCTACAATATGTCAAAAATGTAAAAATTATTGCAATATAGTCAATTGATAAACATATTTATTCTTGGCCGAATGTATGCAAAGAAAAAAATCTCAACATATATATTGGTTCAAGAGCACCTAGATCTTGTAAATTCCTTCAAAAGGATAATATGTTAAATTTGCATGTTCAAGTATAAATTTGTGTGTCAAGGCCTGCAAAGGCTAATTTGAATGTAATCAAATCATAAAAGAAGTCACTAGGAGGTGAAAATGCAAAAAAATGCAAATAATGCAATATTATGTAAACAAAAAGGCATAAATCAAGCATATAAGGAGATAAGAGGAAGTTTGAACTGATGAGAAGTTATAAAAGGTAGTTATTTAGAGGGAAAAAGTTATAAAAAGCATGGCAAGGCATGGAAGAGTAGAATCTTGAAATTCTTTTAGCAAAATCTTGAATAAAAGCCCTGTTTTTCTAAGTTATCAAGCATTCTTTCTATTTCTCCTAACTTGTATTGCTAATTTGGTAACATCCAAGAGTTAGTTCTTATGTAATCTCATTTGAGAAAGAGTACGTTTCATTTTCAAAGAGTCTAAAATTTAGTTTTAAGTAGCAAAAGAATCAAAGACAATCCTGTGTCTCACGTAGAGTTAGTTTCACTGTGATTTTGAGAGCCCCTAAAGAAGTTTAATGCCTATCCCATCGATGTAAGCCTAGTAGAAATGGTGGGATGGGATAAGTAGGGTGTCCTTTATGTGATTTTTTTTTTGTGTGAGTGCAGGGTATCAAGAATATGGTGCTGTGTTGCTGATTTAAAGTTAATTTTGAGTTTTCCTCTTGAAAATGAAGGTTTCTAGCAGGGTATTGGAGAAATAACGTATGCATCTCCAAGGAGATGTTTATAAAGGAATTTTCAGACATAATGGAGCATTTTTCAATGGTTGGCTAGAGTATTGGAGGCTTGTAAGGGTGATAATCACAAAACCCTCACTGTTTTGGGTGTTTCCAGCCTAAAATTAAGGGTTTGTTAATACACTTTCTAAATTGGTCTTTCAATCTTTGAAAGTGGATAAATATGGTGTTTTGTGACCTTTACTTTGACTATTTGAGGTTTTCTAACAATTTGGAGTTGGAAGAAAGGTGGATGTTTTGTAAAATAGTCCTATTCTAGTAGTCTTTCTTGGGTGTAGCGTCTGAAATCTGCTAGGTTCTCCACTATAATCATTTTGAGTTTTTGATATGATGATATAAGCATTACGAGCTCTCTAAATGTGCCTTTGGATCTCAGTTTTGAACCTAGTGTGACTGGTTCACCTGATCTAGGGTATGGAGGTCTATTGCTAATTAATGTTTATATTTCATGGACAATGGAAATCTGTGTGTACAGGGAAGTGAGTGACCTTAAATACTTGAACCTTGTCATTTGGATGGAGTTACAGTAGAATTTATGCTTGAATAATGTTGTAAAGGCAGTGCATATTGTTTTGAGAATGATGATTCTATTGTGTGTCTTGGTATCTTTACAAAGCAGGAAGATTTGATATTTATACACTGATGTATTGAATTTATTTCTCTCAAAACATGATGAATCTTGTGTCTTGAAGGACTGATTAACTAGTTGATAGAAAGAAGGATGGGTCTTTGTTAGTTTTCCTTGTAAGGAAAATGAATTGGTGTCATTTGATAATTTTAGACTGTTTTCAATGATTGAAGTTTGGTTATTGACATTTTGGAATCTAATTTAGAATAAGTGTTTTGTTGCCTTCAAGATATGATGCATATAGGAATTTGAAGGATTGGTAATTGGTTGTGTAGCAAGTGAGAATAATGTGTTTCCTTATGAAAGGCTGAGAGAATGTATAGATGTTTATATGGTGGTTGAGAATGATGTGAATCTAATTGATTAAGTCAAAGTTTTATAATATGGTTTTTGCTTTGAATGAATCAGTTGGAATATTGATAATGACATATGGTTTTTTGAAATTGGAGTGCTAACTTGTTGCCTTCAAGTCTTGTAGAATTGAAGAATCAAAATAAGTTGTATGAGTTTTGAGGAAAAAGAAAGTGAATTAAGAATTTGATCTTCTCCTGATTCTGATTGGGTTTGATTTACCCTCATGAAATGATGTTGTTGGTATTGTTGTTGGATCCTCTACATCATATATACATCAATATAATTGAAAATAATTAAATAATATGGGTGATTAATATATTTATACGTACCTTTTTATCTCTTAAACCATATGCTAAATTAATTTCCCTTTGTGTAACATTGGAATCTCCATTACGATGAGCTTCTTTAACCAATGAAGCCACACCTTCACATGTTAATGCATGACCAGATTGTTGACATCGTTCAATCCATACCGTCATCCAATCAAGATTGTTTGCATGTACAAATGTAGTGCATCCCACTCTCAACCAATTGTATCAAAAAAATTGAAATTCACAAACGACGTATAATTAGTTAATTAGCACAGTATACGACCTTAATTTATAATTGATGTATATTGAAGATTAATAATTAAATAAGTACAATATACACAAAAACCATATGTAAAATGTATTCTAATTAATCTCCATGACCATCTTATAATTACCTCTCACTTTCCTCAATCTACCTTTTCCCCATTAGGTACTCCCCTTCAAATTTGTTAATGGAGTTGGGATACCAAATATGATCTACATGGATCTTTGCTACAAACTTAGGAAGATATTCACTAATGTACACCATGGTTTGGTATACCATATATCCCTCCACCATAGAACCCTCAGGATGTGCTCTTTGTCTAACCAAAGCCTTCAAAAATTTCAAGTGCCTCTCAACCATCCACATTGACCTTGTTATGTATAGGTCCACACAATTCAATCTCCTCAATTGGTGTATGAGGTAGTGTTCTTATGCATTGAAAAATGTCAAGGTAGAAACCTTTTCATTTTACACATTAGATGAGGAATTTTTCTTCCAATAATTTATATCTTCTTTATGGATTTCTTTTAGATGACAACCATCTACAAGTGATTCAAGGTGCAAATATATTAAGAAAAATTTAACAAAAATATACAATATATTACATAACTTAGTAAAACAAAATGGAAATTATAAGATATATACAAATGAATTGAACAAATATCGCTACTTACCTCATGTATTTTCCAAGATCATATATAACTTTCTTTGACATTGTTGTCAAAGTTGTCTAGGAGAGATAGAGGTAGAACGTACTGCAACAATTATAAAATGATCTTTTCATTATTTTTCCAAAAGTAGTAAACATAATATACTGAAAAAGTACATGCAATATACATGTGTATATAATATACTAGAATAATTAGCTTAATGAAGGTATGCCAATCATGCATTTTCATCCCTAACTACAAATTTTGACAATTTTTTATGTCATACATTCCATCCAATATTTTTCATAACGTTTCTGTTATATTCTTTCCAATATGCATTGTATCAAACAAATTCACAATTTGTAGTTTCTCATAGTAGGGCAACCTACTAAATTGTCTGGGATAACTTTTCAATCCCTATGGAAGTCGACCATTAATGCCTTGATGACCTTCATGAAGCATATAAGTTAAACAAATTAACAACAACAATCATTGTCAATTATAGCATGAGTAAACACAACACAATATAAAAATATAAATTCCAAACATATCATATATGATAGATAAACAATTTGATCTGATGTATAACCTTGATGATTAATTCTATTATATTCCAACTTCCATAGGCAAGGTGTCATTCTTCATGGTTTTGATGTAGTCTCTTCTTTCCCATTGAAAAGATGTTTTTCAGTAGTTTGATACTTATTAATTTTTGTGGAGGAAGTGCCTATACTCATCAAACACCTACTTTCCTAAACTTGTTGAACAACGAGATTTCATCTTTGGAGCACAAATTGGACATGCAATTTTTCCCTTTGTTTGAAGATCTGCAAGATAATATATAATTGGATTAAATATGTCAATTTTTATAATTAGATATAATGAATAGATTATTTAAAAAGCATGCATGATATCTACTTCATAAAATTAAATATTGTTAAAGTGTAGTCAAACGCTATAACATACCACAAAAATGTGTTAGCCTTAGGCCATCATAAATTTTCCATACAAGCATTGCATGGAATTGAAATTGTCTTTGTCATATTGGTCTAGATACATCATACATAGTGACACCATTCCACAACTTTAGTAAATCGTTGATAAGAGGCTCGATATATACATTCATATCTTTAACTTGGTACTTACCTAGTTGAATGAACATAAAAATTACATAATTATTATAACCATTTTACTACAATAGATATAAATTAATGTACATGACTATTAAATGAAAAAAATATAAGTCATTATGCAACAAATAAGACAAATGAGATGGTACTACGTTAATGAAAATTGATGTAAACAAATACCTGGAACAATCATTGACAACATTATGTGCTCTCTCTTTATTAACATCCATGGAGGAATGTTATTGTCAATAACAAAAATAGGCCACATCAAGTAAATATATCTCAACTCTCCAAATGGATTGACACCGTCTACTGCCAATAAAAGCATGATATTATGAGGTTCTTCTTTAAAGTGTAGCCATTTTTCCTCCATGTCCCTAAATGTAGAACCATCTGCATGAATTTGAAGAATTCCATCTCCACTTTTATTCCATGCATGGTAATCCATAAATTATGCTAAGCTTTCACACCTAAATAATTGTTGCATACGTGGAATATAATGAAGAACCTTGCGAGGAACCTTTTTTGTTAGTTGATCTATTTGATATCTACTGATATGAAATTTCAGACATTCTATTGCAAATTCATGTTGTTTATGATATATAATACAATCATTGGGACATCTATCTATTGATTGATACTCTATTCCCATATCTTTCATAATGCCAGATAAATCTTAGTATGAGTGAGGTAAAATATTTGATGGTGGTAACAAAAATTCACCAATCAATCTACAAAAAAAAAAAAATTGTTAATATAAAGAATATTAATGGTACATATTTCATCCTTTATTTACTAGTGATGAACTAACAACAATTAAAATAGATGAAAAAATATGACATATATGACATACCTTAACATCCGTGAGATTGCTATGTTGGATAAACCATTCATAATCTTCAAGTTCACCAACAACAATACAACAAAGAGAAGAGTTGTTTGGGAGCCTTCATAAAGTGGCTTGTATGCCTTCTCAAGTATAGGTAAATCATGAACATCATCAAATTCATCTCGATTATCATGATTAGCTATGCCACTAAATGTGTCATGAATTAGTGTATTTGTACCATCATCTTCAACTATGTTTTCTAGTGCATGATCATCTTCTTCCATGGGATCATTAACTTCATCTTTGATATTCATAGCTCCATGTTCCTCCGCTTGCAAAACCACATTCTTCAAGTTGTGATAATCCATATCATGTTCCCTAGGGCACCCCACCTTTATAATAATGATAGACACAAATAAACCATGATCATGATCAAGTGATTTTTTATATATATAAAAAATGTTAAAACCATATAAACTTTTACAAATTCAATCAATGTAAACACATATAATGAAAAACTTACCAATGGACAATAATCATGCCCCCTTCAAAATGACCATGCTTCCTAAAATGTTTCTCAGCTATTGTGATTAAAAGTCTTCTTTTCTTTAAGCCCTTGCAATTATTGCAAGGACAATAAGATTTCCCATCACCCTTTCTTTTCAATCTAGCCCACACTCTAGCAACTGTCTCTTCATTTTGTTCTAGACTAATATTATTTGGCATGATTTTTCTTTACCAAGCTTGAATTTTTAGATCTTCAAAAAATATCAAACTCACACTCTAATTTTTAATCATAGACAGATAACAAAATCTAATAATTCTGATACTTTACACCAAAAAAATTCAGCATGCAACCACCCTTGCAAAAGAGAAGATAGCCTGAAGTTAATGACCCCAAAAAACACTTTAAAATGGTAATTCCAAAATTATTAAATTCTAATTTTACTATGATTTCCAACCGTTAGACTCCTAAAATCAGAATATTGAACTTGCACAATAAAATCTAGAAATGAAATTCTCAAAATGCACAAGTCTAAAAATGAAATCTGATGAGATGTTGCTTTAAAATATGATTTTCAAACTTGGAAGTACAAATTTGACTTCACAAATGAATTCTAGAAAAATACAATGACCACCCTCAACCTGGCAATATCTTCTTGAATTTTTTTTTATTTTTCCCAAGAAAATCATCCTTTGTTCTCCACAAACTGTTGCAAGTAGAGAAAAATCACAAGTATAGCAAAAGACTATCGCAATAAATAGGCGAACTCACTTTTTTTTATGTCGACCACAAATTCATTTTTTTCTGATTTTGAATGTTCGTCGAAATTTTGATGAGACTGTGCATTGAAATTTTGATGAAACCCAGGTTCGTCAAAATTTTGATGAATGTCAGGGATTAAATTTAAAAAAAATTAAAATTACACATCAAATCCCGATGATACATCAAATTATATATCTTTCATCAAAAAATTTAGTTGGATTTTGTAGTCAAATGAGTTAGTGAAACCAATATAAATAGATGTAGCAAAAATAGAGTTCTCTCTATTGGTGAAGTAAATTTTATGGATGATCATTATAGGAACATACTTCACAATAGGATTAGTTATAGGCTTTGTTGTAAGACCTCTCTTGTCATATGCGACACTGGTGAGTTCCATCACCACTTCATTCTTCACAGCTTTCAGCATAGGTAATGGTCTATTATCACAGAGTGCAATAACACCCTTAATTAATTCCTTAGTTATTAGATGGGGTCAGTCAGTCCACAATAATTTATCATGTATTCTATTGAGAACTGGTTTTACATACTTATCATCAACTATGGAACTAAAATTAGCAAATTTTTCCATCTATCCAATTTCTTCGCAACAATGTTTGAGTATTAGGTTTTACCAAGAACTTATCTCTAGTGAGTGAATTCTGCCAAATATCTATCAATTTACTATGATTGAATTCATCAATTTTTACTCAAATGTACATTCTTGTGTCCTCGATCGGCATAACCCCATAAGGGATTGATGAGAAGGCACCCATAGGTTTTTCTTTGAAAACCTTCATAGAATACTTCCTATATGATAGTCTAGGTCTTTCTGATAGTTTAACAACTATAGGGGTTTCCATTCTTCATGATTTTGCGCTCAAACAATTTCAAAAGGATGATTCACAGAAACCCACAACAACACAGATAAGCAAAATACCTTTTTCTTCATGAAGAACCAGAACGAGGGTTTACATAGCTCGAACTCTAAATTTCCTCAAGAACACTCCAAAATTCTCTCCAACTTCTTCAAATGCATAAGTGATCAAATTCCCTTAATAATTAACTTTATAAACCAACGATTTTCCCTAATTCACATTAAATGTGGTATTTTTCAACAAGCTACTAAAAGGTCTTCTTCTCTACATAGAAAAACCCTAATTTTCTCTGCAAATGATCATTCTTGCACTTTTTCTTTCAGTTCCACTTGCATAACCTCTAACTATCCATTCCTTACAACATATCCTCATTGCAAAGACTGCCACACTAAACATTAGGGGTTTCAAACAATTTTTTGTTAAAGCTCCCCCTAAGACCCTTCTAGGTCTAGTTCCTAGAGGAATTGTTTGTACCAGATGAGGGCACAGACGAATCTTTCATTTTAGGTTCTTCTTTATTTCTCCAAATCTTATTCATTTCTTTCTTAACCTCATTCTTTTCAATTTTCTTCATTGGTTCATTCCTTTCTACCAAAGCAGACTGCTTTCCCTTTTCACTTTTGCAAACTCTTGAGATATGTCTTGGTTTTTTGCAATTGTAGCACACAAAAAATTTCTAATTAGTTTGTCCTCCATTGACCCTTTGATGTGGGAGCATCTAGGTTCAGTGTAATTGGAAATTAATGTGATATAAATTCAGTAAGATTTCATGAAAATTCTTCCTTCAAACATAATTTGAATAACGATGCACATTATGCACATTAGAAAAAGATGAATGTCATGTACAACATATAGAGCATGATGTCTCTCATATTCAAATATGTCTAAAATGAGAGGTGTGGGTTTAATTCACAAGACTCTACATCAGATCTTTTGGGAATTGTAATAGGCTTAATATTGGCTCATTTTTATTTATGAGTTTATTTAACTACTTCATTTATGATTTCATCAAATGTATTCGCCAGTTCTGAAATCATGAAAAGAATTTGAGAGGGATCTATGGGTCGATTCATCTACCAACAATGAGATGCTTAACCTTTAAACTTTCATTATGGAACTTTGTTTTAAATGCATTGAATGGTAAATGAGTAAAAGCGTAGCTGAGAGAGGGGAAGGTGGCCAAAAGGAAGGTAGGGAGGCCACGCAAGAAAGAGAAAGGAAGGAAAGAACCCCTCACTAGTTTACGCACCATGAAGAATGAATAAATAAAGAAAAGTAAAGAAGACTAAGTGATCAAGAGAATTATTTAGAAGAAAAGAAGAGAAAAGAAAAAAAACCACGTAGGGAGTAAGCAGTGAGGAACTACCGATTAAAACAATCATAAAAGGGCATTGGAGTTAACAAGAAGTTGTACCATTATAAGGAATCGATATGGTTTATAATTTTCTATGCAGAGATTAATCTTTATTAGTTTTGAAGATGTTTATTGTTGATAGAGAGACTGTGTGGAGTGAAGGAGAGTAGGTGGCAATAATTCTATATAGTTTCCCAAAATTATATGAAGAGAAACTGAAATACCATGAATGGAAGTGCGCAGGTGAAGGAAGTTTAGTGCAGGGATTTGGTGTATTGGGCACTATAGGTTGAATATCGACCTATGAATAGAGGTCAAAAGCAACACAATATTTACATTTTGTTTTGTTTTGAATTTTAAGATTCCTAGTAGATTATCCATAGTAAGATTTAGTGTAAAGAAATTTGAATATAAGGAAAATGTGACGCTTAGAGAGAAAGCCTATGCAAAGGAGGAAAATCTAGAAAGATAGAGGAGGTAGAATAGAGTAGAGGTTGGAACAATTGAGGTAAGAGAATGGTAGTCAACAGATTGAAGGGAAGCCAGTGAGGTGATTGTATGAACAAGCAGTGGAGAACTAGAAGGTGGGGTGGTGCAGATGAGGTTTAGAAGATGAAGAGTTGAAATTCCAAAAGGCATTAGAATTTCCTAATATGAACCTGAATAAAGATTTTATTTTTTGAATTTGAGTAGTAAAATTGTGCAATTTTAATTTGATTAAAATCAACACAAGTAATTGTTGATTTTGAATTTAATCATCATGGATTTTTTGTAATATGAATTTTATGGGTTGATTGAGTATTTTGGTTTTTTCTCTGCATCAATTGGTATTAGAGTTAGAATACCATGAGAGAGTTGTGAGAGAAAGTTTGTTGTAGATGTCAAAGAGATTCTATAACTGCTATCCTCCAGCAAAGATAAAGTTGGGTAGAAGGTGCAAAATTCCTCCACTGAGAGAAGGTGGGTAGAGGAAGCATCTTCCTAAATATTTGTTGGGTAGAGGGTATTTTTCAGTTGAAGAAAGTGTTGTGTGAAGGTAGATTATAGTAGATGAAATGGAATTTTTGTGAGAATCAAGGTTCGATTGCAACATGGAACTATTCCAAAGAAGACAATGTGTAGAGACTTAGAGACATATGACAAAAGATTTCAAACATGGCTCTTTTGTTGCTACCTTCCATTCAAGTGGAGAGTTAATCTTTTCTTCCCTAAGAGTATGATGTAGGAGCATCTGGGTTCAGTGTGATTAGCAATTAATGTGATAGAAATTTGGTAAGATTTCATGAAAAGTCTTCCTTCATACAAAATTGGAATAACAATGCACATTACACACATTAGGAAAATATGAATGTCATGTACAAGATATAGAGTGTGATGTCTCACATATTGAAATATGTCTAAAATGAGAGGTGTGGGTTTAATTCATAAGAATCTACATCAGATCTTTTGGGAATTGTAATAGGCATAATATTGGCTCATTTTTATTTATGAATTTATTTAACTACTTCATTTATGATTTCATCAAATGTATTCACCAATTCTGAAATCATGAAAATCATTTGATAGGGATCTATGGGTTGATTCATCTACCATGTTCAGCGAGATGCTTTACCTTTCAACTTCCATTATGGAACTTTATTTCAAATCTATTGAATGGTAAATGAGTAAAAGCACGACTGAGAGAGGGGAAGGTGGCCAAAAGAAAGGTAGGGAGGCCATGCAAGAAAGAGAAAAGAAGGAAAAAACCCTTCACTAGTTTACACGCCATGAAGAAGGAAGAAATAAAGGCAAGTAAAGAAGACTAAGCGGCCAAGAGAATGCTTCAGAAGATAAGAAAAAAAAACCACATAGGGAGTTATTGGCCTCCTCCAATGATCTAACAACTAAGCCCTTACAACTGTGATTCAAAGATTGGACATCTAAACTGAATAGCCATTTCAATCATCATGAGGGTGCATTTAACTTGTCAACCAAGGGACGTGAACTTGAAATGGGTCAGCACAGTATGTGCACTAAGGATCCAAAGTAGCCATATTCATTCTATAACTAAGAAAAAAATAATGTTGAAGGTAAATTGCTTAGAAAGAAATAACATAAATGTTGAACATCATCCAACAACTATGCTAAGTTGAAATGCATGAAAAAAACAAAAATATGAGCAAACAAACATGAAACTACTCTATTTGCTTTTCCTTTAGAAATAGTTACATAATGGAATTCTAGTGGTTACAAGAACAGTCAGTGCTAGATTCTTAACTAATTATTAAACAAAAATTAATAACTAAACTAAACTAAACTAAAGGATGGAATGCTTACCAAGTGGGCCCCCTTGGATGAGTATCATCTAAAACTAATGTAAACTTAGATGCACAGACTTATAACTTCATTTTATTCATTGGAAAACATGAGTACAATAGAGCATTGTAATTGTATTGTTGAAAACTAAGAATGTAAGTACATCATTAGATCACTCAACTTCCTGAGAAGGAGCATCCAACTCTTATTTATAGGAAAGGAAGCTACTAACTAAGCAAGGCAATCAACTCCATGAATTGGGAGGACACCGCTTTAGGGAAAGCAAAAAAAGTGGAGAGTTGGTTACACATGCATAGAATCTGGTCAGACATGCTTGTGTCAATGTAGATTTAGCACAATAGTAACACCTATATTCACTCAAAAGCAACAAAGACCATTTACAAGGTGGTTAGAACTTGTTTTGCATTAGGAATCTCCCACCATCGATAGTCTTCCCTTCATTGACCTTTGCATGACCACTTTGTTAACCGTTATGGTGAATGACCAGTTGGCATAATCTTCTAAATTTAGTGGCCTTTAATCATATCTACATGGAAATATTAGTATGCATGATAATCACATATTTGTAACTATTTTAAAGAACATTCATTAATCCACATGTAGAATTAACATAGATAGTCAATGTCATTAAATATTTGCAAAGATAAAATTAGGCCCAATGTCTATGGTTTTGAGGAAATATCAACATTCAAACATTAAGGTTAATGACAACTGTTGGTTTATTTTTACAATCTAACCAAGTTTGTCTTCTAATCTACCTATGGAATTGCCAATTCCAATAAAAGGTAGCTCAAAGGACTTGGACCAACTGATTGTAGGATTTGAGAAATACAAATCCACATAACCCAATGAACACTTGCATGCAAGAAACTTGTCACAAAGAAAGAGAGAGAACAAAACAAGAGTTTTGGCTCTGACAATGTAAAAAATGTATTATCAGAGAAAAAATAAATCAAGAGAGTAGAATACAAGAGATCAATCCTTATAAAAGGAGATCTAAACCTAAAGGAAACCCTAACCCTAAAGGTGAGTACATTTAATAATTAATATTAATTATTAAATGACTAATATATGTGCATAAAGTGAATTCTTAAGAGGAGAGTAAAGTTAATTAATTATTTTACTCTAACATCCCCCCTTAAGAAGAGCTACAATGCAGCTACAAACAATGCAGATGAAAGAAAAGGAACTATAATGCAACTATGGGTCCCGACAACATGGCCTGATCAGGTACCTGAATACAACCAAATCTCTATAAAGTGGAGAAATAGAGAAAACCTCATGCGAAAATCTCTACTCCAAAAGAGAGAAAAGAAAGGAATGAAATGCACTAATGAAAGAAGGATAGGAGGTGGATTACATGATACCCCCCATAGACAGCTTATATCATATAAGTACATATACAATGGTGTCCATAGGAGAGATAGAAAGAGAGAAGAAGTCCCCCCCCACAATGAACAAACTCCTGTCACAATGGTAGATGCTTGATGTAGAATCCAAAAGGAGATCCTAAAGTGGCAAATGATATTCCTCCCCTTGGGAAGAAACAGATCCAAAGGACGATGTCAAAGAAACCCTGTGAAGAGTGATGAACCAATCTATCTTAAGATGTGTGCCATGATAGGATGCTGAAGAATCTCATTGTCTGAACTGAAAAAAATGATGTCAAATCCAAACAGATGTGGAGAATCCTAAAATGCAACCTATGAATTCATTGATAATGGTGGGTGTACAATGATAACCTGACTGTCAAGGTAGAGGAGATGAATGTCCTCAAAATAATCCTCCAAATCTGCAATATAGGACTCAACAAACAAGAAAGATATGTCTGCAAGATAAGAGTCCAAAGTAGTTATGTCTGGAAGGTGAATGATGCCCTACTGCATTGAATCAGGAACAATAGGAGATGTTGATGAAGTCTCAGTTTGAAGAGTAGGAACTGTGAGACAAGCCTCTCATCCATCAAAATATGTAAGGGTGTCTAAATACTCAAGTTCCTTTAAAGTATCATGATCAAAGGGTGTATTCTCTCTCCAAGCAATGGGTAAGAGACAATTTGAAGTAGGATCCTCTGGGAATGGAGAGAGATTGGGGTCTCCATATATCTCCCAAAGATGTGTCCAAAGTGCATGGGGACAATCAATGTTTGATATAGCCCACACAGTGTCATCATCAACACTAGACAGTATAATTCCTACTATGTGATCTCTAATGATATCCCAAGATAGTTTTCCCTTTGAAATGGCTGGTTTAGGTATGAGATCATACAAATAAGGAAAAATATTAAGCCACCTACAATGTGTAAGTATGCCCTTTTCCCATGACTCATAATTACCCTTTTCCAGAATTACAACTAAAAGGTGAGTAGAAAAACCCATGATAACTCTTCAACTTAAAACATCTGAGAAAAATAACCTTACAACATGTAGATCAAATTAAATAGCCCATCCCATGCAAACATAACTCATGAAGGTCCAAGAATGTCCAAGTAATTGAGCAAAGTGTAAAAACACACAAAGCTGAATAAAATTTACCTAGTAATTTTTCTGATAAAATAGACTACATATTTGGAAAGAGAATAGAAACACCTTTCTGATGCCTATTCGTTTGCACAAAACAGAGAAAAAATGAGCAAGATATGCCCCTCGGAGTGCAAAAGGATCATCTTACTTTGACTGCGAAAAAATGCAACCAAACTAGAAAATATTGAAAAATTTCCTATACCACAGAACGAGCTTGGAGCCAGCTTTCCAATGCCTATTTTTGTTTGAAAATCCAAGTTAAAAAGCCCGAGATATACCCATTTTACTAAAAGTTGGTTTAAAAGGGCACATGCCAAAAGTGTTTGAGCCCTAAGGGGCTTAAGATCTTTGGCCCCTGGTCACGTGAACGACCAAGGGTTAGCGGATTGGCTCCTGGGAACAACTAGTAGGCACATGGTGGTGTGGCAGTGGAGTTGTGGCGGCAGTCGGCAGAGGGCTAAGCAGAGGCCGCTGTCTGGTGGCTAGGTCAGCGGTGGGCCGGTGGCTGAGCAACCCTCCGGTGGCCGTTGGGCAATGCTGGGGTGGCCGCCAGGCGGTGACAGGGTGGCACACCCTTTAAAACTAGGAGCATAGTTTTTAAACCAAAAAAACTTTTTTTTTGGTTTTTTTTTTTTGTTTTGAAATTTTTGACCTCGAACGGCGTGCCCTGGGGCTTTATGACTCTAGGGCAAAATTTTTTTTCCTTTTAGTGCAACTGTGGCCAAATCGGTCATATTTTATATCAAAATAGGGGTTTTTGGATGCTGCGAGCTCAATGGTGAGGTCCATTTGAGCTCAAAGTGCACCAAAAAAGAAACCTCCTATTCCAAATAAAAAACTAGAAAACAAACACAGATCTGATGCAACTAAAACCTAGATCTCTAATTCTTTCAAAAACTGAACAAGTTGCAACAAATCTGGCTCTGATACCATGTAGGATTTGAGAAATAAAAATCCACAGAACCCAATGAACACCTGCATGCAAGAAAATTGTCACAGAGAAAGAGAGAACAAAACAAGGGTTTTGGCTCTAACAATGTGCAAAATGTATTATCAGAGAAAAAATGAATCAAGAGAGTAGAATACAAGAGATCAATCCTTATAAAAGGAGATCTAAACCTAAAGGAAACCCTAACCCTAAAGGTGAGTGCATTTAATAATTAATATTAATTATTAAATGACTAATATATGTGCATAAAGTGAATTCTTAAGAGGAGAGTAAAGTTAATTAATTATTTTACTCTAACACTGATGAGGACTTTAAAAAATCCTCCTACACTTCAAGCTCTGCAAGACCCGGGAGGGTGATCCCTTAATGTGTTTACAACCTCTACACCATTATTATAAAAAATATTAACAATAATAGATAATCTCACTTAATAGCTCAACATGATAGGATAATATCGAATAGAATTGTCTATTCATCAATAATATCAACTATCTGGAGCATGAGATAATTACTACACAATCCATAGTATAAGATAGTCATTGATTTGCAATCTATAGCGAGTTCTAGTAAAAGACAAACAAATATTGAACCATGGGGGTAATTACAACTTAGATCAATGTCATTTATCCATTGGAGGAGTCAAATTCATAAGCATATAAGGGTATATGACAGATTTAACTCATAACATATGAAATCCTTGATGGAATTGCATTGTAATCTTATCAATATGTATTCTAACTCAATACTACTTATCGAATCCTTATACAGAACATATCTGCCTATAATCCCATTCAAGCATTTTAATTAATTCCTTCAATTAAATCTAAAATAGAATTATACACACCACAACAGTGAGATGAATGAAACAACCATTAGTTATTTTATTCAAAGTTTGGACATGCATGTACAATGGAGAGACATGAGCTTGAGTTTATCATTTCAACTCAAATGCTAGTATTGTTATACAACATTAAATCCCCATGAAATCAAAACCTGTTATAGAATTACTCAAAACCTAAATTGCATTTTTCTCTAAAACCATCAAACTTTACAATTTGCTCTGCAACTTCACCTAGACTCGACCCAAAAATTATCTAACTTTCTAACCTGTACTTCTAGCCCTGAAGTCCTTCTTATAGAAAATGAAGGAGCAAACAAGCATCGGGCCAGAAAGTACACATGTCACTAGCCAATTGGCACACCTGGTGATATTCCAAAAAATGTTACAACAACCATCACCCTAGAGAATATTCTTGTTTAGCATGTTAGCTAAGGAAAGTTGATGCAACAACAAACACCACAAGAAACCCGCGCCAAGACTACCATCAAAGAAAAAATGGAAACCGTTGTAACCGCAGCATCTGATTTACCATTTGTTAGTAGTCCATTCTTTTTACTCTTCCTCATTCAAATAGTTTGTTACCCATTTTTGGTATTCCTCATCAGTCGGCTAGTCAAAATTAATTACCTCATTCACCTTGGCACTATAAGGTATGTATTTTACCGCTACCTGATTTGCATCTCTTTCAAAACATTCCAAAAATGAGCTGGTACTAATGATTTTATTCATACAGCTCACCAACAAATCATAATGAGTCATCACAAATTAATTTAATTTGATCATTGATGACCTCACTTGCTTGATCCTACCATTGCTGGAGTGACCTAATTTTCCCCTGCTCATCAATTATATCAGGTAACAATGTGTTACCCCAATCATTAAAATTCCTCACCAATTCCCTGATCTTCCTACTCAAATCATCTGGTAGGGTCTAAAAACCATGCAATGACTTAACTAATACTTGAGTAGGCTTTAATGATTGGGGCCTATTATTTGTATCAAACCTTGAGGCCTTATACATGACATCCAAATCACTAGCCCTAAGGATCCAATTTTCAATCAATGGTATCACTACCTCTTGATCCCTATCAATATTCTTTATTGCATCTAACAACAAAGAATATAAAGAATGTATAGATAGCAATTTATTATCAACATTTTCATTTAAATGCCTCAAGACAATAGTAACAATCTCCTTTTTCCTTGAAAGAGATCCCTCCTCACTTACCTTTAATGATGTTTGTAACTCATCAATTCTTTGCAAGAGTTGCTTCTTTGTAGGATCAACAAAGCACTATGTTTCTTCATCAATTTGTTCTAAAGGAGGGGTAAGGGAAAGATTTTGACTGGGAGACCCTGGTGTGGAAATAATTGGAGAAGCATGAGGCACTGACCCTACTATGGAAGGTAATGTACTAGTCCTCGGAGCACTTGATGTCTCTCCAATATATTTATACCTAAACCTTTCCACCTCAGTCTACAACTCAACATTCTTCTGTTGCATCTTGTTTTATTCCTCAATCAAAAGGTTATACTTCTCCATTAGGCTCTTTTCAGCCTCCTCCCTTTCAACAGTCTTTTGGACCAATTTGGCCACATTCACAGTCAAATTAGTGGCCTCAGTGGTTGAGGTATCTAAAGCTCTCTTTATTATTAATCCTCCTCTAAAATTTGGATTAATATATGTAATATTTGGATTTCTTCCTTGAGGGGCCAATGCCCAAATTGTCAAAGTTTCATATTCCTCACTAAAGGAAAAATCTTTCAATGCTTCCTTGACTTCCTCTTTAAAGTCTTGAAAGGGATGCTTGGACTTTAGAATAGCATTAAATACTATAGCATATGCAATGTCCCATTCAGGAAAAATCAATACACCAGCTTGACTCACTAGTTTTCTTCCTTCTTCAGGAGTGATGTTCTTGAATTCTTCCATTAATTTAGCTTTTACTTCCTCATCATTCTCCTAGACTGACCTGTTAGGTCTTAGTTCTCTTCTCTTCTTACATTTATCTTGATATTCTTCAAATTTCATCCTCCATACCAATTGCAAGAATACAAGAGTTAATGTATTGTCATCTAGAAACTCCTTGCATGCTTCCATTCTTGTATCTTGCACACTTTTTCCTTTCATATCTAAATCAGATAAAACTAATTCAACTGGCCTAAGAGGGGAAGGCATACCAACCTGCATTTTTTGATCAGTAACGATAACTTCATCCATCAGATCCTCCTGTGGTTGATCAATCCTTTGTCTTTTAGGGCTTGGCTTGGATGGTGGTGATGAGGGACTATCTTCTGGTGATGATTCTAAATCAATGATTTTAATCACCCCAAGAACTTTTAATTTTGGACCTGGTTGTGAAGGAAAATTCACTATTTGCTTTCCTTTTCTGTCCACTTCTTCTTCATCACTGTTGTCATCATTTTTCCTCCTGTAAATGGGCCACCTTTCTATAGGCTAGTATGTTGGCCTTGTTTCAATTGGATTGGCACCTCGTTCCTGTACACCTAGACTCAGTTCTAAATTTACCTTTTTGGTCCTCAATGTGCCCATAATTTCCTTGAAATTCTCCATTAGAAAGTTAATTTTCTTATGGTATGAATTGAACTCCAACAATGGATTATACTTTAGATCCATTTTGTGCACAATATCTAATAACTTATCATAAGCTATCCATTTCTCCTTGTTCAACTCCTGCCTATTTAGGAAGAAACCCTCATGATCATGTTACCACTTTGGACCACACCTCAAATGGTAATCATCGAAGAATTTCTCAAAATGCACCCAACCTCCCTTTGAAAATGCAAAATTAGACACCACTATGTAATCTGGGAAAAATGTTCCCTCACCCCTCCCAGTGAGGCTTGTCCTCATGAATACAACCTATTTTCCACATAAATTCTACAAACTGCACTCTTGGTGGCACATTGTACAACAATATATGAGGGGTTCCTTGAAAACCGTATACTCTCAAAACAGTGCTAACTGGGTATGGGATAATGTCACCCCAGTTATGGAGAACTTTCAATTTTGGCTTCCTCCCCTTTAGCGTGAGGAAATCATGCAATTCCTTAGGGATCCTGGGTACATTCACCATCAGTATAGCCCTCAATCTAGAAGCAAAGAAATTATCAAATTGCACATAACTATTGCTTTCCTTATTGCAAGATAAATCTGCAACCCATAATTGAATTGGCAATCTTTTTCCATCAACCAATTGCCTTAATTCTATATTTTCAGAGAAAAATTCATCATTCTTGAACAAGAACATATGCATCAGCACAAAATACCAGAAGAATTGAATGCCAGTATCATTTTTCTACAACTTTGATAGCCCTTCATGTATCCTCTTCGTAAAAAAAGAAGCAAAGTCATATGTCATAGAGAAGTTAGGGTGTTGTATTTGTGCCCCCATGAACATGTATGCAATGGGAATCACTGCACCAGGACTGAAACCCAAGATCTAACACAATGAATAGAAAGTGGCCAAGAAATGATTTGCAAAACAATTTAATCTTAAAGGTTCTTGGTCACTAGGGCTGATTTGAAATCTTGAACCTCCTACCCTAGACAGATGAGGTGGAAGCAACTTAGCTCTAAAAAGAAACTTCAACTTTGCATTTTCCTGATTCATTTCCTCAAGATTGATAAGAACCAAGTCTTCACTCAGTTCAATCAAGTCAAAAATCTATTGGATATCATCTCTATTAATGCTTAATAAAACCCTTCCATCATTATCCCTAATTACCTGTGTGACAGGATCATATCTTGTGGCCACTACCCTAAGCAGGTCTACATCAGGGAACACATTTGGTACCACCAGCTTCCCCATGTCATACATCCAACCATTTGAAAATGGGTGAGGCAAATTCCTCTATCCATACCACAATCTGAACATTTCTAAACTTGTGAGGGGAACCCTAGCATCAACTATGTTGGAGCAATTATATACTAACCCTTCCCCTAGGATTTTCCCTCACATCAGAACCAATCCCTTCTTTATATCATTTGTTGACAAGGGAAATTGATCTAGGAAATCATCATACAGGTTTCTTCTTAAATAGTCAATTTGGCTAGAATGTTGCTTGGGTGGTTCCATCTCAGACAAACTAGGGCCTCTTTACAACGTTACACTTCAAATAGCTAGGACTAACTAGAGATAGGAAATTACAGAACAAAACACTGCAATTTCTCACAACTATATTAAACTATAGCCCTAACATGTTTATCAACAAGCTTAGTGAAAAGTACAACAAATCTTTTCCCAAATTCAAGTGCAGAATGACCAGGAGGTACAAAAATTAACTCACAACTTTGTTTGCAAAATTCCCAAATTCTAGCTGCAAAGATTCACAACTTCGCTTTCGACTCTAAAACTGCTCCACAAAATACTTGAATTCCTTGTGATACAAATAAAACAAGAGAATTGATTTTATTTTGATCAAATCATACTAGTAAGTGTCTCATCCACCATTAAAGTTCACTGGCAGGCTGCATGAATGACTCCAACCATATTTGATGCAAATTTAAATTCTAGCCGTTGATCCTTCAGTTAGATCAAATCATCGAACGATCGTCTTCAAAACAAGCTGACACAATCACCAATGTGGCAATAAGGGGCCCACCATACCATACATTTCAAAGGAATTCCATGTGGTGGTCGTCCACGATATCGCAATCAATAAAGATTCTGCAACTTTGGATCACGTGATGGCAAGCAACTGTAGATCTTGAGCATTAGTGATCTTGTTCCTTCAACATAGTTGCTAGCCTTATCATTAACTATCGAGCAACCTTTTTTTCAAGATTATAACATATCTGTTGATTTAAAACATGTGCATCTCAAGAACATTGCAGTAACCTACCTTTTAATGTATTAAGGTTGGATTAATTTACCACAATATTTCCTTTATTCTTTTGGATTCATCAGATGAGACACGTGACGCTCGCCCGTGATATCACTATTAGTAAAAACCTTGTAACTTCCAATCATGCAATGGCAAGCAACCATTGAGATCTGAAGATAATTGATCGACGATCAACCAAACCTATCGCCTTCGGCCTCACCAGATAGGACATGTGGTACCCACCTGTGATATCATGATCAACCAAAGCAGTGTGGTGGGGTCATCGTGGGATGGCGAGGAATGACTGAGATCAAATTATAGTTGATCAACGGTCATGCGAATTTCATCCTTCTGCAAAGTAAAAAATTTATTAAAAGGACAAGGGGACATCACTAGGCAGATGGTAAACAATGACATAATTTGTTTTTAAACGATGAAACACAGGGCCAACCAAGGCTTAGGAAAAATGAAATCCCGTGAAAGAAAGAAAATATTAAAACAAAGGGACTCAGCCTAGACAAACTGATAGAACATAAGTCATTTTAAAACCATTCAAAAAGGTAACATCTGAAAAGATCCCAATGAAGGCATAAAATAAACACAAGGGTTTTATATGAAAATAAGGCTAAAACCCCCAACCCAAGGAAAATTTTGACACCATGAAAGACCAGTAACACTAGGCAGGGTAGGAATGGAACACAAGGAGCAAAAATATGAAGTTCCATCAACAACTTCAACAAATAGATTATAAATTCTACCAAAATTAAACCATAAACTAGACTCATCATTCCCCCCCAACCTAAGGTTTTCCTAGTCCTCTAGTAGGGGAAGAGTTGTTCTTCTACTTAGTCAATGCCCTAAAATTTGCAACCACCAACTGTCCTACATCAGTGTTTGTTGTGCATGAATCAAGATCCCAATAGAACCCTTGATGTCTATCCAATTTGTTCTATCTTTGTCTCTCTGCCACAATATCATAGTGGTAAAACTTGTAATCTGGCATAGGCTACATCAGGATGGATGGATGAAAAGTTAGTGGAAGCTAGAATCATCCCTTTGTCCTTCCAATTTTTATATATTTGTCAATAATTTTAAGTGTTGCAACATAGTTTTGTATAGAGTGGGGCTCGACCTATTTTATCTCATTAGTTAGGTTGTTCCATCTTTGTTATAGGTATTGTTGATCATGTTTTTTGCACAATAACAGCCAAACAAAATATGATATCCTATCTCTCTTAAAAGGTAAATCTCTATTGGAAAGCCTCAATAGATAACCCCAAGGTCTCTAATGTCAGATCTTGACAGTGCATAAACAACTCAGTAACAAAATGTGAAAATGCTGGTAATCACAATGGGGCCTTACTACGAGCAAAATGTTGAATCAATTTTATCAAATCTAACAATCTAATGGTGCTTCAATTCTAGTTTTAACCCAATAATCAAATAAATAGAAAAAGAGAAGGGTTTCAAAGAGATTTCTAAGTCTAATACTACTCCTAGGATTAACAATGAAAGTAACCAATACTCGAAATGGACCAATCCTTCAAAACTAATTTCTACTTGACCAAGATAAATCTACAATCTCACATAAAATAGTGCAATCTTCTGAGGTGTTAAGATTTTCAAATTTTAAACATTCATTCAAATAACCCTATTGTAGTTAAAATGAACAAATCCTCACAATCAAACTTAACCACACAAAATATAAAGTTTAGGCTAACTTTGCAAAGCAACTAACAATCAGTTGGTTGCAAAAAGTATGGACTGAAGGATTGCTACAACATTCAAGAATTAAATCACAAATAGTATTAAACCCAAATCTAATCTAAACATTAACCTTCTCAAAGAAATTTTAAAGATTGAATAACAAAAACCATGCAAAACAAAAGAAACAAGTATGGCACCAAATCACAATGCCATTTCTTGTATTCAAATTGTTCACTGTAGCAACAATTCTAGCTTTTTGTTACAATATTTGCTTGAAGGCAACTACTTGCTAACTTACTTTACTTCTAACTAGCTCTGCTCTATGTTCTGGTTACAAATTCTAACCTTCTAACTATTTCAAACTATTCTAACCCTTTACAAATGAGGTGACATGCCCAATTTATAAAAATCCTTAGGAACCTATCGACTAGGAAAGGGTTTTGCAACAATAACTCGGTACAACCACCCGGCCAAGAGAGTCTTCAAAATGGGTCAAACAAGCATTCAATGCACATCCTGTCCAAGCCGGCCCGAGATCTGTAGTGTAGCTCAGATGACACACAGGAATATAATAGGGAAGCACAAATCGCGCTGTAGCCCATGATTAGTTCTCTTCCCTTTTATCCCCGCACTGATCTGACTCTTCATGTAGCTTCAAGAATGCTGCATCTAAGTCGGCTATAGGTGGTACTAGCAGAACCCTAAGTCACCTCTCAATGGACGCAATCTTGTCCCTTGAGTGTTTGACCAACCTATCCCAATCTACCTTATATGTCACATGCTTATCAATAACTGTGAGGTAGGTGGCCACATCATCTAGTTGGTGCTTGGAAACAAAACCATCATCAAGTGGTGCATACACATCATGCCACCATTCTCTCAACTATTCCAGGCTCAAGTACTTGGGCGCGATCTTTCTTCTTCCTATCATGATTTCAAAGAAGGCAATGGAACCATTGTAAACCCCAGTTAGGGTGTCATCAATCTCCTTCCTTCATTTGTAAATCTTTTTCAACACCTTCTACCTAATTTGCAATGCCTCAAACCACTCCCATGGCTCAATAGCTCTAGAAGAGGGAAGGATCCCATCACTCACCAATCTGTCCCAGGTGTATTCCATTAGAGTTCTAGTTTTCTATAGGAGGAGGTATGTATCCTCCTTATCTTGTGCCAACACCTGTTTTAACAATTCAGTCACCATGATAGCATCCTTCCTAGTCGACAAGACTTCCTTAATAGCCTCATCACCCTTTTCTTGCACCCCTTTCAACTAATTCACAGTGGAAAGGGTGGAAGCTTTCATCTTTTCTAGCTTAGTTATGGTCTCCTGAGGCAAAGGATTGGTAGCAGAGGAAGAAGGATTAATGGACTACAGTGGATTCATTAATTCCTCCAAGCACTTCCTGAGATTTTTATTTTCTCTCTTCAGCTTATGCTTGATCCTCATTTCCCTTCTCAATCAATCCACAATAACTGCATTGGAGACCTCATAGTCCTCAATATCTTACTCAACTGATGTAGGCCCAAGATTAAAAGTCTGTATATTATAGTCATTTCCATCCACATCACCTCTATTTTTATCTAGAACAGGGGTAGGAATATGAACAACCTTGTTATGTGTCTCATCTCTCTCAACTCGTGAGATCACCCTAGCCTTCTTCTTACCTTTATCTTTTCCAATCCTTGCTAGTAATGCATCCCAGTTTGGTGGATTATCATCCACTACTACCTGTTTTCTCTTTATTTCTTTCCTGAGCCAACTAGGGATAGTGGACTCCAATTGCACCCTACTCTGCCCCATTTCCTCTTCCTGTTGATCCTTAGGTGTCTCCTCACTCAAATTTTGTTACTTAGGGGTCTCATATGTTTCACTTTCCTTCCCCTTAGCATGCTCCTCTTCATGTGTAGGTGAGAGAACCTTTACTGCCTCCACCTCCCCCGGAGGAGATTCAACTTATTTAGTTCTGATAGGAGAGTGTGCATGTGCAACCATAGGGGATTGCATTATCTTTTCAATTTCTACCTCTGCACTATGAAGATCACCTTCATGGAATTCTTCACCTTCAGTATTTGGATGATCCACAACATTTTCCTATTCACCTGGTTCACCCTAAGCTTCGTGAGCGGGAGGCACATCATCATGCTACTCCTCATGAGAAACCACCAAAGGAAGGTCAGCCTTAGGCACGCTGTCCCTAGGAGAAGGAGTTCTAGACTTCATTGCATACACTTTGTCCTTCTCCTCTGATCTTTCAACATTTATCACTAGTGGGGCAACTTCTTCCTGCCCAGTCCTGGAGCTAGCCTTCTCTGTCAATTTGACAATTCTTTTCCTCTTAAGCATAGGAGCATCAGCCTCAAGATCCTTGTTTTCGGTCTCTTTCTACTTAGGCTTCTTAGTCCTTGTCCTCTTCTTGGCATTTGGCCTCTGTTTTTCTATTTCTTGGACCTCTATTTCTTGTACACCTTTAATTTTAATTTTGACAGGAGAGTCTAGTTTACCTTTACCTTTGGGATCCTGCTCAGTGGATTCTTTAGAAGCAAAATGGGAATATAAGTCCCCCATCAAGGCATATGTGCATTTTACTCCCTTGTTTTCCAACTCCCATACCGTGTGTTTGAGCCACATCCTAGTAAATTTGAGGACTGGATTCATCAATTATTTCAGTTATGTCTAAGTCTCCTCTTCCAACCAATCCACATCAGCTATTGGTTTGTCCCTTACCGCTTCATAGGAATGGTCCTGAATTAAGTTACCATCATCTTCCAATTGATCAGGAACTGCCCTCACATTATATAATCAGACTATATCAATTGGGAGCCAAGAGAATTTATTCTTTCTGACCTCGTATTCATCACCACAATTGGCCCAATAGTCCTCTAAATTAACCTTATGGCTATATTCTCTAGTGGCCTTCTTTTGAGCTTCTCCTGTGATGTCAAATTTGGATCTCTTGGAGTGGAAGGCCAAACCAAGAGTACTCATTTCTTCTTCTAAAGCTTGGGTAGAACCAATGGAAGGACAAACCTCTCCAGTTCCAATCCTCAAGGGGAAGTCTCCACTGAATCCAACTTTATGTTTATCCTTTTTGACAATGGCATCAAAATAACAAATCTGCCTCGTGACTTCCAACAATATGATGTGGTCAGTGGGATACCTTGGAAGCCTATATGGGGCCCTTTGACAGCCGTCAATCCAAATGTAGGATAAAGTTGGGAACTAGATGAACCACGCTCCATATTTCTTGATGAGCTCTTTAGCTTGATCTAAAATTCTGACATGCTCTGCTTCTTGAAGCATTCTAGTAATATGCATGGTAAATGCATCATTGGCCCTCTTGTAGTCTGAGCTTCCCAAATACAACCAAGGAAAAACTTCATATATGATATCTTGTCTGAAAATTCCTTTTGTATCTAATCCCCTATAGGGATGGAATCTAGCCAGTGCATAGACCAAATATGAGGTCATTGTGAAGGTCTTCGTCTGCAACACATTGGACAATTGTTTATGAATTAATTGGCTAATGATCCCTACTCAATGGTAGTCAATTTTCTCTTGTTCCATCCTTACAATCGCATGGCACATCCAATTCTCAAATGTACCATCACTCTTCAATCCAACCACCCTGCTAAGAAACATGATGGCATCATAGTATTCCTTCTTGAATTTTTCTCTAAATAGCTGCTTTGGAAATTTGGAGTAGTGAGACTTGGGCTTCTCCAGCCAGGAGTTGATTAGCCATTGTGACTTCATAGTTTGGTCATCGTAGAACTCTTTAGCTACCTCAATGGTGAATCCCACCACATAAGACCTGTCTGGCATGTCAAAGGTTTGGGCAATGGAGACCGGGTTAACATTGGCAACAACCCTCCCTTGAGGCCCAATAATCCTCTATGTATCCTAATCATAGTGCCTGGCACACTCAAGGACCAACTCATAGCATTGCACTATAGAAGGGAAACCAGCTACATGGGACAAGTCTGATTCCATCATCCTTCTAGTCAACAAAGGAGGATCCTCAGCAGCCATTATTGCTTTAAATTCCTTAGAGTCCTAGAGGCCAACATTCATATCAGTGACTTCTGACCAAACATAAGTGATCTTACTCTCAAGGACCTTGCTCTTAATGTCTAGCTTAACCCTTTCTACATTAGACAATGAAGACCCAGCTGCCGCTTTGCTTGATTTAGGCTGTATTCAACATGAAAACATAATAAAAACCATAGGAAAGCAAGGTTAATCCATCAAAACACCATTAGAATGTGTCTCATATATTCAAGGTGTTATTAAAATTCATATAAAATGACCATAACAAATTTTGGGTTTCAAGACCATCCACAGATTTTGAGCCAAAGAGGAATTTTGGGAAATTCCAGACCGATCAGATTCCAATGGAAAAAACCAAGAAACACCTACTTGACCATCAAACCTGATCATTTTTAATCACTAAATCACATGGGAGATCCAAATATGGCATGAAAGAATCATCAAATGCATCATAAATTGTAAATAGATCCAATTATCTCATGCTCCTTTATGTTTCATCAGCTTTCGGGGAAATCTGTGAGGGACGGATTTCCGCAAAGAATGAGCCAAAGAGGATTTTCAAAGAATCAGGGAGACAAATTTTTTTAGAGAAATCCAAACCTGACGAACATCCATGGTATAGGAAAAATTTTGGACCAATGGGGATTCCCGGAACGCAGGTTTCGGCAAGAGTTAATCATTTCGCCGAGAAGTCTCGACAACTCCCGGGAGTCTCGCCGAAGGAAGTCACTAGGATAGGTTTCGCTAAGACTTAGTGGTTGAGGTGTAACATCCTAGTGACTAGGGGGGAAGTCTCAACAAAGAAAATGCGTGTATTTTAGCTGAACAAATTTCATTCAGAAAGAGGTCACGCCGAATGGGGCACGTCTTGCTGAGAGCGAAAATGAAAGTCATGTCAACAAGAGATTTTCTTCGGTATAAAGTCATAGTGAATCACTTTTGTCTCATCGACTATCAAAGTTTAAGTAATCCCTTCAACCAAACCAAATTTTATCTATATGATGTCTTCGTGAAATTATAGAGTCTTGTCGAATGTCAATGAGGAACATCTTGATGTGACCAACAGGTAGTCGGGGCAAGGTCTCAGCGACTTCTCTTGGTCTCGCTGGCTAGTGATAGAACATGGGAGACCTTTGGTGTGAGAAAGATACTATCACAGCAAACATATGGACTTAGGAGGGCTTTCAATGAAGCATTTGAGTGTGGCTAGAGGTCCCAATGACTACGTTATGTCTCACCGATGAAGAGTTCCATCGGCATAACCTCTTGCTGACATTAAGAAGTCACTGAAAGAAGATCAGGGCTCACCAAGAGAAAAGTTTTGCTATGAAGTCCTAGCGATCATCAGAAGTCTCAGCAAAAGCGAAGATTTCGAAAAGAGTAGGAAGCTCATGGTAAGATCTCAGTGAAGCATGAATGTCTCCCCGATAGAAGGTCACTCAACAAGAGCAAGATACATTCAGAAAAAGGTCTTACCGATGGCAAAGGTTTGAATGACAGGACAAAAAATTGGCTAGACGAAAGGAGCCCACTATGAGCTCTCGGCAATGGGGTTTGTCTTGCCGACAGAAAGGCTTTCAGTGTGAGAATCATAGTGTCCTGGTGATCAAATACAAACCTACGAAGGGCATCAGTGAGACACAGAATGACCTACATGACATCTCCCCGATAGAAGGGTTACAACAACTAAGAAGAACAAAGCTCGGCAAAAGCGAAAAGTGCTCAGTGGGAGGTCTCGCCGAAGGATGGATGTCTTGGCAAAGCAAAAAAACATTGGTAAATCCACTGGATCCTGCTATGACCTCTTGGCGACTAGGACTTGTCTTGTCGAGAGTGAGTATGAGCAAGCATGTCGATGATTCATCTCCTCATGGGGTGAGGTCTCGACGAAAGCAAAGGTCTCACCGACTGATATGCATAAAATATTTCATCAGTGAACTATAGGGTGATCGATATGACATCTCAATGATCTCGAATGGTCACATTGAAGGGAATCTGAAAGGGATGGAGAGTCTCGATTTCATCCAGACACTGAACCAACTATGGATTTTGAAACGTTTGACTTAGGGCAAGTCAGAAACGGACCTTTCATGAATTTTTTTTGCATTCTAGGTCAATCTTAAGATGAAATCACCTGATATGGCACTACCCTAGTTCTGAACCCTATTCATCCACCATTAGCACATAGGCAAGCTTAGAATTTAGTTGTTTCACTATTGAGTCACCACTAGGGTTTACTAATTACCCTCAGGTGAGATTCATTAAAATGTACATGGACACATGAACTCAAAACTCACCTAGGAGATGACAAAGGACGCAATACCGAACAATCCCTAACATGAAATAAATAAATACATAGGAATTCAAATCCCACAAGCCCTCACCATACCAACGTGCCATTCATAATTCAATTCATAGTAGAGCAATCAGACACATACCATTATAAAGCGGGAATTGATCTCAGAAGTAACAAACATGAAGCTCAAGGGTGGCCACAATGAACACAAGCGATAATACACAAGAAATCACCACCAAATCAATCAAGTCAAAGCTGAATGTCCCAAAATCCTAACCAAATACTCGCAAGAAAGCACTTCTCAGCTCAAACAATGGAAAATAGTGAGCATAATGGCGCAAAAGATCTCAAAATCAAGTTAAATACATTTCTCAGAGCATGCACAGAGCCATTAATGCAGTCAATAAGAAAACTAGAGAAGGAATTCAGGAGTCTGACAATAGGGCGAAATTCAGGAAAATCCGCAAAGATCAAAAATCCCTGAACGACAAGGGTCCAGCTGGAGTCCAAGCAAGATCCGGGAAAATTCGACCAAGGTGAAAAATCTTGAATCCTAGCAAAAGCCCGAAATTCATCCAGAACTTAAGATTTCAATGGATAACTTGGGGGAAACACTTAGGCAATGAAAATAAACAATTAAGCACATGCCTAAGTAAGACAAAAACTTCAAAAAGAAAGGGCCCAAAACACCAAAACTGAAGAGAAAGAGGGTCTCTGCTTACAGCGAGGCGTGTGTGCAAAAAATTGCACAACAAATGGTGACTTCTGCTGAGAAAATGCTCTAGAGCATTTGATGACAAATAGAAATCAAGAACCCAGAATCTCTGGTTTCAATCTCACCATCAGACAAACAAGTCAAGATGCAAATATTCAAAGAATCAAAACCAAAGGATAGACCAAACCTTCCATAAACTAAAAATCAAAGTGTGTGCACATGAGTTCATTTCCCTCCTTAAGTTACTACAGAAAACCAAGTTCGGTCAAGTCAGGCTACGTAAAGATTCTAACTTCAAAAGCAACCTGGATAGGGCCTCGCTGCCAGTCAGGTGTCCATAGCCCCGATGAAGTTATCGTTGTGACTCTCTTGAACATAGCTCTATTGCCATCCAAGCATCCATAGCCCCGATAGAGATATTCATGTACCCATGATAAGTTGAATTTATTCTTTTGATATTCAATATTTCACTTTTCTTTCTTTTGATACTCTTTATATGTCACTTTCATTTTAACCTATGAACAATGAAGTTCATACTCAGGGCTAGGAATGATAGTGGTGCTAAAGCAAAAATAGAATTTTTCACTTGACAAGACTTCACAAGGATTCCTATAGTGACCTCATGATTCTTAAAATATATGAGAGATATAAGATTTTAGAATACTTTAGATTCAAATCAACACCAGTGACTCAACCTTCTATAAATCTGACATTAATACTGTTGGCAATAGCAAAGATTTCAACCATCCTTTCAGGATGCAAGACTAAAGTTCACCAAGGAAATACTTAAAACAATTCCAGAGAAGATAGATTTGCCATGCAGGTGCAACACATCCAGGAAAAAACAGAGAAACCCCCAAAGCAAGAGCAAAGAGAAAACAAAACAAACCAAAATAAAACCAATACTAACCAAAATAAACAAAAGCAAAGCAGAAAGAGAAACCCTAATCTAACTATATACAAGACGAGAGCTGAAAACAACTCAAGACTGGAAATAATGCTTCAAATACTGCCCATTGACAAGCAATGGGATATCCTCTCCAGTGAGAGTTTTCAAATGAAAAGAATTATCTCCTAGAATTTCTGAGACCTAGTAAGGTCCAAGCCAAAGTTTATCAAAATTTCCATGCTCTCCCTTACGGTCATGGGCTTTATCCCAGGAAAGAACCAAGTCAGAAATCCTAAAATCTTTAACCTTGGCTCTCTTATCAAACCACCTCTTGACAACCCCTTGGTGCTTAGAAAAGTTCTCCAGGGCTTCATCCCTCTTTTCTTCAAGGTGCAATAGTTCAGCCAGTCTTGCCTCACGTCTATCTCCCTCATCATAATACTCATTAATGAACTTAAGGGTAGGAATTTTCAATTGTATAGGGAACACAAGTTGTAATCCATAAACCAGGTGGTAGGGTGACATCCCTATAGAAGCTTTATGTCTTGTACGATCTGCCTAAAGAGAAAACCTAAGTTGGGTATGTCAGTCTCTAGGGTTCCTTCCTAATAACTTGTGGATGATAGTTAAAAGATTCTTATTGGATGACTCAGCCAACCCATTACCCTACGGATAGTAATTGGGTACAAATTTGATAATGATCCCATGATCAGAAGCCCAATTAGAAAACTTTAATGATGAAAACGCAGGACCATTGTCACAAACCAAAGACATAGGAAATTCAAAACGATTAAGAATACTAGATTCAAGGAAGTTAATCACTACCTTAGAAGTATACTTCTTGCATGCAAGAGCCTGTGTCCATCACATAAAATAATCAATAATGGTGAGAATATACTTGTGACCAGCGAAGGAGGGCGGATTGATGGGGCCAATGAAGTCCATTCCCCATTGAGCAAAAGGTTTTACCTCAACGATCGGCTGAAGTGGGAGCACTACATACATCTCTTTGGTGGTCATCGTATGACACACATGGCATGTCCTGACATGACTGTGGGTGTCTTTGAACAATGTAGGCCAGTAGTAACTAGCTCTGAGAATCTGGTTTGCTATAGATGGTGTTGACCCATGGCCTGTACCATATCTATCATGGAATTCCGATATCATTCTTGTAGATTATGCCCTTCCAAAGCACCTTAAGTACACCCCCTCATGATTTCTCTTGTATAAAATAGCCCCTTTTAACATGAAACTATTAGTCTTTAAGCGTAACACCCTTCTTTGTACTGGATTGAGATGAGCAGGGCACCTATGAGTCAAGAGATAATGAACAACATCATCATACCACTCGCCAGGAGAAACATCCACTAAAGTATAAGCCTAAGTTGTAAGATTAGGGCCTATCTTTGCCATTGTCTTTGTGAGCACCTGCCCTCTTACCAGATTCATGGGCTGAATTTCTATATCATATTCTTATAGCATAGTTACCCACTTGGCTCTTCGTTCTCCTAGTTCATTTTGTATCAAGAGTAGCTTGACTGCAGGATCGGGAACTATAACAAAGATCTTATTTCTGAGAATGTAGTGCCTAAATTTTTTGACTACCCTAACTAAGGCATAAGCCCGCTTCTCTACATTTGGGTACCTCAGTTCTACATCCTTTAGTGGTGTGCTCATGAATGCTATGGGGTGTTCATTGCCTTGATAAGATTTCTGAGTTAATATAGCAGCATAGGAGTGGTCAGAAGCAAATGAATATATGTAGAATAGTTTGGCATAATCAAGACTTACTAAAATTGGAGCTTCAACAATAGCTCTTTTTTATCTCTGTGAATGCTTCTTTGCTTTTGTATTCCATTCCACCTTGGCCTCCTGCTTCAACATTGCATTCAGTGGCTTGACTATCTCTGCAAACCCAGTGATGAACTTCCTCACAAAATTGATCTTGCTGAAGAACGACTTCATTTCCTTTTTACTAACAGGTGGTGGGATCTTCATAATAGCCTCTATACATTCTAGATCAATTGCAATCCCCTTTTTAGAGATGATATGCCCTAGAAGCTTACCTTTTGTTACTCCAAAGATGCATTTCTTTGGGTTGAGGGATATCCCAAACTCTCTGCATTTCTAGAAAACTTTGCACAAATCTAAGATATGGTCACCTCTATTCTTTGAAAATACCATCAAGTCATCCATATAGATGATTATTCACTTCCCAATTATATCTTTAAAGGCTATGTCCATTGCTCTCTAGAATGTCGCTCCAGCATTTATCAAGCCAAAAGGCATTCTTCTATAAGAAAAGGTTCCCTACTTACTGGTGAAAGCAGTCTTATGTCTATCCTCATATTGCACCATGACCTGGTTATACCCTGAGTAACCATCCATAAAAGACATCATCTAAGATTCATTGATGATATGGAGTACTTCATCTAGTGAAGGTACTAGATAATTTTCTTTCTCTGATGCTCGATTCAAGTTCCTAAAATCTACGCACAATCTGATTTCACCATTTTTCTTTCATATAGGAACTAGGTTTGCAACCCAAGTAGAGTGTCTGACTAGAAATATGATTCTCATAGACAACAGTTGCTGCACTTCCCTTTGTATTACAGGTTCCAGTAGAGCATTAATAGGTCTCTGCCTCTTTCAGAAAGGCTTCACTCCTAAACTAAGAGGGGTAGTATGAGTTATGACCGATGTATCATAAGTCTTCAAGTTTTCATAACTCCAGGCTATCACATCTAGATATTTGTGCAATGCATCAATGATTCCCCATCTTTCTTCTGGGGTGCATACTTTTCCAATAAGAACATATTTTACATCCTCCTAGGATCCCACATTATACTTGTCACATTGTCCACTAATGGACTCTTTCCTAGTGTCTTGATCCTGGTCTCTAATCTTGTCCAGATCAAAGATCCTCTCTAGTTGCACCATTCCCCTGGGGATCGTGTTGGTCTTCAGGTTGATTACCCCTTCCAAGTCTATCTCCACCTCTTGAGGCTCAATTTCATCAATGATCTGAGAAGCAAAAACATTTGTGTTTGTGATAAATTCTAGAATATGCTTTTCATCTTCAAACACCTGGAAGCTAGTAACATTATCAAGGACTAAGGGCACTAGGGTCAGTTCCACTATAAACTTCTTCAACCTAGAAAGAGATAGAGGCTATAGAGTGCTGGCTGCCTAGGCCAAGGAATCAACTATTTGGTTTTTATTTCGTGGAATCAGCTGAATGTTAAAGGCATCAAATCCCTCAATAAGGTCCCATACTCTATGTCTATAGTTAGTCATTCTTCTGTCATGGCAGGAGTACTGCCTTCTAACTTGTTTGAATACTAAATCAGAATCTCCATACACTTACAAAATCTTAACCTTCTTCTTCAAGGCCATCAACAATCCATGAACCAAAGCTTTGTATTCTACTACGTTATTTGTACAATGAAACTGAAGTCTATGAGCAGCAAAAAATGTCTTACCTTTTGGGTTGATTAGCTCAAATCCTACCCTAGCTCCTTGCTTTGATTTGGAGCCATTGAATCTTAACGTCCAACAGCTAGCACCTATGTACTTCTTCGCTTCCTCACTTACATTGTTGTTGCTGGATGGCTTTTCAAAAGGCATCACTCCTTTTCCTTTGTAGTCTTCTTGGACATTAATTGAGATCACAGGAGTAGGATTAGTATACTTCTGTATTTGTTTTACTGTAGCTTGGCATAAGCAACAGTCCAATTTTGAATGTGAAGCGTTATGTACCCTACACCAACTAGGAAAAAGTAGCTCTTCAAAGTTCATTCTTCTTCCTAACTGAATCTGACCTTCAATACATTTTTGAAGGAACTCTTGAAAATTGTCTAACAAAGCCAACTGATTATCCTCTAGATCATCATTACTTTCAGCTAGTTCACCATTGTCCTTAATTGGGTCCACTAGGGCTTCAACACTACTAGACTTTGTCATGAGGCCATGAGACACTATATGCAACATGAGGACCTCCTCCGAATACAGTTCTTCAAAGGGAGCGGAAAGCATGTAACTACCCATACTTACTTCTGACACCAAAATTTTAGCAGAGGTTTTTTGATACTCTATAATCATATATTTTATTCTGGGTTCTCGTTCAATTCTAATATGATTTGGAACACCTTTCTAGGGAAGCCACATATGGGAGTGATTAGTCAAAACATATCCATTCAATGCCTTGGTAAAATCCCTTCCCAAGATTAGGCCATAGGTGTCAGGGATGTCAGCCACTTGTATATTGACAACTTGTTGAATTCTAGGATCAGAAGCAATCTGCAGGTGAATCATATTCAACACTCCTTCAACATTGACTTCGGTCCTATCCAACTGAGTGACCTTCTTCCAAGAATCAATAGGGGTGATACCCATAGCTCTATAGACACCAAGGGGCATAACATTGGTTGAGGCACCAGAATCCAGCAAACAATTATGTAAATTATTGCCAAATACGCAGAAAAAAATCAAGAATGGGGGAGTATCTGTTTTCCCTTGAAACAGAGTTAAGGGAATGTCTACTTGAATAACTTGAGATTTTTCCCTTTCCTTCCTAGTGTCTTTAAGGGGCATATGGACTTGATCATGAGACTGATCATGTCCTCCTACCAACTGAGGACTAGGTACTTTGTTGACACTCTTGCTAACTGATTTATTTTGTAACATGGAATTTGCATCATAAGAACCTAAAACTGTATTCCTGATGGATGGAACTCTTAATAGCTCAAATGCAAATAGATTTACCTTTAATTTGCAAAGTTCTTTAGCAACATACGTGGCCAATTGTTCTTCATTTAAATTAGTGGGGGTCTCCCTCGGGTACTCCACCATCTTTTCTTTACCTGCATCAGAATTTCTTCCCTTTGCTACATCAACTTGTACTATTTGAGAAAAATATTGCCTGGAAACCAAGGGAAATGAGGGATTGTTACTAGCATTGGGGTCTGGAGGAGTGTTGAAATTATTTGATGGAATGGAAGTAGTAAAGGGGCCTCTAGCCTATGGTCACCTGTGTGGCAACTCCCTCAAGTCATACTTCTTGACAGGCCTCTGGAAGGTCTGTACTTCTTTAATGTAAACTTCTTCTTCGTCCCTAGGACCATTATCATTCATTGGATTCTCATCAAATAATTGGGTCATCTCATCCCCAATGCACACCTGGTCTGCCTTGTCCTCCAATCGGCTAGATTCCTTTTCAGGCACATTCTCCTCACTTTGCAGAAAAGGAGCATGGTTTAATACCAACACTGGTGAATCATAAGGAATACAGGGTACAATTTCTTGATAGGTTGCATTATTCTCCACCTCATATTGAAATATCGAGGCTGTTGTTTGGAACTCTTAACAGTCCAACTCAGAATGCTGACTAGTCTTATGGAGCCTACACCATCCTGATAAAGTAGCCTCAGCTAGATATACACCACTAGGAGGCTTCTCTTGATTCACCGGATGACTGATTAGTTGATCCAATGGGGTGGGAACTCCTCCATTGTTGGGACCTATGTTCCAAGTCCTATTCTATCCTGATTGTTGTCTTCTATCGAATCCTTGTCCACCACCTGGTCCTCTGTCAAAGTTCTGACCTGATGATTTTCCTTTATCATAATTTTTCCTTCTTTCATTATTATATCCCCTATCATTATTGTAACCTCTATCCTAGTTATATCATCTATCATTGTTATACCCGTTGTCCTGACATTTCCCTCTGTCAAAGTGTTGTCCTTGTGGATTTTCTCTATTCTGGGTGGAGTGCATATTCCTCTGAGCAGCTTGCAACTGAATATTTTGATTCCTCAAGTAGGTTACCTCCATATTCAATTTCTTTATTTGTTCCAAAAATTCATCCAATCTTTCCTTGTTAGGATTACTGTATGAAGGTTAATTCACACTATCATGAGAATACCCAACTGCAGCATTGGGATTTAGTGACTAGTTTAGGACTTCAGAATTTTATAGGTATGAAGGATAACTAGCCTGTGGCTAGATATGTAGAGGTTGATTCACCTTTTGCTGAGGATAACTAACTACAGATGAAACTTGTCCACCAGGAGGTCCTGGGTAAGGGACCAAAGGAAACTAAGGTACTGGATTCATGATCGGAGTATGGTTCACAAAAGCTTGATTGAGAGCTAGAACTTGTCCAGGGTGAGCAACGGGTCCTAATGAGGGTAAAGGCCAAGACATATGTTGCCTTAGATTTGTGCTAACTTTTACAGCCTCTACATATGCATCTAGTAAACTCTCAGGGGGGTTATTACTCAATTTCATAAAAGTAGCTGTTAAACTATCAAGTCCTTAGTAATAGACTTCTAGGGCAGTGGCTTCATCAACAGCATACGGGGTCTGTAATCTGGTATAGCATGATGAAACCTATTGTTGAAAGACCCTATGGGCTCATTGACCTCTCTCTTCACATTATTGAATTGACGGTAAATCTCATTAAAGCTAATGGGGATTCAAAATTTTTGCAAGAAGGCAGCTTCTAGCTCAGTCCAATGGTGGATAGATCCAGTAGGTAAATCGTTATACCAATAAAATGCATCTTCCCCTAGTGAATAAGGAAATAACCTACATCTTACATCCTCATGGTTCACCCCTCTATCTTAAAGGCCAGTCTAAAAGATCCTAATGTCCTCCTCAGTGGTCCTATTTGGGTCATTAATATGGAATTTTGAACAGAAGTGTTCAGATTTTTTGGGCATAACATTGTAGATAGCGAAAATCAGGGGAGATAGGTTGGTTGCCAAGAAATTCATTGGTGGAAGTGGGGGTGGTAATGGCTGATTTATGACTGGCTGAGGTTGTGGATTGGGAATGGCCTTAGACTCAGATGAACCTGATGAAGATGAGGATGATGGAGATGTGGGAGGTGGATGGGATGAGGATGATTCTCCCCTCCTATTGGTCCTTCTTGACCTAGTGGAGTTTGGTAACTCTTGAAATTCTTCCTCTCCTAGATCAGATCTTGTTCTTCATCTAAATCTCTTAGGAGAGATGGTGTTCAAAAATTGATCCAGCTTGCTTATTCAGGCCCTCCTTCTAGCGCCAGTTCCTGTTGATTGTGTTTTCTACACAATTACAGCCAAACAGAATATGATATCCTATCTCTCTTGAAAGGTAAATCTCTATTGGCAAGCCTCAAGAGATAACCCCAAGGTCTCTAATGCCAGGTCTTGACAGTGCATAAACAACTCAGTAACAAAATGTGAAAATGCTGGTAATCACAATGGGACCTTACTACAAGCAAAATGTTGAATCAATTTTATCAGATCTAACAATTTGATGGTGCTTCAAACCTAGTTTTAACCCAATAATCAAAGAAACATAAAAAGAGAAGGGTTCCAAAGAGATTTCTAAGTCTAATACTACTCCTAGGATTAACAATGAAAGTAACCAATACTCGAAATGGACCAATCCTTCAAAACTAATTTCTACTTGACCAAGATAAATCTACAATCTCACAGAAAATAGTGCAATCTTCTGAGGTGTTAAGATTTTCAAATTGTAAACATTCATTCAAATAACCCTTTTGCAGTTAAAATGAACAAATCCTCACAATTGAACTTAAGCACATAGAATATAAAGTCCAGGCTAACTTTGCAAAGCAACTAACAATCAGTTGGTTATGAAAAGTATGGACTGAAGGATTGTTGCAACATTCAAGTATTAAATCACAAATAGTATTGAACCCAAATCTAATCTAAACATTAACCTTCTCAAAACAATTTTAAAGATGGAATAACAGGAACCATGCAAAACAAAAGAAACAAGTATGGCACCAAATCACAATGTCATTTCTTGTATTCAAATTGTTCACTGTAGCAACAATTCTAGCTTTCTGTTACAATATTTGCTTGAGGGAAACTACTTGCTAACTTACTCTACTTCTAACTAGCTCTGCTCTATGTTCTAGTTACAAATTCTAACCTTCTAACTATTTCTAACTGTTCTAACCCTTTACAAATGAGGCGACATGCCCAATTTATAGAAATTCCCAAGAACCCATGGACTAGGCAAAGGTTTTGCAACAATAACTCGGCACAACCTCCCAGCCAAGAGAGTCTTCGAAATGGGTTAAACAGGCATTCAGTGCACATCCCATCAGAGTTGGCTTGAGATCTGCAGTGTAGCTCATACGACGTGCGGGAAGATAATAGGGAAGCACAAATCGCACCGCAGCCCATCATTAGCTCTCTTCCCTATTATCCCTACACTAATCTGACTCTTCATGTATCTTCAAGAACGCTGCATCTAAGTTGGCTATAGGTGTGCAATCTCGTCCCTTGAGTGTTTGACCGACCTATCCCAATCTACCTTATATGTCACATGCTTATCAATAACTGTGAGGTAGGTGGCCACATCATCCAGTTGGTGCTCGAAAACAAAACCATCATTAAGTGGTGTATACATATCATGCCACCATTCTCTCAATTGTTCCAGGCTCAAGTACTTGGGCACGATCTTTCTTCTTCCCGTCATGATTTCAAAGAGGGCAATGGAACCATTGTAAACCCCAATTAGGGTGTCATCAATTTGCTTCCTTCATTTGTAAATATTTTTCAACACCTTCTGCCTAATTTGCAATGCTTCAAACCACTCCCATGGCTCGGCAGCTCTGGAAGAAGGAATGATCCCCTCACTCACCAATCTTTTCCAGGTTTATTCCATTAGAGTTCTGGTTTTCTACAGAAGGAGGTCCGTATCCTCCTTATCTTGTGCCAACACCTATTTTAACCATTCAGTCACCATGATAGCATCCTTCCCAGTTGACAAGACTTCCTTAATAGCCTCATCACCCTTTTCTTGCACCCCTTTCAACCAATTCACAGTGGCAAGGGTGGAAGCTTTCATCTTTTCTAGCTCAATTATGGTCTCCTGAGGCAGAGGATTGGTAGCAGAGGAAGAAAGATTAATGGACTGCAGTGGCTTCATTAATTCCTCCAAGAACTTCTTGAAATTTTCATTTTCTCTCTTCAGCTCCTGCTTGGTCTTCATTTCCCTTCTCAATCTATCCACAATAATTGCAATGGATACCTCATAGTCCTCAATATCCTGCTCAACTGATGTAGGCCCAAGATTAAAAGTTTGTATATTATAATCATTTCTAGCCACATCACCTCTATTTTTATCTGAAACAAGGGTAGCAATATGAACAACCTTGATATGTGTCTCATCTCTCTCTATGTGATAAATATGTTAGTATCAAAGTAAAACAATAAAAACACACAAATGAAACATTAAACCAAAGAAAACTAAGTAAATTGAATTCAAATGAAACAAACAGAGCTTCTTCAGAGCCATTCCATTTTCCTCTATCTCTAGGGATTTGTTTGAAGCTGCTGATCTCAGATTGTGTAAGCAAAGCTTCTCTGAATGGCAACTTGTAGAACGTGTGTGCATAGGAAAGTGCTTTTCTATCCTATATGATGGTGGAGTGAAAATGCTGATACAGATATGTACAGGGGCTGTAGATTATGCATAGGGGCTGTGAATTATGGATGCTATGATATGAGGTGAATAGCCCATAATATGGAATGATTCTATGCTATGCTATGATGCTAAAATGCTATGAATACTAGAAGGCTATGCTATTGCAAATTGGCTATAGTTTTCTTGTATGAAAGCTTCTCTGTGATTTCAAAGACCCGACAGTCCTTTTTATAGCTTTTTGTAGGCAATATCCTGGCTGGCAAAGATCAATGGCTATGAGATTTTCTAGTAGATTTGAATGGTGAGAGATGGAGAGGTTGAGAGGAAGATGGAGAATGTTGGGAGGTTGGAGAGAAGAATGGAGCCTTGTCTTCAACCCACGGGAACAAGCTTGCATAGGAACAGAGAAATTAATTTTTTTGTTTTGGAAGTTTGTTTCACGGTTGTTGAAGATAATCCCCAAATTAATTAAATAAATAAATTTATTTAATTTCATTTATGTGATTTTAATTTTTCATTTTAGGACTACAGAAGGTTTAATTAAATATTTTGGAATATTTAATTGTGATGTGACTTTAGAAGAATTAATTAAATATTTTGGAATATTTAATTATGAATGGATTTTAGAGGAATTAATTAAATATTTTGAAATATTTAATTATGAATGGATATTAGAAGATTTAATTAAATATTTGAGATATTTAATTGTGAGTAGACTTTAGAAGAAAAGAATACTTAATCTTTATTTGAATAAACTATTCAAGCAAAGATTAAATGATAATTAATATAAATAAATCATAATGTTTATTTAATTAATTAAAAAATGAATAAGAAAAGTGATTAAATAAACTTATTTATTTAATCAAAATGAAAGAATGAACAAATATAAATAAATTATTTAAATTTATTTATACTTAGATTGAGCTCAGAGATTTAATTAAATATTAAAAATATTTAATTAATTACGAGACTATTGTGATGTGACCATTTTTAGGTGTATACATTTTGCCCCTCTTTGAAGTGATGTGTTTTACACATTGTTTCAAAGAATTTTGAAATTTTCCCTAGATGTTGACTGTCAAATGTTGATAGGTATATGCCCCCTCGAACGATGAATCGATAAGATTTTGATTTTTTTTGAATTTTTAGACTTTTTTGGAATTTTTGGATTTTTATGATTTTGATGATGTCAATTCATCGTTTGAAAATTATGATATTAAGAAAATGACTTGAAAAGATGTGAGATAAAAAATTGATGACTAAAATTGCCCCTGCTGTGATAAAATGTGTTAAAATGCCCAATTTTGCTTTTAAATAGGTCAAAAATGTCATTTTCCATGTCATTTTCCATTTTAACCTAGTAAAAATTGTAAATTTTGAGCTCTGGAGTGAGAAAGATGGCACTTTCAATTCACCAGCACCGTTTCGAGCGCATCCGATGATATCAGTGGCTGACACACTATGGACCTCCGGTATGTACCCTATTAAACTTCTGCTCTTTGAAAAATTTTCGTTCGGAACACGTTTATCAATGTTTTGATTGTGAAAGAGTGTATTTTAGCACCCTTAATTATTTTCATAGTGCCCTTGATAATTTCCATAGCGCATTTGATTCTGTAGCACCTTTGAGGCTTTTTGTAGCGCTCTTGATCCTTTCCATAGTGCCTATGATTCTGTAGCGCCCTTGATGAATTTTGTAGCGCCCTTCATGCATTCTGTAGCGCCCTTAATCTTGTAGTGCTCATGATGAATTCTGTAGCGCCCATGATTGGATGTTGTCATGAGTGATAAATTTGTTCCCAAAGTTGTTGGAAAAAAAATAATAGCTGATAAATTTGTTTTTAAAGTTGTTAAAAACAAATAGGATGTTGATAAATTTGCTTTCATGAAAATGAAAACCAAATAGTAGTTTGATACGTTTGCTTCTAAGGCTGTTAAAAAACAAACATGATTTTGATATATTTGTGTTCCATGATGATGAAAAACAAATAGTTTGATTGATACGTTTGCTTCTAAAGTTGTTAAAAACAAACATGATTTTGATTATTTGCTCTCCATGATGATGAAAAACAAATAGTTTGATTGATACGTTTGCTTCTAAAGTTGTTAAAAACAAACATGATTTTGATTATTTGCTCTCCATGATGATGAAAAACAAATTGTTTGCTATTCAGATTTGATTGGTAAGTCGTGATGATTTGAAATTGATTTTGCTTTGTCATGATGATGTTTCAACAAGAGAGATTGGGCGTTTTGCAGTTACGGGAGACATTCTCGAGTACATGGACATTGATTCCATAGTTGGTATAGGTGGATAGAGATATTATCGAGGCATGTGGCCTGACTTCATTACTTGAGATGCCTGAGGTGCGTCTCAATAGAGCTTTATTGATAGCACTTGTAGAGAGGTGGCATAGTGATACAAATACCTTTCATTTACCGATTGGAGAGATTACCGTGACTCTCCAGAGGATGTGTATCGCATCTTGCAGATTCTAGTTATGGGAGAGAGTGAGTTTTGATGTCTGAGAGGCAGGAGGTACGGATACCTTGAGATGGATATTCAGAGATGATGAGATTGTAGGATATTATATCCCATGGAGAGAGATGACAGATTCATATGCATCCCTACCATTTGTACTTGCAGGTTTCATTGGAGGTGTTTTGTGCCCTGACCATAGGTCGAAGGGGTTCACAGTCAGGTGGGGCCGTGTTCTGGAGAGGATGGTGATGCAAGGTACATAGTATGCGTGGGGTTCATCCATGCTTGCGCATTTGTATGATGAGTTACACCACATTGTATATGGTAGAGGCCGGAGTTTTATTGTTGGTTGTTCATTATTACAGATATGGGCATGGGAGCACTTTTCCATTATGCAACCATTGACTCGTAGCTGATGACCTGTCAATCAATCATACAGATGGGGATATACCGATATTATTGCTCAGCCGAGATTGGGCAAACTAGATCATTGGCAGTGTCTCTTAGATGATCTTGACACAGTATGTTGGCACCCATATGTAGATTGTGAGGCATGGCCAGAGGATGCGAGGGAGATGCCCTATGTCTTCACTTCCAGATATCTTATTGGTCATAGTTCATGGATTATTGAGAGATTTCTTGTTGGACGAGTATGTCGGCAGTACGGTCGGCCTCAGGGTATGCCTATGGGTTCCACTATTTATGCACGGTGACAGCATGAGATTGCAGTGTGGGGTCCACAAATTTCTTATGAGGCAGTGGTGGTAGAGTTCACTAGTTTAGGAGTACAGATGTGGGATTACCGAGCTGATATCCTTGATGGAGGGACGACGCCAGAGTATGGTCAACATGTGTTAGAGCATCTTGCACCATGATTGTTTGATCCTGATAAGCCTGTTGCTCCAGTTGTTGTACAGAGACCATAGAGAGGCAGTCAGAGATGACAGAGAGAGACAACTTCAGAGGGTGATGATTCGGAGGGAGATGATGATGATGAGGAGAGTGGAGGTAGTGATGATGAGTCAAAGGGAGATAGTGATGATGAGGAGAGTGGAGGAGGTGGTGATGGTGGTAGAGGCATTGGGAGAGGTGGTGGTAGAGGTGGTAGAGGTAGTAGGAGAGGTGGTAGAGGTGGACCATGGATGAGACATACAGATCCATCATCTTCAGTAGATCCGGTGATGACAAGTCAGATATCCTCTTTGCAAAGTATAGTGTAGAGCTTATAGGGTTAGTTAGCGCAGACATAGACCTTGATTACACAACTTCAGGGACAGTTGAGGACAATTATTGCTGAGAGAGATACAACTAGACAGTGGGGTGAGTAGGCCATCACTCTAGCTGATAATCTACAGAAAGTAGTAGCGAGCACCTTTCCTGGTGACATGATGAGAGAAGTGACTAGAGCCACCCGGGAGGCAAAATTTTTATAGGACTAGGTATCATGATGTGGTGCCACCTGAGCGGAGGGAGAGTTATACACAGTCTCGTTCTACCCATAGTCGCTCTCAAACTACCAGTAGGGGTGTGACATAGCCATTACCTCCAGGAGGGCCATCAGGGATAGGTGTAGTAGGTCCATCAAGGGTAGGTGGAGTAGGTCCCAGACCAGCACCATCAAACGATAGCACTACCTAGTGTATTGTACATGATGTTTTAGTGATACTTTGTTGAGACATTTGTATACACCCTGAGATGATCTCATTTTTTATGATGTTATATCATGTGTAGTTGACATCCTTGTACATTTTGACATTCATTTTTGAGATATATGAAATGCAGTGATGATTTATGATGAGATAAATGCTTCTATTTTGTATATGCATGATTGATATGATAGCTTCTTCTTCTTTTTTGATCATGATGTATATGTATGCATGATTTATGAAATGAGTGAAATTTATTTGATGCATGATTGTATGAATATGATAAATGGTTCAATTTATGAATGTTTATGAATGTTTTGATTATGATGTATACTTTATTTTTATGATATTTTGATGCAAATATATATGAAAAATGTATGAAACGATGTTTTGTGAATGTCAAAATGTACTCAGTCATTTTATTGGAAACACATGAAACATTTGATACTTGGCCAGCTTTTTGAAAAAATCTATAAATGCAAAATGCAAATTTGAAAATGAATGCAATCTATACTAACCATGCAGGGTATTCGTACAATATTGCCATTCTGAGAGCTTATTTGTGCTTTTTGTATCATCATAGAGCATTGAAATGTTGAAAGTTAATATAAGCATCAAAGGGTATGTTAGCACCAGTCATGACCTGAGTATTGCTTTCATGAATTTTGATATAACAAGATAATACAAGTATCTAGGTATAATTAAATCGAGATGACCTGAGTATCACTTGCATAAATAGACAAGAGTTAACCCATTTGCTATGCAAATTATGAAATGTCATCAATGATACTTAGTAGAGCATGTCTTGCGACCAATTTGCATAGTACTAATGATTTCCTTGCAAAGAACAGACAAAGAAAAATCATACCCCTTCCTTGCTTTTCTAGTTCAGTACATCATTGAATTGCTCCAGAGATATGATAGAAAATCAAACAACCATTCAAATCTTGCCTAAAATATTTCAAACATTATTCATATTAAGATCATCCAAATTAGTTGTCAACATTGATGTTTTTGTAATAATGTTTGTTTTGGATCATGCTGTCTTGATTTCAATTGGCATTGAATAAGCATGTTGTGATTGATTTGATACGACAATGTTTGTTTCATTTTGGAAAACTGTCTTGTGTTTGTTTGTGATGTTTGAAAATCTCGTTGCCCCTCTCTTGTTCAGTCTATGTTGCTGCCCCCAGTGTAAACACAACCAAAAGATTATGGATATGTACAAATTTCATCAAGTCATGATAAAACATAAGGATTCATGTTGCATGATATGGATATGAAAGATATGTACAAATGATAGATATGGATGGATGATGTTGTAAGTGAATGCAAGACATAAGCTAATAGATGGAGGAACCCATTTTGATCACATGTAGTGCATGTTTGCTAGGTTTTCACCACTTGTTTTTATTGCACTTTTTCTTAAGACTTTTTTTTTTTTAATTTTTATGATTTTTTCAGGACTTTTGATGATTTAAACATAAAACTTTATCAAATGAATGTTGTTGATCGGTTCTTCAAATAGGTCCCCTTCTTACGTAGATAACTAATATTCACCAGAACCATATGCTGCAATGATGACAAATGGACCAAGCCAGTTTGGTTCAAATTTTCCTTTCTTTTCTCTGTCTTGCTGATTACATGGATTTTCTCTCAAGACTAAGTCACCTACTTGAAATGTCTGTGGTTTAACTCTGTGATTATAGCTATGAGACATAACTTGTTGATAACCCTTCAAATGGTCAGCTGCATGTTGACGTCTTTCATCTAATAGTTCTAACTCTTGCAGACGATAAACTCTATAGTCTTCATCATTTATCAATCCCTTGAGTGAGACCCTAAGCGAAGGAATTTCAACCTCTAGTGGTAAGATTTCTTCTACTCCATAGACCAAGGCATATGGGGTAGCTCCTATTGGTGTGCGAATACTAGTTATGTATGCCCACAAAGCTGGATTTAATTGGACATGCCAATCACGACCTGCATCATTTACTGTCTTCTTCAAGATCTTCAAGATTGTTTTGTTTGAAGCTTCCGGTTGACCATTTCCTTATGGATACTAAGGTGTAGAGAACCTGTGTTGGATGTGAAATCTTTCATAAAGTTCATCAACTTTCTGATTCTTGAAAGGCCTCCCATTATCAGTAATGATAGAATTAGGAATTCCATATCTACAAATGATGTAATTCAGGATGAATGAAGAGATTTGTTTACCAGTCACAGTCGTCAGAGGAACAAATTCAATCCATTTTGTAAAATACTCCATAGCTGTGATGATGAATTTATGCCCATTTGATAATGAAGGATGAATTTTCCAACAAGATCTAATCCCCACTGAGAAAAAGGCCATGTCAGAGTGAAAGGTTGTAGTTCCTATGTAGGTGCATGAATAAGATTCCCATGGATCTGGCATTTAGAACACTTCTTGACAAAAGTAAAAGAATCTTTCTCCATGGTAGGCCAATAATATCCCATTCTAACAATTTTCTTGGCTAAGGTCACACCACTTGAATGAGTTCCACAAATACCACCATGAACCTCTTGTAAGGCTTTTTCAGATTCGTCACGTTCAATACATCGAAGGAGTGTACCATCAAGACCACGTCGGTAAAGGATATCGACAATCAAGGTATAACGGGATGATTGGTGTATGAAATTCCTTTTTTGATTTCGAGATAAATCTAGAGTTAAAATATTATCTTTCAATTAGGTATAAGTCTTACCATATAAAGGTGAATCAGAACTGGTTAAATGATATATGACTTGGGTCTCAAGATTATCATAGGTGGGAGAAAACAATTGTTCCACCAAGAATTCATACCGTTTTTTATCTTCTGATAATTGTAACAAGGAAGCAATTGTAGCCATTGCATCTACATCTTTATTATCAATCCTTGAGATTTGTGAAAACTTGATTGACACAAAATGCTTTTTAAAATCATCCACCATGTTCTTGTAAGGTAGTAACTTATCATCTTTAGTCTGATAATCATCATTAATTTGATTAATGACAAGTTGTGAATCACCATAGACTTGCACCTCTGTAATCTGCCATTCCAAGGCTATCTTTATCCATATGAGCACTGCCTCATATTTAGCTATGTTATTTGTGCAAGTAAACATCAACCGATATGATTATGGAATGGTATGTCCTTCAGGTGTGACAAAAAGAATCCCTGCCTCCAAGCCATGTTGCGTATAAGATCCATCAAAGTACAATGTCCATGAGTTCTTAATTGTTGCTGTGAAGACATCTGCATTAGGAAACTCAATGTGCATTGGATTTTCTTCTTGTAAAGGTGCTTCGGCCAACTAATCTGCGATGACTTGTCCTTTAATAGCTTTTCGATCTACATAGTGAATGTCAAACTCACTTAAGATCATTACCCATTTTGCAAGTCTTCCTATTAAAGTAGCTCTGCTTAAAAGGTATTTTAGTGGATCAATTTTGGTTATCAGGTTAACTATATGAGCCAACATATAATGTCGCAACTTTTGAGAAGCAAACACCACTGCAAGGCAAGCTTTTTCAATGAAAGTGTAGTTTAATTCATGACTTGTTAGAGTTCTGGTGATCTAGTATATGGCCCTTTCTTTGCCTGTAGAATCCTCTTGTTCTAGTAATGCTCCCAAGGATACTTTTGTTGTTGAAATATAAAGTATGAGTGGCTTTCCTAGAATGGGTGGAATTAAAACTGGTGGGTTCATAAGATATTGCTTGATCTGACTGAATGTTGCTTTTATGATGGACTATAGTTGTCCTTGCAATGATCAAAGCTGACTGATATTTCATGGTGGTGGCATGTCCACTATAGCTTGTACTTTTTCTGGATCAACCTCTATGCCCTTTTCTGAAACAATGTATCCTAGGAGTTTTCCATATGTAACGCCGAAGACACATTTCTTTGGATTGAGTCGAACATTGAACTTCTCCATTCTGGTAAAGATTTTTGACAAAATTTCTAGATGTCCTTCTCATGTGTGAGATTTGGCAAGAAGATCATCAATGTAACCTTCCATGAATGTATGCATCATATCATGAAAAATTGTCATCATTGCTCTTTGATAAGTGGATCCTGCATTCTTTAACCCAAATGGCATTACATTCCAGCAATAGGTACCCCAAGGGCATGTGAATGCTTTTTTGTCTTGATCCTCTAGTGCAATCTTTATCTGGTTGTATCTTGAAAATCCATCCATTAATGAATACATTGCATGGCCAACAGTTAAATCAACAATCATATCTATGTTTGGCAAAGGGAAGTCATCTTTGGGACAAGCTTTGTTCAAATATCTAAAATCTGTATAAATTCTAATCCTTCCATCTGGTTTTGAAATAGGTACAATATTGGAAATCCATTCTGCATAGTCAATAGTCCGAATGAATCCAACATCTAAAAGCTTTTTTAATTCCTCTTTGACCAATAATGCAACATGTGGATGCATTTTTCTGAGTTTTTGCTTCATAGGTTTTGCCCCTACATTTATAGATAAATGATGCATTATCAGGTTAGGATCTAACCCTGGCATATCAGCATATGACCAAGCAAAGTTGATTTGATTCTCCTTCAAGAACTCCATGAATTTCAATACTTCTTTGACTGTTAATGACACTGCAAGTTGCAAGATTTTTGGCTGCTCTACTGTACTTATGTTGATTGATTCTATTGGTTTGATCAAAATAGAAGATCTTTCATGATAATGCTTGGGAAGAGTGTCAAGTTTCTCATCTTTCAGTGCCTCAGAAAGGTTTTCACTGTCCGATTCGTTCTTTATTTTTCTCTTGTTGTGATCTACCACTGCCATTTTTCAGTTTTCACCGATAGATCCATCTTTTATTTCATTTATTTTTCAGCTAAGAGACTTGACACCCTCCTTATCAAAATCGTGAGTATGAAATTATTGGATGAAACAATTGTTTTCCTCATTAGAGGAACAAAGGAAATTTATAATGTCCTCATCATCATGAAATGTAGGGATATGGATAGGTGCATCATTGTCCCAATCAATAAGTTCCGGATAAACCAAAGGCATGGGATCATTAGGTTGGGTAAGGTCTTGAGCTGTCAAAGTCATGATGTGGTTGTCATCTTCATGGTAGACAAGGCCTATGATGGTATTCTCCTATTGATTATCAATCTCGTGAAAATTTGAATCGTCCTCAGTTGAGTCATTGTTATATTGTGAGTCAAATTCAAGTGATTGTGTTCCCGAGCTTTCTCCTTGTATGAGTACGGGTGCATATTTGTGTATGGTATCAACTTGTTTGTCTCTCCAAAATTCATCATTATAAATGGTGTCCCATTCATATTCATTAGAATCAGTATCTAAACCGTCCTGCAATTGGAAAACTGACCCATAAGATTTTTGTAGAGTGACATCTTCATGATGTTTATCTGAAATTGATTCTCTTTCATGAGTTTGTTGTGCTTGTTGTAAAACTGACTCTTCTGTATCCTTACCATATCCCAATCCTATTTTATCATTTGGATGTATTGAAATAGGTTGAATTGGCTCCATGATTCCTTCTCTTCTTTTTCCTATGGGACCATTTCCTTCATAGCCCATTTTTTGCATAATAGCATACCCTTTACCATATTGTTCTATAGGCAACTTAATATGCAAGAGAGATTCATCTTCATCTTTGTATAGCCAACTTAGGATGTCCCTATCTTCAGCTTCTTCCTCAGTGGTGTTGGCTTTAATAAATTGTCCATCAAACTTTGTGATTGGCACAGAAGCTTGGGATGTAGAGGTTGTTGCAATCTTTTGATTTGATAAGGTTGGCTGACCATGTGACCTCGGAGAAGGAGGTAAACTAGAAAGAGATAGAGAATATTCACATACTCCTTTGTCTTTAAAATTTAGCTTAGTGTCAAGATTATTTGTCAATTCTTGCAGTTGGCCTTGTAGATTGGAAGAGGAAACAACAAGAGCCTCCCTATTATGTGGCATAAAGGTGTCTTGAGTTGCTCGAAGATTTGAACAAGTTTGGGTGCTATTGTAATCAGCTTGTATAGTTATTTCTTGTCCATCATACAGAAAATTGAGGCATTGATGATACGTTGATGGTACTGCTTGCATATCATGAATCCATGGATGACCCAAAAGTATGTTATAGGAAAGATCCTGGTCTAGAACCTAAAAAAATGTGTTTTTCACAATAGGTCCCATTCTGATAGGTAGCATTATTAGTCCTTTGGAAGCCTTTCTTCATCATCATATGCCTTGATAGTTATTTTCCTTCATGGATCAATGGAATTTTATGATATTCCTAAGGCATGTATTAGCTTTAAGGTACAAATGTTTAAACTAGCTCCTCCATCTATTAAGACACGTCTGATTCGGTGTTTATGAATCATGACTTCAAGATAGAGCAATGAATTATGTGGATGTGTCATGGAAGCATCATCTTTTTCAGAAAATGAAAGACAAGTGGGGGAAGACAGATGTCCCACCATGGCTTGAAATTTGTTTACATCCAGATCAGTGTTGATAGTTGTGTTTACAAGAGCTTCTTCTAAAATATTCTTGTGTATGGGGGATATTTTGAGAAGTTCAAGGATGGAGATTTGAGCTGATGTTTTCCTTAGTTGATCAACTAGATTATAATGATTTGGAGAAGGAATAGTTGTCCTAGATGAACTTCCTTTTAAAAAAACTTTTGCTTGTCTTCTCGTAGTCACATTAACCTGTTGATATTCTTGTTTTCCCTTGATTTTAATAACATTAACTCATTGATCATCTATATAGATGTGATGGATTATATTGTCTTCAACATTATGTATGCTTTTTTCTTTGGTATCTGATGTTTCCCCTTTTTGATAGTTCGGTAAAGGATCTTTGAATGCTTGATGATCGTCATTGGTATGATGTCCTTCAATTGTAATGGTGTCATTGTCAATTAAATCTTGTACTAGATTTCACAAAGCTTGAAAATTATTTGTTCTATGACCTTTACATCAATGATAATTGCAATACTACGAGTCATTCCATGATGGTGGTTTAACTCGTGCCTCAAAATTTCTTTGTGGTGGTAAGGTGATAACCTTATTATCGAGAAGCTCCTTGAGAGAAGACTCAAGAGATTGACCCAAAGTGGTAAAATTCCATTGATTTGAAAAGAATGGTGGTCTTGAAGGATTTGATGTTTGGGTATTGCCAAGATTGTTATTGAAATTACCACGATTTTGATTGGTATTTTGATTGGTCATGCTTTCTTGATTGGAGTTTTGTCCTTGTTGTTTGTTGTTTCCTTGTTGATTGATATTTCCTTGTTGGTTGGTATTTGCTTGTTGATTGTTTCATGGAGCACTTGATAGGTTGAAGATAGATGATCTTGTTCGTAGATTATTTGCATCTACTATACCATCATTGACAACATTTTTATTTCTATTCCAAAACCTTGTTTTATCGTTGTTGTTTTGGTTGGATGAACTTGGATTATCAAGTTTTATCACTCCTCTTTTAACCAAGGCCCCTTCAATGGTGATTGTGTTTTCAATCAATTTTTCAAAGTTAGTAGGACAATGAAGATTAAGCGTATAACTTAATTCTTGATCTAGGCTATTGATGAAGATATCCATCTTTTCCTTTTCAGGAATAGGACGAGAATATCATGCAAACAACCTTCACCTTTGCAAAAATGTAGTGAAGGATTCTCCTACTTTTTATTTCACTTTACAAAGATCAAGCATTGTTATCTGGTGTTGGATGTTGTAGGAGTATTGTGATATAAACTGATTTATTAACTCCTCAAAGGTTTTGGTGGGGGGAGTGATCTTGGAAAGCCACTCCATGGATTGTGCACCCAAACTTCATGGAAACAAACGCATTAAGTAGGTATCGTCATAGGCGAATTCTAGACTCATATTTCAGAAATCCCTCACATGTTCAATGGGATCAATTTTTCCATTGTACCTATCAAATTTAGGGATTTTGCAATGTTTTGGAAAAGGGATCATTTGAAGACTCCTATCGAATGGATAAGGAGATATATCTTCCAAAACATACTTCTTTGTTGCACCTCCTTGCATTTCCTTTATTTGCCCTTGTAATTCTTTTATCTGTTGAGTAAGGGCACTAAAGTCATTAGGAGGAGTTTCAGGATTCTATTTAATCCCTTCTATATCAAATTGTAAGGTAACTTAGCTCCTTGATTAGCTAGTGAAAGAAAATATCTTTCTTTGTTTCGTTCTAAAATCCTTTCCATAAGAGTATGGAATTGTGGATCTTGCTCCGCTTCTTGAAGCTTTTCTTCTATTAATTCATCAATATTAAATGTATCCTCTTCTTTCTCATTATGGTCACCCATTTTTCTTGTAGTGGTTTCTCCTTCATCTTTTTCCATATGTTTTTGAGATCTCGTGAAGACAGGCATAAGATTTGTTCCAAATTCTACTCACTTTTGATCAAAAGAATGAAATAGTGCAATTTGTGATGGATATGAAAGTCAGGATAGAATGAAAATTCTATGACTTAAAATATTTCTAGCTTTTAGCTTGTGTTGTTCCCTAATTGAAAGGATGAAAATCCTGTTGGCGGGAATGTTAAGAAAAAGATCAAGAAAAGGATGATTTTGCACTTTTTGAAGTTTGATCGTAGTTTCGTAAAAATATGGATTTGTGATAAATGCCTAATGTGATTGACTTCTCTATTGCAGAAATTGATTTGGACGAGTAGAATATTCAATTGTAGGTTGGGGGATATAACAAAAATGAATACATTGACTATGGTTATGCCTTTGAGAAAGGGCTCTTCTTTGAAAGAAGGCTTGTGAGTATAAAGATTCTATAGCATAATCATTAGTGAAACCTCTAACACAGTCATGATATCGATGGAGAAAGGTTATATATTTAAGTAAAACCTTTCGGCTTTTGTACAAGAATCATCTTTTCTTCAATAGTTTCTTGTAGCTAAGGGGTTTCTTTGGATTTTTGATTTGTTTGAGAATGGATTTCTTAACAAAAGTTGTGGATTTCCAATTTTGTAACATGAGAGTAATCACTGTAATTGTGAATTTTGGATGATCTTTACTGAATTAATGTATTGAAAACACATCAAGCAATTTGTAGAATAGTTGTTTTAAGTACTATGGTAAACATCAAGTGTATGATCAAAATGTTTTTCAAAAATTGTTTTAACGGGTTTTACACATGATAAAAATTTCAAACAGACTCACTCTTAGTACTCAGATAGGTCATCATACTAATCAACAGCCCACATCTTAGAACTACGTCGACTCACATAGCTATGTCACCCTCGAAAGGGTGCCTATGTTTTTGTCTTTTCCAGGTGCGTATTCAGAGTGATAGAAGTGGATATAGGATCCCCTGAGCAAACAGTCCTTGGTAGTTATATGGTTAGTATCTTGGGGGTAGATTCTTCCCTCCCCTGCACTGTGATTATTATGATGTTTGGAAACTGACTTCAGTTGGATACTACACTAAGTTCATAGTAAAGGTTTCTGTTCAGTGTGGCAAATGATATACTCCCTCGAGAGACCTCCCTACCTTTAGAACAAAGGATTTGGGGATGGTTATCTTGCACACTACCATCAAAAGAGGGTTTCCCTAATTTTGCTTTAAATTTTAGAGTGGGGTGGAATAGCCTGGCTTTGGCTTGAACCCACTTGATTCATTCCTCTTGGGTGAGTACTTTTTCCCACAAGAGAAGGCTCTCTAAAAGGTATTATGAAAACTTAAAATTGCATAAAATGAAATAGATGAATTTGACATTTTGATCACCCAGTTAAGGGGAGAGCATAGGCCTATCACAGTTTAAAGCAAAGCAAACAAAGATTCAATTTTAAGCCCAAATAAAAAATTTCTATGCTAGGTGAAGATGTTGCTTCAGAAAAACATGGAGTTCTTTTTAGCCCAAAAGAAGATGAAGTGACTATCCTAGGATTGCCTAATTTTAAATTATGTGACTACCCTAGGATTGCTTAATTTTAAATTATGTGACTACCCTAGGATTGCTTAATTCTTTTAAAATTCCTACTGTCCGCGGTCATGTCGAATTTAGTCAAATTATATTTAAATTACAGATTATAGTTTGCAGCCTTTTTAGAAGTGTGCTATAATAGACATCACGGGCGCTAAAACAGAGTTTATGGGTGCTATGAGATGAATTAAGGGCACTATAGGATGAATCACAGGCACTGTAGAATGAATCACGAGCGCTGTAGGATGAGTCATGGGCGCTGCAGGATGAGTCATGGGCATTGCAGGATGAATCACGGGTGCTGCAAGATGAATCATGGGTGCTACAAGATGAGTCATAGGCGTTGAAGAATGAGTCACGGGTGCTGTAGGATGAATCACGAGTGCTGCAAGATGAATCACAGGCACTACAGGATGAGTCACGGGTGCTAAACTAGGTGTGAATCTTGTTGAAGCATCTTTATTGCACTAATCCGTTGTTTTTGGTCGTAACCTGTCAGGAAAATCTATAATAAGATGTTAAAATTGGGGCAAGAGCCCCACGGTGGGCACCAAAAATGTGTGATAAATATGTTAGTATCAAAGTAAAACAATAAAAACACACAAATGAAACATTAAACCGAAGAAAACTAAGTAAATTGAATTCAAATGAAACAAATAGAGCTTCTTCAGAGCTGTTCCATTTTCCTCTATCTCCAGGGATTTGTTTGAAGTTGCTACTCTCAAATTGTGTAAGAAAAGCTTCTCTGAATGGCAACCTGTAGAACGAGTGTGACAAGGAAAGTGCTTTTCTATCCTATATGCTGGTGGAGTGAAAATGCTAATACAAATATGCACAGGGGCTGTGAATTATGGATGTTATGATATGAGGTGAATAGGCCATGATATGGAATGATTTTATGCTATGCTATGATGCTAGAATGCTATGAATACTAGAAGGCTATGCTATTGCAAATTGGCTATAGTTTTCTTGTATGAAAGCTTCTTTGTGATTTCAAAGACCCGACAATCCTTTTTATAGCTTTTTGCAAGCAATATCCTGGCTAACATAGATCAATGGCTATGAGATTGTATGGTAGATTTGAATGGTGAGAGATGGAGAGGTTGAGAGGAAGATGGAGAATGTTGTGAGGTTGGAGAGAAGAATGGAGCCTTGTCTTCAACCCACGAGAATAAGCTTGCACAGGAACAGAGAAATTAATTTTTCTATTTTGGAAGTTTGTTTCACGGTTGTTGAAGATAATCCCCAAATTAATTAATTAAATAAATTTATTTAATTTCATTTATGTGATTTTGATTTTTGATTTTAGGACTATAGAAGGTTTAATTAAATATTTTGGAATATTTAATTGTGAATGGATTTTAGAGGAATTAATTAAATATTTTGAAATATTTAATTGTGAATGGATATTAGAAGATTTAATTAAATATTTGAGATATTTAATTATGAGTAGACTTTAGAAGAAAATAATACTTAATCTTTATTTGAATAAAATATTCAAGCCAAGATTAAATGATAATTAATATAAATAAATCGTAATGTTTATTTAATTAACTAAGAAATGAATAAGAAAAGTGATTAAATAAAATTATTTATTTAATCGAAATGAAAGAATGAAAAAATATAAATAAATTATTTAAATTTATTTATACTTAGATTGAACACGGAGATTTAATTAACTATTAAAAATATTTAATTAATTATCAGACTATTGTGATGTGACCATTTTTAGGTGTATACACTCTCAACCTGTGAGATCACCCTAGCCTTCTTGTTACCTTTATCTTTTCCAATCCTGGCTAGTAATGCATCCCAATTTGGTGGATTATCCTCCACTACTACCTATTTTCTCTTTATTTCTTTCTCCAGCCAACTAGGGACAGTGGACTCCAATTGCACCCTACTCTACCCCATTTCCTCATCCTACTGATCCTTAGGTGCCTCCTCACTCAAATTTTTTTTCTTAGGGGTCTCATCCGTTTCACTTTCTTTCCCCTCAGCATGCTCCTCTTCATGTGTAGGTGAGAGAACCTTTACTACCTCCACCTCCCTCAGAGGAGATTCAAATTATTTAGTTCTGATAGGAGATTTTGCATGTGCAACCATAGGGGACTGCATTATCTTTTCAATTTCTGCCTATGTACTATGAAGATCACCTTCATGAAATTCTTCACCTTCAGTATCTGGATGATCCACAACATTTTCCTCCTCACCTGGTTCACCCTGAGCTTCGTGAGTGGGAGGCACATCATCATGCTACTCCTCATGAGAAACCACCAGAGGAAGGTCAGCCTTAGGCACACTATCCCTGGGAGAAGGAGTCCTAGACTTCCTTGCATACACTTTGGCCTTCTCCTCTGAGCTTTCAACATTTATCACTGGTGGGTAAACTTCTTCCTCCCCAATCCTAGAGCTAGCCTTCTCTGTCAATTTGACAATTCTTTTCCTCTTAGGCACAGGAGCATCAACCTTAGGATCCTGCTTTTTAGTCTCTTTCTGCTTGGCTTCTTAGTCCTTGTCCTCTTCTTGGCCTTTGGGCTCCTCTATTTTTTTGTTTCCTGGACCTTTGTTTCTTGTACACCTTTAATTTTAATTTTGATAGGAGAGTCCAGTTTACCTTTACCTTTGGGATCCTTCTCGATGGATTCTTCAGAAGCAGAATGGGAATCTAAGTCCCCCATCATAGCATATGTGCATTTTACTCCCTTGTTTTCCAACTCCCATACCATGTGTTTGAGCCATATCCTAGTAAATTTGAGGACTGGATCCATCAATTATTTCAGTTTTGTCTTCTCCTCTTCCAACCAATCCACATCACCAATTGGTTTGTCCCTTACCGCTTCATAGGCATGGTCCTGAATTAAGTTCAGATCATCTTCCAATTGATCAAGAACTGCCCTCACATTATATAATCGGACTACATCAACTGGGAGTTGGGAGAATTTCTTCTTTCTAACCTCATATTCATCACCACAATTGGCCCAGTAGTCCTCTAAATTAACCTTATGGCTATATTCTCTACTGGCCTTCTTTTGAGCTTCTCATGTGATGTCAAATCTAGATCTCTTGGAGTGGAAGGACAAACCAAGAGTACTCATTTCTTCTTTTGAAGCTTGGGTAGAACCAATGGAAGGAAAAACCTCTCCAATGCCAATCCTCAAGGGGAAGTCTCCACCGAATCCAGCTTTATGTTTGTCCTTTTTGACAATGGCATCAAAATTGCAAATCTTCCTGGTGACTTCCAACAATATGATGTGGTCAGTGGGATACCTTGGAAGCCTGTATGGGGCCCTTTGACAGCCATCAATTTGAATGTAGGAGACAGTTGGGAACTAGATGAACCACGATCCATATTTCTTGATGAGCTCCTTGGATTGATCTGAAATTTTGACATGCTCTACTTCCTGAAGCATTCTGGTAATATGCATGGTAAATGCATCATTGGCCCTCCTGTAGTCCAAGCTTCCCAAATACAATTGAGGAAAAACTTCATAAATGATATCTTGTCTAAAAATTCCTTTTGTATCTAATCCCCTATAGGGATGGAATCTAGTCAGTGCATAGACCAAATATGAGGTCATTGTGAAGGTCTTCATCTGCAACACATTGGACAATTGTTTGTTAATTACCTGGCTAATGACCCCTACCCAATGGTAGTCAATTTTCTCTTGTTCCATCCTTACAATCTCATGGCACATCCAATTCTCAAATGTACCAGCACTCTTCAATCCAACCACCCTGCTAAGAAACATGATGGCATCATAGTATTCCTTCTTGAATTTTTCTCTGAATAGCTACTTTGGAATTTTGGAGTAGTGAGACTTGGGCTTCTCCAGCTAGGAGTTGATTAGCTACTGTGACTTCAAAATCTAGTCATCGTAGAACTCTTGAGCTACCTCAATGGTGAATCCCACTACATAAGACCTGTTTGGCATGGCAAAGGTTTGGGCAATGGAGACCAGGTTGAGATTGGCAACAACCCTCCCTTGAGGCCCAATAATCCTTTGTGTATCCTGATCATAGTGCCTGGCACATTCAAGGACCAGCTCATAGCATTGCACTATAGAAGGGAAACTGGCTACATGGGACAAGCCTGATTCCATCATCCTTCTAGTCACCAAACGAGGATCCTCAGCCGCCATTCTTGCTTTAAATTCCTAATAGTCCCAGAGGCCAACATTCGTATGAGTGATTTCTGACCAGAAAAAAATGATCTTACTCTCAGGGACCTTGCTCTTAATGTCTAGCTTAACCCTCTCTGCATCAGATAAAGAAGACCCAGCTGCCACTTTGCTTGATTCAGGCTATATTCAACATGAAAACATAATAAAAACCATAGGAAAGCAAGGTTAATCCATCAAAACACCATTAGAATGCATCTCATATAATCAAGGTGTTATTAAAATTCATATAAAATGACCATAACAAATTTTGGGTTTCAAGACCATTCACGGAATCTGAGCCAGAGAGGAATTTTGGGAAATTCCAGACCAATCAGATTCCAATCGAAAAACCAAGAAACACCTACTTGACCATCAAACCTAATCATTTTTAATCAATAAGTCACATGGGAGATCCAAATATGGCATGAAATAATCATCAAATGCATCATAAATTATAAACAGATCCAATTATCTCATGCTCCTTTATGTTTCATCAGCTTTCAGGGAAATCTATGAGGGACAGATTTCCACGAAGAACGGGCCAAATAGGATTTTCAGAGAATCAGGGAGATAACAGATTTCAGAGAAATCTAGACTTGACAGAAATCTGTAGTATAGGAAAAATTTTGGACCAATGGGGATTCCAGAACGTAGGTTTCAGCAAGAGTTAATCATTTCACCAAGAAGTCTTGGCGACTCCTGGGAGTCTCGGCGAAGGAAGTCACTAAGATAGGTTTCGCTAAGAATTAGTGGTTGTAGTGTAACATCATGGTGACTAGGGGGGAAGTCTCAGTGAAGCAAATGAGTGTATTTCGGCTGAACAAATTTCATTCGGAAAGAGGTCACGCCGAATGGGGCACGTCTTGTCAAAAGCAAAAATGCATTCAGCGAGAGGTCCTAGTGGCTACGTTATGTCTCATCGATGAAGAGTTCCATTGGCATAACCTCTTTTTGACATTAAGAAGTCACCGAAAGAAGATCAGGGCTTTCCAAGAGAAAAGTTTCACTATGAAGTCCTAGCGATCATCAGGAGTCTCGGCAAAAGTGAATATTTCGGCAAGAGTAGGAAGCTCGCGGTAAGGTCTCAATGAAGCATGAATGTCTCCCCAACAAAAGGTCACTCGACAAGAGCAGGATATGTTCGGCGAAAGGTCTTGCCAATGGCAAAGGTTTCAGCGACAGGACGGAAAATCAGCAAGATGAAAGGAGCCCACTATGAGCTCTCGGCGATGGGGTTTGTCTTGCTAATAGAAAGGCTTTTGGTGTGAGAATCACAGTGTCCTAGTGATCAAACACAAACCTACGAAGGGCTTTGGTGAGACACATAATGACCTACATGACATCTCCCTGATAGAAGGGTTACAGTGACTAAAAAGAACAAACCTAGGCTTAAGGAAAAAGTGCTCGGTGGGAGTTCTAGCTGAACGACGAATGTCTTGGCAAAGCAAACAAATATCGGTAAAGCCATTGGATCCCGCTATGACCTCTTGGTGACTAGGACTTGTCTTGCTGAGAGCAAGTGTGAACAAGCATGTCGATGAGACATGTCCTCGTAGGGTGAGGTCTTGGCGAAAGCAAAGGTCTCACCAAATAATATGCATAAAAGATTTCATCTGTGAACAACAGGGTGATCGATATGACATCTCAACGATCTTGAATGGTCATAGAGAAGGGAATCCGGAAGGGATGGAGAGTCCTGATTTCATCCAGACATTGAACCAACTATGGATTTCAAAAAGTTTGACGTAGGGCAAGTTGGGAATAGACCTTTCATGAATTTTCTTTGCATTCTAGGTCAATCTTAAGACAAAATCACCTGATATGGCACTACCCTAGGTCTAACCCTATTCATCTACCATTAGCACATAGGCAAGCTCATAATTTAGTTGTTTCACTATTGAGTCATCACTAGGGTTTACTAATTACCCTTAGGCGAGATTCATTAAAATGTAGATGGACACATGAACTCAAAACTCGCTTGGGAGATGACAAAGGAGACAATATCGAACAATCCCTAACATGAAATAAACAAATACATAGGAATTCAAATCCCACAAGCCCTCACCATACCAATGTACCATTCATAATTCAATTCAAAGAAGAGCAATCAAACACATACCATTATAAAGTGGGAATTGATCTCAAAAGTAGCAAACGCGAAGCTCAAGGGTGGCCACAACGAACATAGGAGATAACACACAAGAAATCACCACCAAATCAATCAAGTCAAAGTTGAATGTCCCAAAATCCCAACCAAATACTCGCAAGAAAGCACTTCTTAGCTCAGACAATGGCAAATAGTGAGCATAATGGCACAAAATATCTCAAAATCAAGTTAAATACATTTCTCAGAGCACGCACATTAATGCAATCGATAAGACAGCTAGAGAAGGAATTCAGGAATCCGATGATAGGGCAAAATCTAAGAAAATCTGGCCCATGCAGAAATCCACAAAGATCAAAAATCCCTAAATGACAAGGGTCCTGCCAAAGTCCAAGCAGGATCCGGGAAAATCCAACCAGGGCGAAAAATCTTGAATCCTAGCAAAAGCCCGAAATTCATCCAGAACTTAAGATTTCAATGGATAACCTGGGGGAAACACTTAGGCAATCAAAATGAAAAATTAAGCATGTGCCTAAGTAAGACAAAAACCTCAAAAAGAAAGGGCCCAAAACACCAAAACGGAAGAGAAACAGGGTCCCTGCTTACAGTGGGGCGTGTGTGTGAAAAACTGCACAATAGGTATCTCTTCATAGTTTCCTCTTTTTGCTATTGCGACCACCTCATATTCACTGTAAGCTACTTTTATCCAATGCATGATCCTATAACCATAGCTAGGTTTGAAAAGAATTATGTGCCAATCCCTATAAATGTCCCTTGGGTTTCTTGATTCATCCTTGATGGGCAGAGGGATGTTGGATTCCATTTGTCTATAAGCCCCGTATTCTTGTCCCCAACTAATCTCATTCTGTACCCAAGACATAAATTCCCTTAATTGGACATCCCCAACATACAACAATGGATTCCAATCATGGTCTTAAGTCACAACATAATTGTGCAAATAGAATTCACATAACAAATTCTTCATCTTAGGAGAAGCAATTCGATAAGCATTGAAAAATTCAATAGGAGTCTCAATGGAAGGGTTCAAACCTGAGACAATCCTTGTTAGCTTAAAAGAAAGATATTTCTCCTTCAAATGCAAAGCATAGACCCTTGGAGGGGTCTTGCATTCTAAAATCTATGGTACCAAGGTTGTCATATTGTCCACCTTCTTTAAAGTAGCAATTTTTGCACTCTTGTCTTCAATCTCCTCATCTCTCTTTTGAATTTCCTTCTTCCATTTATCTTCCCTTCTTTACATTTCTTTCCATAAATTTAGAATTGTTGTGTGTACTATAAAATTAGGGGGATTATCTATTCCTACCAACATTTTTCCTAGTACTGATGCTTGCTCTTCATATAGTACCAGCTATAATAATTCAAGTTGTTTAGTCAATTTTGGCTGCAGGGGTACTGATTGTTCTCTAAATTCTAGTTGCAAGGCCTCTTGTTCTTGTTCTTTCTCATGCTACAAGAACTCTTGCTATAGGAACTCTTGATTTTTTGCATACCCTTGATTCTCAACTTGTTCCGCAATATCAACAAGATATGTCAGTGTTGTGTTTGCTAATTTCTCAAATATTTCCTTTTCCTCGGCATTCACCTACCTCGTTGGATATTTTTTGTCCCCCTATGATGTCCCTCTAGACTTAGGGATTTCTTTTGGAGGCATATCAAAGGTTGGACCAACTAGTCTTTATTTTCTAGGAGGGATTTCACATTTTTCTTTGGTTGTAGGATGAACAATGTTAGCCTTCTACTTCTTAGAGATTGGTACTTCTTTTCCTGTTGACTACTTTTTAACTTTTCCTTTTTTTATTTATGCTTCTCTCTTGTGTGCCCTAGTTCTCATTAGGATGCCAAGAGGCACATCACCATCATAATCTAGAGAGGAACATTCTTTGTCTAAGTGCTCTATCTCAGAAGAACTAATCTCTATGGTTTGTTCTGCTACAGGAGGGTTTATACTAGGGCTTGTGCCTAAGGTTGAAGCACTAGGAGTGGATTCATCCATGCTCAATCTCATGCTAGGCCTATGAGGTTGAGGTAAAACCCTAGGTTGCAAATGCTCTGGTCTAATTTGATCAATATTTATAAATTCTTCCCAAGTCATCTTAGATACATCATGCAGAGACTTCTCAACTAACAATTTAATCAAATAATGGTGGGAAAAAAATTTGTCCCTACCTTTCTTAGCCTTGGTTTCCATGATTGAAAGAAGGTGGTATAGCACATTCAGCACATTCATCCTCTTTTCATACCTCATGTGATTCAAGAGTTTGAAGTGCATGAAATGTAGATTTGACTGATGACCTTCACAAGTGATATATTTTATAACATAGACAACTACTTGCTTCCATGGCTTGGGAAGAGAGGTTCTTTTTGCACGTTGTTTGTCCATGCTCAATGGAGGGTCACTAGGTTATGTAAATTCAGCCCTAGCTAACCTAGTGTCTTTGGAAGCAGGGTAATTCTCACCGTCTGCAAGCAACCCTGTAACCTCTGCAATTCTTTCTTTAGTTTCCAATACTTCCATCCCTTTTATCATGGCTTTTCCTACAAACAATTTCTAGAAAAATTCTAATGTAATGTCTTCATTCAAACCATTCAGCTTCATGAAATAGTCTAACCAGCCATAGTTTCTGAATTCATCCTATGAAACTGCACCCTATAGTAATACGTCATGAACTGTGGGTTCATTCCAAATTAACCCACCTCCCATTGTTCAATTTCCTGCAATCAAAGATTTGCTTTGCAAAGTTTCCCTTCCTACAACACTACCAAATTTCCAATGCCAATATCATCTAAATTTTCCTTTTCTTCTTACCCTTTTTTTCCTTTTTGTTTTACCTTCTGGCGACTTAATATTATGATAGGATCAATAATGGCAGTAAAGGATTAATAAAGGAAAGTTATGATGGAGAAAAATGGTAGCGATGGTTGGTGTCAACTCACATGTATGAGTCATCATCTCACTCATAATTCAAATTGGCTCAATTTAAACTTTTCTGATGTAGATTGGCATGGACTGACACATGGGTAAAGTAATCACATCTCCCCCCCCAACCTAAATTTGAGCATGTTTCCTCACATGTGAGGTGGTAATGATGATTTGACAGGTTCAAGGAATAATCACATGACATGGTGAACATCCAGATTAATTCACAACAATTAAATGAATGCACTAAATACAATCAAGAGATAGCAATTAATGTGCACATACCTAGATTCGTGGAAGATTCATTTGTAAAGATTGTGAAGAAATTACCTGTCGCCTTTAAGAAATAAGTTGAGCAATTAATGAAAATGAGGTGGAATAAGGTAAAGTGAAGTGATGGATGGGCAGATGGGTGGATGAGTGAAGAAGTGGACTCCCACAAAAGTGGAAGTCTTTATTATGACAAGGTGCATACCTTAGCTAGAAGGAACACTAAATCCACTTCCCTCAGTTGTAGGAAGCTCAGGTGTTGCATGTTGTGTGAACTACTACAAGAACTCCTCTTTGGAAGTTGGCTTGTTATACAATCTGAGGTGATGACCATTGACAAGCAACTTGAATCTCACAGGGTCGATGGTAGTGAGCCAAACAACACCATTGGGGAATACTTCAGCAACCTCATATGGTCCTAGCCACCTTGTATGTAATTTTCCTGCATTATCTTGATACCTTGAGTCATAGAGCAATGCCCAGTCACTTGGCTAGAATTTCTTGTCTTTGATGAATTTGTCATGCCACCTTATTCTCTGATTCTACACTACCTCTATGTGATGCAAGGCTCCTCTCCTCATATCATCCAAAGCATTCAGCTACATGATTCTTTGTCTTTGTGCCTCAGAGATATCCATCCCCAATTCTACTGTAGTCCTAAGAGTCTTATGTTCAAATTCAATGGGCATCATAGTTGTATTTACATACAATAACTCAAAAGGAGTGAAGCCTGTAGTTGTTTTACAAGTTGTCCTATAGGCCCAAACAACTTCTAGCAACCTATTTTCCCAATCCTTTTTATGAACAACCAATGTTTTGGTTAGAATGGATTCAATCTCTTGGTTGGTCACTTCAACTTGGCCATTGGCCTAAGGGTGATAAGGAGTAGACTTCCTATGCCTTATGTTGTACTCATTGACCAATGTTGCAACAAGGGTTGATGTGAATTGAGCCCCTTGATCAGTCACCATCTCTCTTGGAACTCCATACCTTGTGAAAATCTCCTCATAAAGAAATTCAACAACCTTATTATCTCTTGCATGCTTCATAGCCTTAACTTCTACCCACTTGGTTACATAATTAGTGCATACCAAGATATAAGACTTACCATTGGATGGAGGATCAATGCATCCTACAAAATCTAGTCCCCATTTGTCAAATGGAATGATTACTATCTAAGGGAAAAGTGGAATCTCATCATATTTGGTTGGCTAGCCCATCCTTTGGCATCTATCACACTTTCTCGTATATCTCCATGCATCCTTGTGGATCGTGGGCCAATAGTATCTTGTGTTCAAAATCTTCATTGTTGTCCTCTTGGCTGCAAAATTTCCTCCACATGGTTCACTGTGGCATGCATGAAAAATATCATACATCTCATCTTATCTCACACATCTCCTCATGACATGGTCTAGCCCAGTCTATAACAAGCATCCTGCAATCCATGAAAAAGGAAATAATTTTTCAATGAGAACCCTTCTCTCTTTTAGAGAGAAGTGAGGAGGAACTCTCCCTATGACCAGATAGTTAGCTATGTCAGCATACCAGGATGTTTGCACACTAATGAAGAATAGATGCTCATTAGGAAAAGAGTCATGCATGACCTGATTGTCTTCTTATGTAGTTAGCCTTGAAAGAAAATCAAGAACATTTGCCTTCCCTAGTTTATCTACAATGGTTATGTCAAACTCCTACATCAACAATAACCATCTTGCTAGCCTACTTGTGATCAGGGGTTTATTCACAAGGTATCTAATGGTTGCATGATCAGTGTGCATGAAGATTTGATAGCCTGTTATGGAGTGCCTGAATTTTTTTAGGGAATAGATTACTGCCAACATTTCTTTTTCTATCACTGTATAGTTGAATTTAGCCCCTTGCAAGTTTTTGCTGACAAAATAAATAGCATTTTCAATGGCTCCTTCTTTATTCCCTAAGACTACTCCTATAGCATAGTCTAATGCATATGTATGGATGTGAAAAGGAAGCTTCCAATTAGGTCCTTTGAGTACAAGAGCATGAATCAAAGCTATCTTCAAATCAAAAAATGCTTTGTCACAGCCTTCTATCCATTGAAATTCAACTTCTTTGGTGAGAAGATTATACAATGGTGTTTCTACTTTGCTGAAATCCTTGATGAACTTCCTATAGTAGCTTGCATGTCCCAAGAAACTCCTAACATCCTTTTTTTTTTGCAGGTGTGGGCAGATTTGTGATCACCTCAATCTTTGTAGGATCTACTTGAATTCCTTTTGAGAGATGTAGTGGCCAAAGACTACACCTTCCTGCATCATCATGAAGCACTTTTCACTATTTAGAGATAGATTGTGGTCTTGGCATCTCTGTAGGACTCTCCTGAGATTCTCCAATGCTTCATTGAAATCACCACCATAGGTGGTAAAGTCATCCATGTAAATTTCCATGCAATCATGAGAAATGTCTGAAAATATGCTAATGAATTCCCTCTGAAAAGTTGTAGGTGCCTTGCATAAGCCAAATGGAAGTACTAAGTAGGCATAGGTTCCCTATGGATAGGTAAAGGTTATTTTCTCCTGATCTTCAAATGCAATTTGGATCTGGTTGTAGCTATTGAATCTATCTAGAAAATAAAAGTACTACTTTCCTGCAAGTGAGTCCAAAACTTGATCTATGAAAGGTAAGGGAAAATGGTCCTTTTTGGTGGTAGCATTGAGTTCCCTATAATCAAAACAAACTCACCATTTCCATCCTTTCATGGACATAATCACCAATGGAGACACCCACTAGCTATCTGAAATGGGGTAGATAAATCTTGTATCCGACAATTTTTGTACTTCTCTTTTTACAATTTCTTTTAGTGCAGGGTTAATTCTTCTTTGTGGTTGTCTCACTGGGGTGCAATCATCTCTAATTTAAATTCTATGAGTGCAAAGCTTAGGATCCAATATGTTCATATCATGATAGTCCCACATAAATGCATGTTGGTGGGTCTTTAGTAAGGTTGTCAATGACAACTGATGTTCTTCACTTAAATTTTTTTTGATGTGCAAATGTTTCCCTTCTGCCAGTTGCACTTGCGTAGTTATCTCTATCATACCTACTTCACTAATGCTTGGTAGTTTGAATTCATATGGAAAAAAAATATGAGACATACCTATTGCTACAGGAAGTTTGTCTACAGGAAGAGTGTTTGTAGGAAGAGCGGTTGTAGGAAGTGTAGACAGAAGTGTCTTGACTAGAACAACAGAATGAGAAGATGACACTTCCTCCACTTCACAATGATTTTGAATGATGTTAGCCAATACTTCATTTTCATCTTGAAGCTGCATGAAATAGCTTCTACCTAACATCATAAGCTATGCCACATAATTAACTTCCTTAGCCTCTTCACTAACATGTGACCATATAGAATTATCCAAATCATGGGATGGTTGAGCATGAGGGTAGAGAACAAGCTTTCTGGTGCTCTTTCCATTAGAAATGGTCATGTCTCATGTCATGCATCCAATATATGCATTTTTTGTTGTGAACCATGGTCTTCCTAGAATGATAGGGTACTCACTGAGTGTGGCTTTAGGAGAAACAATCATGAAAACTATTGGGTACTCCCATGAGTCCAGAGTTACCACAAGTTCCTCTACTACACCATCAGTTTTAACAGTTGAACTATTAGCAAGCTACAAGACAGCAGGAGTAGGTCTCATGCTTGGAACATTTAGTTACTATAGGATATCCTTGGTCATTACATTTATTGTTGCTCCCAATTCAATCAAAGCATTCTTTATTTGGATCCCATTTATAACAAATCCTACCATAGGACTCCTTGGATCATTATATTTGGGAACAGTCACTTTCCCAAGCATGATTTTAGCTAGCTATCCCACCACATGAACCATAGTGGGGTCTTTCTTCTTCCAACTTGGCTTCTTAAGGCATGTTTCCTTAATTGTATTGCCATAGATTGTAACATCATTTATGGCCTAAAATAGGGGTATCTATACACATATATGCTTCAGCTGATCTATAATGTCAAATTTTGTGTCCTCCTTTTCTTCCTTTTCCTGCACAATTTCCAACCTTTGAGAAAATGGGGGTGTTTGTGTAGTCTTCTTGACTAGAACTGGTTCAGGATTCTTAGGTGCACTGGGCTGAATGGGGGTATTCAGAGGCTCCTCTTCTTCCATAAGAAGCTCAATGATAATGGGTGTGGAAGGAGCTAGAAAAGTAGTTCCTAAATGTAAGTAGATGCCACTTACACTCACAACATATGCAAGTAATTGATTTGGATCAACATAATATACCGACTATTGTTGTGGTTTGTTATATGGATTGGGTGTGGGTTGAGCTAGTAGCTGAGTAGGTTTAGGTGCACTTGAACTTGAATTAGCAGGAGGAGGCATTATAGAAATTTGTTGGGGCTGAGAAGGTGGTTACATGTAGCTATTTGTTTGGTTTAACCATTGTTGTCCTCCCCTCCATTGATTTGTTTGTTGCCAATTTCCTAGGGGTGGTTGCCAATTTTCTTGAAACTGCTTCCAATTCCCCTGAGGTTGTTGCCACTGGGGTGGAGAGTATTAATGATTAGGCCAGGTATTTGGAGGGTTACTCCAAGGTTGTGGTGGATATCCTCCATAGTTGGATGGATATGGGGGTTTCCATTGTTTACCAAATGAATAAGAATTGAAATATAGCCCAACAAAAGAGAGTGGATCTAGTGGCATACCTTGTCTTGGAGCCCATTGCCTCCTTTGTGAAACATAGTAGACTTGATCTTCTTTAACCTGGATTGGATTGAACTTGGGTACAATCTGATTACTATCAATATTAGCTATCATCTTTCATTTGCAGTCCTTTTATCTACAATGAGGGAAATATTCTGCCAACATTGCCTATGCATCCTCTTGTTTCTTCTTGGCTGAAGTGCATCTAGCTAAGTAGCTAGATTTTTTATAATTCCTTGCTTGAAGTCTGCCAACAAATGAGTAATCTCCATTATTGAATCTCCAATGGTAGATGACTTACCTATAGAAGATTGGTAAGCTCTCCCTTTCTTTGAAGCTACCCTAGAGTAGTTCTGGCATATCCTCTTGATATCCTCCCAAGGAACTTGGGAGATATCTCCTCCTCCCATCAAGTATAAGGCATCAGTGCAACTATCATTAATTCCCCTTAGGAAAAGTAGCTTTTTTGATTCTTCATTGAGTGTATGGTGTGGAGATTTTTATAGGCAAACAAAAACCTTGCAATGTAATCCTCCAGGCTCTCATCTTCCTTTTGCTGCATCTTGAAAATGTCATCTCCTCTCATGTCATTGCCCCTACAATATTCCTTGTATTTTTCAAGAAATTGTGTCTTCATGTCTTCCCATGTCTCTATAGTATCTCTGCCTAGGCTCATGAATCATATTAATGCAGCTTCTTTCAAAGTGGTAGGAAATAGCTTGAGCCTATAGGAATCAGTGGTATAGTCATAACTCTTGTAGAGTATGTCAAACTTGAATAAGAAGGTATCAGGATATTTGATGACAAGTCCATAGAACTTAGGAAGGACTAAAGTAGGCATATTTTTGAGGTTGTCTACTTCATTCTGATGAGCAATGGGGAAAGGAAAATTCAGTTGGTTAGGTCTGTTTCTATTTGTATCACCCATGCCTGCTTGATGTAGTTCCAAAGCAAAGGGATTCTCAAGCTGATTTTGATCTTTAGCGAAAACTTCAGAGCTAGTTAGATCAGGAAATGAATCAAAAAAGGGGTGTGGATCTTCTTCTTCTTGTATTGGGAGGTTCTGTTATTCAACTAGCTAGAATGAATCAGGATTGTTAGGAAGGAATCTACCATGACCATCTTTCCTTCCTCTATGCATGTGGTATCAAATCACTATTAGCCATCTCACACAAAGAATTGGAAAAAGAATAGTAGATCATTACTTTCCTAAATGAGGAGTATACTAAGAACAACTTTCAAAAATACTACAGCAAGAAAGCTATCAATGACTACAAAGAACTCCCTAGTTTGACACCATCCCCAACAACGGCACCAAAAATGTTGGTCTCCTACAATGATCTAATAACTAATCCCTTACAGCTGTGATTCAGAGATTGGACATCTAAACTGAATATCCATTTCAATCATCATGAAGGTGCATTTAAATTGTCAACCCAAGGATGCGAACTTGAAATGGGTCAATACAATATGTGCACTAAGGAGCCAAAGTAGCCTTATTCATTCTATAACTAAGAAAAACATAATGCTAAAGGTAAATTTCTTAGAAATAAATAACATAAATGTTGAACATCAACCAACAACTATGCTAAGCTGAAATGCATGATAGAAACAAAAATCTAAGCAAACAAATAGGAAACTACTCTGTCTACTTTGGCTATAGGAATAGTCAATCCCAAATTCTTAACTAATTAATGAACATAAAGTAATAACTAAACTAAACTAAACTAAAGGATTAAATGTTCACCAAGTGGGCCCCTTTGGATGAGTATCCTCTAAAAATAATGTAAACTCAGATGCACAGAATTATAACTTCATTTTATTAATTGGAAAACATGAGTACAATAGAGCAGTGTAACTATATTGCTGAGAACTAAGAATGCAAGTACATCATCAGATCATGCAACTTCCTGAGAAGGAGCATCTAACTCTTATTTATAGGAAAAGAAGCTACTAACTAAGCAAGGCAGTCAACTCCATGAATTAGAGGATGCCACTTTAGGGAAAGTAGATAAAGTGGAGAGGCGGTTACACATGCATGGAATCTAGTAAGATGTGCTTTCCTGAATGCATATTTAGCACAACAGTAATTCCTATATTTGTTCAATAGCAATAAATACCATTTACAAGGTGGTTACAACTCGATTTGCATGAGGAATCTCCTATTGTCGATAGTCTTCCCTTCATTGACCTTTGCATTACCACTTTGTTAACCATTATGGTGAATGACTAGCTGGTGGAATCTTTTCAATTTAATGGCCTTTAATCATATCTGCATGGCAATATTAGTATGCACAATAATCACATATATGTAACTATCTTAAAGAACATTCATTAATCCACATGTATAATTAACACAAATAGTCCATATAACATGTCAATGTCATTAAATATTTGCAAAGATAAAATTAGGCCCAATGTATATGGTTTTGAGGAAATATCAACATTCAAACATCAAGGTTCATGACAACTTCAACAAATAGATCATAAATTCTACCAAAATTAAACCATAAACTAGACTCATCAGGAGTAACCAATGAGGAGCTACTGATTAAAACAATCATAAAATGGCATTGGAGTTAACAAGAAGATGCATCATTATAAGGAATCGATATGGCTTATAATTTTTTGTGCAAAGATTAGTCTTTATTAGTTTTGAAGATGTTTATTGTTGATAGAGAGACTGCGTGGAGTGAAGGAGAGTAGATGGTAATAAGTCTATATAGTTTCTCAAAATTATATGAAGAGCAACTAGAATACAATGAATGGAAATGCATGGGTGAAGGAAGTTTAGCGCAAGGATTTGGTGTATTAGGCACTGTAGGTTGAATATCGACCTATGAATAGAGGTAAAAAGAAGCACAATATTTACATTTTCTTTTGCTTGGAATTCTAAGATTCCTAGCAGATTATCCATAGTAAGATTTGGTGTAAAGAAATTTGGATATAAGGAAAATGTGACCCTTAGAGACAAAGCCCGTGTAAAGGAGGAAAATATAGAAAGACAAGGTAGGTATAATAGAGTAGAGGCTGGAACGAATTGAGGTAAGAGAATGGTGGTCAACAAATTTAAGGGAAGCCAGACATTGATATGTAGAAAGCTAGTGGGGTGATTGTATGAACAGGAAGTGGAGAACTAGAAGGTGGGGTGGTGCAAATGAGTTGTAGAAGATGAATAGTCAAAAGTCCAAAAGGCATTAGAATTGCCTGATATGTAATATGAACCTGAATAAAGATTATCTATTTTTGAATTTGAGTAGTAAAATTGTACAATTGTAATTCTATTAAAATCAACACAAGTAATTGTTGATTTTGAATTTAATTGTCATGGAGTTTGTGTAATCAGAATTTTATGGGTTGAGTGAGTAGTTTGGTTTTTTCTTTACATCACCCTTGACCTGCACTTATTAGCTTTGTGTCCAAAAATGTTACATGTATAGTAGTAGCCATTAAAAGATTGATTCATTCTTCCTCCATTAGACCAATTCACCACCTGAGTTTTGCACTCACTAGCTCTATGTCCAACTTTCTTGCATGGAAAAACATTGACCGAAGAAGGAGCTAGGAAACTAATTCATCCTACTTTTGCACTTTGTTTCTTTGTGGCCAATTTTATTACATGAAAAGAAAACATCATTAAAGGATGGATACCTTCGAGCATTTGGCTATCTGATAGGTGGTCTTCTGGAAAAATTTCTTGGATTTCTTTTTTGCTTCCCTTTATTTTGAGTCTTGTAATTATCCTTAGAGTTTTCACCTCCTTCCATTCCCAAGCCTCCTTTGCCTTTACTTGGTTTCTACCTTGAAATCAACTCATCAAGCTTGTCTAAGCTGAATTTGAACTTATTTTCATAAAGTTTTTCTTTCTCCAAATCTACTTTCAAATTCACCATTTCTTGTTCAAGCTTAGTGCATTCATCTGACTTGATTTGCATAATTTTATTCATACAATATTCAACTCTTTTCTTTTCCTCCACTTTAACCTTCAAACCAGTAATCTCTTCATTAGCTTGCTTCAACTGTTCACTTACTTCCCTATGTCTTTCTTTGAACTTCTTCAATTGCTCTTTCAATTTCCACACACTTTCATTTGCTTCATTAAGATTTTCTTTGAAATATTTGTTTTCACTTTCAACTTTGTCAAGATCTTCAAGCGTAGCCCAAAGCTCTTCTTTATCATCCATATGTTCCATCTTCGGGATCTTCCTCAAGGTTTTAGGCTTCTCTAGAGGAACTGGGATCTGATACCAACTATTGAATATCCAAGATACTGAGAGGGGATGGTGAATCAGTATCTTCTTAAACTTATTGAACAAATACCATCCAATTAATCTAATGCATATAACAGTAAAGATAAGTAAGATCATTAACAGAACATGAAATCACACAACACATGAACACTAGGATTTTTACGTGGAAAACCCAAAATGGGAAAAACCACGGTGACTGTTAGCTCACAATATAGTATAACCGGTTATAAAATATTACAAAAAGGGGTGGCTCACTGCCAGGACTCACTGTCCAAAATGAGTGGCTCATTGCCTACTAAAGTACAATAACATAGTGGCTTATAGACAAAAAATGAATTGATAAGGTACACCTAACAAGTGTTGATTCAGCTCCTTTGAAGCTCAGTAAATTGACTTAACACACTTCATTATTTTTTCACTTCTTCACATTTGCATCATCATCAACTTCTTCATCTACAATCTCAAAACTATCCAATATATAAATTTGATACATCCACAGGCATCAATTAGGTTGGCCTAATTAGATGCAACCCTTATTCACCAAAAATACCAACTGTCGGCTTTGAGCATTCAAAAAATCTTTCCAAACACAATTCAAATGCTCATGATGCTACATCATGTCAGTATGGACCTAAGATAGGTCACACATACATCCGCAACACAAAATTAAATCAACATAACATCATCTATCCATTAGGTCGGCCAAAAATAGACCTAATAGAAAAATGCAACAACAAAATAATGCCAAATCACTGTATGAGCACCTCAATATGTGAGATTTTGAATATGTGTGCTTCCATCATCCATAAACCATTTCCAAAAAAACCACAAGCAACAATAATCAACAGTTGAGAACTGTGGCTCAAAATACCAGAGGATGATAACTGCATATTGGTTTAAATACCGGTCTAGAATGTCAGATCAAACTAAGACTTAATCTTGCAATTGCAACTCTTATAACATGGTGACATCAATGACAACAAAAAACAAAAAAATGAGATGATCATTCTTCCAACATCCATGCCTTTCCCTCATCCTTTCACACATGGATTTTATGACAACATTCATTGCTAGGGTATGGGTGTTGAGTGTTGCTCAATCTTCCTGGTCACACATTTTTAGTTATGCCTGATCTATAAAGGAAATACTTGTATTCATTCTATGGGTTATTCCTATATCTCCTCTAACTTTTTTTCTTCGGAAGACTTGTATTTTTACATCTCTACAATTGTAAAGATTAGCTCTATGCCTTTACATTAATGAGGTTGATCATTGTTGATGGTCCTCCCCTCTTTTGTGTATGAGTAAAATTTTGTTACCTTCATATTTGAGTGATTTTTATCATTTTCATCCATATATGTTCAGTTATTTTTTTTACAGTTGTTGTTTTGAGAATCCTTCTTTCCTTTCAGCACCTTGTCAAACCCTAACCTCCACTTTTACCTCAAGGAAATGATCAAATGGAGAATAGAGTGATTCCTTTGGTCCCCTTCTTTGATATAATGAGAAATTTTAATTAGGAAGAAACACTTTTCCATCTTGGTGTACCACCTCCCATTTCCCTTCATGCATTCCTTCTTCCCATTTTCCCCTGTGAGCTATTAGAGTAGGATAGTGGTAGGTTTTCATGTGTTGGGTTGGATCAACACATTGCACTTGGATCGAAAGAGGAAGTTGGCCTTCTTCAAAGATTCGACCTCATATGTACAAGGTCCCACACCTTAAGGTAATTTCCATTGTGTCATTGGAATGTTGAGCCCCATGTTTAGTGGGGTGCAATTTCACGTGACAATAGTTTCTAACACACCCAGGATAATTTGGTGATTTATCTAGCATATATTGTCTTTGGAAGCATATCTCAAACACCATGGTGAATCTAAGATAAATCTACTCATTCAAGCAACATATTTTTTCTTCATTCTATTAAGAGAGTGGTGCTCTTTAATATTTCAACCTTTCGAGGCATTCTTATTGTACTAGCAACTCTACAACATCATTTAGGCAACTCTACTAGTATGTACCTAGGATATTTGGTTGGGTAGTCCTCTACCCTTATTTTGTAATTTAAAAATTGTTTCTTGATCTTCCCATGCATAAAAATTTCAAGTTTTAATTGTTGGCATATAGTTTTCATTGATGTCAAAAGAGGTGTTGGTTGTTTTTTAAGAACCAAACTTAATCTCAGCAATTTCCTATGAACCTACCACAATTCAATGATAAAAAATGGTGAGGATTGGCCAAGAACTAGGTGAAAGATTGCTAGGCTTTCCCTCTGCACTTTTGGTTTTGTAAGACCTAGGAGGGTGATCCCTACAATGTGCTAAATGATAGTCTTGTGCCAAATTACCACAATCATTGTGACTAATAGATACATTCTCATAGATTGCAAATTAAATGATAACCTTCAAGAATCTAACAAATTCTTTAACAAGTAATCATATAAAGAAGAGAATGGATGACATCTCATGAAAATTTACAACAATTTAGGATGATTTAATGATTTTCAATAAGGTCTTGTTCTTTGAAAGGTATGGCTGACTCAATTATATCAAAGATAACCAAATTAATAGAGCAGTGTCTTATCCATGGGTGACAGATTCAAATTTAAAATAAACTATAATACGATAGTGATTTAACTCAACATTTATAGACCATTGTGATATTGCATTATGATAAAACAACTCTAAATACCCCAGAACATAAACTAATTATTAAATCCTTGTAGTTAATCACACAAACCTATGATTTCATCAAAGCATTTTAATTAATTCCTTGAATTAAAGGAGAGATAAAATCATACATTCAACCAAAACAGTTGAAGACCAATAAAAGGATCCTTAATCATTGTATTAATAATTTGAGTAATAGACTACAAAAGGAGAGAAACTAGTCTAGAATTTGCACTTCTCATTCAAATTCCATCACTATTATAAAACCATTATGCCTATTACAGACTCGAATTCATACCTAGGAATCAATACTAATTCTATTCCTTTGTGCTTGAATTACAAAATTCTCTTACATGAGTTAAAAAACTTCACCAACTAAATACATGTGCAATTGGACTTGAATTCCCTTTTATAAGAAAAAGGGAGCAACAAGCTATGGGCCAAATTGCACATTTTAGTCACACTTTACATTTGACTTACATTTCAATTTCAATTCCAAAGCATCCCCAAGCAGTTATATTTGCAATTTGAGAAGAGGGAAATCCATATAAGACAAAATTACTTTTCATACTATTGAATAATATGGTTCCTACCCTCCAAAGGGCATCTTTCATCATTGTAGTAGCACTATCCATAAGAAACATATAATCCACGTGCCAACCAAGTCACCAGAAACTAAAACATAAAGCAATAAAAGAGGGAGAGCATAAACAACATCCACATCAACACCTATGTCATCAACTTGAAATTGGAGAGAAAGCAATATTTTATCCATACTTTATCAAAGGCCTAATATGTACTAGTTCCAGGCCATGTATCATATTTCTCTCAACCATTATTCACCACTGTTGCATACCAAAAGATCAAAATTTTAGTAACCATCAAATAGTAGTAGCCTAATCCTCCAATACATCAAAGTACTTTTCCTTCCATGCTTGAAATTCCTCCTCTGTGGAACAATCGAATGTGATAATATTGTCATCCTTTAACATGTAAGGAGCATGTTTAGTAATAACTTGATTTCCTTCCTTATCAAATTCTTCCAAAGCAACTCCTAACTAAGAAAGCATGTTCATGTTTTTATTTATCATGCTCATGTTAGTTTCTTCAAAAAATTTGGCACTTGATTTGAAATTACCTCATTAGCCTTGCTTTCTCCAATCCTATAGAGATTTGATATCACCATTATCCTTCAATATATCTGGAAAGAGACAAACTTTAATTTCATGAAACTTCTTTACCAACTCCCTTATTTTAGACTCCAAAGGCTCAATCTTTCCCTAGAATTATTTAATTCCATTCATTGTTCTAAGGGTGGGTTGTATTTTGTTAGGATTATTTACATCATGTTTGGATCCCACAACCATTAGCCTCAAATATTGGAGTCTTGGAATCCATTTTTCCATGAGTGGTGTTGAGATTGTAAATTTTTTATTATTTTCACATGTTTTCATACCCCTGAGTTTCCATTTGAGTCCTCATCATAAACACATGGGTTTTTTTTCATGTCATTCTGCTCACATTTTGTCCATATTTGCCCCATTGAATCCATCGGGTCATGCATTTTCCATGTTGTTGTTCCTATCGGCATAAGCTCATAGCTGTCTCCCCAACCCACAATGCATTTCTACTAACATATGTTTGTTGCTAGCATATCGACGTGATGATATCAAGGTCTCCCCAATCCATTTTTTCTGACAAACATCTGTGTTTCCTATCGGCAAGAAATTTCTGATGTCATCATGATTTTATTTTCACTTACAGGCACCATTAGGCAAGACTTCTCCGCGGTCTCGGTGACAGAGGATGTTACACATTTTGGCATGAGTTGTGGCGTTGATATATGGTCTTGGTGAGATCTCTATGTCTTGTCGACCGACACATTTGATGATCATTTCAGCCAAACTTGTTGGTATCAGCATAATGTTATAACTATCTTGATGTGTCTTACTGATTTGCTCATGTGGACTTACTTCAGCCTGAGTCATGGTATTTGGGATAGGTTCTTGGCGAGACCTTATTGTCTCACCGACCAGCAGTGGAAGGATTGACCTATCAGAATAAGTTAAGAGCTTCGGTGAAATGTCATATCAATTTCGTGGTGTCTCACTTACTTGTGCAAAAAGTTACATCGGTAAGAGTTGAAGTTTGCGGCATGTGGTCTTGGCGAGTGTGAATTGTCTTGCTGACTGGCGATGGAGGAGGCTTATCGGTAAGAGGTATTATATTAGTATGAGGTCTTCGCGAGTGACCTCCACTCTCACCAATAAAACACATGATGGACTCATCGACAAGAAAAACCTTATGTCACGGCGACCAAAATGTATCATGTGGACTTTCGGTGAAACAAAGTTTAATCTATGAGATGTCTCCCCAATATCATAGGGTTACAGTGATAGTGAATGAAAACAATGGTGTGTCTCGGTGACAAGTTTCCTTATGTCTCAACGAATGAATAATACACTAAGATAAGCATATCGATGAAACATAATGTTGGTTGTATGACATCTCCCTGACTCTGATATGTCACGGCGAAAGCGAATAACACCAAAGGGAATGACTGACGATATAATTTCCTTCGGCATACTTTCTAGATGTCTCTCTGACTATTCCATTGGCAATTAACAAAAATTCAAATACTGTGGCTGACATGTGAATTTCTAAATGCAATTGTAGGCCGACATGGATTTTCCTGAATATTGTGGCTGGCTGACTTAGAATATGAAGCGATATGTTTCTTGATGCTGGTGTATAAATATGCACTCTTGATTGTAATTGAGATATCAGATCTTAGAATAGATACAATAGATTAGGAATGGACATAGTAGAATAAAATTCTCATTCTAGAGACTATGTTGCATGTTTTCAAATGGCGATTTCAATGAAATTCAGCTAGTGTGGTAGTTTATTCCTAGTATCAATTGTCTGTTGAGTTTATTGAAAAGTATTGCTAAGCTGTCTCCAAGTTGATTCTTTTTGGTTGTTTAAATTGATGTAACAAGTTTATTTTCAGTTTATCAGTGCACATTTGTTGTATCTATGTAGTTAATTTACTGGTTCTCTCAAGGAGAGATTAAATCCTTTTGGTTGATCAAAGTAATAAGGGAGATTCATCTGGATTATTAAAGTAGAGCTTAGTAGTCATAATCATGCATGTTTATACAAGTTATAAATAGAACATATGCCTGCAATTTGAGTTTCTGCCAGAATAAGTTGCCCACTTCTGTTTCATTTGACTCTACATACCCAATAAGGCATTGGTCTCTGCAATTTCATCATTTGGATTCATTTAGTTTCTTTACATCTGTTTTACATTTGTTAATTGAGCATTTTAGGATTTAGATCAGAAGATTACTATTGCTATCAAGTTTGTTCACTCCCATCTACCATTGTGAACAAAGCATTTCAGAAGGATAATCATAAGTCAATTCTGCTTCATTCTAAAAGGTACACCCACCTAGGTTTAGCAGCACCTGAAGAGTAGAAGGTTGAGTTCTCTTGACCTTGTCTATTACCCTTAAATGTATCAAGAGATTGGTGGCCTCTTGAGGCATCTTGCCTGCATTTTTGAGAGATAAAAAATAGTGACTCTACTGGGGATTACATTAGAAAATTTGGTTGAAGACCATCATATAGAGTCAGTGAAGGAAGATACATAATTTGAGAAGATTCAGAAAGAGTGATTCCGCTGGGGAAAAGATCAGAAATAATCATTTTCCTACTTTTGGAAAAGTAAGTGGCCACTCTGAAAAGGCTTGATGAAGAATGGAATTTTTGTATGGAATGAATGAGTACACAAATGTAGGTAGGCATTTGATCCTAAAACAGGGTATGAATTGAGAAATAGATTCCCAAGAGATTTGGCTGAAGCACAGAAGATAGTAACGACAATGGAAAATAACACAAAGGATGCTGGGATAGTCAGTAAAAGAGACAATCCTAAGGTTTCTCAGCAAAGCAACAATTATCATTACAGATAGGAGAATACTTATAGAAATGAGAGGCTGAGGTTGCATGACATGCCTTATAATACAGACTGGAAGGGCGAAAAACCTATAACAGCTAGGCCTAGAAGCAAAGAGACTCCTGATCCATTGAGCAAGAGGGGAACCTATATGGTAAGTAACAATTATTTTTGTGAAGTTTGTGAGATGCCACATTCCCTAGATTATTGTGTTGTAGCCTAGAGAATGCAAGAAGAGGGAATGATGATGGGAAACAATGGAGAAGATCACACAGTATATTTGATTTCAAATACTTTTCACCATGTTGAGGAAGATGAAAGTGCCAAGCATCTCTCTTGCACAATAGATTGTGACAAGAAAAGAAGTGCATGTTGTGAGGAATCCAGTGAATATTCAGATTCTGATGATGAACCTAAGGATTTTGATCTGCAGTCAAGGGATTCTTCTACCTCTTATGAAGATCAAGATGAAGAGGCAATGGGAAATATTGATCCATCTGATAGTAGGTATACAATACCTCTAGCTATAGTTGAAAGCTATGAAGACACATTTGATGAAGAAGAGATTTGTACATCTAAAAATGGTTTCCAAACTTTTTCAAACCCATTGTATGATGAAGAGTTAAAAGAGGATCAGATGATATTTTGCAAAGGTATGTCCAAGAATGAACTTCAAGTATTTTCAAATCCACTTTATGAAAGAGAGGAGCTAATTTCAGACAAGCAAAATGATGGAATAAATTACTGCACTGATAATGTTTCTAATTTCTCATTCTCTGATGGTATTGGATTTCTTTTTGATGATGACAAAAGTGAAGAATATAATTGTAGTGATGAAAATGTTGAGACTTGTTTGCTCAGCAGTGAGCAAATTTCAGATTTGTTAACTCCTAAATACCAGGGATGTGCACATGAAGGTGATCTTGAAGTTTTGTGTCTAGCTTACATTTGTTTTGACAGTGAAAGATCTTTGTGTAAAGATTCTTATGACTCCCTATTCATTTCTTGGAATGATGGTGAAACCTTTGGTGTTGATCAAAATTTTATTTCCATTCAGGATGAGGTATGTGATTTTGAAATTTCTAATTCATGTGAAGAAGATGTTTATTTGCATGCCAAGGATGATAGAATTCCAGCTTTGATTAGTTCACATATGCATGATATTGAGGATATGAGTCATGATCCAGTGTTGTCTCTGAAAAGAGATACTAAAGAAGTGCAAAAGGTTTCATATTTTTTTGTTTCAGACAATGTTGGTTTGACATAATTTTTTGATTCTCAAAAGAAGCACTTTGATGGTCAATTTTCAATATAGATGGGAGGATGTTTCATAATACATAACAATGAGAAAGATAATGAGAAATATTGTATTGAATATGCATGCATTTTATATATTGAAGATAACAAAGGTTTGTCCCATGATGATGAAGAATTTGAATTGCTGAATGGTGAAGGGGTTTTCGACAAAGTTGAGCATGATGGTTCTCTAAGAACTTGTAATAACAGTGATAGAGTAGGTTGCATGAATGTCTTCAAGAGAAATCTAATGAGCTCAAGACAAAACCAGGTATTTGATAGTGGAAAGTATGGTTTGAGTTTCAGATTGTAATAGCTCAGAACAAGTGAAGTTGAAATGCAGAGGATTTAGGGTTGCCGGTGCATGGACAACTCTTGCTTATCCTCTTTAAAATTCTCTTACATGCTCAGTAGTTTAGGGTTTTGGTTTAGCTCCATCTTGCATTCATTTTGCATTCATTCCATCATTCTATTTTTCCATTTCCATTTTCCTCATCTTGTGTCCAATCTGCTCACCCAAAGATTTGGATCCTTGCAATGATCTCACTATCATTCATCCCCAGATGGAGCCCCTATTGAGACTATAAATTTTTGGTTATTTTCACATGTTTTCATACCCCTGAGTTTCCATTTGAATCCTCATCATAAACACATGGGTTTGTTTTCATGTCATTCTACTAACATTTTGTCCATATTTGCCCCATTGAATCCATTGGGTCATGCATTTTCCATGTTGTTGTTCCTATCGGCATAAGCTAATAGCTATCTCCCTGACCCACAATGCATTTTTGCTAACATATGTTTGCTGCTAGCATATCGGCATGATGATATCAGGGTCTCCCCAATCCATTTTTTTCTAACAAACATCTATGTTGTCTATTAGCAAGACATTTCTGATGTCATGACGATTTTATTTTCACTTATAGGCACCATTCAGTAGGACTTCTCTGTGGTCTCGGTGATAGAGGATGATACACATTTCAGCATGATTTGCGGCATTGATATATGGTCTTGGCGAGATCTCTATGTCTTGTCAATCAACACATTTAATGATCATTTCGGCCAAACTCGTTGGTATCGGCATAATGTTATAACGATCTTGATGTGTCTTACCAATTTTCTCATGTGGACTTACTTCGGCCCGAGTCATGGTATTTGAGATAGGGTCTTGGTGAGACCTTATTGTCTCATCGACCAGCGGTGGAAGGATTGACCTATCAGCATAAGTTAAGAGCTTAGGTGAAATGTCATATCGATTCCATGGTGTCTCACCGACTTGTGCAAAAAGTTACATAGGTAAGAGTTGAAGTTTATGACATGTGGTCTTGGCGAGTGTGAATTGTCTTTCCAACTGGCAATGGAGGAGGCTTATCGGTGAGAGGTATTATATCGGTATGAGGTCTTGGCGAGTGACCTCTGGTCTCATCGATAAAACACATGATGGACTCATCAGCAAGAAAAACCTTATGTCACGGCAACCAAAATGTATCATGTGGACTTTTGGTGAAACAAAGTTTAATCTATGAGATGTCTCCCTAATATAGCAGGGTTACAGTGATAGTGAATGAAAACAATGGTGCATCTCGGTGACACGTTTCCCTATGTCTCAATAAATGAATAATACACTAAGAGAAGCATATCGATGAAACATAATGTTGGTTGTATGACATCTCCCTGACTCTGATATGTCATAGCGAAAGCAAATAACACCAAAGGGAACGACTAATGATATAATTTCCTTCGGCATACTTTTTGGATGTCTCACCGACTGTTCCATTGGCGATTAACAAAAAATCAAATATTGTGGCCAACATGTGAATTTCTAATTGCAGTTGCAGGCTGACATGGATTTTCTCGAATACTGCGACTGGCCAACTTAGAATATGAAGCGATATGTTTCCTGATGCTGGTGTATAAATATGCACTCCCAATTGTAATTGAGATATTAGATCTTAGAATGGATACAGTAGATTAGGAATGGACATAGTAGAATAAAATTCTCATTCTAGAGACTATGTTGCATGTTTTCAAATGGTGATTTCAATGAAATTCAGCTGGTGTGGTAGTTTATTCTTGGTATCAATTGTCTGTTGAGTTTATTGAAAAGTATTGCTAAGTTGTCTCCAAGTTGATTCTTTCTGGTTGTTTAAATTGATGTAACAAGTTTATTTTTAGTTTATCAGTGCACATTTGTTGTATTTGTGTGGTTAATTTACTGATTCTCTCAAGGAGAGATTAAATCCTTTTGGTTGATCACAATAATAAGGGAGATTCATCTGGATTATTAAAGTAAAGCTTAGTAGTCATAATCATGCATGTTTATACAAGTTGTAAACAAAACATATGCCAGCAATTTGAGTTTCTTCCAGAATAAGTTGCCCACTTCTGTTTCATTTGACTCTGCATACCCAATAAGGCACTGGTCTCTACAATTTCATCATTTGGATTCATTTAGTTTCTTTACATCTATTTTACATTTGTTAATTGAGCATTTTAGGATTTAGATCAGAAGATTACTATTGCTATCAAGTTTGTTCACTCCCATCTGCCATTGTGAATAAAGCATTTTAGAAGGATAATCATAAGTCAAGTCTTCTTCATTCTGAAAGGTACACCCGCCTAGGTTTAGCAGCACCTGAAGAGTAGAAGGTTGAGTTCTCTTGACCTTGTCTATTACCCTTAAACTTATCAAGAGATTGGCAGCCTCTTGAGGCATCTTGCCTGCATTTTTGAGAGCTAACAAGTGGGATGGCTACCTCCTTTTCTATGTCAAAATGTTTTACTGCATCAACCATGGATGGATAATTAGCATGGATACTAATTAATCTCTTTTCAATTCCTCTATTTAAATGTTCCAACCTAGCAGTCACAATTTTCAAGTTACGAATAAAAATCATCCTATCATGTTGGATGCACTTTTCTTCATACTCCAACTTCTTTAACAAATCTTCTTTACTAATTTATTTTGCTTGTTGTGCTTCTAATGTGGTAGGTTCCTCCACTAAGATGGGCACATCTCCCATATTGTAAGGCATAATTTTTCATGAAGAACTTGTGGGAGGTGTAGAAGTAGCAAGTATTGGCTCTTATGATGTAGTAGGATAAGTAGTATTTGTTTGCATTTGCTCACTAGGTTGCAAGTTTTGCATTTTTTCTTTCAGTAATGTCATTTTAGTTTGTAATTACATTATTTTTTGTTGTCCTTGGCCATATTGAATTTCTCTTTCTTAGCTATTACTGATTCAACTGTTCATCTGGTGAACTATACAATGTTCACTAACATGGTAGTAGCCTCAATAGATGAGGTGTTAGACACCCTTTTGATGATCAAGCCCCCTCTATAGTCTGTAGATGGCTCTGCAACTTCTTTCTTTTTGGTGTTGGGGGATAGGGCCCAGATGGCTAATGTATCCCACTACTCACTAAATGTAGATCCTTGTAGTACAATGTTCGCTTCTTCCTTAGAATTGTATAAAGGCCTATCATACCTATTTACTATATCAAAAGCAATTGTAGAGGATAGGTCTGAATCTGGCAATCACATAATACCATTTTTCCTCACCAAGTCTCTACCCTCTTGTGTAGCCATTTCCTAAAATATTTCTTTCATCTCTTTTATTGCCTGATCTTTTATAACTACATTAGGAGATTCAAGGCGGAGTCTCCTCTTCTTAGCAATGTTATTCACATATTCATCTTTTGTGGCCCTCCAAGAAAATTCCATGAAGACTAGGGACTTAATAAAAGAATCATCATCCATAAAATTTTTATAGGCCTTTTCTCTAAGATCGTATTTATTATTCATTCTTGTGAGGTCTCCTCTCCTCAATCTAAGGCCTGATTTTTATTGTAGTACTAGCTCCCTAGGTGGAGAAGGAATACCTTATTGCATCTCTTCTTCTATTACCAAAATTCCATCTTCTGAACCTTCCTCATAATCTACCAAGTCAGTTGATTCAACCTTTTTCTTCTTTTGAGGTGGCTACCTAGGTGGTGACAACTACCTAGGTGGTGAATCAATGTCAATAATTGTAGGACCAATTGACCTAGGAGGAGATGGCGGTGGAATTTGTTGCACTGGTGAAGGTACTCTTTGTTCCTCTTGCTGAGAAGAGGTTGACACTACTTGTTCCTTCTCCTTCACCTTGTCTTTCCTCCTCTTGAAGAAAATAACTTTCTTTTGGGGCTTTAGGGATGGTATTTCTTCCATCATAGGGGTATCCCATTCGCCTTGTTCTTCCACTACAATAGCATTCCCCTTTTCTTGAATCAATATTTCTCCCTTCAAATGCCCAACCATTGTCTCAAAGTTCTGAAAAACATATTTAATTCTTTGTATTTCATTCAGAATCTCTGCAAGAGCCAAGAATTGAAGGTCTTTAGATTTTAGATCCCTCTCCAATTTATTGAATGCAATCCATTTCATTTTTCTTTCATTTTGTATTTGAAATTCAAAAATGTTTCTTATTACATCTTCTAGGAAATATAAGTTATGAATGAACTTTGAACTTCTGATCCTTACTTTCAGCCATGCCAGAAATCCCTATAGATCATGGTTTCTTGCTCTTTCTCTCTTCATTTCCAGAGGCTTAGGTATATCATTAATCTTATCCCATCCTCCTTTCTTCATAAGAAAATCTAAAAAACAAGTATATGTAGGGAAAAAGGTTCCCTTTCCCTAATCCTTCAAATGATTGTTTTCCACATTTCCCAGTTGCCACATTACCTCTAGAAAACCAATTCTTTTTTAGCACATCCCTTGGGGACATGTGAGTTTAGACAACTATTCCATACACCCTTAAGATTATGTAACCTAGGTAAGGGATTACATCACCCCAATTGTGATCAATATTCAGATCTGGGATCCTATCCTTGGGCCTCAAAAATTCATGCAAAGTAGTAGAAATTCTTGGCATATTCATAATTGATACTCTCCTTAGCTTGGAGGTAGAAAATTTTTCAACACCACATAATAAAATTTCATATCATTCTTGTCAATAATTTTGTTCCAACATTGGACATGTAGATCCAAATCACCTTCCTTCTTCTACAAAGTCATATCCTTACCAAATATGGAGATCCTTTGAACAAAATCATGTGCATGAACAAAGAATACTAGTAAAACCTAACCCTATAGTGACCATTTTTCATTTTAACCAAGCCTCATGAATCTTCTTTGCCAAGTACCCTCAATAGTCATAGAGTGTGCAGCCTACAGGGTGTTGGATATGTGCAACTATAAACATTTCTTCCATTGGCATGCTAATGGTGGGGTCATAAAATATGATTTGGCATAAAGAGTAGAATGTTCTCTAGAAATAAGAAACAATGTAGTTGATGGGTTAGGGATCTTTATCTAATGGGAACAAGACAATCCTCCGACTGTCAACAGATGCCAAATAGTGTTGCAATACTAAAATTTTAAAGGTATGTAAGAACCTCTCATACTCTGTCTTGAGTACTTTATCATCAATCTTGACCATATCCCACTCCACTTAGTTAGTTTGAAAACTTCAATTATTTCTTCTCTGGTGACCTTCACCATTTCAATCCCATAAAATGTTCTTATAGTCCTTATGACTAGGTCATAATTTGCAACTTTTTCCTTTAATAGGTCTACGTCCATGTAGAAATTTGGTACTATCAGTTTCCCCCATATCCAAATTCCAAGGGTTTCCCACAAGAATTCCATAGTTTCTATTTCCAAACCAGCAACTAAATTGTGCCCATCCAGTATATGGAAGTGTGGCATCCTTAATAGTGCACTTTCTATCAATAAGCCCCTCCACAATTTATGTACCTTGGAATAATAGTTGTCCCTTAGGTTTCTAAGAGGTATAGGGTTTTAATTGGTCAGTTAGTTCTTAGACCAGAGGCCTAACTAGAGGTTTAGACCTAGAGGTTTTTTTTTAGACTTGGATGCTTTAACTTTTGGTGTCATAATCCTAGAGTTTGCTCAAACTAGGGTTTCCTTTTAACAAAAATTAAGTTCACAGCTTGGGTATGGGTTTGGCATGTAGTAAAACCAAATTGGACAAGCTAGTCATTCAAATTGAATGTCAAACCTTAAAATGTATACATACAAACTCAAAACCCTACTGGTAGAATGTAAAGGAAAAAAAATTGGAAAGTATAAGAAATTTGAATAGCAAGGTATCGATTTCACTTAATGGTTTGTAGTCACTTTGAAAAACCCTAATCCTTTTCATCAAATGAGCTTGAAAATTACAATAATAACTCCTTGAATGCATTGGATACTTTTAAAAATCTATAATTATGCTTTAAAATAGTATTTTTTGGCTTTATGTCAGATTGATTTGGTAGTTCTATGTCCTATCCACCATTACTATTTGCTTGCATGAACCAGAATGACTCATTTTCTCTCAAAATCAACTTTGAATGTTAGCCATTTATTGTGCAATGATATGGCTCGATGAATTATCCAAATTGGGCCAAAGAGGTTTGAAAAATCTGACCATGCACAACTATCACCATCGACCAATTAGAATAGGCCGTGTGGAAAATCCTCCAAGTTACCCGTGGGGTCCACCATCTTCACCAGCGTAGAGAAAATCCATGTGTCAGCCTCCCCACTTCCTTGTTGGGTTTAACCCATGTGTAGATTTCAATAGCAAGGAGGTGGGGAGTAGTCCAGATTAATTTGACACCTCCAATCTGTGCACACTTTACCCTTCAAGCCTTCTTCCTTGCATATAACCCTCAGGTCAGATGGATGGCCTAGATTATAGCATCTTGTCCACATTTAATAAATGTACTTTTAAAAAACCTGTAGTAGCATGAGATTTAGTATGGTCATCCTCATACTGAAATATTTCATAAATATTTCATACTTTATTATAGTTCCTTTGATGGTTTTGATCTTTCAACGTGGCATCTCCTAGCTTGCCTATTGAGGGACGGGAGATGAAGGTGAGTCCCCCAGATGCTTGTGGAGAATGGTTAATATTTTCCCATGCTACCCTATTTCAACCAATGATCTCATCAACTAGAATGTTTTCTTCCTTTGAAGATCAATTGGCCCCGTTGACAGATGGGACACATGGCGCTTGCTCGCTAGCCTGCCTGAATATTTTTTATAGGAAATAAAACCTGATAGGGAAGTAGGGAGTGGTTAGGATCAAAACATATAGATCCAACAGTCATCATAAGAAAATTATATTTGCACATGCACAATTGTTAGTACCAAAAAGTGGGATGACTAGGGTAATGAGAGGCAGTGACATAAAACTTAGGCCAAGACCTCAGATTTATGATGCAAAATTAAAACCCCAAACTTAGGAAAATATAAAACACTTAAAAGATTTATGACCTGCATGACATAAAGCAATATTTAGAACAATTTGATGGGTAACAGTTAGGATCATTAGGCTTAAGGGGCCAGTAAAAGGGACAAGTTGAATGACATAGACCATAACTAATGTGATTGGGAATAGGCAACAAAAGGTCAACATCAAATTATAATTCTTGTAAAGGAGTTAAGTACCTATGGTTTCATGAGGGTTTAAGGCATACTAAAACCCCATAACAAAGGTAGAACCAAACCTTAATCCACAAGACCAGTTCCAGACTATGGAAGGAAACTAGATTTTGAAAAAAATATCAGTGGAACACAAAGTATTTTAGGGGTTCCACTAGTGGTTCCAACTAGGGATGCATTCCTCTTGTAGGAATGGAAATATTTCAGATCTCATGGTTGAAGTAGACCAAGCACAAGAACACCCAAAGAAAAAGGACTTGCATAGACAAGGCAAGGAGACCAAACCCAAGCAAACCAATATACAAAATTTATAGGACTATACAATATACATGGAGCAAAACATATTTCAAGAGAAATATGGCTTCAAGAACTGTCCATGTATTGGTATTTCAAGAAGTCCACCTACTAAGCTTTGGAGAAAGTACGAATCCTCACCATGTGTATTGGATATCAAATAAGGGCCTAACCATAATGTCTCAAACTTTCCATGCTTTCCCTTATCCTGAGCTCTTGTATTCCACATCAATACCATGCTCCCTAATTCAAATTTTTTGGGAGAAGCTATTTTATCATACAAGTGCTTGAATTGCAGCTGCATCTTGGTATTTTTGTCGTGATATTCTCTTCTAGTTTCATCTAATTGTATCAAGGCATCAACTCTATGTTGCACTTCATCACATGTCACCATCATACTCTTGTACAAACTTGTACATATTTAGCAAGTTTTTTTTATGCAACCTTACATCTAAACCATACACTAAACCAAAAGGTTAATTTCCTATGGCTTTCTTGATAGTAACCCTATCAGCCCATAGTGCAAGCTTTATCTTTCAATCCCATGCCTTTTTATTCTTTTCAATCACCCTTTTAATGATTTTTATTAGACTCTTGTTACTAGATGTATCTTGACCATTCCCTTGAGGATGGTAAGGGGGAGAATAAGAAGTTTGTATTCCATGCTTATCACAAAAATATATGAACTCATCGGATCTTAAACACATAGTGTTGTCAAAGATAATCTTTTTTAGGACTTTGAATCTGATCATGATGTTATTCATCAAGAAATCAATTACCACTTTGCTTGTTGCCTTCTTGGGGAGGATTTCTTCCACACATAGTTACAACAATGATCCAAGAATCCCCCCCATTGGATTTCTCAGATATTTCTCTAATGAGGTCAATACCGCACTATTGAAAAGGGGCCTGAATTGAAATAGGATTGAGTGGTATATTCCTTGAATTTTTTTTAGCTTTCCTAAGAATCTTTGAAAAGAATCACAAGCTTTGAAAAACTTGTGGATATCTTTGAAAACTAAGGTCCACCAAAAAAATTCCCTTAAAATCTTGTGAGCAATGGTTTTAGCCATGTAATGGCTGCCACATACTCCATTATGCATTTCTTGCAAAAGTTCCAATTCCTATTTACCATCCACACATTTGAGTAGTAAACCCTCTGGACTTCTCCACCAAAGCTCATTATCAATGATGACATACTTAATTGGTTGTAACTTCAAATTTCTTCACTCATTGTCAACCATACCTTTAGGACATTGCATGGTTTGCAAATATTGAATGATCCTTCTATACCACCCACAAGTTTGCATGTCACTATTAGGTGCAACAACTACATATTCAAGTTGGTTAATATGGTTCACCTCCAAATTGGTTTTAGCCACTACCTTAGATAGACCTTGTCCTTTCACCAACTTGGTGATCTGAACATCAATATTAAACTCCTAGATCTTGTTGATCCATCTACACCTCCTACCTATGGTTTCTTTTTGAGTGAAGATATCCTTAATTGTACCACTTGGCACAAAAGCTATGATTGTAGCTCCCATTAAGTATGTTCTAAAATTTGTATAGCCTTGACTAAATCATAAGTCTACTTTTTAGTCATATCATACTTAAGCTCATTGGATTGCAAATATATGCTAAAAAAATGCAATGGGTTGTTCAAATCCCTCATCATTTTTCTGTAGTAACACAACAACAATAGTATGAAAGGATGCAAAGGAAAAGATATGCATAGGTTTAGAAAAATCTAGAGATTTTCAACACTGGAGCCTCCTTTATAGCTTTTTTTATACTTTTGAATGCTTGACTAGGCTCCTCACTCCAAACCAGTTTCTCTCCCTTCTTTAACATCTTAGAAATAAGCTTGGTAATCTCAACAAAATTAGTTATGAATCTTCTCAAGAAATTGATCTGACCAAAGAATGATTGGATACCTTTTTCATTTTTTGGTTGTGGAATTTTTTCTATTGTAGCCACTCTTTTAGGATCAATCCTTATTCCATCTATAGACACAATATGGACCAATAGCTTACCTTCCTTTACCCCAAAAACACAATTTTTGGGATTCAATGAGATCCCATATTATAATACTTTCTTAAACACTTTCTCTAGATGCATACAATGATCTTCTTCCTTTTTTTGTATGTAGTTAGATCATCTTGGTAAATAGTTAAAAATATGTCTATGAAATCTAAAAATTGCCACATCCATGGCTCTTTGAAAAGTAGCCCCTATATTTTTCAATATGAATGTAATTCTTACATAGACATATGTACCCCATGGTGTTGTGAAACTTGTTCTGTATTGTTCAGATTCCTTGACTACCACTTGATTGTAGCCTAAAAATCTATCCATCATGGATAACAACTAATAGTCAATTACCTTCTGTAACATGGCTTCCATGTTTGGCAAAGGATAATTATCCTTCAACGATGACACATTCAAATTTGTAAAGTCAACATAGAGCCTAATGTCACCATTCCTCTTCCTAACTGGGACAAGATTTGAAACCCAGGTTGAATGCCTGATAGGCTTAATGATCCCAATATCCCTCATTTTCACAAGTTCTTCGTACATATTAAGTTGCAACATGGGACTTATTGGTCTTTTCTTCTACCTAAAGGGTTTTGCATCTAGCTTCAAAGGTATTTCATGTTGAAATAACTCTTCCCTATATGTTATTAGGTCATCATAAGACAATGCAAATACATGTCTATACTTTCTCAATAAAGCAATCAACATTGCTCTGACCCAAGGTTTCATCTTCCTAATGCAAACCTTTTTAGGAGCATTCTTTGTGCCTGGGTTTACTTCCTATAGATCATCTTTGTGGGTGGATGTTTGCTTAGTATTGCTTCTATCAGGGCCATCAAAATCCCTTTCCAATGCAACCAATCCTTTTAGAGTTTTTTTAGTCTTCAATTGGGTGATCTCATTTCCAAATATAGTTTCCTTACCACCCACTTCATCCACAAAGGCTCCAAAATAAATTTCTTGACCCTCATATTCATTTATACACTGTAGGAACCTCAAGACGTCATCATCATCATTATGTTATCAGGAACTGAAGCTCTAACTTGCACTTCAACCTTTGAAATTCTAGTAAAGGTAATATCATTTAGTAGTAGAGCAATGTTGGCAAGCAAACATGCCACCTAATTATTGCTCCTATCCATCCAATCAATCCAAAATGCATCAAAATGTTTGATTAAATCCCATAAAACATTTCTATATTGTCTTAGTCTAGTATTCTTTGATGCATACTTTCCCCTAACCTAAGAAACTACAAGTTCCGAGTCTCCAATGACTCTTAACTTTTTAATGCCATGTTTCTTAGTTAACCTCAACCCTAGTAATAAAGCTTCATACTCAACTACATTATTTGTGCAAGCAAACAAAAATAAAAATGAAAACTTGAAGTTTTTACCACTAGGAGAGATTAGTATTACCCTACACCAACTCCCTCTTTTGAGCAGGCACCATCAAAACGCATGTTCCATAGGTCATCATTATTAGTTGCTACAATACTTCCTTCTCAAGGGGTGCAAGTTGTTTCCATTCTTCTTATAACTCTTCAACCTTGAAATTATCCATACTAGTATCCACAAAATGGATTCTATTTTCTTCCTCTGCAAATTCAATCATATGAGGAGCTCTTGGTAGTGCAAGGGAACCATTAGATAAATTGTGTCAATTCAAGTTGTTAAGGGCTAGAATGTAGGTGTATACGTCTAAAAATGGTCATGATTAAGCTTGTTAGTTAATTAAATATGAGTTATTTAATTAATTCCTCTAATGTCATCTACATATAAATAAATTTAATTATTTATTTATATCATTCATCTTCTAAATTCTTCTACCTTAAATTAAATAAATAATTTTATTTAATTACTAACATTTCCATCCTCCGCTTAATTAAATTAAATAAATTTGTATAGTTGATTTATATTTAATTATCATTTGGTTCTAAAGTTCAAATATTTTTAAATATTTGAATAATAGAATATTCTCCGTCCCATAATCGAATTTAAAATATTAAATATTTTATTTAATATTTCCTCACCCTAATTTCATTTTAAACATAATTAAATATGAGTTATTTAATTATGTGGATTTCCATTTTCATCTCCACTTCTAAATTAAATAAATTTATTTTATTTAATTTCTAACTCGTGCTAACTCACCCTTCCAAATTCGCATCTTATCCTTCGAAATGGAAGTTTCCCTTCGAAACTCAATGATGAAATTGAAAGAAAAGGGAAACCTTCCATCCTTCTCTTCCACTTTCGAAGATCTCCGGCCGTCTGTTCAAAACAAGCTTAATCTGGACTGTCGATCGATTCATCCAATTAAACCCGTTTGAAAACTCTATAAATTTCGGCACAAATCCAAGCTTTGGTTACACTTCATATACTCATTTACGCATGCATACATTACGCATACACACAACCAGCATTTACATTCATACCAGTTTTGATATCACAACAATCTTCTCATTTTAGCATAGCTTTTGCACTTAGCATAGTTTACATTTTAAATCTTGTTCTTTAGTTGTCATTTTGTTGAGTCTGATCTGTTGATCTGAGAGCTAGCTGGAAAACAACAAAACGTTGAAGATAGAGGAAGATAAGATGGTTTTGAGAAGCTGCTGTTATGGTTTGTACATTTTGTTTTCCTTTTTCAGCTTTTTGATTTAATGTTTTATTAATATGTGTTTGATTCCTATTTAAATTGATTCAATATTTCATACACACATAAAATGGCGCCCACCGTGGGGCAGGAACCTATGAATTTAACATTTTCTGTAAGTTTGTTTTGACAGTCTCGGTGTTTTGGAATCAATTTTTGGAAAATTCTGATGTTTAGGCACATTCAAAAATTTCTGATGTGCATACAGAGATTTTAACTTTTTATTTTGCAGAATTTTGATGCGCATCCCGTAACTGTTAATGCGCATCCCGCGACTGTTAAAGCACATACAGTGGCTGGCGCATAGAGTAAATGTTTGCACGTATATAATTTTTCTTTCTACATGCATAGCAACTATTTTAACATTTATCTTTCTTACGGCGCATCCAGTTTCTGTTTAGGTGCATATAGTGTCTGTTTGAGTGCATCTAGTTTTTGTTTGGGTGCATCTAGTTTTTGTTTCGGTGCATTTACTCTCTGCTCTGGCGCATACAACTTATGTTCAGGTGCATATAGACTATAACAAAATCACAGAATTCTGAGTTTGACGCATTCTACAGACAAAATTCTTTTTCTTTTTCTAAAGTTTTAAAATGAAGCAATCCTAGGGTAGCCACATCTAGATAAAATGAAGCAATCCTAGGGTAGCCACATCTAGATAAAATGAAGCAATCTAGGATAGTCACCAAACAATGAATCTTGCAATTTAAATTGAACAATCTATTTTTGGTGAAGCAATATCTTCACTTAGATTAGCTCATTGTTATTTGGATTTTAAAAAGAACATATGTTTGCTTTGATTGTGGCAATAGGTCTATGCTCTCCCCTTAACTAGGTGATCAAAATACCAGACTTTCCTTTTAATTTCATGTAATTTTATTGTTTCAATTACATCCTTTAGAGAGCCTATCGTAGTGAGAAAAAGTACTTACCCTACGGGAATGACTCAAGTGGGTTCAAGCCAAAGCCAGGCTATTCTACCCCACTATAAAATTTAAAGCAGATCTGGGGAAACCATGTTTTGCTGGTAGTGTGCAAGATAACCATCCCCAAAGACTTTGTTCTAAAGATTGGGAGGTCTCCTGAGGGAGTTTATTATTGCCACACCGAACGGAAATCCTTACTACGAACCTAGTGTAGTAGCCATCCGAGTCAGTTGCCAAACATTCTAATAATCATAGTGCAAGGGAAGAGAAGAATTTGCCCCCAAGATACTCACCATATAACTACCAAGGACCATTTGCTCAGGGGATCTGGTATCCACTTCCATAACTCTGAGTACGCACATGGAAAATACAAAAACACGGGCACCCCTTCGGGGGTGACACGACTATGTGAGTCGACGCAGTTCTAAGATGTGGGATGTTGATTACTAGAATGACCTACTTGAGCATTTAAGAGTGAGTCTGTCTGAACTATTTTTCATGTGGAAAACCTATGAAAACATTTGATGAAAAACATTTCTTGATCAAACACATCATGTTAGTATAGGATTTTAAGAACAACTATTTTCAAAAATGTTTGTTGTGTCTTCCATTACATAAATTCAGATAAAGAGATCATCCAAAAAGGAACATGAAGAACGACAACTGAAAGCCACTTAAGAGTTTTTCATATCATTGGTTCAAAAACAGTTCCAAACAATCTCCTCATGCTTAGAGATTGGAAGTCAACAAAATTTCCCAAGAAATCATTGTCTAAAAGGATCAGAAAACCCAAGAAACCATTAGGATACAAGAAAACACTGCAAAAGAGAAAATTCTTGTACAAAAGTCGACAAGTCTTGCTTCACTATTGAGGATTTCTTCACAGATATTAGGATTTTGTTAGAGGATTCACTGATGAGTATGTTGTAGATCCCTTAGATTCCTGAGCTTATTATCAGAGATTAGCTCTGTCACAATAGCATAATCATAACCAACCTCTTGAATTTGAAAACATACCACAACCTTCCATAGAGTATCCTTCACACCCCAATCAAATTCTTCATTGATTTTGGAACCTTCTTTGAAAACAAAGATCAAGATTTTAAGAGTACATCTCTCAAACAGCTTTTTAATTTTTGGTTCAACTTCCCCAACAGGATTTTGAAATCCTTCATCATATTGGAAGCCACAACCAATAAGTTAGGAGCATCCTTGATCATATCATAATATTCCATATCTTATCGGATCAAGATATCATCACCATTGCACTTGTCAAAACTAGGATCTAAGTTTAGAAGAATTTTCCAAAAACATATGCCTATCTTCACAAGGTCTCAACACAATAAACTGAAGGATACAGTCCAAAAAGAAAGTCATATTCAGAATACTCAAGAAGAAGGAGAAATTAGTAATCCCATTCTCAGCATAAATCAAAATCCACTTTTCAACAACAACATGGACAATAGAGAAGAAAATCCTTTTCATAATTACAGAGATACAAATCAAGTGGATAGTGATGAGGAACAAGATGAGGAACGTCTTAGAGAGGCTGAACAAGATCCAAAATTCTATAAAGCCATTGAAAAGATCTTGCAGCAAGATAAGGAAAAATATTTTCGCTATCTAGCCGAACAGGGGGCTAAATTACCTCATGACTTTGACACAGAAAACTTGAAAAACAAACCTGAAGAGACACCCCTTTCAGATCTTAGTACCTTGACCCAACAAATCAAGGCACTTCAAGGACAAGTTAGAGAATTACAAGGGGGAACAACCATAAAAAAATACACTCTGGAGGACATCTGTCCTTATCCTTTCGATAGAAGTTTAAACATGATTCCTTTTCCCAAGCATTGTGAAATGCCAAATTTGATCACTATAATGGGAAAATAGGTCCAATCGATCACATTAGGGACTTCAGAAACTTGACATTAGAATTCACTCACGAAGATACTTACTTGATGCGACTATTTCCTAGGAGTCTTGGAGTACACTCTATGGAATGGTTATCCAAGATCACACCTCCCGTCAGGACATTTGAAGAATTGATCAATTTATTCATATCACAATATACCTACAACATACAACATCAAATCACCATGATAGATCTTTGTAAAGTTGCACAGAAACCTGGCGAACCTTTCATTATGTTTCTTCAAAGATGGAGAAGAATGTTTGCCAGATTCCCACGTCCTATTCCCAAGAAAGAAAAGATGGTTACTTTCATCAACAGTTTAAATTCAGAAATGAGCTATCACTTGAACTTACATTGTCCTTCTTCTTTTGAGAAAATGATCGAAGATTCCTTAACCATTGAAAATGCTTTGGTCAAAAGAGGCATAATAAAACATGACAAAGAAAATCCTAGCTCATCCAACCATCATAGTAATCAGGACAAATCCAAATTCTGGACTCACAACAAAAATATAGTGAATGATGGTGTTGTGGATGCAATTCATGCTTCAACCAAACCATTTGTCCTCACTACTCCAAACACTCGCAACAACAACGTCAACTCAATTGCAAATCATGGAAATAATCCTCCTCCTCAGAGGAACAATACAAATCAACACTCTACTCCCAACCAAGGGACTTCCAATAACCAAGGTTATCAAGGAAACAATAACAATCAAAATTCTTTAGGAAACACCTCAAATTCAAATCCACAAAGATTTTCATTCTTCTCGAATAGAAGAACTTTTACTCCATTGGGTCAATCCTTAGAATCTGCATTCAAAGAATTGATGGCCAAAAATCTCATTACTTTACCACCTCAACGAAATTATGAACCCAATGTAAAGCCTCCATCATGGAATGAGGCATACTATTGTGATTATCATCAGTGTAAAGGTCATCGTACAAACAACTGCCAAGCCTTGAAGAATGTAATTCAAGACTTAATCGACAATGACATCATCACAATAGAAGGAAATCAACAAACTAACGCAGATCACCAAGCATTTCATAATCCATTGCCTAATTATCAAAAGGGTGAATCTTCTGAAAAAAATGTGAATCATATCAATGATGATCATATAGTCAACCATCTCTATGCAGACGACGAGCGGGTAAATGTCATTAAAGTCAACAAGAAGGTAGAATATAGAGAAGTCAACGCAACAACAAGAGCACAAGCCAAAGTTGTCTTAAAAGGCACCTCTTCAAAGTCCATTGAACCCCCACCTCAACATAAATATGATTTGGTTAATCAACTTTGAAAAACCCCCGCTCAAATCTCCATTCTGGAACTATTAAAGATTTCCCCAACCCATAAAGAAATTCTAGACAAAGCCCTTGTTGAAACTAATGTATCCACTGAATTGGATGTGAATCAATTTCAAGCCATGGTAGGGCATTTGTCCTCACCCACTTGTCTCTCATTCTCTGATAAAGATGATGTTTCCATAACTCATCCCTATAATTCATCATTGTACTTAGAAGTCATGATCCACAAGTTTTGTGTCAGACGAGTTCTAATAGATGGAGGTGCTGGTTTGAATATCTGTACCTTGAAGTTGGTCAAAGCCTTAGGATTTTCTAAGGAATCCATTGATTTCAGAAGAAAAATTACCATAAAGGCTTATGATGATGAAGAAAGAGCATCCAAAGGTCTAATCATGTTGCCAATCAGAGTGGGCCCTGTTATAAAGAATACTTTTTGTCAAGTATTGGATCATGATCTTGCATATAACATCTTGTTGGGTCATCCTTGGATCCATGAAATGCAAGCTGTTCCATCAACTTATCATCAATGTCTCATGTTTCCTTATGATGGACAAGAAATCACAATACCTGCTGATAATTCCAACATTCAAACTTGTGCCAACATAAAAGCCAATCAAGATACTTTGGTCCCTAATAATTGAGAAGCTCATGCTAGTACTTCTCTAAAAATTGACACACAAATTAGTCAATTGACTAATAGTTTTGACAAAAAGATGAAATTCAAGGATCATGGAGTTGGAGAATACTCTCTTTTCCTTGCCAATTTACCTACATCACCTTGATCATATGGACAACTGTCTATCAGGGAACATCAAATATCAGCAGCATCAACATCAAAGCAAACACCAATAGAGCCAATCACAAAATTTAATGGGCAATTCATCAAAGAAAAATTCCCCATGGAAAATCTTAAGGATACAAAAATTCTAAATTGGCTCTATAAAGATGAAGATGAAGTAGTCTCTAATGTCAAATTACCCACAGACAAATATGGAAAAGGATATTCAATCATGCAAAAGATGGGCTATGATAAAGGGCCTATCGGAAAAAGGAAAGAAGTAGTTGAACCCATTCACCTCCGTGGACTCGCTGCAAAAGAGAAAACTAGATTGGGTTATGATGCTCACTCCAAAGAAAGCACATCCAAACATGACACTATCTTTGCATTGCAAGAAGGCTCAGATTCACAGGAAGCATGTTTGACAACAGTTCAAAACTTCCTAGACAACAATTCTGACATAGACTCTGCTGAATATGAATGGGACACCATTTACAATAATGAGTTCTGGAGGGATAAAGAAGTTGATGTAATACACCAATATGCCCCAACTCTAATTGAAGGACAAGGTTTAGGGTCCCAACCACCAGAATCTGAACCACAAATCGACTATGATTCTAGTGATACTGAATCAGATCTAAACGAACAAGACTATCATGAGGACAGTATCATCATTGATCCACCTCATACCTCGGATCCTACAGACCATTCTGTTATGACCTTAACCATAGCCGATTTCACACAACCTAACGATACTCTCCCTTTAGTTCATCCTGATCTCATTGATTGGGATTCAACTGAACCTATTGAAATACCTATGTTTCCAAGTGATGAAGCTATCGTAAACTTCCTTTCCATAGAGGATTCAAATGATTGTTCCATCAGCAATTTTTGACATAGAGTTTTTGATCAGGAGAGTGTCAAGTTTCCCAACTGTAAAAATAAAAAAAAAAGAAAGATCTAATGGTGAAAACCAAAATCTGGCAGTATTATATCAAACAAAAGATAAAATAAAGAGCGTATCTGATGGTGAAAACCTCTTTGAGGCACCAGACGATGGGAATCTTGACACTCTCCCAGAGCATTATCATGAGTGATCACCTATTTTGATTGAGCCTACAAATGCTGTCAATCTTGAGACTTCAGAAAAACCAAGAATTTTACAGTTAGTTGCATCAATGACAGAGAAAGAAATACCAGAGTTCATGGAATTCCTGAAAGCAAATCAGGTCAATTTTGCATGGTCCTACACTAACATGCCTGGTCTTGATCCTGATCTTATCATGCATCACTTGTCCATCAAACCAAGGACCAAGCCAGTGAAACAAAAACTCAGAAAGATGCACCCTCATGTTGCATTGTTGGTTAAGGAAGAACTAAGAAAACTCCTTGATGTGGGCTTCATAAGACCAATCGATTATGCAGAATGGATTTCCAATATTGTTCCTATATCCAAGCTAGATAAAACTGTTAGAATATGTACAAATTTCAAAAATCTCAATAAAGCATGTCCTAAGGATGATTTCCCACTGCCAAATATCGACACCATAGTTGATCTAACAGCTGGCCATGCCATGTATTCATTAATGGATGGTTTTTCTGGTTACAACCAAATCAAGATTGCACCTGAAGACCAGGAGAAAACACCTTTCACATGTTCGTGGGGAACTTATTGTTGGAACGTTATGCCTTTCGGTCTGAAGAATGTTGGGGCTACCTATCAAAGAGCCATGACTACAATCTTTCATGACATGATGCATGTATTCATGGAAGATTATGTGGATGACATATTGGCAAAATCATACACTAGAGAAGGGCATCTTGAAATATTATCCAAAATATTTGCAAGATTAGAGAAATTCAAAGTTTGTCTCAACCCTAAGAAATGTGTTTTTGGGGTCAAATCTGGAAAACTCTTGGGGTACATTGTTCCAGAAAAAGGAATTGAAGTGGATCCTACAAAAGTACAAGCAATTATGGAAATGCCTCCACCAAAGAACATCAGTCAGTTGAGATCACTGCAAGGACGACTTCAATCTATATGGAGGTTCATTGCATAATTAGCAGATAAAATTTTACCTTTCACACATCTACTGCATAAAAATGTTCCTTTCAAGTGGGATGACAAATGTGAATTAGCATTTCAACAAATCAAACAATATCTGATGACTCCACCAGTTCTCATACCACCAAATCCAGACAAACCACTCATCTTATATATTGCCGCAACAAAGACATCTTTGGGGGCACTGTTAGCACAACAAGACTCTACAGGAAAGGAACATGCAATCTACTACATCAGTAGAATATTGACAAGTCATGAACTCAACTACACTTCTATTGAGAAGGCTTGTCTGGAAGTAGTATTTGCTTCACAGAAGTTTCAGCATTACATGCTAACCCATACGATCAATCTGGTTTCAAAGATTGATCCACTCAAGTACTTGTTAAGCAAAGCTTCATTGACAGGAAGGCTAGCAAAGTAGGTAATAATTCTGAGTGAGTTTGACATACATTATGTGGATTGCAAGGAAATCAAAGGACAAGTTATTGCTAATCAATTAGCTAAAGCACCATTACAAGCGGATCATCCCCTGCACATTGAATTTCCAGATGTTGATGTCTTCACTGCAGAATCTAAACAAACATGGTCTCTATATTTTGATGGTTCTTTCACTCAACATGGATCGGGGGCAGGTATACTTTTCATCACCCCTCAAGGACATACCATTCCTCGATCATATAGGCTAATGTTTCCATGCACTAACAACATAGCTGAATATGAAGCATTAATCACTGGACTCAAAATAGCACTGGAATGGAGAATTACAGAATTACAGGTGTATGGTGACTCACAGCTAGTCATCTATCAGATCAATGATGAATATCAAACCAAAGATGAAAAACTACTACCATATAAAAAGATGGTTGATGATTTCAAGAAATACTTTGTGGACATTAAATTTACACAAATTCCAAGGATTGATAATAAAGTAGCTAACGCTATGGCTACAATCGCATCATTGTTACAACTCCCAGAAACTTAGAATCGTTATGAATTTCTGGTGGAATAATCATTTACACCTACCTATGATACACCTGAAAGCCAAATCATTTGTCATTTAGTAGGATCCGATTTGCCTTGGTACGAAAAAATTTATGCCTATCTCAAAGACAATATTTTACCACCCGATTTATCTCGTAACCAAAAACGCAATGTTATCTTCCAATCTGCTTGCTACACTCTTATCGCTGACACCCTTTATCGCTGTGGTCTTGATGGTACTTTACTCCGATGTCTTGAACAGGAGGAATCTGACAAAGCTTTACAAGAAGTTCATGGTGGCATCTGTGGTACTCATTCGAGTGGACTGACCTTAGCCAAGAAATTGATTAGAATGGATTACTACTGGCCTACAATGGAGAGGGAATCATTCACTTTTGTGAAAACATGTTCAAAATGTCAGATTCATGGGAATCTCATTCATGCTCCTGCACAAGAACTTCAACCATTTACACAAACTTGGCCATTTTCTCAATGGGGGTTAGATCTAGTGGGCAAGATCCATCCTTCTTCATCAAATGGGCATAAATTTATCATCACAGTAACATAATATTTTACCAAGTGGATTGAGGCATTCCCTCTTACCAAAGTTACCGGCAAACAAATATCATCATTCATACTCAACTATATCATTTGTCGGTATGGCATTCCCAACTCTATTATTACGGATAATGGACGTCCGTTCAAAAATCAGGATGTTGATGAACTTTGTGAGAGATTTCACATACAGCATAGATACTCAACACCTTACTATCCACAAGGGAATGGCCAAGCAGAGGCCTCAAATAAAATAATATTGAAAATCTTGAAGAAGACTGTGAATGCTTCGGGGAAGGATTGAGACGTTCAACTCAATCCTGCTCTATCGGCCTACAGAACCAGTGTCTGCACACCAACAAGAGCAACACCATTCACTCTTGTCTATGGAGCAGAGGCCATATTGCCTTTAGAAGTTGAGATTCCCTCACTCAGACTATCATTGAAAGGCCTTACAATAGATGATGAATACAGAGTCTCCCGACTTCAAGAACTAGAACTATTAGATGAAAAGAGACAAAGAGCAGCTGATCATCTAAAAGCATATCAACAAATGATGTCTCGTAGCTATAACCACAAAGTAAAGCCACGTACCTTTCAAGTGGATGATCTTGTTTTGAAAGAGAATCCATGCAATCAACAAGATAGAGAAAAGAAAAGAAAGTTTGAACCAAATTGGCTAGGTCCTTATGTGGTTATCGCAGTTTATGGTTTAGGAGCATACAAGTTATCAACACTAGAAGGGGACCTGTTTGATGAACCTATCAATAGCATGCACCTGAAAAAGTATTATGTCTAAGAAGGTTATCATCATCAAAAAAAGTCCTGAAAAAATACAAAAACAAAAATCAGAAAAAGTCCTGAAAAAATACAAAAAAATCAAAAAAAGTCCTAAAAAAAATCCTAAACATTAGAAAAAGTCCGAAAAAAACAAAAACAAAAACCGTCATAGGGTGAAAACCTGGCAAACAGGTAGTCTATTGACAAGAAAAATGCAATAAAAACAAATAGTGAAAATCTGGCAAACAGACGCTATTTGTAGCTCTCTATCTATTAGTTCATGTTCTGCACTTAACTTTTCAGCCTTCCTTTTCATGCATCTTTTCCATCATCTTAGGGTCACACCAACACCATGCTATCATCATTTTCCTCGAGCGATAACATCTTACCATGGCTTGAATATTGTACATATTCATTTTCAACAAGTTATGTTGATACCAAGGGAAAACACATGCATACTGGGGGCAATCAACTTTTACCAAAACAGTAAGACAATGGACATCGAAACCAAACACGCAAAACAAAACAACCAAATCAAACCAAAACATCCAATCATTGATCCATATCACAGTGGCTTTCAGTTGCGTACCTTACCATGACTCATATCTGGATGATCTCTAATCTGAATAATGCTTGGAATCATAGTATTTTCATTTGTTGAACAATGGTTGTTTATTTTTTGATATCATTTCTCTGGAGCATACTCGATAATGTACTGAACTAGAGTGCCAAGAAAAGAGGATGATTTTTCTTTGTCTGTTTTCTTGAGGTTAATCATTTATCTATTGCAAGTATGTCGTGAGACATGATTTCCAAAGTTTATCATTGACGACAGTTCCAAATTTGCATCAGATAGTGGTTAGTCTTTGTCTGTTTATGCAAGAAATGCTCAGGTCATCTCGGTTCAATTATACCTAGATGTTTGTATTTACTTGCTAGATCAAAAATCATGAAAGTTGTACTCAGGTCATCATTGGTGCTAATTTCCCCTCTGATGCTTGTACACACTTCCAACATTTTCAAATGCTCTATGATGATTTAAGTAGGCTCACTACAAGGCTCAACAAAATGGTTGGTTTCATTTAATTGCATTTCATTTTAGGTCATTGTACATCACTGCATATTGGATTTGCATCAAGATTTTTTGAAAGGTCAATGGCTGTCATTTTTTTTTTGGACTATTTGTGGAGGACAATGTAAACATTTGTATCATTATCATTTCATCTTCATTATCATTTCATCATCATTAGCATTATCATTTCATTATTGCATCCATTATCATTTTAGTATCAGTATCATCTCATTAGGTGCATTTCATATTATTTTGTTATTGCATCCATTATCATTTCATCATCTCATATTAGTCGCATTTCCATTATCATTTCATCAATATTTTATTTACAATTCATTTCATGCTTGTTATCATTCCATATCATTTATCATTTTATTTCATATAATTGGGAATTCATTATTATTTCATTATCATTATCATTTAACAATTCTGCTTCATATCATTATCATTTCATCTCCATTTTCATTTCATCTTTTCCTTATTATTAACATTTCATCTTCATTTTCATTGCATTATTTCATTCATTTTAATTCAGATTAGTTCCATTACCATCGTCATTATTCATTCTCGTTATTATTATTATTTATATTATTTTCCATTAACATTTCATTTCCATTTATCATTTCATACCCATTATCATTCCATTCGCATTTCATTTCATTATCATTTATATTTTTTCAATCTCACCATCGCATCATCATTATCATTATCATTTAGTATTGCATTATCATTATCATTATCATTTAATATAGCATTATCATTATCATTTAATATTGCACCATCATTATCATTATCATTTGGTATTGCATTATCATTATCATTATCATTTAGTATTGCATTATCATTATCATTATCATTTAATATTGCATTATCATTATCATTTGGTACTATCACATTATCATTATCACTCATATTAGTTTCATATACGCTTCATTAACATAATGTGTTATCATTATCATTCTATCATTACATTGCCATATTGTAATCCTCTCATCCATTATCATTATCAATAATTACATTTATCATTCATTATCATTATCATTCATTACATTTATCATCCATTATCATTATCATTTAACAATTCCATTTAGCATTTCATCTATCCATTTAACATTTCATATCATATCATTTAATATTTCATTCCATACCATTTCATTTATCATTTTTATCATTTCCTATCATTTCATTTCATTATAATCTCACTTATCATTTCATTTATCCATTTCTTCCAATTACAAATCATTATATTTTATCACATATCATTATATTTCATCACCACTAGTTATTCACCTCAATTTCATTATTTCTATCATCTCACGCCATAACATTTTATCCACTCATATCATTTCACATCATATCATATCATATCCGGCACCCAACATTCATTTTCATCTTTTATCTACATTAAAAAATCCAAAAATACACATCATAGGTAATCCATCTGCATGACATCATTAGTACACATCATCAAATCATAATCATAATAAAACATCATAATCAAATCATCTTGCATATCGTGTTAGTCATCAAATCTCCATAAACAAATAGATATAAATGCATATCATATCATCGCATCATAAATCCACATCAAATCAACATCAAAATAATCATCGCCGCTGCATATTATCGCTCATCAAAAATGATACAAATGTCCAAATGTCCAATGAAACTACAATGCCCAATACATCAAATATGATCAGAAATGGCATATACATGCTCTGAAAATAATATCATAAAGTCTAGCTGGTAGATGCTCCTAATGGTGCTGGTCTGGAAGGAGGTGGTCTGCCACTGGTGCCTGCATCTAGATCCTGTCGTAGCCCTGTCACTCCCCTGCTCTGGGTATGTGTCTATGATCGACTCCTCATCCTGCTATGGGACCGTGGGTATGGCTCTCTATGCTCTGGAGGACACAGCTCCTGTATCTCACTCTGTAGTACTCCACCTCCCTAGCCATCTCCATACCCTCAGCAATGGTATCCCACAATGACGCACTCTCTATAGTGCCCATCAGTCTCTAAGCCACGCCCTCGGCCTCTACTGCCCATCACCTAAATGCATCCCTCTCTGTGATCACCTAGGCTAACTGTGGGTCTAGGGCAGGTGCCTATGCAGGTACCTATGCCTGTACCTATGCCTGTGCAAGCTGTGCCTATAGCTGCACAATAAAAGCCTACGCCTGTGACAACTGACTCTGTAGTTGACCCTGCTGCCCCTACAATGTCTGCACCTAAGCCTGTAGTGTGGCTATCTGTCCCTGCTGCGAGGAGGATTCCATCTGGATCACTGTCTGTCTCCATATCCCTATCCTTGGCCATCGCATAATCTACACGCCCCTCAAGATATCCAGTCCTGACCTCCCCAGCACATGTCCCCCCTCTCCACTATCATCTCCACCATCATCATCATCATCTGAGCCCTCCTCCTCTCTGCTCTCCACCTCCTCTCCTCTGACTGCTCCCTACACACCACCAGCCACATCATCTTGCCTCACTGCCCTGGGCTGTGGTACTACCAAAATAGGTGTTGGCTCATCTGGGCTAGTAAATCGTGGAAATGGATGCCTGTGGAAATATGCACCGTACTCGTCAAACATCCTAGCATCCACAATATATCACCTGTCAGCCCATACCTTAGGTGCTAATGCCATAAACTCTATATATGAGGCCTGATATGAAATACACAGCCCCCATCCGGCCTCATCTCTGCTCTGGGAGTAGTGTGCAACCCCCTGCGACATCGCCTGAGTAAATCCAAACTGCCTCTACACCCGCAATGCCAAAAATCTCTCCAAAATGAAGGGAGTCCTCCCTATCAGGAATTGCGGAGTACATACATAGGGAATCTCTATATCATCAGTAGCCTATGGCTCACAATCCAGATATGGTCACCATATGATCGTATCTATGTCATCCAGCAGTCGTCTCCAATAATCTACCTTGCCCAACTTGGGCTGGGTAAGGAACATAGCATACATATAGATATACAGCCTGCCTGGTGGCCTCACTCTGGGGTATGCCGGCCTCATCATAGTGAAATGCTCCCATGCCCAGATCTGTAGCAATGTAACCCCACAAGATAAACTAGACAATCCTCTGTAGACCACCTGGTGCAAATCGTGATAGAGATGAGCTAACATGTAGCTCCCCCATGCATATCTCCTCTGTTGTAGCAGCATCTGCTCCAAAATCCTACCCCAACCCACTGATAATCCCTTTTCCCGGTGATCCAGACAAAGGAGACCTCCAATGAATGCACCCAAAACTATTGGCAAGGTGGGATATCCGTGAAAATCAGCCCATGGTACCCAGTACCTAGCTATGTGCGCATCTTCGTATACTCTCCTCAAAGCATCCGTACCCCAAGCTCCTTGTGACCATAATACACAAGGGTTCCAACAACTGGAATACCTAGGATCATGTACACATCCTCAGGAGTTATTGTCACCTCACCGGTCGGCATGTGAAAGGTGTTGTGCTCCGAATGCCATCGCTCTGCAAGTGCTGTCAACAATCCTCTATTGATGCTAATCGGCAGCATTGCCAACAAGGGTCTCAAACCACAAGTATCAATCAATGCTCGATTAGCAGGTGTCAACTCAAGGATCCTATCCCATCCTGCTGAATGTTGCTCTCTAATTTGGAGGTTTTTGAAAACCTCCTATTTTTTTCATCACAAGGATCACCCATCAGAATCATATCAAATATTCAAACAACATCAAAGCAGACTCATATCTATCAGTGATCTATATCAGTGACCTATATCAGTGAACTATATCAAACCCATATCAATGATTCATATCAATACATCAAATCAATGACCCCTATCACACAATCAATCCTATCAATCAAATCATATCTATCAAGCTGGATATCAAATCAAATCTACTCTACCATCACTTACTATTTTTTTCTATCACAGAAAGCAAATTTATCAGATGTCATATCAATCATTTACTCTTTGTTTTCTACCCTAGGAAGCAAAGTTATCAATCAATCATTCAATTTGTCTATCGTCTCTACCCATATCAGCATGATGACACAACAATTTACTTATCTATTGACCAAGGAAGCAATACAAATCATCATTTTCATCAACATATCAATTCTGCCTATCTTACCATATGTGTCGTTCTTTTTACAGGATGTGCTAAATCCCATATGCACCGTTCTTTTTACTTGATGCGCTAAAACAAACTCCCTATGCACGTCTTCCCATATGTGCCACTTCACTCATCCAATGTGCCACTATTTTTGTTGTATGCGCACTTTCCTATATGCACATCTGTTTTCCCTATATGCGCTCTAGCCCTAAAATTTTCAAACCTACCCTATGTACGCTAGTTTTTATGGGATGTGCTAAACTAGTTTTTCTACAACATTTAAAATCTATGCTCTATGCACATTTGTTTCTACCCTATGTGCGCCTGTTTTTTTTTAAAGCGCCTAAACTTTTCTGTATGCGTGCAAACAAAATTTTGAAAACTGAATCCGCAGAAAAAACATGAAAATTTTGATCCAAACAGAAAAATTTGAAAGCAAAAGAGGATAGATCGACTCACTGGTGGTCCATATGCAGCTGGCCTCTGATATCTGCGTGATCTCTCGAATCGATGGCGATGATATGGAATCTCCATGTCGCAATGTCACTCTCACAGCTACAGTTTTCACCAAAGTCAACAGTACAAATGACTTGTCTTTTTCAACCTTTTTACCTTTTAAAGGTTAAACGAGGGTAAAATTTGACTTTATTTTCAAAATGGACATCCTTTTTCATCATTTATCGTGATTTAAATCACTCTCATTCGTAATTTACCTCCCGAGGGGGCATCATCAGTAGAAATATCAGAAGCACATCAGGGGCAAAAATCTTATTTTTCTTTGAAGCAATGTGTTTTACACATCACTTCAAAGAGGGGCAAAATGTATACGCCTAAAAATGGTCATGATTAAGCTTGTTAATTAATTAAATATGAGTTATTTAATTAATTCCTCTAATGTCATCTACATATAAATAAATTTAATTATTTATTTATGTCGTTCATCTTCTAAATTCTTCTACCTTAAATTAAATAAATAATTTTATTTAATTACTAACATTTCCATCCTCCGCTTAATTAAATTAAATAAATTTGTATAGTTTATTTATATTTAATTATCATTTGGTTCTAAAGTTCAAATATTTTTAAATATTTGAATAATGGAATATTCTCTGTCCCATAATCGAATTTAAAATATTAAATATTTTATTTAATATTTTCTCACCCTAATTTCATTTTAAACATAATTAAATATGAGTTATTTAATTACGTGGATTTCCATTTTCATCTCCACTTCTAAATTAAATAAATTTATTTTATTTTATTTCTAACTCGTGCTAACTCACCCTTCCAAATTCGCATCTTATCCTTCGAAATGGAAGTTTCCCTTCGAAATTCAATGATGAAATTGAAAGAAAAGGGAAACCTTCCATCCTTCTCTTCCACTTTCGAAGATCTTCGGCCGTCCGTTCGAAACAAGCTTAATCTAGACTGTCGATCGATTCAGCCAATTAAACCCATTTGAAAACTCTATAAATTTCAGCACAAATCCAAGCTTTGGTTACACTTCATATACTCATTTACGCATGCATACATTATGCATACACACAACCAGCATTTACATTCATACCAGTTTCGATATCACAACAATCTTCTCATTTTAGCATAGCTTTTGTACTTAGCATAGTTTGCATTTTAAATCTTGTTCTTTAGTTGTCATTTTGTTGAGTCTGATCTGTTGATCTGAGAGCTAGCTGGAAAACAACAAAACGCTGAAGATAGAGGAAGATAAGATGGTTTTGAGAAGCTACTGTTATGGTTTGCACATTTTGTTTTCCTTTTGCACTTAGCATAGTTTGCATTTTAAATTTCGTTCTTTAGTTGTCATTTTGTTGAGTCTAATCTGTTGATCTGAGAGCTAGCTGGAAAACAACAAAATGCTGAAGATAGAGGAAGATAAGACGGTTTCGAGAAGCTATTGTTATGGTTTGCACATTTTTTTTTCCTTTTTCAGCTTTTTGATTTAATGTTTTATTAATATGTGTTTGATTCCTATTTAAATTGATTCAATATTTCATACACACAATAGGAATTTTGAGTTTTTGTTTAAAAATAAGGTCTATGAGACCATTTGGTGTTTTAATAAGTTAGTTTTGATGGTTTCTAGCTTTTTTAGAGGTTTAATGTTTGAAAATTGAAAATTGTGGAAAAAGTGCAAAATTGTGCAAAATGCAAAATTTTAAAAAAGTTGTAAAATTGCCTTTTGGGAAGGCAAACGATCATGTAGTTGAGAAGTCAATTTGCGGAAGTTGTAGTCATTTTTTTTTTAGGGAATAAGTTTAAATGGGCTTTAGAACTCATTGTGTGTGGATTGGATAAGTTTGTAAAGGAGTTTCATTCAATAAAATTCTGATATACCATCAATTTTCTATCTTTTTACTATATAGCGTGGTAGCAACAATTTGTACGGCCTGTACGTTGATCATTTGATTCAATTTTGTAGTGGATATTGTAGTATATTGTTTATTCTTTCCTTTGAATCAATTTTGAAGAGTTTTCATCAATTTTAGTGCATTTTATTGAAGTTTTTCTCAAACCATCCAAAAAATAGGGTTATTTAAGGGTTTGAAGTTTTAGACATGTATTGAACCCATTCCACCTTTCTGTCTGACTGTTTCTTGGTGGAATGGGTACAATTTATTAGAGGTAAGTGTGATAATGGTGAGTAAGAGTAGGGGAGGTTAGGTAGTGAAATGGGTGTGAAGCCCTCGTGTGTAAAATTGTGTTTTCCATGAAGAAAAGTGAGGTTTTAATGAGTCAAATTGAGTTTTTGTGTTGGGAAACATAATTTTATTTTAATTAAGCTTTAAAAGACTACTTTAGACCTATTTTAGCAATCATTAGGTTTTTGGGTGATTGGGAAGTGTCATTTTCAATAAGCCCTAGGGTTTCTAGGCTTAAATTGAGGGTTTTGAGGTTTGGCTATTGGGAAATTGAATCTCTAAAAAATAGTGGTAGAATGTTGAGCTTGAACACCTAAGAATTTCTGCCCCAAATATTTTTCAAAGTTTGGGAAAAATTGGTGAGTAGTTTCTTTGGAAAATTGGGCTAATTTGATCCCTAAAAGGTGAGAAAAAATAGATTTAAGAAATTTGTTCAAAAGGAGTCAAGGGTGATTTGTGAGTATGTTGTTGAGTGTCAAAATGGGTCCATGGAGTGGGACAAGTTGTGAACTGAAAGGATGTGTTTGTGAAGTTATACCCATTTTAGTGGGTTTGCTATGCTATAAGGAAATAGAGGGATTTGGTTGAGATAAAGAGAATTTGAAGACTTGATGATCTGATAGGTGTTTTGTTGATTCATTTTGTGTTTGGGTGTGTGAAAGGCCTCCCTTTATTACATCAAAGTGGTATCAGAGAAAAGGTACCAGATTCCTATAGAAGAAAGATTGAAGATTGTGAAAGATAGCTTGGAAGGTGAAGAGGCAAGATTGTGAAGATGTCTCCAAAAGGAAAGAATACAACAAAGGAGATGAATGAATTGAAGAATTAGTACATAAAAGAGATCAAAGAACTGAAAGAGAGATTAATAGCCTTAGAAACCAATAAGAGTAGAGAAGCAGTTGAGAGTAGTGAATCAAAGGAAGAAGATGATGAAGATTTTGAAGATGTTGAAGAAGAACTTGATCCAGAAGATCAAAGAATGGCCAAGTTGTTGAAGACAGTAAAAGGTGACATGTATAAGGTAAAAATTGATGTGTAGAAGTTTAGTGGAAATTTGAATGAAGAAGAATTGTTAGAAAGGATATCTTCTTTGGATAACTATTTTAAATGTGAAGATATTCCTGAGGAACAGAGAGTTAAGATTACAAAAAAAAAGCTTAAGGGTCATGCACTTGTATGGTGGGATTATTTGCAATCAAAAAAAAGGAAACAAGGTAAGTCTAAGATCGTGGCATGGGACAAGATGGTAGAAAAGTTAAAAGGTAAGTTTCTCCCTTTAGATTACTCAATTCAAATGTTTAAGAGATTGCAAATTGAGACAAAAGGAAATGGATGTAAAGGCATACATTGAAGAATTTTATAAATTGTGTATGAGATCTAACCATACTGAAAATGAAGATGAGAAGATAGCTAGGTACTTGGGTGGCTTGAGAATGAATATACATGATGAGTTGGACTTGAAAAATCCTAGGAGCATGGAGGAATGTTATCAAATGGCATTGAAGGCTAAAGATAAAGTGAAAAGAAGACAAGAGAAATTAGTAAGAGGAACTTTCTCTACTCCAATACAGGCAACTAAAAATCAAGAAGAACCAAGCAAGAGAGGTGAATAAATTGCATACTTTAGAGGAGGATAAAGAGGAACAAGGGGCAGATTTGGAGGTGGAAGGAATTCTAACACTTCTGCTGGTAGATGTTATCATTTTCAAGAGTATGGTCATCCTGCTTGGAAGTTCCCTAAGAAGGTTGATTCAAGTTCAAGTAGAGGAGAAAGAAAACCTAATAGAAGAGCACAAATAGTGCAATAAGATGAAGTTGAGAGTAGTTCAAGTTCAAATAAATTGATTGCAAGGGCTGAGGTTGGAGAGATGATGATGAAGAAACAAATATTGAAGACAACAAAGGAGGAAGGGCTCCTTCAAAGAAGAGCATTATTTAGGACAGCCTACAGGTGTAAAAATAAGGTATGCAAAGTGATTGTTGACTTAGGTTATACTGATAGCATTGTGTCTAGTGAGATGGTGGAAATTTTTCATTTGCAAAAAGTACCTAGAGAAAGGCCATATAGGGTGTCATGGGTTAGTGATAATCAGTCTTTGATAGTGAGTGAACAAGAAAATTTTGAATTTTAGATAGGTCCATATATAGATGAAGTTCTTTGTGATATACTACCCATGAATTGTTGTCATCTATTGTTAGGAAGGCCCTGGCAGCTTGATAGGTTAGCCTTGCATAATGGTAGACAATACACATACATCATAGAAAAAGATGGGAGAGAGTTTTTTTTATCTCCATTGAATGAGGGAGTAAATGAGTATGGTGAAATCATCATGTTAGGGAGAAAGGAGTTTCTAACTGTTGACAAAGGAAAGGGTATATATTTGGTAGCCAATACATTGAATGGTAGAGTGCAAACAAAGGATGAAGGTGATTTGCAGATTGAAGGAAAGAAGAATATCTTCATGTGGAAGGAAAAAACAAGTAGAGGTGTGTCTCAATCTAAGACAAAATAGGGTAAGTTTGAAGAGCCTTTGGAAAGGCATGAAAAGAGTAATTGTATTGTGGTTGGGACAATCAAGTTCCCTATAGTAGAGAATAAAGTGAAAAGATAGTTAAAATATATTAAGATAGTGGTTGGTGATACTGGAAAAGAAACAAAAGAAAGGACAATGGTTTATGATAAGAAGATAATAAATTGTGATGAAGAGTGTAAAGTTGCAAGTACAGTGAAAGGACAATATAAAGATGTTGACACAGAACCTTGGGAGAATGGCAAGACAATGGACAAGGAGATAAAGGCTTTGGATGTTGATAGGACAGTAAATAAGGAAAATACAAGTCTGACAGAGATAAAGAGGCCTAATGGTATAGTTGACGTTGAGGAAAGAGTAGTTGGCCTAAGTATTGGACAGTGGATGATGCATGGAGAGCAAGATAAAGTGAAGGAATATTTTGGAGGTCAAGGAAAAGATGAAAAGAAAGGTGAAATGATAGTATTTGAAGATGGAAAAATGCAAGCACACCCCACAGAGTAGAATGGACAGTTGAAATGAAGAACAAGTGAAGGTAAGATCAAGAAGGTTGAAGGCAATGAGAGACAAAAGCACAATGAACCTATTGAAGGAAGGAATAAAAGTCATAGGTCTGAAGGGCACAAAGAAGGACTAACTATATCAAGCTTTCCAAGGGACTTGGAAATTTTTAAAAGTGGGGTGTATGGTGTAGGGGCACCATTAGTTAAATTGTGTCAATCCAAGTTGTTAAGGGCTAGACCGTAGGATTTTGAGTTTTTGTTTAAAAATAAGGTCTATGAGACCATTTGGTGTTGTAATAGGTTAGTGTTGATGGCTTCTAGATGTTTTAGAGGTTTAATGTTTGAAAATTGCAAAATGTGGAAAAAGTGCAAAATTGTGCAAAATGCAAAATTTGAAAAAAGTTGTAAAATTGCTTTTTGGGAAGGAAAATGGTCATGTAGTTGAAAAGTCAGTTCGTAGAAGTTGTAGTCATTTTTTTTTGGAGGGAATAATTTTAAATAGGGTTGATAACTCATTGTTTTGGGATTGGAGAAGTTTGTAAAGGAGTTTCTACAATTTTGTAGTGGTTGTTGTATTATATTATTTCTACTTTCCTTTGAATCAATTTTGAAGAGTTTTCATCAATTTTAGTGCATTTTATTGAAGGTTTTCTCAAACCGGCCAAAAAATAGGGTATTTGAGGGTTTGAAGTTTTAAACATGTATTGAACCCATTCCACCTTTCTATCTGACCATTTCTTGGTGGAATGGGTACAATTTATTAGAGGGAAGTGTGAGAATGGTGAGTAAGAGTAGGGGAGGTCAGGTAATGAGATGGGTGTGAAGCCCTAGTATGTAAAATTGTGTTTTCCATGAGGCAAAGTGAAGTTTCAATGAGTCAAATTGAGTTTTTGTGTTGGGAATAATAATTTTATATTGAATTAAGCTTGATCAGACTACTTTAGACCTATATGAGTAATCATTACATTTTGGGCTTATTGAAAATTGTTTAGGCTTAAATTGAGGGTTTTGAGGTTTGGCTATTGGGAAATTGAATCTCTAACAAATAGTGGTGGAATCTTGGGTTTGAACACCTAAGAATTGCTTCCCCAAAGATTTTTCAGATTTTGGGAAAATTTGGTGAGTAGTTTCTTTGGAAAAGTGGGCTAATTTGAGCCCTAAAAGGTGAGAAAAACTATATTTAAGCAAATTGTTCAAAAGGAGTCAAGGGTGATTTGTGAGTATGTTGTTGAGTGTCAAAATGGGTCCCTAAAGTGTGTTGATGGTGTTTTCTACATAGAAACAACTCAGACAGAATATGGAAATCCTATCTCTCTTGAAAGGTAAATCTCTATTAGCAAGCCTCAAGAGATAGCCCCAAGGTTTCTAGTGTCAAGTCTTGACAATGCAAAAAAACTCAGTAATGAATATGAAAGTGTTGGTTATCACAAGGGGACCTTACTAAAAACAAATATTGAATCTTAAGTTTATCATATTTTACAATTTGATGATACTTAAAATCCTAAAACGAAACCAAATGATAAAGAAACAACAAAAGATAAAGGGTTTTAGAAAGATTTCTAAAATTAACACTAATCCTAAGATTAACAATGCAAATGATAAAATACTCGAAATGGACCAATCCCTCATAAACTAATTCCTACTTGACCCAGATATACTTGCAATCTTATAGAAATAGTGCAATCTTCTAAGGCATTAAAGATTTTCAGATCATGAACATTCATCCAAAATAACCCTATTGCAATTGAAATGAAGAAACATTCACAATTGAACTAAGCACAATGAATATTAAAGTCCAAGCTAACTTTGCAAAGCAACTCACACTCAGCTAGCTACAAAAATTATGGACCAGGGATTGCTACAAACACTTCAAGCATTAAACCATAAACACCATTGAATCATCTAACCCTAGATCTAACATATACCAAATAACCTTAAGCAATTTCAAAAGATAGAATCACAGGAACCATACAAGATAAAATTAACACAAGAAGGACACCAAATCACAATGCTTATACTTGCATTAGATCATCCAAAGTAGCAACAATTCCATTCTTTTGTTACAACACTTTCTTGAAAATAACCTAACTACTAACTCCTTGCTCTAATGCTTAATTCGCTCCAATGTAAAATACTATCTAGCCCTTAGAAATGAGGCAACATGCCATATTTATAGAAAACCCCCCAAGATATGTTAGCCTAATTAGGTTTGCAATAGATAATGGCCACAAACAAGTTGTCCCCACAAACAAGTTGTCCCAAGAAGTTCTAGAACAAAATAAAATAGCATTAAATGCTTGGAACTCATCCAGGTCAACTTGGGTTCTCCAATGTAATTCGGTCCACTACATGTGAAGGATGAAGAGAAAATAATGTGGAAGCACAAATTTTGATGTGATATTGTATTAAATGCATCTCCCCTTGTCCTTATCCTTTCCCATCTTATCTTTCACTATTGAAAATACTTTCTCCAGGTAGGCCAAAGGTGGAATTACCAACACCTTAATAATCCTCTCAATGGACTTAATATCATCCCTTAATTGCTTAATATCTTTATCCCAATCTATCCTTAGGGATTGATATTTATCCATAACTACAACATAAGTAGCTGCATCATCTAGCTAGTGTTCAGTAATTGGTCCATCATTGACTAGAGAATATACATCATGCCACCATTTCCTGAGTTGCTCAAGATTCAAATTTCTTGGTGCAAACCTTTTCCTTCCTGTCATGATCTCAAAGAAAGAGATACATTTATTGTAAATATCTATCAGGGTGCCTTCTATTTGATTTCCTTGCTTATGCACCTTCTTCAACACTTTCTGCCTAATTTGTAGGGCCTCATGCCATTCCCAAGGTTCTGTAGCTTTTGAAGAAGGAAGGATTCCATCACTAGCTAGATTTTCTTCAATATACTCCATGATAGTCCTAGTTTTCTGTAGTAGGTCTACATCTTCTTTATCTTGAGCTAGCACACTTTTCAACCACTCCACAAATCTAATGGTATCCTAACCAATTGAAATAATGTCCTTGATTACATCATCACCCTTGGTTCCTACCCCTTGCAACCATTTTAGTGTGGCATGAGTAGTAGTTTTCATCTTTTCCAACTCAATTATGGTTTATTCTGGCAAGAGATTTGCTGCAGATGATGAACTAATCTAGCTGATAGATTGCAAGGGTTTCATCAAATCTTGTAGATACTTCTTCAATTTCTCATTCTCCTTCTTCAACTCTCGCTTGGTTTTCACTTCTTTCATCAATCTACCCAAGATTGCAGCACTAGAGCCTTCATATTCTTCGATCTCCTATTCCATGGAGGCAGGCCCTAAGTTGATATTTTTCATACTATAATCACTACTAGTCACATCATCCTTATGCTTATTAGGAGTAGGATTAGCAATGTGGATCAGTCTATTATTTTCTTCATCTCTTTCAATCTTTGAAATGACTCTAGCCTTCTTCTTTGTTTTTCCTTTCCTAATTTTGGCCAACAAGTCATCCCAATTTGGGAGAGTGTCATCCACTACAATTTTTTTACTTTTCAATTCTCTATCTAGCCAAGCAAGCACAGTGGATCCTGATTGCAAATTATCTTGCTCAACCTCATCCTGCTGACCCTTAGAGAAATCCTCATTCAGACTTTTCTTATCAGGAGTCTCTTTGGTCTTATCTTCCCTGTCATCCCCTAGATTTGTATCCTTTTCTTCATCATGTTCCTTTTCTACATGTTCTAGCGAAGGATTCTTGGTTGGAACTTCCTCCCTCTCTAGAGGTCTATCTTCCTCATGGTGAATGGGTGAGTCCTCATAAGTCACCAAAGGAGACTGGAATTTCTTCTTTGTCTCTACTTTTGCATAGTAGAGTTCACCTTCCTGGAATCCTTCCTCTCCTTGATCTTGGTGACCCTCTACATCTTTAGATTCACTTGATGCATCATGAGATTAATGAGGAAGAGGGGCATAATCATGTTGTTATGTGGCAGGGGTAGCTAAGGGAACATGCTTCTTTGGCACACTATCCTTGGGAGAAGGAGTTCTTGATCTTCTTGTGTATACCTGCATTTTCTCTCCCAAACTCTCCACATTCACTACTGGTGGGCTAGTTTCATCCTCTGCCTTGGAAGATTCCTTCTTTTGAGACAATCTCACTATTCTTCTTCTCTTAGGCACAAAATCACTACCTTCATCTCCCTCTTTTGTAGGTTCCCCCTCTATAGATTTCTTTTCCTTTGAAGTATGTTTCCTTTTTCTTGGCAATAGGTCTCCTTTGATTCTCTCCTTCTTCTACTTGAGAATCCTTAATATTTATCTTGAAAGGAGAGCTGACTTTAGCCCTACTCTTAGGGTCCTGCTCAACTGACTCTTCAGAGGTGGAATGAGACTCTAAGTCTCCCATTAGGTCATATGTGCATTGCAAACCTTCACTCTCTAGTTCCCAAATCTTATGTTTAAGCCATAACTTTTTGTATTTAATCACTGGAGCCATGACTTGTTCCAATTTTGTCTTTTCCTCCTCTAGCTAGTCTATTTCACTAATTGATTTATCCTTCACAGCTTCGTAATCATGGCCTTGAAGCACATCCCCATCATCCTCTATCTAATCCAGGATAACTTTCACATTGTACAATCTAATCAAATTTATTGGAAGCCTAGATAATTTCTTCTTTCTGATATCAAACTCATCTTTACAGTTGGCCCAGTAGTCTTCTATGTCATCCTTGTGGCTATACTCCCTATTGGCTCTCTTTTGGGCTTCACCAGTTCTATCAAATCTAAACCTTTTAGAATGGAAAGATAGGCCTAGAGTACTCATCTCCTCAGAGAAATGTGTTGTATTTATGGAGGGGAAAGCCTCATTATTACCTATCTTGAGGGGAAAGTCATTGGAAAACCCTTTTTTGTGCTTCTCTTTCTTGACTATGGCATCAAAGTCACATATATGCCTTGTAACTTCCAGGAGTATGAGGTGGTTGGTAGGATACCTAGGAAGTCTGTAAGGGGCTCTCTGGAAACCATCTATCATTATGTAAGAATAGGTGGGGAACTGTATAAACCAAGCCCCATACTTCTTGATCAATTCCTTAGCCTTGTCAGATATTCTATCATGCTTTACACCTTGAAGCAACCTAGTGATGTACATGGTGAATTCATCATTCACCCTCCTATAGCTTGAGCTACCTAGGTGTAGCTGTGGATAGAATTCACATATTACATCCTGCTCAAAGATGCCTTTTTTGCTTAGTCCCTTGTAAGCGTGGAACCTTGCAAGTGCATAAAATAAGTATGAAGTCATGGTGAAGCTCTTTGTCTACAACACATTGCATAACTGCTTATGTATCATTGCACCGATGGTGCCATCCTAATGATAATCAATATTCTACTCCTTCCTCACTATGGCATAGAACATCCAGCTCTTAAAAATCCTAGCACTCTTCAAACCCATTACCATGTTGAGGAGTGTGATAGCATCATAGTACTCTAGTTTGAATTTTTCCCTAAATAATTACTTTGGAAATTTTGAGATGTGGGGCTTAGGTTTCTCCAGCCAAGAATTGACCACTTGTAGAGCCTTGTTTGAATCATCCTCAAAATAGTTCTTGGCAATATTCAAGTCTAGAGCCACCACATGAGGTCTGTCAGGCATGTCAAAGGTTTGTGCCATAGATACAGGAGAGAAGTTGGCCAACACCCTACCTTGAGGGCCAATCACTCTTTGTGTATCCCTGTCATAATGTCTAGCACACTCAAGCACCAACTCATAACAATGGACCGTGGGAGGGAACCCAGTCACATGAGCCAATCCTGAATCCAATATCCTTCTAGCCAATAGGGGAAGGTTTTGTGTTGCCATTCTTGCTTTGAATTCCCTCATAATCCCATCTTCCTACATTGGTATCAACAACTTCAAACCAGATGGAGGAAAGCTTAGACTCAGGAACCTTACTCTTTATTTCCATCTTTATTCTCTTTGCTTCAGAGATGGAGGATCCTTCAACACTTAGATCTTTCTGCTTTCCCATTGTCTTGTTGGCCACCACTCTAATTGATTCAACCTGCATCCAACAAGAAACCACAATAAATTATCCTTTATAATGCACATATTGAGGTTAGCCAATCATAGACAATATAATTATAATAAATCAACCCAAATCTATGATTAAAATCCCTTGAATTAACATAAGGCAAAATTACTAAGAAATCTAGGATTTTGAGCCATTCGGGGAAATCGAGCCAAGGAGGAAATCTGGGAAATTTCCTACCATGTGGATTTTAATGATAAAACATGGATATCTAAAATTATCACAAATGAAGGAAAATCATGTAACACCCTTTTAAATGATTCAAATCAAGCATTAGATGTTGAACCCATAACATTGCATTCATTAACTTTCAAATCCTCCATACTATGAGACTATTTCGGGAAAATCCGCCTGGTAGGGAAATCTGCGAGGTATGTGAAATTTAGGGCTTTTGCACACATCCGGGAAAACAAGGAGGCACAAGAGAAATCAGGAAATTTTGAGGGTACGGGAATTCCGCGAAGGTCTCAAAATCCCAAAAACTACCACTTCATGATTTCACCCAAAATAATCAATCGATCAAGAAATTGAGGTCTTTGGGCTCAAATCTGATTTACTTTGAGTCTCTCATTAGTTGTCCAATAGTTTTTCAACATTCCTAGAGGAAAATGGGTAAAGATTGGTGATACCCTAAATTTAACCATTGATTTCTGAAGGTTAAAACCCTAAAAATCTCCATTAACATAGGCCTAAGTGAGTTTCACCTAAATGGAACTGAAATCACATGTTTAAACTTCACTCATGGCCGAAAATCAATCAAGCTCAAAAAGCCTAAAATCAAATCAAGTTGAAGCAATCATACACGCTAGGTCGAATTTGAAGATGAAGTTGGAATTGTTAAAAATATTAATCAAGGGGTGCATCTTCTAGACTTCCAAAAATTATGAAAATGTGTGCACAACCCTAGATTTAAAATGCTCAATGCCAAACATGTAAAATCTAGACTCCACGCATACTCAAGATGCCAAAGAATCATTCACATTCAACAATAAAAAGTAAGGCAACAAATACATACCATTGATGAAGTGAATTCTATTACAATCAATGACTAGTAGCAAGATTTGATGTCCTAGCAAATAGCAGTAACAATGATCACTCCTAAGAATTTCACCACCAAATTCAAGAATCCACAAGTCCAAATTCCCAATGAAGCCAAGCACTCAAAATCAATCCCCTCAGATCAGCAGAAGACAAATAATAAAACTTCAATGGCACAAGAATTCCCCAAAATTGACTAAATACATGTCGCAAAAATTGTACAATCAAGCATTAATGCCATTGACAAGACAACCCAAATTGAAATCCAAGAATTCGACGAGGTGTAAGAATTTTAGAAAAATCTAGTCGACACTGAATTCCGCGAAGAACCAAAATCTCTAGATCACAGCATAAACTCCTCCTCATCATGTTTTCAAGGCAACCGAAGAATTCCGTCAGAGGAGGAAAATTCCGAAATCAAAGGAAAACTCGGAAATAGCTTAAAACTTAATATTTTCAACAAATAGCATAAGGGGATCATCAGTGCAAGAAAGATAAACATTCAAGCACATGCCAAAGCAAGCAAATCCTCAGATCAAAAGGGACAAAATCCAAAACAAAAGCGAAAGAGGGTCCCTGCTTTCAACGGGGCATGTGTGTGAAAATGACACAACAAAGTGGGCCAAGTTGTGAACTAAAAGGGTGTGTTTGTGAAGTTATACCCATTTTAGTGGTTTTCTATGCTACAAGGAAATAGAGTGATTTGGTTGAGATAAAGAGAATTTGAAGACTTGATGATCTGATAGGTGTTTTGTTGATTCATTTTATGTTTGAGTGTGTGACAGGCCTCCCCTGAGTGCATCACTTGGGTCCCTCACAAGCTTGATATCCTTTCCCTCAATAGGAATAGTTGCAAAGGAAATATCACATTGCATGCTACCTCCCATGGAGGAACTCCATTTTCTTGACAACATGCCATAATTAGGTGGGATGTCCACCACAACTATGCTCATGACAAACTATTTCTTAGGGAAAGCTATCAGTCTATATGGGACATCCTTAATTACCCCTATAATAGGAATTTCTCTGGAATCCATGGCATAACACTTGCCATAGGAACAATTGATCTTTAGGACCATTTCCTTCATGATCTCCATCATCATGATGTTTGATGAAGCTCTTGAGTTAATCATGCAATTCTCTAGGAGCTTACCATCTATAATTAGAGTTACATAGAATGGACCAATGTTGCTTAGGCATGTTTTGATAGTGTTTCCCAAATAAATTTGAGGGATTTCACCAATATATACCTCCATTATCACTCACTCACTTGAGTCCCACTCACTTCAGGCTGAGTAGACACCCTTTTATCTTCACAGGCCTTAGTGGCACCATTGATAAAGGCCAATGCCTTCTACTTATGCTCATCAATTCTCATCATTTCCATCAAAGGGACAATCACTTTAACTTGTGAAATTAGCTTAAACATATCAACAAGGTTATACTTTGGTAGTTTGTAAGGGACTACACTTTTCTCCTCGGTGTGAATCTTTTGTTGTTCAACTATTTTTTCAACATCTTTCTTTTCTTTTTTCCTTTCCCAATCAACACTTAACTTTTACGCCTTTGTTTTAACAACTAGAGTAGAAACTTCATCAAACTTCTTGACTGCATTATCCTTCCTATCCCTACAAAGAAGGGAGATTCACTACTCATGAGTCTCTTGATTCTCAAGTGATTCCAAAGGGGCGAACTACCCTAAACTACCTTAGGGAACGAAGCGAGAGTTATAGAATCAAAAAGAGTAAATCACAAAGGTTTTTTGGATAGAATGACAAGCTCTCGTCCAAAGGACAACAATGCGACAAATGGATGACAGTGGGTGTGCTAGAGTCCCAGAGGTGCACTAGTGTCTCGTATGGATCAGAGAATGAGAATATCATAGAAAACTACAAAGTGACCTCTAACAATTTAATTACTAAGAACATTCAAAATGTGGGAAAATAATAGAATATGATAAAACTAAAATAAAGTAGAAATGATAGAGCAAGAGAAGGAAAGATAGAAACTTCTCACAATAACCCAAGTAATGAAGATTCTAGCATGTGAATATATTTAATACCTGTATGTGTAAGATTTGGAGAAAATGTTGGGGTTGTATAGGGGTTTGCCTCAGTCAAACCCCTATTTCAATGTTCCTACCTCCACGGATAGCCAAATAGATAGAGAGAAATGAACAAAGTAAGAAAATAGGGCATGATAAAAGCAATCCCCGATCAAGGAGGAGAACCTATATCATGAGATAAGGATGCAATTGATAGGGGATGTGAGAAATCCTAGGATGCTCGCAAGCACAAGACAAGGGAGGTATTAGCTGCAAGACTTAAGGAAGCCAAAGAGAGAGCAATAGCTACAAGAGCTAAGAGTTTTGCAAAGGGTGTTGTGAGAACTTGAGAGCTTGAAGCTACTATAACAAGCTATAAGGAGATGTGAAAGTAAGATAACAAGAGAAAGAGAAGAGAGAAATGCCAGATCCAAAGCTAGAAAGAATCTAGATGAGCAAATGAATTAAAATATAGCATTTTAGGAAGGAAAAGAAGCTTCCCAAGCCATTACAGGGTGTCTTGGGTCATTACCACCAATAAAAATAGATTTCAAGTGGAAAAAATGCTCAGAAACAGTCATTTGAATGATGAAATGTTGCAAGATGCTAGCATAGTGTGTAGACATCTACACAGTGCACTAGTGTCTAGCACATCACACTACAAAATGACATGAATGGGAAAAGCACAAGGTTTGATGCAAAGTTGATGTGTGAAGGCAACTGTTGAAAAGGGTTTTTTGATCAACCTATGAGGGAAAAAGGTTAATGCAGGGGCTAAAATGAGCCTACACAAGTTCTAAGGGAGTGGAAACTAAAGTGGATACAAGAATGTATGTGAAATTGCAAGGAGGTGCAATTTTTTGACATTACATTTTTCCCCCATTTTAGCGGGCATATGAATCTACACTAATATGCATACTAAATGAAATCTACTAAAAATAAATAGCATCATGATACCAAAAGGATATTGTAGAGGAAGAAAACAAATCTTTGAACCAAGGAAGCATGCCCCCAAGTTGAAGAACTACAAAACAAACACATTAGACAAGAAATACTTGCACAAGACAATAATGTTAGAACATAAAAAGCCATTACATAAAAAGGTTAGAACATTTAAAACCACATACATATAGGAACACACAAAAAAATGAAGGATTTGAGTTAGCAAAGAGAAAGAGATCTCAATGTAGAAGGTTTTCTAAGTACTATGTGTCATCCACAAATTAAAAACAATAAAACAGAAGAATTCTAAAATGAAGAGAAGAATGTAAGGATCAATTTATTCAAGAGAAGAATGCACTCAAAAGTCAGGGAAGAAACAAATATCAAAGAGAAAGAGCATGTACTCAAGATGAAGAAGATGTAGATCTTCGATCTGGTATATTGCAATTTAGAAGAGAAGAAAAGAGAACTGAAAAGGCTCAAGAGAGGGAAAGAAGGAGGAATGAAAATTCTAAGAGATATGGCTCCACAGGTACTCTCTCTTGAGAAAGTTTGAATGAAGTGCATCGAAGGACTGTAGACCAACAATGGCCAAATCTTTTAGGATGCAAGCATTTCATAGGCCCTTGGACCTGCAAAGAAGGAATTCCCCCAAGTACTCTCTCATGAAGGAAGACCAATGTAAGGGAACTCTGTAGAGTTAGACTAGAAAACGGCTTTGCAGGAACACCTGCAAAGCAACATGTTAATTATATCTACAGACTAAACATGTAAGGAAAGCTTGATACAAAGGATCTCTACAAGTTCCCAGTCCTATAGAGAAAGACTAATCAAAATAACTTATGGCTACTGCAAGCTACATTACAAGATAACGACAAAAGGAAGGGTTTAGTTAGGCTACCCCCAAGCTAGACACCATAGAATTCATTCGAGAGAAAATCCTTGAAAGGGGGTCCCTTAGGAACCCTTCAAAAGGAAAAGGGGTCCACTCAAGGGACACTCTATTTGAAATACATAGATAAGAGAGGGGGTCCTTAGAAGGACACACATCTCCAGAACAAGTTATCACTGCCCACAACATACAAGGGAGGAGAACCATACAAGGTACTTAGAACATACATGATAGAGGTAGACCTCAATATCATTTTTTATTTGAATAAGAGGCAAGTTCATTAGCAAATAAATGAATGATTGAACCTGGATCAAGAAGTTGTATTTTATCCTTTAAAGCCTTACATTCACTAGTGGAATGGCCAGGCACTTGATGGTATGCATAGAGAGAATTTTTTTCTTTATCATGTTTATGAAATTGTTTATGTGTAGGAGGAGGAAGAGTAATTAAGTGGGCTTTAAGAAGCCTAAAAAACATATGCTCTTTCTTAGATAAAGAATGAGGAAAAGGAAGCAACCCTTTCTCTTGTGGAGAAAATTTTAACTACTCACAAGAAGAAGACACAAAGATAGAGGACAATAGAGGATGAATCAATCTAAGGGAAAAAGGTTTAGTAGAGATTGTGTCAACATTCAACTATGGTTTCTATTTATATTGTTCATTTGAGCATCCAAGCCCCAAATTACACTTATGAGGTGCACATTCTATAGGGACTTAAATGCCTTGTTCATTATGCCCACAACCTTTATGCCCATTGCTATATTTAGAGACAAGCTTAAAGCTAGGGTCATAATGTGCTTGAAAATATTGAGAAGGAGGATGATCTTGATAGAGAGAATTATTGGGTATGTGCAGGATCATCATGGAAAAAACAGGGCCTTAAGTGGCAAAAAATTTAGAAAAATCAAAGTTAGGAAACTTTCCGTAAAATTTTGAATAATTTATCTATATTATTTCAAAAATATGTAAGAATAAAATTTGTAGAAAATTGAATCTAGTTTCTAAAATACTAGGTTCATTTTATTTATTTTTAGATCTATTTGGTGAAAATTTGAAATTTCAATGCAGTAGTACTTAAATTTCAGGGAAAAAATAATTAGGTGTTTGTCTAACCACCCTAACCACAATATAATGATAATATTTTTTTATAATATTTTAGATATAAGTAGTGGACTCATGTCTGGATGTGATGCATATTTTTTTGTAATTTTTTTCCAAGTAAATAATTAATTATGAATTTTTTATTACAACTTTTTAAAAATATAAAAACTCATATGTTTTACCACCTTAAATTGGTCAAAACTTCATGGAATTCAATTTTATTTTTTAATCCTATAGTATGCGAAGTATAGAATGTGACACATGTTTTGGATTAAAAAAATGTGATACTGTTTGAAATCTATAGATGTTTTTCAATCAGCCTATCAATCATGAATTTATTCGTAATTCAAATTGAAAATGAATAATAATTATTAATTAAATTCAAAATAAAGCATAATTTATATTGGTGGAAATTTGAGAATATCCTTTAAGAACTCTTTTCGTTTTATCAATTTTGGGTAAGAAAAAGTCATCAGCCACATACCTATCATATCGCCACTTTTTGGCCCATCATGATCCTACACATACCCTATTCCAGCAATGGGGATCACACTCTTCTATGGGACCACCATCATCCTTCTTGATAGGACTACCAACATTAGCCTCTTTAATAGAAGTGTGATCATCTTCCTTAAAAGGAGGAGGATCAACATTAAAGACATTATAACTATTGCTCACATTATCTCATGATAAAAAAGAATAATCATCTTTGATAGCGGGTGTGGATGATGTTTTTGGAAGGTTTAAGTGGATCAGGTCAACTTTACATTTTCCAATGAAGGATTCTGTAAAGTCTAGAGAACCTCAATCATCACCAAGACACACATTCTCTTGAGAAGTAGAAAGAGTAAACTTAATATTTCTTGCCTTAGAAGGATCTTCTTTAGAGACATTTATTTCAAGAGTATCCTTTGGAGTAGGTATTGTTGGAGTAAACATCGACACATTGGAAGACACTAAAGGAATAAGAGTAGGCACAACCAAAACCTCACCAATAGCTTCCATCTCACATAAGTGCATAGCCTTAGGGTTAGCCTTAACTATGACTACTTGATTATTGCAAATGAACTTAATAGATTTATGCAAGGTAGAAGGAACTACACCCATAGCATGAATCCATGGTCTACCAAGAAGAAGGTTATATGGTAATTTTCCTAACATAACATATACAAGGGTGGGTATGATAACAGGTCCCAACCTAAAAGGAAAGACTATCATGCCTAGGGCTTGTCGATCAACATTATCAAACCAACGAATGACAATAGAAGAAGCATTAAGAGAAGATGAATCTATATTAATATTAGGAAATAGATAAATGCTACATACATTGAGTGTTGAACCAACGTCAGTGAGAGTACATCTAATGCCAATATCATTAAGGTTAACTATGATCATTAGAGGATTCACTTGCTTCTATACATCTGAGGAAAAAAAATTTTGTGGATAGAACATAATATTCGATGAATCCACATGAATATGAGCTATCAATGCATCAAAATCTACCAGCCTAGCAGAAGAAGGAAAGAGGATCTTTTGTAAGGCTTCCTAAAGCATACCTTGATAAACTAGAGTAGACTAAAGCAAGTCCCACAATGAGATCTTAGTTAGAGTAACTCAGAGTTTCTTGAAAAGATCATAATCACTAGGTGCTTTAGTCACATTTTTAGGTGCTTGATGAGGGCTTGGTTGTTTATTCATCCTATTCTTATAAGTATGGGCTACCACTCTATAAGATGGAGCATTAAAAATCTTAGGAGAATCACTATCGAATGGGACACCATCAATAGAACAAATCATTTTAGGAGAAGGACTAGTTGGAGTTAGATAAATGTCCAATCTCTCAGGCCTTTAAGGGGGAGCAAAGACATAGATTACATTTATAGAATAATCACAACTAGGGGAATAATTATTTGAAGACATATTCTCAACATCAATCTAGGGAGGATCAAATGTGGAAGGATATTCATCATTTCCTAATGCATCATCTATAGAGGAGAGTGCATTGGAATAGAGAAGAGATTCATAGTTAATTAATGCATCATCTCTAGAAGAGAGTGCATTGGAATGGAGAAGAAATTCATCATTCACTAATGTATCATCTCTAGAAGAGAGTGCATTGGACTAAAGGGTAGATTCATCATTCACAAATACATCTCTAGAAGAGAGTGCATTGGAATGGAGAGAGGGTAGAGTAACATTAAGAAAAGAATCAATGATTTCATCTTCTTGCACCAAAATATCCTTCGAAGGAATTTCAGGAGAGGGATCAACAAAGAATAATAAGAAAGGAGAGAAAAACTCACTTTCACATGCTTGTAAGAGAACTTGTTGAAGCTTCTTAGAAAAGTTGGAAAGGAATAGAAGGAAGGAAGATTAAAAATAAATTTTGAAATAGAGATATAAAAATGTTGATCAATCTAAAGCAATCCAAGGGTGATAAAACAGAGAAAAACTAGAAATCCTAATTTTTGGATTTTTTTTATATTTTCTAGGTTCTACTAATTTGCATTTTCGGAGGTCTTTAAAGAAAATATTGGGGTTGAAACTTGCATTAGTCCCTAAAATTTTTCCATAAAAGGAATGATATTTTAGGGATTGAATTATTCTTGTTAGAGACCTTTCCAACAGTATAAACGGTTCAAATTCTGAGCATCGAATCAAAAGTTATGATCCCACCAAGTTGGGGTAAATAAATTCCTAGTTTTTTTAAAAACATTGTGGTTCACGTCGGGTTCACCAAAATGTAGGGAAGGGGGATTCACTACTCTTGAGTCTCTTTATTCTCAAGAGATTCCCAAGGGGCGAACTTCCCTAAACTACCTCAGGGAACAAAGCAAGAGTTATAGAATCATAAAGAGTAAATCACTGGTGCAAGAGCACCCAGGGCCTTCAAGGAGTACGTCAAGAACCAGGAGAGTGCAAGGGTCAAAAGGGATTTCCAAAAAAATCAAAGCATTAATTATGATGTATTGAATCCTATAATGGCATTTGAGATGATTAAGTGTAATGAGGGTGTTAAAAGTTCCAAGGTTCCTGATAAGGAATCCAGGTCAAAAATGCAATGTAAGGGGTAAAGTATGTTTTAGGGATTTTATTAATGATATTATGCTTTAAATAGGTCAAATAAACTTGGATAGTGAAGATCCAATAGTTTTAGAGGGTGGGTGTTAATAAAATTCAAATTTGCAATTTCAAATTTTCAAATTTTAGTTTAGGCGGGAAAAGGAGTTTTAGGTGTTTTAGAGGTAATTATGCATTGTAATCAATTCCAATCAGTTGGATCAGTTGGGGGATGGTTCTATAACCAAAAAATGGTCATTTGTATGGAGGTTGGACGTTTGGAGAAGTGATTGTACGGACTATTCTCAGAAAATACAAAAAAAATTCTGTTTTCTTGCAATTTTCTGTGTTTTTTGATGAACCATTGAATCTTATTGAAGTTTTCTGCATTTGGATGCTTTGGTAATTTGTATTTAGATGTTTTAACACCAATAACATGCTCTGATAAAGGAAATAGATCAATTATTGCACGTTTTTGCTGACTGTCCTAAAAAAAGTGCAGTTTTTTCACTAATTTTGGTGATTTTCATGGATGATTGATCCATTTCAAGGTAGAATGCTGCTGTGACATGTGAAATGGATCATTCCTAACATGTATCATAAATATTTAACCAAATAATGTGCAGGAAGGAAGAATATCAAGGTGTACACCAAGTTGTCAAAGGGAAAAGTGCTTGAAGATGTAGGCTAGGGTGTAGCAGCAAAAGATTTACCTTAATGAGGGGCATGTTTTTGAGTTTGGATCAACTAAATATGTTTTCCTAATGGTGTAGAGTCAATTAGAAAGTTCTGGAAGTGATTGGAAGGTTAGTTTTCAAGAAGCCCTAGTTTTTGAGGCAAGTTAAGGATGGGTTTGTGCTGGAGCATGATAGATGTGTCATAGAGGGCTAAAAACTTGGATTCCTTGGTTTTGAGTCATTTTAGGAGACTGTTGAAATTTTCATGGTCAGGGGACAAATTTAAAGAGGGGTTGCTTTGTAAAATAGGGCTAATTAGGCCTAATTTTAAGGAAATAGCAGGGTTTGAAGTGAGGTTGTCTAAAACAATTGATGCCAAGGAGTTGAAATGATGTTTTTCATCACAATCCACATCTGAAACCATCATTAGATTGGAGGTTCATTTGCAAAATTTGAGGAAGAAGTCAAAAATCCATTGCTAAAGGCCTAATAGGCTAGATGGCTATGTGAGCAGCAAAAGAGAGTTTTGTATAAAATGGAGGGTTAGGGCTTGAAACCCATTTGAATCAAGTTTGTTCAAGTCTTTTGAGATCATTTCAATGATTAGGAATCACAAGGGAGGCAGATAGGTCTTAATTGCAAGGTGAAGGCCTTATTTCTAAGTTGGTGTCTAGTTGAGAGATTGAAGAACAAAACTTTGTTAATCTTAAATCTTTGTGTATCTTTTGAGATCCCTGACCCTCTGCATCAATCACATAGGTTTTCTAGATAGACTGACAAGCTCTCAGCCAAAGGACAACATGAAAAATGGATTAATTTATTTATTTACCCCAAAACTCTCACAAACTTCCCTAAACTACCTCTTAGAACAAAGTGAGAGTTATAGAATCAGAAAGAGTAAATCATAGAGGTTTTATGGACAAACTAACAAGCTCTATGATAAAACTAAAATAGAGATGAAATGATAGAGCAAGAGAAGGAAAGATAGAAACTGACCACAACAACCCAAGTAATGAATCCTCTGACATGTGAATATCTTCAATACCTACATGTGTAAGATCTAGAGAAAATGTTGGGGTTGTATAGGGGTTTGCCTCAGTCAAACCCCCATTTTGGTGTTCCCACCTCCACAAACAGCCAAATAGATAGAGAGAAATGAATGAAGTAAGCAAATAGGGTGTGATAAAAGTGAGCCCCACTCAAGGAGGAGAACTTGTATCATGAGATAAGGATGTAATTGATAGGGTATGTGATAAATCCCAAGATGCTCGCAAACTCAAGACAAGGGAGATATTAGCTGCAAGACTTAAGGAAGCCAAAGAGAGAGAGGAATAGCTACAAGAGCCAACGAAAAATTAGGTAATTTTGGATAAACTTAGCAATTTTATTTCTTTTTATGTAGGTCATGGGAATGGCTTCAACCCAGTTGGTAAGATACTCAATGGCTGTTATGATAAAATTGTGTCCATTATATGAGGTTGGAATGACCTTTCCTACGAGGTCAAGCCCTCATTGCAAGAAATTCCAAGGTGTGACCATTGGTTACAATTCCTAAGCTGGAGCATGAATCATATCTCCATGTTGTTGACACTAAGCACACGTGTGCACATACCGATGAGCTTCTCTTTCCATGGTTGGCCAGTATTACCCCATCCTCAATAGTTTCTTAGCTAAAGTCATACCACTAGAATGGGAACCACATATTCCATCGTGTAATTTTGTTAAAGTGGTCAAGGCTTCCTCTTGGTTAAGACATTATAGTAATGTCCCTTTGATGCTTTGACAGTAAAGGATATCACCTAGGATCACAAATTGGGATGACTTCTTGATAAAGGTTCTTTTAAGGTTGGAGGTGATATCAGATGGGTGGGTTACTCTGCTAAGGTAGATGAATATGTCATGATAACATGGGGATCCAAGACTAAAAATGATACACACGAATTCAGATTCTAGGATTTCAAAAGTCGGTATGAGAAGTTGTTCTACCAAGAATTCACATTGCAGGACGTTCAGTATGTCTAACAATGACTTGATTCTTGCCATAGCATTCACTGCTTGATTGCTCATGTGAGGAATCTACTCAAAATTTATGTCAATGAAAAGTTCCATGAAATTATCTACCATCTTCTTGTAAGGAGTGAGATTATCATCCTTAGTTTGGTAGTAATAATTGACTTGGTTGATAACCAATTGTGAGTCACCATAGAATTTCATCTCTTGTATCTGCCATTGAACTTCTATCCTTAGGCATGTAATTAGGGATTTTTACTCAACAATGTTTTAGTACAGGGTAATGATAGCCTGTATGACTTTGGGATGCAATTTCCTTGAGGGGTGATGAAAAAAATACCCACTCCTGACCAATGTTGGGTGAACGATCCATCAAAGTACATTTTCCATTGATTTGTGGGGTTGACAAGAAACACTAATTCATCAGGGAATTTAGATATCAAGGGGTTCTCTACATAGATAGGTGCCTCTACTAGTTGGTATGTGATCACTTGTCCTTTGATTTCATTGTGCTCTACATGCTCTATCTCAAATTCTATTAATTTCATTACCCATTTGGCCATTCGCCTAGTGAGAATTGCCTTAGATAACATATATTTCAATGGGTCAATCTTTGCAATGAGTTTGATTTGATGTGACAAAAATGTAGCATCTGAATTTTTGTGAAGCAAAAACCAATACTAAGCGGGATTTCTCAATGGATGAATAGTTTATTTCATAGCCCACTAATGTCATGTTGATGTAATAGATGGTCATTTCCATTTTCATCATGTTGTGTTAGAAGAGCACTTAATATTGTTGATGTTGTTGAGATAGGATCATTGGTTTGTTTAGTATTGGTGGCATGAGCACTAGAAGTGTCAATAGATAGTATTTGATCTACTGGAAATCTTTGTCACACTTCTCATCCCACTTGTAAGTTATTCCTTTATGGAGAAGATGCGAAAAAGGGTGGATTTTGTCTAATAGTTGCGATATGAACCTTCTGATGGACTACAATCTTCCTTGTAACCCTCTCATCTGCTTTAGTGTTTGTGGTGATTCCATGTATAGGATGTATTTTACCTTTGTTGGGTCAATTTCTATCCCTCTTTATGAGACAATATAGCCAAGAAGCTTTCCTTTTGTAACCCCAAAGACACACTTTTCGGGTTTAGCTATACTTTGTATTCTTCAAGCCTATCAAATATGGGTCTTAAGACTTGTATGTGATCACTTATTTTTTTTGATTTTTCCAAAATAATGTCCACATAATCTTCAACTATTTTGTGGATCATGTCATGAAAGATAAGGGTCATTTCTCTCTGATAGGTTGCTCCTGCATTCTTTAGGCCAAACGGCATCATGTTCTAGCAATATGTCCCCCATGGACAAGTGAATGTAGTTTTATGTTGATCATCCTTAGCGATCATGATTTGATTATATCCTAAAAAACCATCCATGAGTGATAGCATTTCATGCCCTGCTATTAAGTCCACTATGATGTCAATGTTAGGAAGAGGGAAATCATCCTTTGGGAATGCTTTGTTTAAGTCTTTGAAATCAGTGCATATTTTGATGTCCCCAGTGGGTTTTGAGACTGGTACTAGGTTTGAAACCCACTCAAGAGAATCTATTGGTTAGATAAATCCAATTTCAAGAAGCTTTTGTAACTCAAGTTTGACTAAGAGTTCTATCTAAGGGTTCATCTTAACTTTTGCTTTATTGGTTTGGTTTTAGGATAGACTGCTAAATGATGTACTGCCACTTTTGGATCAAGACCTGGCATATCAGTATATGACCATGCAAAGTTAGCTCTTCGCTCTTTCAGGAATGGTTCTAGGTTCTTTTATTCTTCATCCAACAAGGATTCAACATAGAAGTGGTCTTGGGTCCTTTTGTTCTCATGTTGACTAGAGTGTCCTTTTCTGCTAAAACCATTGACTTCTCTAGATGTATTGCACTAAGGGGATATTGAATCACTCATCCTTGGGTGCCTCAAAGAGATTTTCACCCTCAGATGCATCCTTTATTTTTACTATTTTCAGATCAAAAGGTGCCACAATGTGGTTTACACTCAAAGACCGACAAGTTAATTGCATCTTATCAATTTTGTGACTAAAGGACCCAATAATCTCCCATAGTATGCTCCTATTTCTAGCTCTATGTCAAAACCTACCTTATGGTCTACCCATGGTAAGTTGTCACTGTGTGTGGGAAATGTTAGAGTCAAAATAAAATAACAAAAACACACCAATGCAACATTAAACTAAAGAAAGCTAAATAAAATGAAATCAAAGAAATCAAACAAAGCTCCTTCAGAATCGTTCCATTGTCCTCTATCTCCAGTGATTTGCTTGAAGTTGTTGCTCTCAGATTGTGTAAGCAAAGATTCTCAGAATGGCAACCTGCAAAATACTTCTCTATCCTATATGTTGGTGGATATGCATAGGGGTTGTAGATTATGCACAGGGGTTGTGGATTATGAATGCTATTGAAGTTATGATATGAGGATGATAGGCCATGATATGGATTGCTAATATGCTAAGCTATAATATGCTATGATTCAAAAGGCTATGGATGTTGGAAAGCTGATTGACTATAGTTTTCCTATATGCAAGCTTCTCTTTTCTTTTCTTTTCAAAGACCCGACAGTCCTTTTTATAGATTTTTACATGCAAGAGCCTGGCATGCAAAGATCAATGGTTGTGAGATTGTCTAGTAAATTTGAATGGTGAGAGATTGAGAGGTTGAGAGGAAGATGGAAAATGTTGGGAGGTTGGAGAAAAGAATGGAGGTTTTTCTTCAACCCATGGGAACAACTCTGCTCAGAAATAGATCAATTTATTAATTTTTTGTTTTGAAGTTATTTCATAGTTGTTTTTGATAATCTAAATTAAATAAATAAATTTATTTAATTTTATGTGAGTTTGAGGATTTAAAACATTTTTGAAATATTCGATGTGAATAGACATTAGAAGATTTAATTAAATATTTGGAATATTTAATTGTGAATAGACTTTAGAAGAATTAATTAAATATTTGGAATATTTAATTGTGAATGGAATTTAGAAGAATTTTAGAAGAGAAGAATATTTAATCTTTATTTGAATAAAATATTCAAGCCAAGATTATATGATAATTCATATAAATAAATCATAATGTTTATTTAATTAATTAAGAAATGGATAAGAAAAGTGATTAAATAAACTTATTTATTTAATCAAAATGAAAGAATGAACAATATAAATAAATTATTTAGATTTATTTATACGTGGATTGAATTCAGAGATTTAATTAAATATTAAAAATTTAATTAATTACCAGACTATTGTGATGTGACCATTTTTAGGTGTATACATTTTGGCCCTTTTTGAAGTGATGTGTTTTACGCATTGCTTCAAAGAATTTTGAAATTTTCCCTAGATGCTAATTGTCGAATGTTGATAGGTATATGCCCCCTAGGATGATGAAACGATAAGATTTTGATTTTTGAAAAAAAAAATTGAATTTTTAAATTTTTTGCAATTTTTTGATTTTTATGATTTTTAAGATGTCTATTCATCGTTTGAAAATTATGATGTGAAGAAATTGACGTGGAAAGACGTGAGATGAAAAATTGATGACCTAAATTTCCCCTGCTGTGATAAATGTGATAAAATGCCCCAAGTTTTCCTTTAAATAGGTAAAAAAATGTCATTTTCCATGTCATTTTCCCATTTTAACCTAGTAAAAATTGAAATTTTTGAGCTCTGGAGTGAGAAAGATGGCACTTCCTACCCACCAGCACTGTTTTGAGCGCATACGATGACATCAGTGGCTGGCGCACTATGGACCCATAGTATGTACCCCTTTAAACTTTTGTTATTTGAAAATTTTCTATTTAGGGCACATTTTCCAACCTTTCTATATCTTCATGCATTCTTTTAGTGCCTTTTAGTATTTTTGTAGCGCCCTTTAAAGTTTTTGTAGCACCCATTAAGTTTTTTGTAGCGCCCTTTATTTCTCAGCGCCCATGATGATTTTGACAGTGCCCATTACCAATTTGACAATGCATGACCTTGTATCGATTGTTTGCATATTGCGTTGTCCTAATTTGATGATGTTTTGTGTGATTAATTTGTTCCCAAGTTTGTTGGAAAACAAATAATAGATGATAAATTTTCTTTTAAAGTTGTTAAAAACAAATAGTTATTTGATAAGTTTTCTTCTAAGGTTGTTAAAAACAAACAGGATTTTGATAAATTTGTTTTCATGAAAATGAAAAAAAAAAATTTGGTTGATAAGTTTGCTTCTAAGGTTGTTAAAAACAAACAGGATTTTGATAAAAAAAATTTCCATGATAATGAAAAACAAATAGTTTGTTGATAAGTTTGCTTCTAAAGTTGTTAAAAACAAACAAGATTTTGATAAATTTATTTTCAGATTTGATTGATTTGTCATGATGATTTGATATTGATGTTGCTTTGACTTGATGATTCTTCCTATTCAACATGAGAGATTGAGCATCTTACAGTTACAGGAAAATTTTTCTAAGACATGGAGATTGATTCCGCAACTTGTACAAGCGGATAGAGATGTGATTGAGGCATGCAAACTGACCTCATTACTTGACATGCCTGAAGTGCATCTCAACAAAGCCTTATTGATAGCACTTGCAGAGAGGTGGCACAATGACACAAACACCTTTCATTTGTCGACAAGAGAGATTACCGTGACTCCTGAGGATGTGTATCACATCCTGAAGATTTCAGTGATGGGTGAGATAGTGAGATTTAACGGTCGGGAGGTGAGAGGTTCTGATGCTTTGAGGCTGATATTCAGAGATGATCATATTGCAAGATATTATATCTCATGGGTGGAGATGACGGATTCGTATGTGCCTTTACCCTCTATACTTGCAGGCTTTATTGGAGGTGTTTTGTGCCCCAACCATAGGTCGAAGGGTTTTGCAGTCGGGTGGGGTCATGCACTTGAAAATATGGTGATGCAGGGTACACGATATGCTTGGGGATCATGCATACTTGCACATTTATATGATGAACTATGTAGACACCTAAAAATGACCTAGACCTGCAAGCTTCATTTTTACCACTTTCATCCTAGCATAATTAAGACATTTAATTATGTCCTTGGTCCACATTCAACTATTGATTAAATAATTCATAATTATTTAATTAATTCATGTTCTTTATTCTTCATGATTATTAAATAAATAAATCTTATTTATTTATTAAATACGTCATTAATTGTTTAAATATTCCCTTAATTAAATAAATTTCTTAATTTATTTAATTACCTTCTATTCACTTTATTTCTTCTTGATTATTAAATAAATAAGTTTCTATTATTTATTTAATGTCACTAATTGTCATAATTAAATGAATTAATTTGTTTATTTAATTATCAGTCTTATCTCCTAAATTAAATAATTAAATTTAATTATTTAATTGTCAAATTTGAAGTTCTTCTCATTTTAAATAAATTAAATTATTTAAAATGTCATCTCACTCTTAACGGTCAGCTCATTATGGTAAATAATTCGAAAACTGATTATTTACTATTTCTCAAAATTCACATTTGGAATTAATTTAATTCCAAATCAGTAACTTTCCACCAAGAGTCAAGTAATCAAGCAGGTTCTCGACCCTTCCAAAATTGATCTTCAGTCCGGTCTTTATCTTATTCATTTTCAAAAATATTTCTTTATTTATTCTTCACCGTCGATCCGATTCTCTGAGATATTATCTTGACCGTTCAATTAATGAATTTTCCCTAACCCTAATTAGGGATTCTTAGATTTAATCTAGACCTTTCATTTTAGGTTTTGGTGAGAATGCAATCTCACCCATCCATTCAAAATGGCATTTTCTATAAAATGCCATTTTCCTCACTTTTCGATTACACACACACATGTAGACATATTATAGGCGCATTGCATACTTACTCATTTGCACACTTAGATTTCCATAGTAATTGCAGCACTTATTATCTTATTTGATCAAGTCTTAGCATGATTAAGCATTGTCAATCATAGTCATTTAGGCATAGGCATTAGACATTTATGCAAATCCTTCAAAGCTTGTTGTAGGACATAGACATTTATTTGCAGATTGCTTGTGCAATGAATCTAAGGGAAAACTATCATCTAGAAAGTAAGAAGGTACTATGGAGGTAATCATGGAAGTTTCAAGAAACAAGTATAACTATTTTATTATTTAATTTCCTTTGTACTTGATAGGTCTTTGGGTTTCTATTGTCTTCATTGATTTATTACTTATCATATGACCTAATCTAATCCTAAAAGAAATCCTCAGTTACATTAGTGAACCTGACTCTATTTTTCTTGTTATTTCCATATGGTTGTTTGTGTTTTCTACTGTTTTGAAGGTACAAGCACGGAGTGAGGCAAACGCTTTTTTTTTTTAAAATCATGACACATCTGATGCGTCACGATGCATTCGACAACAAAAATGTTGAAATCGCTCTGTCATGCCACAATTGTGCTTGGGAAAGTCGTAGTTGAAATGTCAAGATGCATCTGATACATAGAGCGACGCAATCGCTCTGTCGTGACGCATTCGACTGGTAAGGTTTTCTTTTATTTTACGTTCAGTTTTTTTTGCTATCTTCAGTGTTTCTTTTATCCTGGTTGTTTCCTGCATTCTTCCTAGCATAGATTTTCTATTACTAATCAGGATTTGAAGCTTGTTGGTGGTTACTTTCCATGGGTTGAAGATAAACACTAAAACTACTAACAGATTGTCTTGTAGGTTCGATCGTCAAAGACCAAATATCAAAACAATGTGCCTACATTTTTAATAGTGTAACACATTTTATTTTGGTGCAATTAAAATGAACCTCTATTTTACTATGTTTGAATGTGTTTGCAAAACGATAGGTGAGTATGCTCTCACCTTGTGAAAACTTGGTGATCAGAAAACCAGACCCGTTTTTATCTATTTTTACCTAACAATTTGGTATATCGGAGTATTCTCTCCCCTTGCACTTTCAGGCAATCTTGGGTGTAAGAGAAACGGTTACCAACTCTAGAAATTGGGCCTGCCTAGGGATTTCATCACCCCAACGTGACTCAAACCAGAAATGGAGCTAAAGCCAAGCTACCCCTGACCGGTATATAAATATAAATCTTAAGGGAAAACCTAAGATTGTGAGTGCGGATGTGTCATACGAACAGAGTGTACTCCCTTAAACCCTGTTGAGCTTAACCTCTTCAGGCTGGAGTGCCACCTTATTGGTGATTAATCTCTTGCCCCATGTATGGCCACTCGAACAAGGGTCCCGAACTAAAAACCTTTGTGTAGCAAGCCAAAAACCTTCTATTTGCTAGCGCAGCACCGATCGGTGTGAAGGCATCCACACTTTCACAGTTTGTAGTAGAGGTGATCAATCTTCCATGGGAGTTTCATGGGGGTTGGAAGCTTGGTTGGCCTGAGAAGAGAGTGCACTGTAAGGGGGAGCCCGTGCAGCCAAGCTTCTAAATTCACATGCTATAGATATGTGGTTGGGGAAACCCATGTGGAATCTTGTGAATATTGTCCTAGCCTAACCTAGGATTGTGCTTATCTGATGTGTGCTTGCTTACATTCAAAACACTGTACTTGTCAAGTGCTTTCTGGATTCATCACATTTACAGTTCTAAACAAAACATTCAATATCAGACAGATCAAATTTTCCATCAAAATGACAATAAACTCATTTTTCAAAAACTGTGTTGCATTCGATAAACCGCATTTGACTTTTTGAGTCGCAATTGCTCTGTTAAACATCATTTGAAACTTCAAACACTGCATACACATGTGTCATGATGCAACTGACTGTCACAAAGTCGTATCTGCTAAACCAAGTCACATTTGTCAATTCCCAAGTTGCATTCGCAAAACTGTGATGCAATTGTTACTTCAAATGATGCATTCACCTGTCACAATTAAAAACTTCATACAAAGTCAAATCTGAAGTCTTCATCTTGTCAATCATTTGTCAAACATTGTTTTCAAGAAGACTCTGTCAGAAACCAAGTTTGAAATTGCTCAAAGTTTTGACCATTAGTTTGTATTCATCACCATAGGTTTCATCCTTCATTCTTCTTAAGATTGCATACATTAGGCATTAGGTTGTCCCTAGGTTTACATTTTGCATACTTAGGATTAGGAAAATCTCAGCATAATTTGCAACATCATTGCTTTCAAAATTAGGCTCTCTTGGACTAAGTTATCAAACCCCTTTTTCAGTCATTGTCCTCTTTTGTGAGATAGTCAACTCAAAAGTCTAGTTAGGAAAATTCACTAGTCATTTAGACCTTGTCACATTGTCATTTTCAACAAAGTCCTCTAGCAACTGAAATCAAAAACAAAGATTGAGCTTAGAAGTGCTTAGGTACCCTTGTCTTAAATTGCATTATAAGTCTACACATTGCATATTCTATTCCCAAAAATCCAAAAAAAAAAAATATTAGTCATCCTAGTCATCATTTTAAACTTGGACCTTGCATAGTGTCATCATTACATTTAGGTGTCATTTTCATTTGAGCAATCTCATCTTATGGTGGAAACTAGACTTCAAAAAAAACAATGACAAATGGAAAACTTTTGACAAGATCCCACATCCACTGTCAACAATCCAACATATGACGCAAACTGGACCTTTGTCGATCCATTTGGAAATACAAACAATCAACCACTAATGACAACACAACCCTCATCAAACAGTCCATTTGAACCATTCTTGGGTAAAGATGAGTACGGCCAAATACTTGAGGAAAACTTAGAGGTAGCGGCACAAGACCTAGAGGCCTCTCAATTTGTTGAAACAATGGTCCTTTACGATAGAGACAGATACTTGGCTATACTCTTGAGTCAAGGAGACAAATTACCCCAAGGATTCAACATTAAAACAATAAAACCAACACCTCCAGACCCTAATGTCAACAATATGCATAACATGTCAAATAGTGGTCAACTTTCCAACACTACGAACAATACTTTCTTTGACACCACAACGACAGTGCATGCTACCTCCAACATCCCAAACATCTCCAACACAATAAATACATCTATTGGAGGATCACAATCAGCTACAATGCCCACACCATCCACGACACTGTCACAATCGGCTAGCACCACCTTTGGTTCCTCGGCAATGTGGGAAAATTATTCAAATCCTCTCTCTACCATGACAATAAATACCACGGGAGCATCATCAAGTCACAACAATTCCCCCTTGACCACTACATCTACTACCATGAGCACACCTTCGATGTATCCACTCAGTGGTATCTCACAAAATCCTTCGGGAGGAAGCAAAGGACGTATCAAGTTATCCAAGGACAACAAAAAAATGTTAACATGACAACACAATCACATGTCATTGCCTCCCAAGGTACAAATACAAATGTTCCGCTTGTGCAAACCCAACAATTTGTACAAGGTGGCCAAGTCACACAACCCATGGCATCATTAACACATCATAATGTTCATGGTCATCATATTCCCCAGATAACAACACACATGGTTGGGGGACACATCCCAACCTACTCATCTCACATTCATACCAACAACACACCAATCCGCACATATCATACATGTCACAACAATCCATACCACCACAATACACCAATATTCATGCACAACAAACGGGAACCTATGGTGTACCAAGCAATCCAATGTACGGAAATACAAATGACCCTATTATGGATGCCCTCCAAACAAGACTAATGGGTTTAGAAAAAACTATCCAAACCATATACATTTCAGGCAAGAAATCAGAAATATCATATGATTTAAATGTATACCCATTCAACATGAGCTTATACATGCCTCCATTTCCTCCGGGATATGTGTCACCAAATTTCACAAAATAGAGAGGCAAGACAAACCCCATTGAACATGTTCGCGAATTTGCAACCAACTATATGGACATCACCTACAAACAAACATACTTAATGAGACTTTTTTCTAAAAGTCTGGTGGGTCCTGCCCTTGAATGGTTTTCCATGCAAAAGGATATCCAGACATGGGATGAGCTTAAACAAAAATTCATTAAAAACTATGCGTACAACATCGACATGGATACCTCCATCACTAGCTTGTGCACTCTCATGCAAGAGGATGTTGGTGAGACATTTATCCCATTTTTTCAAAAATGGAGAAGCCTTGATAGTCGGTGTCACATTGACATCCCCAAAAGGGAGAAAGTTGACATGTTTGTTTAAACACTTCTGGGGCCCCTAAAATATGCATTGCAAGTACATTGTTGCACAAACTTCACAGACTTAGTCGAAAAAGGGGTCCAAATTGAGAAAGCCCTTATCGTAAAGGGAGAATTAAGATATGGTCCCAAAAACACAAGTGCCAATCCAACCACCAAAAAGAATAAATACTGGGTAAAAAATAAACACGTTACAAATGACGGTGTTGTTGACACCAAGACTGCAAACATTGTGGGTCCTATACTAGCCCTAAAAGGGGTTCAACAACAAAACAAACCAGCAACGACATCGACACCCCCTACTAATGTTCCTTCAAACAATTAGAATGGTCAAACTAATCAGGGACAGTACCATCAGATGAGACAATTTCCTAAAGGTTGCACATACACTTCTTTGGGTGAACCCATTGAAGAAGTCCTTAAGAAATGTCTCTAGAATGGGGTCATCATACTTCAAGAACCAAAACAATATGACCCAGGACAATTCAAACTAGCATGGTGGAATGATAATGCATTCTGTGACTACCATCGAGCAAAAGTACATACTACCTCTAACTGTCGATAGTTGAAAAATCTAATACAAGATCTTATTGAAAGTTGCATCATCGAAGTAGGTGGATCACAATTCACCTCCAATTCAAATCATACTATCCATAAGAATCCATTGTAGGACCATGGTTCTCATAAGGCCTCCACTTTAGGTCCACAGCATCAAGCTAACTTTGCCCAAGCCAAGTACGATTATTCTAGTGGACCTATTATAAATAATGTTCGAACTGACAACGAATACATCAATACCATTACGGTTAGGAGAGCACCCCAATGTAATGCTACTACTCATAGTGGCAAGGTCACTATAGCTGGTCCACCTCTCGCTAGACAAGCCAAAATCACCATACCGGGCCCATCTACTAAACAGTCAAAACCTATCCCGACCACAAAGCAGTGGAAACCCAAAAGTCAATTCAACCTCATCGACCAGCTAGGAAAGACTCCTACGCAAATCTCTATACTTGAGCTGCTTCGTATCTCTCCTGCGCACAAAGATATCCTAGATAAAAATTTGCTAGAGTCATTAGTCCCCAAGGACATTGATGTCAATCAATTTGAGACCATGGTGGGATACCTCACTATGCCTCACCATGTCACCTTCTCGGATCAGGACTACTCATCACCTAAAACCAACCATAATGATGCATTGCACATAGAAACTTTTGTCCACAAACACAAAGTCAGACGGGTTTTAGTAGATGGTGGAATAGGATTGAACATATGCTCCCTCAAACTGGTTAAGGCTCTAGGGTTCTCTTATGCATGTGTAGACCCGACAAACAGTATAGTGATCAAAGCATATGATGATGAAGAATGCTCTTCACATGGCATTATCGCTCTCCCTATTAGAGTGGGACCGGTCATTGTGGACACAACTTGCCAGATCTTGGATTTGGAACTACCATATAACATCTTGCTCAGCCGTCCATGGATTCATGCCTTAAAAGCCGTTCCATCCACATATCACCAATGCCTAAAGTTTCCATTTGATGGCACGGAAGTAACCATATACAGAGACCTCGACCCTTTCCAATATTGTACCAACCTGAGGGGTATTTCTAAAAATTGAGTGCCTATTAACTGAGAAGCACCTGGCTCCTCATCTTCCAAGTACATTGACCCATCCACCCTTGCATCATCTTCCATGTCCACTCCATACATGTCTTCTACCACATCACCATCTACCGCAAACCCTAAGGCTGAATCCACTATCAAAATCTAGGACCTCAGTTGTGAAGAATTCAAACTGCACACAACATATAGCATAACAACAATGACCAAGTCTCCAAAGGTCTATGGTCGGCCATGTTTTAGAATGGAACCTCTAGAAACTTTCAAAGTTTCACTGAAAAAAGTTTTTATCAAGTGGGGAGACATGAGTAATGAAGACCTTGATGATATCACAAGATGGATCTATAAGGATATCATCACACTACCCCCATTACCAGTTCAAAAATATGGCAAAGGTTATGACGTCATGAAGGCTAAAGGTTATGATGGTACTAGTGGCCTAGGAAGAAATAAAACTGGCCGAAGGGAACCCATAGAACCTTTCCAAATTCCAAAGTATCTCATATTAGGGTTTGGATCACCTGATAATGACCATCAACGTACCATTGGACTTTCGAGTGAGCAAGTACATGCTTTGAAAAGTGTCGAGACCACTAAAGAAACCCTTGCTGAAACTGACTCCCAAGGATGGGAATTTGGCTCAGAATGATCCCTAAGTGACTGTTATCTTGATGATTTGTTTGTTGAACCAGGGGAACTAACCTCTGAACAATGATTTTGGCAAACATTCAAAATTGAATAGGCACCAAATAGTCAAAGTCTCATTACCACTTCCCATGACATACAACACCCATCATATGAACCCCTTTAGTCCAATCCATCACAAGTATTAGACGACACTAACAACCAGGGCTCTAAAGTTTTCACCCCTTATTTTGACAATGAATATGACACTAGTGAAGGGGAATATTGGATAGAGTTCGATGTAGAGTTGGATGATGATAATCTCATCTACAACATCACTGAATCCGTCTGCATGTTGTCCGCATCCTCACCTCAATTCACCAACATTGATGATGGCAATTCCTTAGTTTACCCTGAGCTAGTTGATTGGGACCAACAAGGCCTGCCATTTTTGGACACGTTCCAGAATGATGAGGCAATTGTAGAATTTATGGGATTACATGAAGGTATACCCAGTGGAGACCACAAGTTAGGATTCGCCATTGATTTAGACTACACAGCATACTTCGGCGAGACTACTCCATCCTCTAGTCGCAAAAATAAAAATAAAAATAAAATAAAAAATGAAACATCTCTAGGTGAAAATCGAAAGGCACCTTTTGATGATAAAATAGTAAAAAAAAAGGACATATTTGCAGGTGAAAACCTCTCTGAGGTGCCCAAAGATGGAGGAATGGACTTTCTTCCCATGCAATAGGAGAAATCATCTATGCTTATCGAAGACACAATAGAGGATAACATATCAAAGGCAAAAGATCCCAAGATGGTCCTCTTTGCTGCATCATTGACTGAAGACGAGAGATCAGAATTTCATAAATTATTTGCAGAGGGAAAAATCAACTTCACATGGTCCTATGCTGACATGCCAGGATTGGACCCAGAACTGATTCTACACCATCTGCCACTACTACCTAATGTCAAACCAGTCAAGTAGAAGTTACGCAAAATGCACCCTCAAGTTGCTCTATTGGTCAAGGCCGAGTTAAAGAAATTACTAGACGCCGGATTCATACGGTCTATTGACTACGCTGAATGGATTTCTAACTTGGTGCTAGTAACAAAGACAAATGGGTTGATCCGCATCCGTACAAATTTTTGAGAGCTAAATAAAGCATGCCCAAAGGATGACTTTCCTTTGCCAAACATTGACATCATAGTTGACCTCACAGCAAGATATGAGATGCTATCCCTCATGGATGGTTTCTCCGGCTATAATCAGATTTGTATTGCTCCTAAAGACCAACACAAAATGACATTTACTTGCCCATGGGGTACATATTGTTGGAATGTCATGCCATTCGGTCTCAAAAATGTAGGTGCCACATACCAAAGGGCTATGACCACGATCTTCCATGACATGATACACAAAATAATGGAAGATTATGTAGATGACCTATTGGCCAAATTAGTAACCAGGAAAGATCATTTGAAGGTACTCGACACAATTTTCAAGAGAATTGAAGAGTACAAACTCCAACTAAATCCTAAGAAGTGTGTTTTTGGGGTCACATCAGGTAAACTCTTGGGATACATAGTTTCCTGAAGAGGCATAGAGGTCAATCCAGCAAAGGTCAAAGCCATTATAGACATGCCTCTACCTAGGGGAATTAGTGAACTCAGAACTCTACAAGGTAGGGTACAATCTATTCAACATTTCATAGCCCAATTGGCAGACAAGTGTCACCCATTTCAATATATGTTGTGCAAAGGTATCCCCTTTGTGTGAATAGATAAATGTCAGGATTCCTTTCAGAAAATCAAAGATTACCTACTATCAACACTAGTCCTCATGCCTCCCATTCATGGAAATCCATTGATCCTATACATCTCGACAACTAGTTCAGCACTGGGGGCATTACTAGCACAAAACGACCAAGAAGAAAAAGAAAGAGCTATATATTACATCAGTCAGACATTGGTCGGGTATGAACTAAACTACACAGCAATTAAATGAGCTTTCCTAGCCGTGGTCTTTGTAGCACAAAAGTTAAGACATTACATGTTGAGTCATCAGACACAACTAGTAGCAAAGATCGACCCACTCAAGTATTTGTTAAGTCGAGCAGCATTAACAGGACGTCTGGAAAAATGGGTCATGATTCTGAGTGAATATGACATTCAATATGTAGAAATAAAGGCTATAGAAGGGCAAGCCATAGTGGACTAGCTAGCAGACGCACCTTTGTAGAGTGATCACCCGTTAGTGGCAAATTTTCTAGATGAGTCAATATTCCATACGGAACCCAAGGCACCTTGGCGACTCTACTTTGACGGATCACACACAAACCATGGCTCGGGGGCAGGAATCTTGTTCATCACCCCGCAAGAAGACTCCATTCCTAAGTCTTTCTGCATCGCTTTCCCATGCACAAATAATGTGGCAGAATATGAGGCATTAGTTATAGGACTAAGAATGGCAATAAAATGGAAGAGTAGAGCACTCCATGTCTATGTGGATTCTCAACTTGTCATCAACCAAGTTAATGATGACTATGACACAAAGGATGAGAAGTTGATGCCTTACAAATGGATGGTTGACAGTTTCCACACATACTTTCATATGATAACTTTTGAACAAGTTCCGAGAGCCCAGAACAAAGCGGCAGATGCTATGGCTACAATAGGTTCTCTCCTTGATATACCAAGCAATTTGCCTCAATTGGAATTCCTAATAGAGAAATTATTGGTCCCTGCCTATGACATTCCAGAGTCAGAGATGGTTTGTGAACTTGTTGGTCCTGACTCTCCCTGGTATATGGATATTTATGACTACCTAAAATCCCAAACCCTTCCACCGAACTTGTCCAATAACCAAAGGAAGTCCTTCATCTGAAAATCTAGAAGGTATGCCATCATTAGTGATACCCTTTACTATCGTAGCTTTGATGACACCCTCCTTAGATGTCTCGACACCAATGAAGCACATACAACCTTAAGTGAAGTACATGACAGTATATGCGGATCTCATTCGAGTGGTCCTACTCTAGCCAAGAAAGTAACAAGACTTGGGTATTATTGGCAGACCATTGAAAAGGATGCAATAGAATATGTCAGGACTTGTCGCAAATGTCAGATTCACAGTGATTTGATCCACACTCTAGCATAGGAACTTCAGCCAATCACTTCTCCTTGGCCCTTCGCTCAATAGGGACTCGACCTCATGGGTAAGATTCATCCAACCTTGTCCAGTGGCCACAAATTTATCATCACTGCCACTGAGTATTTTACAAAGTGGATCGAAGCCATCCCTTTGACATACATAACCGGCAAGCAAATATCCAAGTTCATTGTTAACTACATCATCTGCCGGTATGGCCTTCCTCAATCCATCATCACTGACAATGGACGTCCATTTAAAAACCAATACGTTCGTGAGTTATGTGAGTGATTTCATATCCAACACCATTTTTCCTATCCATACTACCCACAAGGAAACGGTCAAGCTGAGGCGTTAAATAAACCATTGTCAAAATCCTCAAAAATACTATCAATGACACTGGCCGTGACTTGCACATACAACTCAACCCTACTCTATGGGCCTACCGAACTAGCATTCGTACACCTACAAGAGCCACTCCATTTTCCCTAGTCTTTGGCATTGAGGCCATCTTTCCCATTAAGGTTGAAATTCCTTTGTTACGAGTCTCCCTGAAGGGTTTAACTAATGAAGAGGAGTATAGACAATCACGCTTGCACGAGCTGGAAATTTTAGAAGAAAGAAGGCAAAATTCACTGAACCAGCTACAAGCATATCAGAATCATCTTTGTCGCAGCTACAATAAGAAGGTTATGGTTAGGAAGTTTGACATTGGTGACCTAGTTCTCATGCAGAACCCCAAGAACCAAGCTGACAGAGAAAATCCAAGAAAGTTTGAACCAAATTGGTTGGGTCCCTACATTATAATATCTTCTTTCAATTCTAGAGCTTATCAGCTAGCCATGCCAGAAGGAGAACAGTTGACAGAGCCCATCAATAGTTTACACCTCTGAAGGTTCTATGCATAGCATCAGAGGATTGAGCTGAAAACTGTAAAATACAAAAAAAAATTGAAAAATGATAAAAAAAATGTTACCCTGATGAAAACCTAGCAAACAGGCATCTTGGTGACACCAAAAAAATCAAAAAGTCAAGAAAATAGTAAAGAGAAACTTTTTGTCTAATAGTGAAAACCTGGCAAATAGGCGCTTTGGACAAGTACCATGGTGAAAACCTGGCAAACAGGCGCCATGCATAATCAATCATTGCTCTGCCATCTACTATCACTTTGTCTTCCTTGGCCTAGGATGAAAGATATTTCTACCATTATCATGCATATCGCCACCATACCACCCTACCTGCCATGGTTAATAAATGATTGACATCAAGTCTTGACAACTGTCCATCTAGTACACCAGAAGCACCCCTTTCATATCCCTTAAAAATGGCTAAGTCCTGGACCTGACTGGGGGAAAAATGTTTATCAAGCAACTGCAGTGGATGTCACACATGATCTTGGCAATTGGCAAAAAGTCCTGAAAAAAGACAAAAATATTGGAAATAAGTCCTAAAAAAAGACAAAAACATTGGCAAAAAGTCCTAAAAAAAGACAAAAACATTGGCAAAACTCTTAAAAAAAGACAAAAACATGGCAAAAAGTCCTGAAAAAAGACAAAAACACGGCAAAAAGTCCTGAAAAAAGACCAAAAACATCATAAAAAGTCTTGAAGAAAGACCTAAAAATCATAAAACATCCTGAAGAAAACCACAACAAAACATCAGACTGTTCGAAAAATGCAAACACAGGGTCATCTCTTGTCAAAGTCAGTCATCTCAATCAGTCTTTGTCATTTGTCTGAACTACATTGTCTCTACGCATTTGCTACATATGAAAGACTCACATTTGAGTCCCCGAGACATTAGGTCAGTCATTTTAGGTTTGTCACAATAAAATCATGACACAATCTTTGGTCATTAGTACAATATCATTGGTCATGTCAAACTACAAGGTCTTTGAGTGTATGACGTAGGCAAGGCCATTTGTCGATGAGCCCCCGAGGCCACACTAGGTCAGTCCATTAGGGTTCATGGCACTACATTGGCACACATGTCAAAATATCTTCAAGACAAAGAAAGTCATTCCTAAACTCATAAAACTCATAAAGTAAATTATGGAAATTAGTTACTGCAGCATGACAATCTCATCAACAGGTCAATCATATCATCATGACAATACCGGCATATAGTCAAACACAAAGTCAAACTCGGTCAAAGCAAGTCAAATCATCATAACCTATCAAACTGTCAACTTTAGGTTAATCTTCAGATGTGTTCTTCTGAAGGATAGCCTCAGTCATTCATGTCTTAGGATGTGTCCTTCCTAAGCATCGTCACTGTCATTCAACATTTTGAGGGATCCTCTCGACATCTAAGGGTCACTCCTCTCGACATCAGTATCTTTCAAATGTGTCCTTCTGAAGAACCAACTGTGTCATTTATGCCTTAGGATGCATCCTTCCTAGGCATCATCATCATCACCATAACATGACATTTAGAGATCAATCCTCTTGGCATTAACATTATTCAGGATATGTCCTTCCTGAATTTGGCAATTTTTGACATTTGTCATTTGAGCTTCATCAAAGCTTTAACACTCGGGCATCTCATCATCATCAAACCTGACATCTTGACATCAGAACAATGGATATCTAGACGCACTTGGCAAACACTTGACAATTGTCTTTTGGTTTTTTATCATGTTATTAGTTTTTCAGCTAGATCCCACTAAACAGGATTTAGAGAAGCAGCGGCGTATCATGATGATTGACACACATGACTACTAGTTTCTCAGTGAGGTCCCGATTCTGGGATTTAGAAAAACAACAACATATCATGGTAAGGGCTCTATTTTTTTATTTCAACAATCATGCCACTAGTTTCTCAAGGATGTCCTAGAAACAAGATTTAGAGAAGCAACAACATTTCATGAATTGTCCTTGTCTTTTTCTTGCTTATGGTTGATTATGACAAAAAGACTGGGGCAATCACGCTCTTAGTATGAGTCATGATCATCCTTGTCTGCGACTGCTTGTCTTACATGATGGTAGGACCCTGCACACCTTGATCTATGTCATATCATGGTGTTTGTTGGCCATTACAATAGTCTGCCCAATGATGATTAAGAGCAATAAATATTAAAGTCCTACCATCAAGCTTTGAAGGATTTGTTCTAGGAATTAACATGCATCGTATTTTCTTCAGTTTGGTCCTCTTCTCTTCTTCAATCTGGTCATCTTCTCTTGTCCATCTCACGATGATATCC
>VDFB02000003.1:309619151-309699107 GCA_007258455.2 Sequoia sempervirens | reverse complement strand
GAGTTAGATAAATGACCGGTCTCTCAGGACTTTAAGGGGGAGCAAAGACATAGATTACATTTCTAGAATAATCACAACTAGTGGAATAATTATTTGAAGACATATTCTCAACATTGATCTAGGGAGGATCAAATGTGGAAGGATATTCATCATTCGCTAATGCATCATCTATAGAGGAGAGTGCATTGGAATAGAGAAGAGATTCATAGTTAATTAATGCATCATCTCTAGAAGAGAGTGCATTGGAATGGAGAATAAATTCATCATTCACTAATGTATCATCTCTGGAAGAGAGTGCATTGGAATAAATGGTAGATTCATCATTCACAAATACATCATCTCTAGAAGAGAGTGCATTAGAATGGAGAGAGGGTAGAGTAACATTAAGAAAAGCATCAATGATTTCATCTTCTTGAACCAAAATATCCTTCAAAGGAATTTCAGGAGAGGGATGAACAAAGAATAATAAGAAAGGAGAGAAAAACTCACTTTCACATGCTTGTAAGAGAACTTGTTGAAGCTTCTTAGAAAAGTTGGAAAGGAATAGAAGGAAGGAAGATTAAAAATAAATTTTGAAATAGAGATATAAAAATGTTGATCAATCTGAAGCAATCCAAGGGTGATAAAATAGACAAAAACTGGAAATCCTAATTTTTGGATTTTTTTGATATTTTCTACGTTCTACTAATTTGCATTTTCGGAGGTCTTCAAAGAAAATATTGGGGTTGAAACTTGTGTCAGTCCCTAAAATTTTTCCATCAAAGGAATGGTATTTTAGGGATTGAATTATTATTCTTAGAGACCTTTCCAATAGTATAAACGGTTCAAATTATGAGCACCAAGTCAAAAGTTATGATCCCACCAAGTTGGGGTAAATAAATTCCTAGTTTTTTTAAAAACATTGTGGTTCACATTGGGTTCACCAAAATCTAGGGAAGGGGGATTCACTACTCTTGAGTCTCTTTATTCTCAAGAGATTCCCAAGGGGCGAACTTCCCTAAACTACCTTAGGGAACAAAGCGAGAGTTATAGAATCATAAAGAGTAAATCATAGAGGTTTTTTTGAAAGACTGACAAGCTCTCAGCCAAAGGACAACAACATGAAAAATGGATGAATTTATTTATTTACCCCAAAACTACCTCTTAGAACAAAGTGAGAGTTATAGAATCAGAAAGAGTAAATCATAGAGGTTTTCTGGACAGACTAACAAGCTCTATGATAAAACTAAAATAAAGATGAAATGATAGAGAAAGAGAAGGAAAGATAGAAACTGATCACAACAACCCAAGTAATTAATCCTCTGACATGTGAATATCTTCAATATCTACATGTGTAAGATCTAGAGAAAATGTTGGGATTGTATAGGGGTTTGCCTTAGTCAAACCCCTATTTTGGTGTTCCCACTTCCACAAACAGCCAAATAGATAGAGAGAAATGAATGAAGTAAGCAAATAGGGTGTGATAAAAGTGATCCCCACTCAAGGAGGAGAACTTGTATCATGAGATAAGGATGCAATTGATAGGGGATGTGATAAATCCCAAGATTCTTGTAAAATCAAGACAAGGGAGATATTAGCTGCAAGACTTAAGGAAGCCAAAGAGAGAGAGGAATAGCTACAAGAGCCAATGACAAATTAGGTAATTTTGGATAAACTTAGCAATTTTCTTTCTTTTTATGCAGGTCATGGGAATGGCTTCAACCCAGTTGGTAAGATACTCAATGGCTATTATGATAAAATTGTGTCCATTATATGAGGTTAGAATGATCTTTCCTATGAGGTCAAGCCCCCATTGCAAGAAATTCCAAGGTGTTACCATTGGTTGCAATTCCTAAGCTGGAGCATGAATCATATCTCCATGTTGTTGACACTGAGAACACTTGTGCACATACTGATGAGATTCTCTTTCCATGGTTGGCCAGTATTACCCCATCCTCAATAGTTTCTTAGCTAAAGTCATCCTACTAGAATGGGAACCACATATTCCATCGTGTACTTTTGTTAAAGTGATCAAGGCTTCCTCTTGGTTAAGACATTATAGTAATGTCCCTTCGATGCTTTGACAGTAAAGGGTATCACCTAGGATCACAAATTGGGATGACTTCTTGATAGAGGTTCTTTTAAGGTTGGAGGTGATATCAGATGGGTGGGTTCCTCTACTAAGGTAGATGAATATGTCATGATACCATGGGGATCCAAGACTAAAAATGATACACACGAATTCAGATTCTAGGATTTCAAAAGTCGGTATGAGAACTTGTTCTACCAAGAATTCACACTGTAGGACATTCAGTATGTCTAACAATGACTTGATTCTTGCCATAGTGTTTGCTGCTTGATTGCTCATGTGAGGAATCTACTCAAAATTTATGTCAATGAAAAGTTCCATGAAATTATCTACCATCTTCTTGTACGGAGTAATATTATCATCCTTAGTTTGGTAGTAATAATTGACTTGGTTGATAACCAATTGTGAGTCACCATAGACTTTCATCTCTTGTATCTGCCATTGAACTTCTATCCTTAGGCATGTAATTAGGGATTTTTACTCAGCAATGTTGTTAGTATAGGGTAATGATAGCCTGTATGACTTTGGGATGCAATTTCCTTGAGGGGTGATGAAAAAAATACCCACTCCTAACCCATGTTGGGTGAATGATCCATCAAAGTATATTTTCCATTGATTTGTGGAGTCGACAAGGAACACTAATTCATCAGAGAATTTAGATATCAAGGGGCTCTCTACATAGATAGGTGTCTCTACTAGTTGGTATGTGATCACTTGTCCTTTGATTTCATTGTGCTCTACATGATCTATCTCAAATTTTATTAATTTTATTAACAATTTGGCCATTTTCCTAGTGAGAATCACCTTAGATAACATATATTTCAATGGGTCAATCTTTGCAATGAGTTTGATTTGATGTGAAAAAAATGTAGTGTCTGAATTTTTGTGAAGCAAAAACCAATACTAAGCGGGCTTTCTCAATGGATGAATAGTTTATTTCATAGCCCACTAATGTCCTATTGATGTAATAGATGGCCATTTCCATTTTCATCATGTTGTGTTAGAAGAGCACTTAATATTGTTGATGTTGTTGAGATAGGATCATTGGTTTGTTCAGTATTGGTGGCATGAGCACTAGAAGTGTCAATAGATAGTATATGATCTACTGGAAATCTTTGTCACTCTTCTCATCCCACTTGTAAGTTATTCCTTTATGGAGAAGATGCGAAAAAGGGTGGATTTTGTCTAATAGTTGCGCTATGAACCTTCTGATGGACTACAATCTTCCTTGTAACCCTCTCATCTGCTTTAGTGTTTGTGGTCATTCCATGTATAGGATGGATTTTACCTTTGTTGGGTCAATTTCTATCCCTCTTTATGAGACAATATAGCCAAGAAGCTTTCCTTTTGTAACCCCAAAGACACACTTTTCAGGTTTAGCTATACTTTGTATTCTTCAACCTATCAAATATGGGTCTTAAGACTTGTATGTGATCACTTATTTTCTTTGATTTTTCCAAAATAATGTCCACATAATCTTCAACTATTTTGTCGATCATGTCATGAAAGATAAGGGTCATTTCTCTCTGATAGGTTGCTCCTGCATTCTTTAGGCCAAACGACATCATGTTCCAGCAATATGTCCCCCATGTACAAGTGAATGTAGTTTTATGTTGATCCTCCTTAGCGATCATGATTTGATTATATTATAAAAAACCATCCATGAGTGATAACATTTCATGCCCTGCTATTAAGTCCACTATGATGTCAATGTTAGAAAGAGGGAAATAATCCTTTGGGAATGCTTTGTTTAAGTCTTTGAAATTAGTGCATATTTTGATGTCCCTAATGGGTTTTGAGACCGGTACTAGGTTTGAAACCCACTCAAGAGAATCTATTGGTTAGATAAATTCAATTTCAAGAAGCTTTTGTAACTCAAGTTTGACTAAGAGTGCTATCTAAGGGTTCATCTTAACTTTTGCTTTCTTGGTTTGGCTTCAGGATAGAGTTCTAGATGATGTACTACCACTTCTGGATCAAGACCTAGCATATCAATATATGACCATGCAAAATTAGCTCTTCTCTCTTTCAGGAATGGTTCTAGGTTCTTTTGTTCTTCATCCAACAAGGATTCAACATAGAAGTGGTCTTGGGTCCTTTTGTTTTCATGTTGACTAGAGTGTCCTTTTCTACTAAAACCATTGACTTCTCTAGATGTATTACACTAAGGGGATATTGAATCACTCATCCTTGTGTGCCTCAAAGAGATTTTCACCCTCAGATGCATCCTTTATTTTTACTATTTTTGGATCAAAAGGTGCCACAGTATGGTTTACACTCAAAGATTGACAAGTTAATTGCATCTTATCAATTTTGTGACTTAAGGACCCAATAATCTCCCATAGTATGCTCCTATTTCCAGCTCTATGCCAAAACTTGCCTTATGGTCTGCCGATGGTAAGTTGTCACTGTGTGTGGGAAATGTTAGAGTCAAAATAAAATAACAAAAACACACCAATGCAACATTAAACTAAAGAATGCTAAATAAAATGAAATAAAAGAAATCAAACAAAGCTTCTTTAGAATCATTCCATTGTCCTCTATCTCCAGTGATTTGCTTGAAGCTATTACTCTCAAATTGTGTAAGCAAAGATTCTCAGAATGGCAACCTGCAGAATACTTATCTATCCTATATGCTGGTGGATATGCACAGGGCTTGTAGATTATGCATAGGGGTTGTGGATTATGAATCCTATTGAAGCTATGATATGAGGATGATAGGCCATGATATGGATTGCTAATATGCTAAGCTATGATATGCTATGATTCTAAAGGCTATGGATATTTGGAAGTTGATTGACTATAGTTTTCTTGTATGCAAGCTTCTCTTCTTCTTTTTTTTCAAAGACGAGCAATCCTTTTTATAGATTTTTACATGCAAAAGAGCATTTGGCAAAGATCAATGGCTATGAGATTGTCTAGTAGAATTTAGATAAGAATTGTGAGATAGAGAAGGTTAAAGGAAGATGGAAGATATGGTGGGAGGTTGGAGAAAAGAATGGAGGTTTGTATCTTCAACCCAGGGCAACTTTGCTCAAAACAAATAAATTTGATGGGACTGTTTTGAAGTTATTTCATAGTTGTTTTTTGAAATATTTGATGTGAATAGGCATTAGAAGATTTAATTAAATATTTGGAATATTTAGTGTGAATAGACTTTTAGAAGAATTAATTAAATATTTTAGAATATTTAATTGTGAATGGAATTTAGGAGGAGAATTTTAGAATAGAAAAATATTTAATCTTTATTTGAATAAAATATTTCAAGCCAAGATTATATGATAATTAATATAAATAAAATCGCGTGTTTATTTAATTAATTACCCAAGAAATGGATCAAAATTAAATAACTTATTTATTTAATCCTGCAAAATGAATGAACAATATAAATAAATTATTTAGATTTATTTATCACGTGGAATTGAATTGAGAGATTTAATTAAATAGTAAAATATTTAATTAATTACTAGACTATTATGATGTGACCATTTTTAGGTGTATACATTTTGCCCCTCTTTGAAGTGATGTGTTTTACGCATTGCTTCAAAGAATTTTGAAATTTTCCCTAGATGTTGATTGTCGAATTTTGATAGGTATATGCCCCTCCCGGTTGATGAAGCTTGATAAGATTTTGATTTTTGAAAAAAAAAATTGAATTTTTAAATATTTTGCAATTTTTTGATTTTTATGATTTTTAAGATGTCGATTCATCATTCAAAAATTATGATGTGAAGAAATTGACGTGGAAAGACGTGAGATGAAAAATTGATGACCTAAATTTCCCCTGCTGTGATAAAATGTGATAAAATGCCCCAAGTTTTCCTTTAAATAGGTAAAAAAAATGTCATTTTCCATGTCATTTTCCCATTTTAACCTAATAAAAATTAAAATTTTTGAGCTATGGAGTGAGAAAGATGGCACTTCCTACCCACCAGCACCATTTTGAGTGCATACGATGACATCAGTGACCGACACACTATGGACTTGTAGTATGTACCTTGTTAAACTTTTGTTATTTAAAAATTTTCTGTTTAGGGCACGTTTTCCAACCTTTTTGTATCTTCATGCATTCTTTTAGCGCCTTTTAGTATTTTTGTAGCGCCCTTCATTCTGTAACACCCTTTAAAGTTTTTGTAGCACCCATTAAGTTTTTTGTAGCACCCTTTATTTCTCAGCACCCATGATGATTTTGACAGCGCCCATTACCAATTTGACAATGCATGACCTTGTATTGATTGTTTGCATATTGCATTATCCTGATTTGATGATGTTTTGTGTGATTAATTTGTTCCCAAGTTTGTTGGAAAATAAATAATAGATGATAAATTTTATTTTAAAGTTGTTAAAAACAAATAGTTATTTGATAAGTTTGCTTCTAAGGTTGTTAAAAACAAATAGGATTTTGATAAAAAAAATTCATGAAAATGAAAAACAAAATAGTTTTGGTTGATAAGTTTGCTTCTAAGGTTGTTAAAAACAAAAAGGATTTTGATAAATTTGTTTTCCATGATGATGAAAAACAAATAGTTTGTTGATACGTTTGCTTCTAAAGTTGTTAAAAACAAACAGGATTTTGATAAAAAAAAAATCATATTTGATTGATTTGTCGTGATGATTTGATATTGATGTTGCTTTGACTTGATGATTCTTCCTATTCAATAGGAGAGATTGAGCATCTTGCAGTTATGAAAAAAATTCTCAAAGACATGGAGATTGATTCCACAGCTTGTACAGGTGGATAGAGATGTGATCGAGGCATGCAAACTGGCCTCATTACTTGACATGCCTGAGGTGCATCTCAACAAAGCCTTATTGATAGCACTTGCAGAGAGGTGTCACAACAACACAAACACCTTTCATTTGCTGATAGGAGAGATTAGTGTGACTCCTAGGGATGTGTATAGCATCCTAAAGATTTCAGTGATGGGTGAGATAGTGAGATTTGACGGCCGGTAGGCGGGAGGTACTAATGCTTTGAGGCAGATATTCAGAGATGATCATATTGCAAGACATTATATCTCATGGCTGGAGATGATGGATTCGTATGCACCTTTACCCTCTATACTTGCAGGCTTCATTGGAGGTGTTTTGTGCCCCGACCATAGGTTGAAGGGTTTTACAGTCGAGTGGGGTCATGCACTTGAAAGTATGGTGATGCAGGGTACACGATATGCTTGGGGATCATGCATGCTTGCACATTTATATGATGAACTATGTAGACACCTAAAAATGACCTAGGCCTACAAGCTTCATTTTTACCACTTTCGTCCTAGCATAATTCAGACATTTAATTATGTCCTTGGTCCACATTCAACTATTCATTAAATAATTCATAATTATTTAATTAATTCATGTTCTTTATTCTTCATGATTATTAAATAAATAAATCTTATTTATTTATTAAATAAGTCATTAATTGTTTAAATCTTCCCTTAGTTAAATAAATTTCTTAATTTATTTAATTACCTTCTATTCATTTTATTTCTTCTTGATTATTAAATAAATAAGTTTCTATTATTTATTTAATATGTCACTAATTGTCATAATTAAATGAATTAATTAATTTATTTAATTATCAGTCTTATCTCCTAAATTAAATAATTAAATTTAATTATTTAATTGCCAAATTTGAAGTTCTTCTCATTTTAAATAAATTAAAATATTTAAAATGTCATCTCACTCTTAACGGTCAGCTCATTATGGTAAATAATTCAAAAATTGATTATTTACTATTTCTCAAAATTCACATTTGGAATTAATTTAATTCCAAATCAGTAACTTTTTGCCAAGAGTCAAGTAATCGGGTAGGTTCTCGAACCTTCCAAAATTGATCTTCAGTCCAGTCTTTATCTTATTCATTTTCAAAAATCTTTATTTTCAAAAATATTTCTTCATTTATTCTTCACCGTCGATCCGATTCTCTGAGATATTATCTTGACCGTTCAACTAATGAATTTTCCCTAGCCCTAATTAGGGATTCTCATATTTAATCTGGACCTTTTATTTTAGGTTTTGGTGAGAATGCAATCTCACCCATCCATTCAAAATGGCATTTTCTATAAAATGCCATTTTCCTCTCACTTTTCGATTACACACACACGGATAGACATATTATAGGCGCATTGCATACTTACTCACTTGCACACTTAGATTTCCATAGTAATTGCAACACTTATTATCTTTATTTGATCAAGTCTTAGCATGTTTAAGCATTATCAATCATAGTCATTTAGGCATAGGCATTAGACATTTTTGCAAATCCTTCAAAGCTTGTTGTAGGACATAGACATTTATTTGTAGATTGCTCGTGCAATAAATCTGAGGGAAAACTATCATCCGACAAGTAAGAAGGTACTATGGAGGTAATCATGGAAGTTTCGAGAAATAGGTATAACTATTTTATTATTTAATTTCCTTTGTACTCAATAGGTCTTTGGGTTTCTATTGTCTTCATTGATTTATTGCTTATCATATGACCTAATCTAATCCTAAAATAAATCCTCAGTTACATTGGTGAACCCCACTCTATTTTTCTTGTTATTTTTGTACGATTTTTTGTGTTTTTTGTTGTTTTGCAGGTATAGGTACAGAGCGACGTAGCTACTTTTTTTTTTAAATCGTGATGCATCTGATGCATCGTGATGCATTCAACAATAGAAACACTGAAATCACTCTGTCATGCCACAATTACGCTCGGGAAAGCCGCGGTTGAAATGTCAAGACACATCTAATACATAGAGTGATGCAATTGCTCTATCGTGACGCATTCGACTGGTAAGGTTTTCTTTTATTTTATGTTCAATTTTTTTTGTTGTCTTTGGTGTTTCTTTTATCCTGGTTATTTCCTGCATTCTTCCTAGCATATGTTTTCTGTTACTAATCGGGATTTGAAGCTTATTGGCAGTTGCTTTCCATGGGTTGAAGACAAACACTAAAACTACTAACGGATTGTCTTGTAGGTTTGACCGTCAAAGACCAAATATCAAAACAATGTGCTTGCATTTTTAATAGTGTAACACACATTTTATTTTGGTGCAATTAAAATGAACCTCTGTTTTACTATGTTTGAATGTGTTTGCAAAATGGTAGGTGAGTATGCTCTCACCTTGTGAAAACTTGGTGATAAAAAACCAGACCTGTTTTTATCTATTTTTACCTAACGATTTGGTATATCGGAGTATCCTCTCCCCTTGTGCTTTTGGGCAATCTTGGGTGTAAGAGAAACGGTTACCAACTCTAGAAATTGGGCTGCCCTGGGATTTTCATCCACCCAATGTGACTCTCAGAAACTGAGAAGCGAATTTCAAAGCCAAGCTACCCCCAACCGGTATATAAATAGCAAATCTTAAGGGAAAACCTAAGATTGTGAGTCTTGGATGTGTGTCATCACAGAATAGAGTTGGCTAACTCCCATAAACCCTATTGAGCTTAACCTCTTTAGGCTGGAGTTCCACCTAATTGGTGATTAATCTCTTTCCCCATGTATGGCCACTTGAACGGGGGTCTCGAATTAAACACCATTGTTTAGTAAACCAAAAACCTTCTATTTGCTAGCGCAGCACCGGTCGGTGTAAAGGCATCCACACTTTCGTAGTCTATAGTAGAGGTGATCAATTTGCCATGGGAGTTTCATGGGGGTTGGAAGCTTGGTTGGCCTGAGAAGAGAGTGCACTGTAAGGGGGAGCCTGTGCAGCCAAGCTTCTAGATTCACACGCTACTGATATGCGGTTGGGGAAACCCACATGGAATCTAGTGAATATTGTCTGGCCTAACCTAGGTTATTGCTTATCTGATGTGTAGCGCCCATTCAAAACAACGTGTGCTTGTCCGTACTTTATGGATTTATCATTCTGCAGTTCGAACAAAGGCTTATTTGAAAGATCAAATTTCCATCAAAATGATAATAAACTCATTTTCAAAAGCTGTATCACGATACGTCGCATTGAGGTTTTTGGTATGCTGTTAAACTGATTTCAAAACTTCAAACACCACATATGCATCACTTCCGCGATGCAAGCGACTATCCTGAGTTGCATCACGCTAAATGAGCACATTTGTCAATTCCCAAGTTGCATTCGCAAAACTGTGATGCAATTGTTACTTCAAATGATGCATTCACCTGTCACAATTAAAAACTTCATACAAAGTCAAATCTGAAGTCTTCATCTTGTCAATCATTTGTCAAACATTGTTTTCAAGAAGACTCTGTCAGAAACCAAGTTTGAAATTGCTCAAAGTTTTGACCATTAGTTTGTATTCATCACCATAGGTTTCATCCTTCATTCTTCTTAAGATTGCATACATTAGGCATTAGGTTGTCCCTAGGTTTACATTTTGCATACTTAGGATTAGGAAAATCTCAGCATAATTTGCAACATCATTGCTTTCAAAATTAGGCTCTCTTGGACTAAGTTATCAAACCCCTTTTTCAGTCATTGTCCTCTTTTGTGAGATAGTCAACTCAAAAGTCTAGTTAGGAAAATTCACTAGTCATTTAGACCTTGTCACATTGTCATTTTCAACAAAGTCCTCTAGCAACTGAAATCAAAAACAAAGATTGAGCTTAGAAGTGCTTAGGTACCCTTGTCTTAAATTGCATTATAAGTCTACACATTGCATATTCTATTCCCAAAAATCCAAAAAAAAAAAATATTAGTCATCCTAGTCATCATTTTAAACTTGGACCTTGCATAGTGTCATCATTACATTTAGGTGTCATTTTCATTTGAGCAATCTCATCTTATGGTGGAAACTAGACTTCAAAAAAAACAATGACAAATGGAAAACTTTTGACAAGATCCCACATCCACTGTCAACAATCCAACATATGACGCAAACTGGACCTTTGTCGATCCATTTGGAAATACAAACAATCAACCACTAATGACAACACAACCCTCATCAAACAGTCCATTTGAACCATTCTTGGGTAAAGATGAGTACGGCCAAATACTTGAGGAAAACTTAGAGGTAGCGGCACAAGACCTAGAGGCCTCTCAATTTGTTGAAACAATGGTCCTTTACGATAGAGACAGATACTTGGCTATACTCTTGAGTCAAGGAGACAAATTACCCCAAGGATTCAACATTAAAACAATAAAACCAACACCTCCAGACCCTAATGTCAACAATATGCATAACATGTCAAATAGTGGTCAACTTTCCAACACTACGAACAATACTTTCTTTGACACCACAACGACAGTGCATGCTACCTCCAACATCCCAAACATCTCCAACACAATAAATACATCTATTGGAGGATCACAATCAGCTACAATGCCCACACCATCCACGACACTGTCACAATCGGCTAGCACCACCTTTGGTTCCTCGGCAATGTGGGAAAATTATTCAAATCCTCTCTCTACCATGACAATAAATACCACGGGAGCATCATCAAGTCACAACAATTCCCCCTTGACCACTACATCTACTACCATGAGCACACCTTCGATGTATCCACTCAGTGGTATCTCACAAAATCCTTCGGGAGGAAGCAAAGGACGTATCAAGTTATCCAAGGACAACAAAAAAATGTTAACATGACAACACAATCACATGTCATTGCCTCCCAAGGTACAAATACAAATGTTCCGCTTGTGCAAACCCAACAATTTGTACAAGGTGGCCAAGTCACACAACCCATGGCATCATTAACACATCATAATGTTCATGGTCATCATATTCCCCAGATAACAACACACATGGTTGGGGGACACATCCCAACCTACTCATCTCACATTCATACCAACAACACACCAATCCGCACATATCATACATGTCACAACAATCCATACCACCACAATACACCAATATTCATGCACAACAAACGGGAACCTATGGTGTACCAAGCAATCCAATGTACGGAAATACAAATGACCCTATTATGGATGCCCTCCAAACAAGACTAATGGGTTTAGAAAAAACTATCCAAACCATATACATTTCAGGCAAGAAATCAGAAATATCATATGATTTAAATGTATACCCATTCAACATGAGCTTATACATGCCTCCATTTCCTCCGGGATATGTGTCACCAAATTTCACAAAATAGAGAGGCAAGACAAACCCCATTGAACATGTTCGCGAATTTGCAACCAACTATATGGACATCACCTACAAACAAACATACTTAATGAGACTTTTTTCTAAAAGTCTGGTGGGTCCTGCCCTTGAATGGTTTTCCATGCAAAAGGATATCCAGACATGGGATGAGCTTAAACAAAAATTCATTAAAAACTATGCGTACAACATCGACATGGATACCTCCATCACTAGCTTGTGCACTCTCATGCAAGAGGATGTTGGTGAGACATTTATCCCATTTTTTCAAAAATGGAGAAGCCTTGATAGTCGGTGTCACATTGACATCCCCAAAAGGGAGAAAGTTGACATGTTTGTTTAAACACTTCTGGGGCCCCTAAAATATGCATTGCAAGTACATTGTTGCACAAACTTCACAGACTTAGTCGAAAAAGGGGTCCAAATTGAGAAAGCCCTTATCGTAAAGGGAGAATTAAGATATGGTCCCAAAAACACAAGTGCCAATCCAACCACCAAAAAGAATAAATACTGGGTAAAAAATAAACACGTTACAAATGACGGTGTTGTTGACACCAAGACTGCAAACATTGTGGGTCCTATACTAGCCCTAAAAGGGGTTCAACAACAAAACAAACCAGCAACGACATCGACACCCCCTACTAATGTTCCTTCAAACAATTAGAATGGTCAAACTAATCAGGGACAGTACCATCAGATGAGACAATTTCCTAAAGGTTGCACATACACTTCTTTGGGTGAACCCATTGAAGAAGTCCTTAAGAAATGTCTCTAGAATGGGGTCATCATACTTCAAGAACCAAAACAATATGACCCAGGACAATTCAAACTAGCATGGTGGAATGATAATGCATTCTGTGACTACCATCGAGCAAAAGTACATACTACCTCTAACTGTCGATAGTTGAAAAATCTAATACAAGATCTTATTGAAAGTTGCATCATCGAAGTAGGTGGATCACAATTCACCTCCAATTCAAATCATACTATCCATAAGAATCCATTGTAGGACCATGGTTCTCATAAGGCCTCCACTTTAGGTCCACAGCATCAAGCTAACTTTGCCCAAGCCAAGTACGATTATTCTAGTGGACCTATTATAAATAATGTTCGAACTGACAACGAATACATCAATACCATTACGGTTAGGAGAGCACCCCAATGTAATGCTACTACTCATAGTGGCAAGGTCACTATAGCTGGTCCACCTCTCGCTAGACAAGCCAAAATCACCATACCGGGCCCATCTACTAAACAGTCAAAACCTATCCCGACCACAAAGCAGTGGAAACCCAAAAGTCAATTCAACCTCATCGACCAGCTAGGAAAGACTCCTACGCAAATCTCTATACTTGAGCTGCTTCGTATCTCTCCTGCGCACAAAGATATCCTAGATAAAAATTTGCTAGAGTCATTAGTCCCCAAGGACATTGATGTCAATCAATTTGAGACCATGGTGGGATACCTCACTATGCCTCACCATGTCACCTTCTCGGATCAGGACTACTCATCACCTAAAACCAACCATAATGATGCATTGCACATAGAAACTTTTGTCCACAAACACAAAGTCAGACGGGTTTTAGTAGATGGTGGAATAGGATTGAACATATGCTCCCTCAAACTGGTTAAGGCTCTAGGGTTCTCTTATGCATGTGTAGACCCGACAAACAGTATAGTGATCAAAGCATATGATGATGAAGAATGCTCTTCACATGGCATTATCGCTCTCCCTATTAGAGTGGGACCGGTCATTGTGGACACAACTTGCCAGATCTTGGATTTGGAACTACCATATAACATCTTGCTCAGCCGTCCATGGATTCATGCCTTAAAAGCCGTTCCATCCACATATCACCAATGCCTAAAGTTTCCATTTGATGGCACGGAAGTAACCATATACAGAGACCTCGACCCTTTCCAATATTGTACCAACCTGAGGGGTATTTCTAAAAATTGAGTGCCTATTAACTGAGAAGCACCTGGCTCCTCATCTTCCAAGTACATTGACCCATCCACCCTTGCATCATCTTCCATGTCCACTCCATACATGTCTTCTACCACATCACCATCTACCGCAAACCCTAAGGCTGAATCCACTATCAAAATCTAGGACCTCAGTTGTGAAGAATTCAAACTGCACACAACATATAGCATAACAACAATGACCAAGTCTCCAAAGGTCTATGGTCGGCCATGTTTTAGAATGGAACCTCTAGAAACTTTCAAAGTTTCACTGAAAAAAGTTTTTATCAAGTGGGGAGACATGAGTAATGAAGACCTTGATGATATCACAAGATGGATCTATAAGGATATCATCACACTACCCCCATTACCAGTTCAAAAATATGGCAAAGGTTATGACGTCATGAAGGCTAAAGGTTATGATGGTACTAGTGGCCTAGGAAGAAATAAAACTGGCCGAAGGGAACCCATAGAACCTTTCCAAATTCCAAAGTATCTCATATTAGGGTTTGGATCACCTGATAATGACCATCAACGTACCATTGGACTTTCGAGTGAGCAAGTACATGCTTTGAAAAGTGTCGAGACCACTAAAGAAACCCTTGCTGAAACTGACTCCCAAGGATGGGAATTTGGCTCAGAATGATCCCTAAGTGACTGTTATCTTGATGATTTGTTTGTTGAACCAGGGGAACTAACCTCTGAACAATGATTTTGGCAAACATTCAAAATTGAATAGGCACCAAATAGTCAAAGTCTCATTACCACTTCCCATGACATACAACACCCATCATATGAACCCCTTTAGTCCAATCCATCACAAGTATTAGACGACACTAACAACCAGGGCTCTAAAGTTTTCACCCCTTATTTTGACAATGAATATGACACTAGTGAAGGGGAATATTGGATAGAGTTCGATGTAGAGTTGGATGATGATAATCTCATCTACAACATCACTGAATCCGTCTGCATGTTGTCCGCATCCTCACCTCAATTCACCAACATTGATGATGGCAATTCCTTAGTTTACCCTGAGCTAGTTGATTGGGACCAACAAGGCCTGCCATTTTTGGACACGTTCCAGAATGATGAGGCAATTGTAGAATTTATGGGATTACATGAAGGTATACCCAGTGGAGACCACAAGTTAGGATTCGCCATTGATTTAGACTACACAGCATACTTCGGCGAGACTACTCCATCCTCTAGTCGCAAAAATAAAAATAAAAATAAAATAAAAAATGAAACATCTCTAGGTGAAAATCGAAAGGCACCTTTTGATGATAAAATAGTAAAAAAAAAGGACATATTTGCAGGTGAAAACCTCTCTGAGGTGCCCAAAGATGGAGGAATGGACTTTCTTCCCATGCAATAGGAGAAATCATCTATGCTTATCGAAGACACAATAGAGGATAACATATCAAAGGCAAAAGATCCCAAGATGGTCCTCTTTGCTGCATCATTGACTGAAGACGAGAGATCAGAATTTCATAAATTATTTGCAGAGGGAAAAATCAACTTCACATGGTCCTATGCTGACATGCCAGGATTGGACCCAGAACTGATTCTACACCATCTGCCACTACTACCTAATGTCAAACCAGTCAAGTAGAAGTTACGCAAAATGCACCCTCAAGTTGCTCTATTGGTCAAGGCCGAGTTAAAGAAATTACTAGACGCCGGATTCATACGGTCTATTGACTACGCTGAATGGATTTCTAACTTGGTGCTAGTAACAAAGACAAATGGGTTGATCCGCATCCGTACAAATTTTTGAGAGCTAAATAAAGCATGCCCAAAGGATGACTTTCCTTTGCCAAACATTGACATCATAGTTGACCTCACAGCAAGATATGAGATGCTATCCCTCATGGATGGTTTCTCCGGCTATAATCAGATTTGTATTGCTCCTAAAGACCAACACAAAATGACATTTACTTGCCCATGGGGTACATATTGTTGGAATGTCATGCCATTCGGTCTCAAAAATGTAGGTGCCACATACCAAAGGGCTATGACCACGATCTTCCATGACATGATACACAAAATAATGGAAGATTATGTAGATGACCTATTGGCCAAATTAGTAACCAGGAAAGATCATTTGAAGGTACTCGACACAATTTTCAAGAGAATTGAAGAGTACAAACTCCAACTAAATCCTAAGAAGTGTGTTTTTGGGGTCACATCAGGTAAACTCTTGGGATACATAGTTTCCTGAAGAGGCATAGAGGTCAATCCAGCAAAGGTCAAAGCCATTATAGACATGCCTCTACCTAGGGGAATTAGTGAACTCAGAACTCTACAAGGTAGGGTACAATCTATTCAACATTTCATAGCCCAATTGGCAGACAAGTGTCACCCATTTCAATATATGTTGTGCAAAGGTATCCCCTTTGTGTGAATAGATAAATGTCAGGATTCCTTTCAGAAAATCAAAGATTACCTACTATCAACACTAGTCCTCATGCCTCCCATTCATGGAAATCCATTGATCCTATACATCTCGACAACTAGTTCAGCACTGGGGGCATTACTAGCACAAAACGACCAAGAAGAAAAAGAAAGAGCTATATATTACATCAGTCAGACATTGGTCGGGTATGAACTAAACTACACAGCAATTAAATGAGCTTTCCTAGCCGTGGTCTTTGTAGCACAAAAGTTAAGACATTACATGTTGAGTCATCAGACACAACTAGTAGCAAAGATCGACCCACTCAAGTATTTGTTAAGTCGAGCAGCATTAACAGGACGTCTGGAAAAATGGGTCATGATTCTGAGTGAATATGACATTCAATATGTAGAAATAAAGGCTATAGAAGGGCAAGCCATAGTGGACTAGCTAGCAGACGCACCTTTGTAGAGTGATCACCCGTTAGTGGCAAATTTTCTAGATGAGTCAATATTCCATACGGAACCCAAGGCACCTTGGCGACTCTACTTTGACGGATCACACACAAACCATGGCTCGGGGGCAGGAATCTTGTTCATCACCCCGCAAGAAGACTCCATTCCTAAGTCTTTCTGCATCGCTTTCCCATGCACAAATAATGTGGCAGAATATGAGGCATTAGTTATAGGACTAAGAATGGCAATAAAATGGAAGAGTAGAGCACTCCATGTCTATGTGGATTCTCAACTTGTCATCAACCAAGTTAATGATGACTATGACACAAAGGATGAGAAGTTGATGCCTTACAAATGGATGGTTGACAGTTTCCACACATACTTTCATATGATAACTTTTGAACAAGTTCCGAGAGCCCAGAACAAAGCGGCAGATGCTATGGCTACAATAGGTTCTCTCCTTGATATACCAAGCAATTTGCCTCAATTGGAATTCCTAATAGAGAAATTATTGGTCCCTGCCTATGACATTCCAGAGTCAGAGATGGTTTGTGAACTTGTTGGTCCTGACTCTCCCTGGTATATGGATATTTATGACTACCTAAAATCCCAAACCCTTCCACCGAACTTGTCCAATAACCAAAGGAAGTCCTTCATCTGAAAATCTAGAAGGTATGCCATCATTAGTGATACCCTTTACTATCGTAGCTTTGATGACACCCTCCTTAGATGTCTCGACACCAATGAAGCACATACAACCTTAAGTGAAGTACATGACAGTATATGCGGATCTCATTCGAGTGGTCCTACTCTAGCCAAGAAAGTAACAAGACTTGGGTATTATTGGCAGACCATTGAAAAGGATGCAATAGAATATGTCAGGACTTGTCGCAAATGTCAGATTCACAGTGATTTGATCCACACTCTAGCATAGGAACTTCAGCCAATCACTTCTCCTTGGCCCTTCGCTCAATAGGGACTCGACCTCATGGGTAAGATTCATCCAACCTTGTCCAGTGGCCACAAATTTATCATCACTGCCACTGAGTATTTTACAAAGTGGATCGAAGCCATCCCTTTGACATACATAACCGGCAAGCAAATATCCAAGTTCATTGTTAACTACATCATCTGCCGGTATGGCCTTCCTCAATCCATCATCACTGACAATGGACGTCCATTTAAAAACCAATACGTTCGTGAGTTATGTGAGTGATTTCATATCCAACACCATTTTTCCTATCCATACTACCCACAAGGAAACGGTCAAGCTGAGGCGTTAAATAAACCATTGTCAAAATCCTCAAAAATACTATCAATGACACTGGCCGTGACTTGCACATACAACTCAACCCTACTCTATGGGCCTACCGAACTAGCATTCGTACACCTACAAGAGCCACTCCATTTTCCCTAGTCTTTGGCATTGAGGCCATCTTTCCCATTAAGGTTGAAATTCCTTTGTTACGAGTCTCCCTGAAGGGTTTAACTAATGAAGAGGAGTATAGACAATCACGCTTGCACGAGCTGGAAATTTTAGAAGAAAGAAGGCAAAATTCACTGAACCAGCTACAAGCATATCAGAATCATCTTTGTCGCAGCTACAATAAGAAGGTTATGGTTAGGAAGTTTGACATTGGTGACCTAGTTCTCATGCAGAACCCCAAGAACCAAGCTGACAGAGAAAATCCAAGAAAGTTTGAACCAAATTGGTTGGGTCCCTACATTATAATATCTTCTTTCAATTCTAGAGCTTATCAGCTAGCCATGCCAGAAGGAGAACAGTTGACAGAGCCCATCAATAGTTTACACCTCTGAAGGTTCTATGCATAGCATCAGAGGATTGAGCTGAAAACTGTAAAATACAAAAAAAAATTGAAAAATGATAAAAAAAATGTTACCCTGATGAAAACCTAGCAAACAGGCATCTTGGTGACACCAAAAAAATCAAAAAGTCAAGAAAATAGTAAAGAGAAACTTTTTGTCTAATAGTGAAAACCTGGCAAATAGGCGCTTTGGACAAGTACCATGGTGAAAACCTGGCAAACAGGCGCCATGCATAATCAATCATTGCTCTGCCATCTACTATCACTTTGTCTTCCTTGGCCTAGGATGAAAGATATTTCTACCATTATCATGCATATCGCCACCATACCACCCTACCTGCCATGGTTAATAAATGATTGACATCAAGTCTTGACAACTGTCCATCTAGTACACCAGAAGCACCCCTTTCATATCCCTTAAAAATGGCTAAGTCCTGGACCTGACTGGGGGAAAAATGTTTATCAAGCAACTGCAGTGGATGTCACACATGATCTTGGCAATTGGCAAAAAGTCCTGAAAAAAGACAAAAATATTGGAAATAAGTCCTAAAAAAAGACAAAAACATTGGCAAAAAGTCCTAAAAAAAGACAAAAACATTGGCAAAACTCTTAAAAAAAGACAAAAACATGGCAAAAAGTCCTGAAAAAAGACAAAAACACGGCAAAAAGTCCTGAAAAAAGACCAAAAACATCATAAAAAGTCTTGAAGAAAGACCTAAAAATCATAAAACATCCTGAAGAAAACCACAACAAAACATCAGACTGTTCGAAAAATGCAAACACAGGGTCATCTCTTGTCAAAGTCAGTCATCTCAATCAGTCTTTGTCATTTGTCTGAACTACATTGTCTCTACGCATTTGCTACATATGAAAGACTCACATTTGAGTCCCCGAGACATTAGGTCAGTCATTTTAGGTTTGTCACAATAAAATCATGACACAATCTTTGGTCATTAGTACAATATCATTGGTCATGTCAAACTACAAGGTCTTTGAGTGTATGACGTAGGCAAGGCCATTTGTCGATGAGCCCCCGAGGCCACACTAGGTCAGTCCATTAGGGTTCATGGCACTACATTGGCACACATGTCAAAATATCTTCAAGACAAAGAAAGTCATTCCTAAACTCATAAAACTCATAAAGTAAATTATGGAAATTAGTTACTGCAGCATGACAATCTCATCAACAGGTCAATCATATCATCATGACAATACCGGCATATAGTCAAACACAAAGTCAAACTCGGTCAAAGCAAGTCAAATCATCATAACCTATCAAACTGTCAACTTTAGGTTAATCTTCAGATGTGTTCTTCTGAAGGATAGCCTCAGTCATTCATGTCTTAGGATGTGTCCTTCCTAAGCATCGTCACTGTCATTCAACATTTTGAGGGATCCTCTCGACATCTAAGGGTCACTCCTCTCGACATCAGTATCTTTCAAATGTGTCCTTCTGAAGAACCAACTGTGTCATTTATGCCTTAGGATGCATCCTTCCTAGGCATCATCATCATCACCATAACATGACATTTAGAGATCAATCCTCTTGGCATTAACATTATTCAGGATATGTCCTTCCTGAATTTGGCAATTTTTGACATTTGTCATTTGAGCTTCATCAAAGCTTTAACACTCGGGCATCTCATCATCATCAAACCTGACATCTTGACATCAGAACAATGGATATCTAGACGCACTTGGCAAACACTTGACAATTGTCTTTTGGTTTTTTATCATGTTATTAGTTTTTCAGCTAGATCCCACTAAACAGGATTTAGAGAAGCAGCGGCGTATCATGATGATTGACACACATGACTACTAGTTTCTCAGTGAGGTCCCGATTCTGGGATTTAGAAAAACAACAACATATCATGGTAAGGGCTCTATTTTTTTATTTCAACAATCATGCCACTAGTTTCTCAAGGATGTCCTAGAAACAAGATTTAGAGAAGCAACAACATTTCATGAATTGTCCTTGTCTTTTTCTTGCTTATGGTTGATTATGACAAAAAGACTGGGGCAATCACGCTCTTAGTATGAGTCATGATCATCCTTGTCTGCGACTGCTTGTCTTACATGATGGTAGGACCCTGCACACCTTGATCTATGTCATATCATGGTGTTTGTTGGCCATTACAATAGTCTGCCCAATGATGATTAAGAGCAATAAATATTAAAGTCCTACCATCAAGCTTTGAAGGATTTGTTCTAGGAATTAACATGCATCGTATTTTCTTCAGTTTGGTCCTCTTCTCTTCTTCAATCTGGTCATCTTCTCTTGTCCATCTCACGATGATATCCTGTGACATCCAAAAACACAAGTGCATACATGATCATATAAACATTGCATTAGGTCCATGCATACATCATACATAGCATTAAATTATTTTCATAATCATAAACATTGCATTAACATTATCATCAACATCACATCCATTTACTAAATACATTATGCACATTATTATCATCATCATCTCATATAAGTAAGCATTGCATCATCATGGCATCAAAATTATAAATAAGCATCATAGGACATACATGATACATCATAAATCAACATCATACATCACATATATTATAATGCATTAAATCAAGGAACATCACATAACACACATGTAGGCCACATCAAAACTGCATCATTATATAATATCATCTCAAAAAGGTACAATTTCATAGGATAAAGTCAGGAGATATCCCAAAAATGGAGCTTGCAGGCTCAATGATATATACATAGTGTGTCATAATAACAAAAATCCCCCTAGGGTAGACTCTCATCATCCTCTCGCAGAGAAGAGTGTGGCGGCTATAACTCTGAAACTGGCACTGAAAAGATAGGCAGACCTATGGCAACCTCTGCCTAGGCCACTAATGGAACTGAGAATGAAGGCATCATCTCCACAGTAATGGACACCTGTGATGTCACTGCTACCTAAATATGAGAAGTAGATGGATCGATCACTGATGGCTATCCCTATACCGACCTCTGCACTGAACCAATCGACCAATGACTGTGACCCAAATGGTGACTTGGGGTGTTCCATCATGAGTGATGTGACCTATGCCCTGATGTGTGCCTTGTAGAGGTAGACCCTCTGACACTCGTATGACTCCTGCTGCCATTGGCACTACCTGATCTATGGCAACTACCTGTCCTCGACTGTGACCGTGACAAGGTAGGATCCCATCGCTCAGGTGGCACTGCCTGCTCATACAATTTCCTATACTGTCCCAATCTCGTGGTCACCCTGGCCAACTCACGAGCCATATCCCCTGTAGGCCTTGCACATAATGCTACAAACTGTGTACACCACTGAGCCAAATCCTACTAGTAGATCACTGACTGATCCCGCTCTACTCGGGCTACCTCTAACTTAGACTACAATGATCTGACCTAGGCCATGCTCTCGTCTAGTCTCCACTATAGGTCAGCCACTCTCTGATCTGTTGTGGCATCCTGGGGAAATCCTAAGGAGGATGGTATCTCCTCCTCTCCCTCCACCATCTGCCATCTAAGGAGTCTCTCGGCCTCATCCATGGCATCACACTCATCATCATTGTCATCTACCACATCCTCTGCCACCGCCACATCCTATGCCACCTCATCATGTCCCCCCACCTCCACCTCCTCCTCCTGTCTCCCCACCTCCACCTCCGCCTCTTGTCTCTCCTCACCCTCTCCCTCCTTTTTGGGCTGCTCCTTTCTCTCCCCCTCCTCCCACATCCACCTCCTCCTCCCATCTCTCCTCACCCTCTCCCTCCTATCTAGGCTACTCCTCTCTCTCCCCCTCCTTGCCCACCTCAGGGATAGCATCTAATGCTACCCTCACCATGCGCTATCGCACCCTGTGACCATGTCTCTGACCATCTCTCCTCCTCTGGTGGCCATCTCCTCCATTATCCCCATCATCTCTGTCATCTCCCCCCGGCCTCCATCCCTGCCTCCACCCCTTCCTCTATCCTGGCCTCCATCTCTCCCCCTGCCTCCATCTTTGCCTCTGCCCCTGCCTTCATCTCTCCCCCTACCTCTACCCCTGTCACCATCCCTGCCACCTCGCCTAGCCCTCGGCACATGAGGTATCACTGACCGTCTGTCCACTAGTGCTGGCCCATCCAGATCTATCAATAGCACTAGTTTGTGGGCCTGCCACCATAGGTCATAATCTCCTGTAGTCCTGAGATCGGCTACTCCACCCCTCTATCCCCATGCCTGAGCTCCTAACCCATCAATCTGTTGCTCCACGAAGGCCACTAGGATGGTTGGTCCCCAAGCATACTCTATGGATGACCGGGCATACTCGGCTGTCCCTACAGGTACACCCTACTGCTCTCTGAACTTCCTAAGGACACGCTATGGAAAATACATCTTGATGATTAGTGAGGTTTGCATAGTCCTCCCAATCAAATATATGTATTGTCTGCAAAAGCTCAGGTGGTCGTCCTCATCATCCCACTGCTCGCAATCTCTCTAAGGTCTCTAGATAAAGGAAACCATCGTGTCAGTCCTGTGCCGCCACCAGCCTGTCTCACCCATCTGAGTCTACTGTAAAACACCTGCATAGTAATAGGCATAGGGCATCCCCTCAGCCAACTGTGGTCTTTGAATGAGAGGATGAAATATGGCAATGTGCTCCCAAGCCTAGATCATCATCAAAGTAGTCCCGCGGGAGATACTCTCTGCCCTCCTGTAGGCAACATTGTGCAACTGATGGTAAAGTGTCCCCAATAAATAGGGACCCCAAGCATAAACAGTCCTGTCTTGTCTCATACCAACCAGGACATCTCCCTAGCCAATAGGGAATCCATGTCCCCGATGCTCGGGAATCAAGATACCTCCAATCAAGGTTACAAGGAATGCATCAAAGCGACCATAGTGCTCTGGCATGAACTCCCATCTGATCTCATATCCCTAGATGCCCAGTCTTGTACCTTGATCTTGGTAGTATGCTTGGAAGGTCTGCTCGACATGACGAGGGTCGTAGACAATCCGCTCCCCTCGAATCGGCACTCGCAGAATCAGATAGACATCCTCTAAAGTAATAGTGGCCTCACCTGTTGGTAGGTGGAAGGAACAGGTCTCTGAATGCCACCACTCACATAGTGCAATCAATAATCCCCTATTCACCCAAATGGTGGGCATGTAAGCAACATAGAATAATCTTAGTTGCATCAACCGACGTCGCTCTTGTGGGCTCAACTGGTCAGCAAACCAAAATGTCATCAATCTGCTCTTGTGTGTGTAAATCGGGGCAAGCTGCCTCTATAAAAAGCCAAACAAGTCATCAATACTTTTGAGCAAATTGTTATTATTATCACAAGCATCTAAAGTTACACAAATATCAAAAACAGCTCTAGTCAGAGTTAAAGGAAAATGCGTCGCACTAAGGCAATTGTGTCTCAAAACGTCAATTGCATCATTTCGTGCATCAAATGCAGTGAAAAATGACAAATGCTTCATTTTTTATGTCAAATGCGTTGTATATTGACACTTGCATCACAAAATTTGACACTTGCATCTCAGAATATCGAATGTGTCGCATAATCACAGATGCGTCGATCAAATAGGCAAATGCGTTGCAAATCTACGATTGCTGCATTGAAACATTCAAATGCGACTCGAAAAGGTGAATGTGTCACAAGTTTTGGCATATGCAGTGCAAACCACAACTCTACCCTAATTCTTTGTTGCACTTGCATCGCGATGCATCATATGTGACAAACGCAAGGGCGAATGCGTCAAACGTGAACGCATATGCATCGCGGCGCATTCGTTACTCTCCCTAGAAACCTAGTTATGACACACAAAATGAAAAAATTACAAAGTGAAAAAGGGGTACATACTGCTGGCTCCGAGCCCTCGGGCCACTTGAATGTCCGCACGATCTCGCCACGATGCTCCATCACTAGAATCACTGTTGTTGCTGCGCTCCTTTTCGCTCTGAACTCTCAAAATTTGCAAAGTAAATAGTAAAAGTGAATTGACTTTTACCCCTCTGTCAACCTATTTATAAAGTCAAAATGGCATTTGTCATCTGGGTTATTACTAGAGGGTCATTTGACCAAGTTTGACCACCTCATTGGCTGCTTTAAACATGTCAAAATTCAAAACCGACTGCGCCTTTGTTTTTCTAGTCATAGAATTGATTTATCGGGACCCTTTACAAATTTTTATGCCACCGACCCAAAATTTAAAAAATTTCCCGAAGGGGCAATGATACTCCATACCTTTACTGGGGCATGGCTTTGATTTATTTTCTTTGTCACAATGCGACACATGACATTATGACAAAGAGGGGCAAAATGTAGACACCTAAAAATGACCTAGGCCTACAAGCTTCATTTTTACCACTTTCGTCCTAGCATAATTAAGACATTTAATTATGTCCTTGGTCCACATTCGACTATTGATTAAATAATTCATAATTATTTAATTAATTCATGTTCTTTATTTTTCATGATTATTAAATACATAAATCTTATTTATTTATTTAATTACCTTCTATTCACTTTATTTCTTCTTGATTATTAAATAAATAAGTTTTTATTATTTATTTAATATGTCACTAATTGTCATAATTAAATGAATTAATTAATTTATTTAATTATTAGTCTTATCTCCTAAATTAAATAATTAAATTTAATTATTTAATTGCCAAATTTGAAGTTCTTCTCATTTTAAATAAATTAAAATATTTAAAATGTCATCTCACTCTTAACGGTCAGCTCATTATGGTAAATAATTCAAAAACTAAGTATTTACTATTTCTCAAAATTCACATTTGGAATTAATTTAATTCTAAATCGGTAACTTTCCGCCAAGAGTCAAGTAATCGGGCAGGTTCTTGACCCTTCCAAAATTGATCTTTAGTCCAGTCTTTATCTTATTCATTTTCAAAAATCTTTATTTTTGAAAATATTTCTTCATTTATTCTTCACCGTCGATTTGATTCTCTGAGATATTATCTTGACCGTTCAATTAATGAATTTTCCCTAACCCTAATTAGGGATTCTCAGATTTAATTTGGACCTTTCATTTTAGGTTTTGGTGAGAATGCAATCTCACCTATCCATTCAAAATGGCATTTTCTATAAAATGCCATTTTCCTCTCACTTTTTTTTATTACACACACACGGGTAGACATAATATAGGCGCATTGCATACTTACTCACTTGCACACTTAGATTTCCATAGCAATTGCAACACTTATTATCTTTATTTGATCAAGTCTTAGCATGTTTAGGCATTGTCAATCATAGTCATTTAGGGATAGGCATTAGACATTTATGCAAATCCTTCAAAGCTTGTTGTAGGACATAGACATTTATTTGCAGATTGCTCATGCAACGAATATGAGGGCAAACTATCATCTAGCAAGTAAGAAGGTACTATGGAGGTAATCATGGAAGTTTCAAGAAACAGGTATAACTATTTTATTATTTAATTTCCTTTGTACTCGATAGGTCTTTGGGTTTCTATTGTCTTCATTGATTTATTGCTTATCATATGACCTAATCTAATCCTAAAAGAAATCCTCAATTACAAACTACACCATGTTGTGTATGGTAGAGGTCGGAGTTTAGCTATTGGTTGTTCGCTTTTATAGATATAGGAATGGGAGCATTTTTCCGTTATGCGACCATTGACTCATGGACGACGGCCTGTCAGTTGACTATATAGATTCAGATATACTGATGTCATTGCTCAGCCAAGGCTAGGCAAACTGGATCATTGGTAGCTTCTTTTGGATGATCTCGAAACAGTATGCTGGCGGCCCTATGTAGATTGTGAGGCATGGCCAGAGGATGCTAGGAAGATGCCCTATGTCTTTACCACCAAATATCTGATTGGTTGTACTCCTGGGATTATTGAGAGGTTTCTTCTTGGTCAGGTGTGGTGACAGTATGGTCGGCCTTAGGGTATGCTACAGAGTTCTTCTATTTATGTGTGTCGGTAGTAGGAGGTTATAGTATGGGGTCTGCGGATTGCATATGATGCAGCAGTGGCAGAGTTCACTAGTTTGGGAGTACATATGTGGGACTACAAAGCTGATATTCTTGACGGGGGGATGACTCCAGAGTATGGTCAATATGTGTTGGAACATTCTGCGCCATGATTATTTGATCCTGATGAGCCTATCGCTCCAGTTGCAGAGCAGAGACCACATATAGGGGGACATAGGCAACAACAAGAGGCAACTTCAAAGGGTGATGACTCCAAGGAGGATGATGATGATGAGTCAGATGGGGATGGAGATAGTAGTGATGAGGAGAGTGGAGGTTATGGTGGTGGCAAAGGTGGTGGTAGAGGTGGACCACAGATGAGACATTCAACTCCATCATCTTCAGTAGATCTAGTGGTGCCGAGTCAGATAGCTACCTTGCAGAGTAGAGTGCATAGCTTACAAGGTCAATTAGCACAGACACAGGCCTTGGTTACACAACTACAGGGATAGTTGATGATAGTGATAGCCAAGAGAGATACAGCAAAAGGGCAGGGTGAGCAAGCCATGGCCCTAGCTGACAGTCTGCAGAGAGTAGCAGTAGGTACCTCGATTGGTGACATGATGAGAGAGGTGACCAAGGCCACCCAGGAGGCAGAGTTCTATAGGACTAGGTATCATGATGCAATGCCACCCAAGTAGAGAATGAGTTATACACAGTCTCGGTCTACACATAGTCACTCTTGGACTACTAGTAGGGTTGTATCTCAGCCATTACCTCCAGGAGGGTCATCAGAAGTAGGTGGAGTAGGTCCATTAGGTACATGTGGGGCAGGTCCTAGACCAGCAACATCAGAGGATAGCACTTCGTAGTGCTTTTTACATGATTTCTTATATGTCTTATTGATACACATTGATATGATCCCATTTTTTATGATGTTATGTCATGCATAGTTGACATCTTTTGTACATTTTACATTCATTTGTGAGATATATGATATGCAATGATTGATTCCTTATGTGATGAATGTGTCTATTTTCTATATGCATGATGTTTTATGTGATGGTTTCACAATATTATGCTCATGATGTATATGTATGCATGATTCTTAGATATGAAAGTGCAATGTTATGATATGATTGTAATCTATTGATGAATGATTTTATGAATAAGAATGTGAAATGATGGATGATACAATTTATGAATGCCCATGAATTTTTTTGATTATGATGTAGGCTTTGTTTGTTTTTTTTTTATGATTTTCTGATGCAAATATGCATGAAAAATGTATGTGATGATGTTTTTGTGAATGTTAAAATGTACTCAGTCATTTATTAGAAAGATATGAAAATTTTATACTTTGCCAGCTTTTGGAAAAATCTATAAATGCAAAATGCAAATTCTAGAATGAATGTAATCTATACTAACTATGTAGGGTATATGTACAATATTGTCATTCTGAGAGCTTATTTATGCTTTTTGTGTCATCATAGAGCATTGAAATGTTGAAAGTTAAAACAAGCATCAAAGGGTATATTAGCACCAGTGATGATCTGAGTATTGCTTTCATGAATTTTGATATAGCAAGATAATACAAGCATCTAGGTATAATTGAACCGAGATGACCTGAGTATCGCTTGCATAAATAGACAAGAGTTAACCCGTTTTCTATGAAAATTCCAAAATGTCATTAATGATACTTAGTAGAGCATGTGTCATGACCAATTTGCATAATACTAATGATTCACTCACAAACAGTAGACAAAGAAAAATCATACTCCTTCCTTTCTTTTCTAGTTCAGTACATCATCGAATTGCTCTAGAGATATGATAGAAAATCAACCAACAATTAAAATTTTTCCTAAAGTATTCAAACATTATTCAGATTCAGATCATCCAACTTGGTTATCAACATTGATGTTTGTGTATGTTGTTTTGACCATGTTGTTTTGATTTCATTGGCATTGAGTGATCATTTTGGTGTTGTGGTTGATTTGATGCATCAATGTATGTTGTGTTTTTTCAAACCGTCATTTGTCCGTTTGTGATGTTCTAAATGCTCGTTGCCCCTCTCTTGTTTAGTCTGTGTTCCCGCCCCCAATGTAAACACAACCTAAATATTATGGATATGTACAAATTTCATCAAGCCATGATGAGAGACAAGGATTCTCATTGCATGATATCGATATGATAGATATGTACAAATGATAGAAATGGATAGATGATGTCATAAAGCGAATGGACGACATAAGCTAATAGATAGAGAATCCCATTTTGATCACAAGTAGCGCATGTTTGCCAGGTTTTCACCACTTATTTTTATTGCACTTTTTTAGATCACGTGAATTTTTTTGTTTTTTTCCGCTTTTCTGATTTTTATATATTTTTTCAGGACTTTTTCTGATTTTTATGTATTTTTTTTAGGACGTTTTCTAATTTTTATGTATTTTTTAAAGACTTTTTCTAATTTTTATGTATTTTTTTAGGACTTTTTGTGATTTTTATGATTTAGACATAGAACTTCTTCAAATGAATGTTGTTGATCGGCTCTTCAAACAGATCCCCTTCTGATGTAGATAACTGATATGCTCCAGAACCGTATGCTGCAATGATGACAAATGGATCGAGCCAATTTGGTTCAAATTTTCCTTTCTTTTCTCTATCTTGCTGATTGCGTGGATTTTCTTTCAAGACTAAATCACCTACTTGAAATGTTTGTGGTTTAACTCTGTGATTGTAGCTACGGGACATAACTTGTTGATAACCCTTCAAATGATCAGTTGCATGTTAACATCTTTCATCTAACAGTTCTAGCTCTTGCAGATGAGATACTCAATAGTCTTCATCATTTATCAATCCTTTTAATGAGACCCTAAGTGAAGGTATTTCAACCTCTAATGGTAAGATCACTTTTGCTCCATATACCAAAGCATATGGGGTAGCTCCTATTGGTGTGCGAATGTTGGTTTTGTTTGCCCACAAAGTTAAATTTAACTGGACATGCCAATCATGAGCGGCATCATTTACCGTCTTCTTTAAGATCTTCAAGATTGTTTTGTTTGAAGCTTCTGCTTGACCATTTCCATGTTGATAGTATGGTGTAGAGAACTTGTGTTGAATATGAAATCTTTCACAAAGTTCATCAACATCCTGATTCTTGAAAGGCCTCCCATTATCAGTGATGATAGAATTAGGAATTCCATATCGGCAGATGATGTAATTCAGGATAAATGAAGAGATTTTTTTACTGGTCACTGTCATCAAAGGAACAACTTCGATCCATTTTGTAAAATATTTTGTAGCCATGATGATGAATTTATGCCCATTTGATGATGAAGGATGAATTTTACCAACAAGATGTAGTCCCCACTAAGAAAAAGGCCATGTTAGAGTGAAAGGCTACAGTTCCTGTGCAGGTGCATGAATAAGATTCCCATGAATCTGGCATTTAGAACACTTCTTGACAAAAGTAAAAGATTCTCTCTCCATGGTAGGCCAATAATATCCCATTCTAACAAGTTTCTTGGCTAAGGCTAAACCACTTGAATGAGTTCCACAAATACCACCATGAACCTCTTGTAAGGCTTGTTCAGATTCGTCATGTTCAAGACATCGAAGGAGCGTACCATCAAGACAACATCGGTAAAGGATATCAGTGATCAAGGTATAACGGGATGATTGGCATATGAAAATCCTTTTTTGGTTTCAGGATAAGTCCAGAGGTAAAATGTTATTTTTTAGGTAGGTATAAATCTTTCCATATAAAGGTGAATCAGAACTGGTTAAATGGCATATGACTTGGGTCTCAGGATTATCATAGGCAGGAGAAAACAATTGTTCCACCAAGAATTTGTACTATTTTTTATTTTCTGATAATTGTAACAAGGAAGCAATTGTAGCCATTGCATCTACAGCTTTATTATCAATCCTTGGGATTTGTAAAAACTTGATTTCCACAAAATACTTTTTAAAATCATCCACCATGTTCTTGTAAGGTAGTAGCTTATCATCTTTAGTCTGATAATCATCATTGATTTGATTAATTCCAAGTTGTGAATCACCATAGACTTGCAGCTCTGTAATCCATCATTCCAATGCTATCTTCATTCCTGTGAGCAATGGTTCATATTTAGCTATTATTTGTGTAGTGAAACATCAACTGATATGATTTTGGGATGGTATGTCCTTCAGGTGTGACAAAAAGAATCCCTGCCCCTGAGCCATGTTGCGTGTAAGATCCATCAAAGTACAATATCCATGATTTCTTAATTATTTCTCTAAAAAGGTATGCATTAGGAAGTTCAATGTGCATTGGGTTTTCTTCTTGTAAAGGTGCTTCAGCCAACTGATATGCGATGACATGTCCTTTTATAGCTCTTTGATCTACATAGTGAATGTCAAACTCACTTAAGATCATTACCCATTTTGCAAGTCTTCTTGTTAAGCCTATAGCTTAATTCTTGATCTAGGATATTGATGAAGATATCCATCTTTTCTTTTTCAGGAACAGGACGGGAATATCGTGCAAACAATCTTCTCCATCTTTGCAAAAACATAGTGAAGGATTCCCCTACTTTTTGTTTCACTTTACAAAGATCAATCATGGTTATCTGGTGTTGGATGTTGTAGGCGTATTATGATATAAACTGATTTATTAACTCCTCAAAGGTTTTGATGGGGGAAGTGATCTTGGAAATCCACTCCATGGATTGTCCACCTAGACTTTGTGGAAACAATCACATTAAGTAGGTATCTTCATAAGAAAATTCTAGACTCATATTTTAGAAATCCCTCACATGTTCAATGGGGTCAGTTTTCCCATTGTACCTATCAAATTTAGGGATTTCGCAATGTTTTGGAAAAGGGATCATATGAAGTCTCCTATCAAATGGATAAGGAGATATGTCATCCAAAACATACTTCTTTGTTGCACCCCCTTGCATTTCCTTTATTTTCCCTTGTAATTCTTTTATCTGTTGAGTAAGGGCACTAAACTCATTAGGAGGAGTTTCAGGATTCTCTTTAATCCCTTCTATATCAAAATCGGCAAGTAACTTAGCTCCTTGATTAGCTAATGAAAGGAAATATCTTTTTTTTGTTTCGTTCTAAAATCCTTTCCATAAAAGTATGGAGTATGAAATGGATTCTCTTCTTTCTCACTATTATCACCCATTTTGTTTGTGGTACTTTCTCTTTCATCTTTTTCTATTTTCTTTCGAGATCTCGTGACAACAGGCATAAGCTTTGCCCCAAATTCTACTAGCTTTTGATCAAAAGAAAATAGTGCAATTTTTTATGGATATGAAAGTCAGGATAGAATCAAGATTCTATGACTTAAAATATTTCTAGTCTTTAGTTCATGTTTTCCCTGAATGAAAGGATGAAAATCCTATTGGCAGGAATTTAAGAAAAATATCAAGAAAAAAATGCTTTTGCACTTTATGAAGTTTGATCGTAGCTTCGTAAAAAGATGGATTTGTGAGAAATGCCTAATGTCATTGAGTTCTCTATTGCAAAAATTGATTTGGACAAGTAGAATATTCAATTGCAGGTTGGGGAATATAAGAAGAACGAATACACTGACTATGGATGTGCCTTTGAGAAAGGGCTCTTATTTGAAAGAAAGCTCGTGAGTATAACAGTTCTACAGCATAATCATCAGTGAAACCTCTAACACAGTCATGATATTGATGGATAAAGATTCTATATTTAAGTAAAACCTTTCAAATTTTGTACAAGAATCATCTTTTCTTCAATAGTTTCTTGTAGCTAAGTGGTTTCTTTGGATTTTTGATTCATTTGAGAATGGATTTCTTAACAAAGGTTGTGGATTTCCAATCTCTTAACATGAGAGTAATCAATGTAATTGTGAGTTTTGGATGATCTTTACTGAATTAATGTTTTGAAAACACATCAAGCAAGTTGTAGAATAGTTGTTTTTAAGTCCTATACTAAACATTAAGTGTATGATCAAAATGTTTTTCAAAAATTATTTTCATAGGTTTTACACATGACAGATAGTTCAAGTAGACTCACTCTTAGTACTCAGGTAGGTCACCATAATAATCAACAACCCACATCTTAGAACTGCGTTGACTCACACAGTCGTGTCACCCCCGAAGGGGCGCCCATTTTTTTTTCTTTTTTAGGTGTGTACTCAGAGTGACGGAAGTGGATACCGAATCCCCTAAGCAAACAGTCCTTGGCAGTTATATAGTGAGTATCTTGGGGGTAGATTATTCCCTCCCCTACACTATGATTATTATGATGTTTGGAAACTGACTTCAGCTGGATACTACACTAAGTTTGTAGTAAGGGTTTCCATTCAGTGCAGCAAATGATATACTCCCTCGAGAGACCTCCCAACCTTTAGAACAAAGGCTTTGGGTATGGTTATCAATGCACACTACCATCGAATGGGATTTTCATCAACCATCCGCATTTGATTAAAGTGGGTTGGAAAACTTGGCTTTAGTTGTTCCCACTTAGGTCATTCTCGTAGGGTGAGTACTTTTTCCCACTACAGAAGGCCTTCTAAAAGGTTTTAACAAAGCTTAAAATTGCATGAAATAGAATAGACGAGTCTGACATTTTGATCACCCAATTAAGGGGAGAGCATAGGCCTATCACCTTTTAATCATAGCAAGCAAGAGTTCAATTTTAAGCCCAAATAAATAGTTTTCTATGCTAGGTGAAGATATTCCTTCACAAAGACATGGAGTTCCTTTTAGTCCAAAATAGAAAATGAGATGACTATCCTAAGATTGCTTCATTTTTGAATTAAGTGACTATCCTAGGATTGATTCATTTTTGAATTAAAGCTCTTATTGGCCGCGGTCGTGTAGGATCCATTCAAATTTCTACTAAGTTACAGATTACAATTGCAGACTTACAAATTCTATGCTAAAATAAAAAAATGTGCTAAAACAGAAATGCTCTAAGGAAACTACAAATAGCACTATAGAATCATTAAAGAGCGCTATATAATCATTCAAGGGTGCTACAGAATCATTAAAGGGCACTACATAATTATTAAATAGTGTTGCAGAATCATTAAATAGCACTATAGAATAATTAAAATGCACTGTGGCATCTACAAAGAGCGCTAGAGAATCCTCTGTGGGCACTGAAGAACCTACAATGAGCGCTAAAACAGAGTTAAAGAGTGCTAAACTAGGTGTGATATGCATTGAAATGTGTTTAATGAGCTAATACGCTCTTCTAGTCGTAACCTATTAGAAAAATCTAACAAAAACACACCAATGCAACATTAAACTAAAGAAAGCTAAATAAAATGAAATCAAATAAATCAAACAAAGCTTCTTCAAAATTGTTCCATTGTCCTCTATCTCCAATGATTTGCTTGAAGCTGTTGCTCTCAGATTGTGTAAGAAAAGCTTCTCATAATGGCAACTTGCAGAACGAGTATGCAAAGAGAGAGAATACTTCTCTATCCTATATGCTGGTGGAGTGAAATGTTGGTTTGTGAATATGCATACGGGTTGTAGATTATGCACAGGGGTTGTGCATTATGAATGCTATTGAAGCTATGATATGAGGATGATAGGCCATGATATGGAATGCTAATATGCTAAGCTATGCTATGCTATGATTCTAAAGGCTATGGATGCTAGAAGGCTGATTGACTATAGTTTTCCTGTATGCAAGCTTCTCTTCTTTTTTTTCAAAGACCCGACAATCCTTTTTATAGATTTTTACAGGTAAGAGCCTAGCTAGCAAAGATCAATGGTTGTGAGATTGTCTGGTAAATTTGAATGGTGAGAGATTGAGAGGTTGAGAGGAAGATGGAAGATGTTGGGAGGTTGGAGAAAAGAATGGAGGTTTGTCTTCAACCCATAGGAACAACTTTGCTCAGAAAGAGAGAAATTTGTTAATTTTCTATTTTGAAGTTATTTCACGGTTGTTGTTGATAATCCAAATTAAATAAATAAAATTATTTAATTTTATGTGAGTTTGAGGATTTAAAACATTTTTGAAATATTTGATGTGAATAGACATTAGAAGATTTAATTAAATATTTGGAATATTTAATTGTGAATAGACTTTAGAAGAATTAATTAAATATTTGGAATATTTAATTTGAATGGAATTTAGAAGAATTTTAGAAGAGAAGAATATTTAATCTTTATTTGAATAAAATATTCAAGCCATGATTATATGATAATTAATATAAATAAACCATAATGTTTATTTAATTAATTAAGAAATGGATAAGAAAAGTGATTAAATAAACTTATTTATTTAATCAAAATGAAAGAATGAACAATATAAATAAATTATTTAGATTTATTTATACGCAGATTGAATTCAGAGATTTAATTAAATATTAAAAATATTTAATTAATTACCAGACTATTGTGATGTGACCATTTTTAGGTGTATACAGTCATGAATTCCCATGAATTCTAAGATCGCTTCATTATTTTTTAATAAATTTAGAATCGATGGTCCTTGTTGGTCCACATCAATGAGTTGTGGGTATACTAGGCATATTTCAGTTGGTTGATCACTTGGAGTGAAGGATGTTATGGATATCATGAAGAGGGATTTATTCTCAAATAGGTCAACAACATCAAGGGGGAAGTCATCTAATTTCATGTCACATGATGTAGGTAACCAAGAGGAAGCCTCACCCCATTTAGCAGAAGTACCTTTTGGGTATGTACAGGATCATGATGGGCCAAAAAGTGGCAATATGATGGGTATGTGGTTGATGACTATTTTTTTACCCAAAATTGATGAAACGAAAAGGGTTTTTAAAGGAGATTCTTAGATTTCTACCAATATAAATTATGCTTTACTTTGAATTTAATAAGTAATTATTATTCATTTTTTATTAAAATTACAAGTAAAGTCTTGATTGATAGGCTAATTGAAAAACATCTATAGCTTTCAAACGATATCACACTTTTTTAATCCAAAACATGCGTCACATTCTATGCTTCACATACTATGGGATTAAAAAAATAAAAATTGAATTTCCTTAATTTTTGACCAAGGTAAGGTGGTCAGACATACGAGTTTTTATATTTTTTAAAAATTTGTAATAAAAAATTCATAATTAATTATTTACTTGGAAAAAAATTACAAAAAAAAATGTATCACATCAGGGCATGAGTCCTCTACTTATATCTAAAATATTATAAAAAAATATTATCATTTTATTGTGGTGAGGGTGGTCAGACAGACACCTACTTCTTATTTTTCCCTAAAATTTAAGTACCACTGCATTGAAATTTCAAATTTTCACCGAATAATTTTTTTTTTAAACAAACTAGTAGTTTAGAAACTACATTCAATTTTCTACATATTCTATTCTTACATATTTTTGAAAAAATATAGATAACTTATTCAAATTTTTATGTCAAGTTGCCTAACTCTGATTTTTTAGAATTTTTTGCCACTTAAGGGCCTATTTTTTCCATGATGATCCTGCACATACCCTTTTCCAATAAGGGTGACCTTGCTAGTAGTACAACCTAGGCCAATATTCTTTAGGCATTTCTTAGGAACGATGGGTTCTAGAAAACCATTATAATTTTTTCCTAACTTCTCATTCTTGTTATAGCCCCATCCCTTCATTAGTTGCAAGCCTTTATTGTCATCTTCCATGGGAAGAATAGGAACAAGTAGTTAATCCTGATAGAGAAGTTTAGAGACATCTTCTTGGTTCAAATCTCCTCCCTTGGTGAAGGTGGTAGCTGCCATCTTGATTATTTTAGCCTCTTTATATCTAGATGTGGGTTTCCCATAGGATTGAGGGGAAAGAGGTAGCTCTCCTAAGACAAATGTATTCTTCATTAGCTTATAGTTTCCACAACCATCATCCTGGATTACTGCTTTGATGTCAGGTATACTCTACACAATGGATGTTTTTGTTTCCAAGGTAGATGCAAGGGATGATGGGTCAACAAATGAGGTAGAAGGTGTAGGCCCTTCATCATTCTTGGGTATTTGGGGGATTTTATAGAACTTACCTCAAGGTTCTTGCAGTATTAAAAAGGCTCAAGATCTCCATGGATGGTAATTTCTTTTCCCTTGAAGGGAAACTTTACACGGTGATGATAAGTTGAGGCTATAGCTTTTAGGGCATGGATCCATGGTCGGCCAAGTAAGATGTTGTAGGGAAGATCAAGGTTGAGCATTTGGCATGTAGTTTCTACAATGATGCCTTGTGATACTCACTCTTGGTTGTCAGATGCTCTTATGGTGGTACTCTTTTCTTTTTCAATATCCTTTGAATAGCCTAGGTTTTTGATCAATTGAAGGGTACAAATGTTCATACTAGCACCTCCATCTAATAGGACTCTTTTGAACTTGTTCTTATGAATGAAAACCTCAAGGTTTAAAGCACGATTATGAGATGGTTGTGATGATAGGTCTTGTTCTGAGAAGGTGAGAAGATGATGAGTGATATTCCCTACCATAGCTTGAAACTTATCTATATCAATATCCTTGGGGATGGATTATTTTGACAAAGCTTTCTCTAAGATTTCCTTAAGCACGTGTTATAGCCTTAATAGTTCCAAGATTGATATTTCTGTGGGAATCTTCTTAACCTGATCTAGGATATTGTACTTACTGGGATGGGATGTTGGAAAAGTAGGTTGTTCCCTAGATTGAGATGGGACTCCTTGGATGGTAATTTTTCCATGTCTTGTGGTGACTCCACACTCCATACTAGGCCCTTTGATGGTGATGACAATATTGACGCTATCACAAGTGACCACATTGGAATAGGTATGCTACACATTTATGTAATCCTTAGCTTTTCCATTGTTGTTCCCTTTGCTATGGTCTAGCATAAGGTTCTTGCATATTTTAAGATCCTAATTCTTGGCTAGTACTTCAATAGATATGGTGTCATTTTCTATGAGGTCCTTAATAATATTTTTAAGCCACATGTAGTTTACCATTTTGTGTCTTTTGATTTTGTGAAAGTCACAAAGATTGTTCTCATTGTACCACGATGGTTTCTCTTGTGGTTCTTAGTAGTTTTCAAAGTTGGTAAGTGTTATCAGGTTTGACTCTGCCAACTTCTTCATTATTTTTTTGATAAATTCTAACAATTGCATGTACTTTCATTTAGGATAATTTTTCTTGTTAGGGGTTCATCATTGTTGAGTATCAGTGTTGTTGATCTGATTGTTCTTAGGGGGTGTTGTTTTCTACACAATTGGTTGAATGTTAGCAACTTGATTGTTGTTTGTCCTAGAAGCACTTAGTACTACCTTAGCATCTACCACAAGATCACTTGTTACATTCTTGTTCTTATCCCAAACACAAGGCTTTTCATTTGAACAAGTTGATGGGTGATTGTCTTTGTAAGCTTGAGTATTTCTCTATGAGATTAGAGCTCTCTTGATGTTAAGGGATCTATCCTAGAGAAGCTCGTCATAAGAGGTGATGCACTACATTTTCAAGTGGAAGGATAGATCCGGATCTAGATTTTCTATGATGATCCCCACTTGTTCATTGGGAAGAGGCCTCTTACTTTTACTATCTCTTTATCTCCATTGTTGCAAGAAATGAGAAAAATATTTTCCTTTGTTTTGTTGAGAGTATACAACTCTTCTAGGCTTGTTTCCATATCAAGGTTAAAGGATAAGTGATCACAAAACTTAACGGTGATTTCTTGAAAATCTTTAATACCAGGAGGTAGTTGAGAAAACCAATCCATTACAAGACCTCTTAAAGTTCAAGGGAAAAAGCATATTAAATAAGAATCATTGTAGGACACCTCCATACAAATGACTTTGAATTCTTTGACATGGTTGACAGGACTCCCTCTCCCTTTGTATTTATCAAATTTGGGTATTTCAAAGGCAGGAGGGAATGGAACCATTGTGATGTTTCGATCAAATGGATAGGGACATAGGTTCTGTGTATGGGGCTTCTTTTTCTTTTCCATTCATAAATCCTACATTTCTTGTGACTACGCTTTGAGTTGTAATGATAGATCATATTACACATTTGGTGGAGGAACATATGATGGGATTATGGATGAGTTGTATGTGATATTATTATATGATAAGGTGTTGTATGGGGTGTATGGTGGTGTGAGATTCTATGAAGGTGATTGAGGTGTTAATGTATATGTTCCTAATGTGTTTGTATTCATGATGTTTTGTTGAGGATTATAGTAGAAACTTGGTTGTTGTTGTTGTTATTGTTGTTGTTGGGCATATTGTTGAGCTAGTAAGGCTTGTTGTTGAGCTTTTTGTTGTTGTTGTTTTGCTACTAAGGATGCTTGATGGGATTTTTTGTTGTTGTTGTTATGATACTTGTTGTGTTGCTAAGTTTTCTTTTTGTTGTTGCTATTGTTGTTGTGATGCTAGGGTTGCTTGTCGTTGTTGTTGTTGTTGTGCTGCTAAGGATTCTTGTTTTTGTTGATATTATTGTTTTGCTACTAGGGCTACTTCTTGTTGTTACTATTTTTGTTGTCCTACTAGTGTTGCTTGTTGTTGTTGTTGTTGTGTCACTTCATGTGTTTTTAAGGCTGCTTCTTGTTGTTACTACTATTGTTGTGCTTCTAGAGATGCTTGTTGTTGTTACTATTGTTGTATGGCTTGTTGATATGCTTGTTGTGATTGTTGTAAATCATGGCATGCACTTGTAATGTGGGATCATGTGTTTGTTGGGACATCTATGATGGATTGTGACTATTGATGTTTTGATTGGGTAGCATATTGATGATGAGAGGTTGGGGTTTCCCTTGGTTTAACATTCCTTGTAAGATAGTGGATTGAGGTGAAGGAATGTAAGTTTGAGGTTCCATTTGATTTCGCATGGTGAAGGGGACCGTGGGGAAAGATGAGGATGATTAAATTAGATTTTGTGATGATAATGACACACTAGGACCTTGAGTCCATTGATTAAAAAGGTTCCCTTGTCCCATGTCTTGAAGATTTCCTTGTGTCAGGGATGTGGAAAAGGTATTACTAGGGTTGATGGGATTTATGACCAAGGGATTGTTTTGAGATGGGTTGATAATGGATAGGATGGGTGAAGCCAATGGTATGGATGAACTAGTTGGAGGATTGGGTAGAGATGTCCCAATTTTCATTAAGGGTTGACTTTGTGTTATGGTGTAGGAATTCCCTTGTGTGTTGTTTTGAGAAACTTCGTCCATATTGCTTTGTGTAATGGTGGGCACACTTGGGGTACTCATGGGTATTAATGAAGAGGGGTGTCCTCGATATGTGAAGGTTTTTGTGGAGTAATGAAGTTCAAGGGGTTTATATGGATGTTGTGGTTCTTTAGTAACGAGAGGAGCACCAAAGGTAGGTTTCCAAGTAGTGGTTTGGGATGGAGGATTGGTTTCGAGGGTACCCACAATTGTGTTGATTTTCAATGGAAGAGTTAGACCAAAGTATTTGGTAAGAATAGTTGCAAGAATAGGAGTGGATGTTTGACTTATCCCTAGTGATGGAGTTTTGAAGCCTTGTGTCAAATTTTATGCAACAAATGATGGGGAAATTGGAGCTACATTTTCAAATGCTTGATGTTCCATGATTTCTTCCCTAGTAAGTCCAAACGATTTATGGGTAACATCTTCAATCTCATATGGCCCTGATGGAGATGAGGGTTGCTGTGATGGGCTAACTTGACTTCTTGGATAAAATTATAGAGGATTTGGATCACTTGAGGTAAATGTGACTTTTGTTTTCTTCATAATTCTCTTGTGTTGTGATCTTGTCTTTACCATAAATTTTGGGTCAGCTCTGGGAGAGTTGTGTTTTGATATGTAATGTTTGAACTCTCTATTTGACTCAAATTTAAGTAAAAGGGATGCTCTAAGTATTTTTAGAGCAATGGTGAAAGTGGGGGATGAAAAGGTGGATGATGTGGAAAGTGATCATTGCAAATGTTTTGAGACAACACTTTTGACTTAAGAGTTTGATGTTTTGATGTTTGATAAAAGATGTTTATGAACTTGGAAATATTTAGGGTAGAATCTGAACTTCAAGATAAACTACCTCAAAGATGATAACTAACTCAACCAAGTGCATGGAATAGGATACATTTTACATAAAAAGTAGTTAAGTTAGGGGTTGGTTTGATAAATGTTTAAGTCAACAAGTGTTAGTGTATTCAGAATTTTTGCAAAGTTTGGCGAAGTGAAGTTTGGAATTTGATGAAGGGGTGAGTGAAACATTTGACCCGATGTTGATTTAGAATGAACCTTTGTTTGATAAGACCAATGTAGTGAGAAACATGTTATACATCTAAAGCTTTCAAATCCTAAAGACCCAATGTTTTAGATAGGTTCATTATCATGAAAAAGACTAGGGTTTTTGGATTGTTCCTTGAAACACATTTGTAAAAGTAGTATAACAACTTGGTTCTATTCTGGTGAAGTGTTGCAAGGTATTTTTTAAGAGCTTTTGGAGTAATATTCCTAAGCTTGAAATGATGACCTGTAGACCTTCTCTTAGGGATTTTGATTTTGCGTGAGATCATTTAGAGAAGTCTAAGTCTATGGAAGAAAAGAGGATATTTATTGCCACACAGGTGGTGGTAATAGGGGCCTTCTAACCTCAATATTAGTTGGTTCCTCTTCTTCATCTAAGATGTTTGTAGTGTTTCTCCACTAGGCTAGTGTTTCCTTGGTTTCAAAAGTGAAGCTTCTTAAACTACTAATTATATCGGTTTTTTCTCTGTTAATGAGCTCAAAGTTTGGTTGAATAATAGCATGTGTAAGGTCAGGTTGTTCAATGGGAGCGATCAGTGTCCAAATGGTCATGTGGGGTTCAATTGTGTCAATTTTTCTTACTTAAGTGGGTATTTTTTTTGACAAACACTTGTCTTGATTATGTTTTCAAACTAAATGTCTATGTCAAAAACATCATAAATTTCAAAATGTCCATTTCACAAAAAGGATGAAGTTCAAGCCATAGTTTCTTATGTTAACTTTGGGAAAATATGGATTGAGATATAAGTCAAGATATTTAGAAATCTCTAAGGATAGAAATTCTTAGGAAAAGCATTAATAGCAAGGCTATTTCAAGAGTTATCCATACTTTAGAGAAAAGTGTTTGAAATTTTGAAAAGATTGTGAACATTTGTTTGTAATGTTTTGGAACCAAGCAAAGTATTAAACTGACTCACAATAATTTACCATCTTAGGCTCAAAAGAAACTGCTTACTGAATCCCCACTCAGATTTCTCCAAACACTAAGACAATGAAAACAATAGAGATTTGGTGACATTGGCTCCCCTCCACGATACACACTTCTTGAAACCACCAAATCTCAAAATCTTAAAGATCCAAATATCCTAAGGATTTTTTTGTTTCAACAATGAATAATACAAATGTGGGGTGGCTTCGGAATGACCATTCTTGCACTAACAAGCATAAAGGTTTTTGGCTCCTAAAAATTTAGTTCATAATAAGGGCTTTCATTCAAGGTGGTCATACATGGGGCAAGATTAGCTCAAGATTATGAAGGATCGAGAGGCCTCCCAGTCTCTTCCTAAGAAGATATTTTGACATATCACATGGATACTAAGGGTGAAACTGGTCAGTATCACGCATCCACGCCTATTGTTTAAAAGTTTTGTCACAAACACATTATTTATATAGTGGCTTGAAAGAGCTTGGCTTTAGCTTGTTTTTGCTTGGGTCATTCCCTCCTTTCAAAGTGAGGAGGCAGGCCCTCTAAAGATAAACAATAACAAGAAAGTATGTCTATAGTTCGATCATCCTAGTTTGCATGAAACAAGGAGAGAACACACACCACACCTTTTCCCTACACTAGCAATAGGTTCATTTTTAATCCAAATTGAAAGATGTAGGTGATTATACAAAGTGTTTAAGGAATGTTTCTATTTCTCAAGATCGTTGAGTGGCGCAAGAGAATTGCATGCGCATTCAATAACAAAGATGTAAATAAGAACACAACAAACACTCAATAATTTTAACCCCTAAAGCTAGATGAATTCATTTTATGCACCAAACAAAATGTTAAGTTGCTTTGTTCTATTTTAAACCCAAAATGCAATGATGAAATGAGGGCTCAATTTTAGTTTTGTTTGAGTGTTCTTTTTAAAACCCAAATTAAAATTAGTGAGGCCCTAAAGCATAAAATTAGAAGCATAATAGATGGGTTATAATTTCCCAAAAAGTGTCAAACACTTGTTACAATTATAAGATTCAAAGATGAGAATGCTTCTTCACTTAAACTTTTACCATCCAATCCTCAAAAACCAATTAGTCTAAAAACCAGAACAATGTTAGAGGCATGTTAGTAATCTGATGAAGCATAAAAATTAAAACACATGTTGAAAAATGATCATAAAATTTCTAACCAAAGTTGGGCGTCACTATTCACGATAGTGTTGCTATGGTGAACTTAGGCATTTCTTTGCAGAGAAAACAATGATGATGATAGCGTCACCATTTGAAGAGTGTTTCCATTTATAAATTTTTGATACCTCTAAAAATTAGTAGCATCGTCGTTTGTTTAATTAGTGTTGGGATAATAAATAGGTGTCATTGTTTCAGATGACAGTAGCATCGTAATATGGCGATGACCAACAAAAGACATCACTAAAATTCTTTTGGGCATTGCTTTATCATGCAAAAGTTAGAAAAAAACTAGAATTCAAGATATAAATTGATTAAATTCGATCATTTTTTCCCCTACTTCTAGCACCAAAATGTGATAAGATGGATTATTATGGGCTTATTATGCTTGATTCATGAATAATTGAAGCATAACGTAGCCACTAACGTCAAATCTCAATAAGATCATTCAAATAAAATTAAACTGGTGTAGGGGCACCTAGCTTTCATCATGTAAAAGGGGACCTTAGATGCTAGTTTTTTGTGAAGTTGAGTTACATTTGATGGAATAAGTTCTATTTAGACCATGTGTGATTTTTTTTGTCATGTGGGGTCAATTGTGTTAAAAGTTGTCATGTTTTGTTAAATGTTAAAAAAGTTGCAATGCAACTTTGCATTTTTGGTTTGTATTGGAAGTTGAATGGTTAATTATTTTGAAAAGTAGTTTGAACCATTGGTTTTTGGTCGTAAGAGTTTAAATATTCCTTGGGATGTTTGAGGAATTCTTTTGGAGACATTTTTGGTGATCAAGCAATAAGAAAAACTCTGTTTTATGTGTTTTAGATTATGTTTTGCTACTACAACAGGTTGTATGACCTTGTACTATTTACTAATGATATAATTTGCATTGGAATTGTTGAAGGGATGAATTAGCTACCTTTTGGTTTTGGTTTCATCATTTTTCATTGAGCTAGGAGTGATTTTGAAGCAATTTACTGAAAGCAACTAGAAAACCCTAGTTTTGAGGGTTTGAGAGCAAAAACATGAAGTAGGGAACCATTCCATCAATGGAAAATTTTGAAAATCGATGGAATGGGAGTAGTTAGGATTCTTTAAATTTTGGTAGGGTTTGTATGAGAAGGGTATAGAGTTAGGTCCAAATTTGATCAAGCCCTAGCCTAATATCTCTATGTATTAAGCTTAGGACAATAGGTTAGACATAGGGTTTTGTAAAAATGTGATTGGATAATTGTGCCAGTGGATAAAATTTGTGTTTTCAGATCCCATGTGACTTGAGGAGATCCCTGGAGTGAAGATTGGTAGTTTGGAGGAATAATTTCACAAATTTTTTTTGGAAAACAAGCCTAATTAGGCCTCTTTCCAGCATAGCAGTCAAAATTACAGGGTGTTGTTACAAAAAAAACATATCCACAAATTTGATATGTTTCAAAAGGGCATAAAGGGTGTCTACAATGGTGATTCAATGGTGGGTTTTAAGTCTTCTTTGAAAGATATTATGAATGTGAACCCCAATCCTAGACTTGCACAAACATAGCAAACAAGCAAAATATTAGGTCCATATGCAAGTTAGAACTAAGATTCCCCATGAAATTTATCTACAATGCTTAAAATGGGAAGGAAAATGAAGAACAAAACAAGAAAAACAATGAAATGCTATTTTAACATGCAAACTCTCAATCCCATGGGGGAATTGGTGCCAATTTGATGTGGAAATTGGTCCTTTCCCAACTCCTTTACAATCTTGATGATCTTGATTAAGATTGATCCACTTGGTGATGAAGAACAATGTGATTCCTTGATAAAAATCTGCAATAACCTAGCTATGATAATGGAAAATGCTATGGAAATGGAAGAAATTTCTCTAAATGTGAAGATAGTAACTTTTCTCTAAGTTGTGTATCCAAAATGAGAAGAAAAACCTTCTATTTATAAAAAGACAAGATGAAGGAATGAGAAAAATGAAGCAATGTGGGATAATTCAACATCCAATGGCCAAGTGCCACTTGTCAAGATGTCAATGGAGGAAGCTTGAGCACATTTTGATGAATGTGCACAATAAATGATATTAGGTGGAATTTGAAATCATGAAATGACTTGTTGGAGGGAGAAAGGAATGAATTAAATGCCACTTGGCTCAATGCACAGGGACATGTAAGAGAAAATGAATGCCTTGTTGGAAGGACAAATCCATTTGGAGGGATTTTCAAAGTTGGAGGAATAGTCCCTTTTTTATGCCATTTTGAAAGTAATTAGGGAATTATTAAATCAAAGAAATAATTTATTGGTGCAAGTTGCAAAATCTAGAGGATTTAGGTGATTAGGATTAAATTAATTTAATAGGAGCTTAGTTGATGTGACAATTTGATTTATATTTTTGGATTGATTTAAATCAAATTTGAGAGGAATATGATTTAGATTTAATTAAATAAAATATTTTGATTTATTTTATTAAAGAGGGGTGATGTTAGATTAAATCAAATAAGGTTTAATTTATTTAATTTAATAATATGACTTTAGAGATTTAATTAAATAAAATGGATTATTTAATTAAATAGGGACTGATAAGGTTAATTAAATCATTGATTTATTTAATTAACAAGAAGTGATGACTTAATTAGATAAATTTTATTTATTTAATTAAGGGATGAAAGGTGATGATATGCTAAGGATATGATTCAGGACAAAATGATGTTAGTAAATCAAGATCAAGTGTGTTGGTATATTTTTCATGTCTACAATGAAAAATCACTGTTTGGAGTGCTACAAGGAAGTTTGAAGGATTTGTGAGAAAAAGGACCAAGTTAGGGTTTCATAGCTGAAAATTTTGTTCAATTGTGATTGAATTGAAAACATCCACCCTACTCTACATCAAATTGTTATCAGAGCATAGGTTTTGATCAAAAGGGGGAAAAGGTTAAAGTTTGAAGGAAACAAAGATGCCTCCTAAACTAAATCCAATGGCCAGAGAAGTGAGAGAGTTGAAATAAAAGCATGCCAAGGAGTTGAGACAAGTGAAGGAGTCTCAAGAAGCTTTCCTAGATAGACTTGCAACATTGGAGTCAAATCAAAAGAGAGGTGTGGTCACTAGAGACTAGAGTGATGAAGAGGAAGAGGAAGAGGGTGAGAATGAAAACCCTCAAAGAGGAGTCCAGGGAGATAAAAATTTGGACCCTAATGAGTTGAGAATGGATAAGTTGTTGAAGGCTATTAATGGAGATATTCCTAAGGTGAAGATGGAATTTCCCATATATGGTGGAAAGATGGATAGAGAAGAGGTGCTAGATTGGGTTGATGCACTAGATAACTATTTTGAGTATATCGAGGTAGCATATGAGCAAAGGTGAAATTTTCTAAAAAAAAGTTGAAAGGCCCTTCCCTAACTTGGTGGAATTATGTGTGGGAAGAGAGAGTGAAGAAGGTAAAATCAAAAATCAATTCTTGGAATAGAATGGTTTCTAAAATCAAGGGTCAATTTCTTCCTAGTGACTATGCAATTCAGACATTTAGAAAGCTTCAAAATCACAAACAAAAGGAGATGGATGTCATGGATTAAACAAAGGAGTTTCATAAGTTAAGTATTAGAGAAAGTCATGTTGAGGATGAGGTTGAAAAATTATCAAGGTACACAAATGGATTGTGGTTCCAAATACAAGATGAGACGAGTCTTACCACCACTAGAATGGTGGAAGAATGTTTTCAATTGGATGTTAAGGTAGAAGAAAAATTGAAGAGAAGGAAAGAGAAGAAAGGTAGAGGTAGAGGAAAGAACTTCAGGGGTGGAGGAACCTTTGGAGGAAGAGGATAATTTCAAAAAGCACAAGGTGAGACAAGTGGTAATCAAGATTGATGCAGAATGGTAGAGGAAGCAACACCTTTTTCCAATAACTTCTCTCAAATGCACACATCAACTTCACTATTCCTTCCAACAAGCAACTTGATCACCCAACTCAACTCACACACCCAGACATGTTTGAACAACTTGGGGATGCTATGTACACTCTCAATATGTCAAAACAAGACCAAATAACCTGACTTTACACTCAAAAACTCCCATTCTCTCATCACTCTTATACAATCCCATGCAACTTTGCAACATTGCCAACTAGGACAGTCAAAATAAAAACTTATTAAAGGCATTAACCAGACAATGAAGTTAGGTTTTATACTTCTAACAAGATCCCCTATAGGTGCACACATGCATAGGATTAAACTTCACAAACAGATGATTCAAAATATTGATTTTGCAAGCCACAAGAAGGCTTGATTTAGGCATGTGTACAAAAGGTTTTACTACCAAGACACACCCCTACATCCTTTAATAAGTTCAAAAATTATTCCCAAGACCCAATTCACACCTTACATCCATTCTATTTACTTAAAATACTCAAAAATCAAAAGAAATGCTTACAAATGATCATTTTTTGGACTATTTCAAGGTAAAACCAGACCTAGGGCATCACATAAATTTTGCAAACCTCCATATTTCCTCTTGAAACCAATTGCATCATGTAAAGGACCCTTAAATCCACCATTCCACCAAAAATTATAATTTTCCTATGGTGGAATGGTGAATTATGAACATATTTGTGAACAAACCCTTGTTTTGTAAGATTTCATACCCTCTGGCAATAAAATGGATGTAGCTTTCTCAATTCTTAATGAAATTAACTCAAATCACTGCCAAAAGAAAGAAGAATCTCCCCTCTATCGAACCATATGCATTAGAGGGCCGTACGATGCATTATTAAAATATTGAAATCTAAAATCACCCAAGTGGCTTCAAAAAAGCATTATTAAAATATTGAAACTCAATCCTATCACCCTAGACCTCTAAAATCATTCAAGTGGCTTCAAAAAAGCATTATTAAAATATTGAAACTCCAATCTTTCCCAAGCATACACAAATTCAAGTTTTTTTCCTTCAAAGGCTACATGTCAACATTTAGTGCAAGATTGCATTTTGTTACATTTTGACTCAAAACTCAAAAATATAACCTAAATCTTACTCAATGGTCTTGATTGACCTTATTAATGACAAAAAGACTCAAAAAATACCAACACTAACTAACTAACCATCATTCACCATCAAATGATCAAAAAGGGAGGATGAGGTGTAGGTGCTCTTGCACCAAAGATCAAGGCTCATAATCAAGAGGTGGATTTAGAGGTAGGAGATCAAATAGTAGTTGTAGATTTGGAGGAAAAAGTAGAGGATGAAATACATTCTTAGGAAGATGCTATCAATGTAATCAGTTTTTCCATCAAGCATGGAAATTTCTGAATAAACAACCTTCTACTTCACATGGTGGTGAAAGGAGAACATAATTGGTGCAAGAAGAAGATTGTGAGAGTGTCAACTCTCCATCTCAGCATACTACTCTAGAAACTAGAGAATCTCTGATGATGAGAAGAGCATTCCTCAAATTCCCTATGGTGAAGGAGCCTCCATAAAGAAAATCTTTGTTTAGAACCACCTACAAATCTCAAGGTAAAGTGTGTAAAGTTGTTGATTCTGGTTCCATAGATAGTTTGGTTTCTCTAGAGATGGTTGAAAAGTTAAAGATGAAAATAATCCCACACCCCACTCCTTACAAGGTTTCCTAGTTGAATAAGGGTCAACAAATCCTATTTAATGAGAAAACATGGTTGGAATTCAACATAGGAGGGTACAAAGATAAAATATTGTGTGACATCATCCCAATGGATGTTTTTCATCTGTTGTTAGGAAGACCCTAGTAGTATGATAGAAAGGATAAGCATGATGGGTAGAAGAATACCTATGTGACTAAAAAGGATGGGGCTTCATTCACCCTTACTCCATTGCAAGATGAGAATATAGATACACAAGTTGGGTCTAGTGTAATGTTGGTTGGGGAAAAAGAGTTCTTGAAAACCATGAAAGAAGAGGGTGGACAAGGTTATGCCATTGTAATCAGACCCAAATCTATCATGATAGCAACAAAGGTGGAAAATGTGCCTATAGAAATCCAAATTTTACCACTTCCATATGGTCAAAGTCGTCTCCTTATTCATCCCTTTACTCCTCTACTTCATCCTCTTGGTCGGTATTAATTAAATAATTCATTTAATTAATATTTCATGTCCTACATAAGGTTCCTAAAGTATTTAATTTAATAATTAAATACTTTTACCTTCTTTCCTCTCTAAATTAAATAAATGTCACTTTATTTAATTTAGTCATGTGATCTCTTGGAATTTAAATTAATTTTTAATTCCCCACTTTATCTCTCCTTGTCATATTCTCCATAACCCTCTTCTAATCTGGATTAATTTAATTAATCCATGATTAAAGATGTGCACCACTTAATCAAGGTTAATGTCACATCCTACTAAATTTTCCACTTGCCTCTAATCTTTCATTAATTATACTAATCATGTGTTTGCACAACCTTAATCAAGTTCATTAGCCATATTTAGATTCCTTTTTGGTCAACCTTTTCATTTGCCTTTCTTGGCATTGACCCTCTTTCCCATGTGAATTTAAAATTCATACTTATTCCTCCTAGAATCTTCTTTTCCCATGCATCTTCTAGAATCTTTTGACTTTTCACATCAAGTCACATGTGGACAAAGGCTTCCCTTTTTGGAACCTTGTCTTGTCCATGAGATTCTTGCAAGCATGTGAATTTTTAATTCACATTTATTTCTCCAACTATTTTCTCAATCCCCATGGATATTTTTGAGCAAGTCACTTTCATTCCCACTTGGGGACAAGAAGTTCCTTTTTGAGGAAATCTTCTCATTCCCCAAGGTACTTGCAAAGTACTTTTCCTTCCACCTCATTTTCACATCATCATTTTCAAGCCACTTCACATTCCACATGTCAAGATGTGAGGACTTGTGAGTCCTCAACTCACCATATCCCTACATCTTGGCCTTGTTGGTTTAATCTCAACCAACATCTTAGCCTTGTTGGTTTAATCTCAACCATTCATTTCTCTAGAGAATCCAAAATTATATATAAATATCCCCTCTTTTCTCTCATTTGGGGACTTTTGCATGCCATAGACAAACTCTTACAGTTTTTTTATTTGAGTCCACACTTAGCATTTGCATCCATTGTCATACGATTTCAACCATCTTCCATCCTCATCTATTTTCCATCAAAGGAGCATACAACATCACAAATCAAGGGCCAACCAAAGAACAGATCAACAAGGTGAAATTTTCCATTTTATTTTTGTTAAGCTAATCATTTTCCCAATCTTGAGGTGTAGGGTGTTAATATTTGCTTTCTTGCACTCTTTTGTTTGTTGCTCATTTTCTAACATATATTTTCACCCGTTCACAGTGCCTAAAGACTTCCAAGCCTTATTGAACAAGTACCAAGACATTGTTGTAGATGAGCTCCCTAGTTCTTTTCCACCAATAAGAGATGTGAGCCACCATATAGATTTTATACCAGGGGAAAACTTACCCAATAAAGTTTCATATAAGATGAATCCTCAATAGAATGAAGAGATTAGTAAACAAATTAAAAAGCTACTTGAAAAAGGCCTAATAAAGGAGATTCTTAGCCCATTTGTTGTTCCTACTGTAGATTGGAGAATGTGCACCAATTCAAGGGAAATTAACAAGATCACCATAATGTATAGGTTTCTCATACCAAGAATGGAAGATTTGATGGACTGTTTAGGAGGGGCTTGTCATTTTTCAAAGATTGACCTCAAAAGTGGCTACCACCAAATTAGGATTAGAGAGGGGGATGAGTGGAAAATTTCTTTCAAAACTAATGAGGGGTTGTATGAATGGCTTGTCATGCCATTTGGGCTTTCAAATGCACCAAGTACTTTTATGATATTAATGAATAAAGTTTTGAAACCCTCCATAGGTAAGTTTTTGGTTGTCTACTTGGATGATATTCTTGTGTTTAGTAAGACTAAAGGGGAACACTTGCAGCATTTAGACATAGTTTTGAAAAGGTTGAATGAAGAAAAGTTATGATCAATTTGAAGAAGTATGAATTCATGAAGGAGGAGTTGGTCTATCTAGGCTTTGTGATCTCAAAAGGTACTTTGAAGATGGATCCCAACAAGGTGGAAGAAATTCATAATTGGCCTACTCCAACTTTAGTGAGGTAAGAATTTTCCATGGCCTAGCTAGCTTTTATAGAAAATTTATGAAAAATTAAATCATATTTTCTCTCCAATCATTGATACAATCAAAGGGGACAAGAGGAGAAATTTTCTATGGGCTGATGAGGTAGGAAAAAGCTTTCAATATCTGAAACAAAGGGTAGCACAACAACCTATCTTACCATTTCCTGACTTTAACAAGGTGTTCACAATTGAATGTGATGCAAGTGGGTATGCAATTGGAGTAGTATTGAGCCAAGAGGGCAGGCCTGTTGCATTTTTTCAGTGAGAAACTCAATGAAGCAAAGAAGAAGTATTCTTCTTATGATTTGGAATTATATGCCATGGTGCAATCATTGAAGAAGTGGATACACTATCTCGTTCCCAAAGAGTTTATTTTTTTTTACTGACAATCATGCTTTGTAGTCTCTCAACAACCAAGACAAACTCAACCACAAACATGTGAAGTGGGTGGAGTACCTCCAAAGCTTCACCTTTACCATCAAACACAAAAAGGGGCAGTCAAACAAGGTGGTAGATTCTTTGAGTAGAAGGGCATTGTTGGTTCAATAAATTCAACTCCAAAGTGTATGTATTGATGCTTTGAAAGGTATGTATGAAGGAGATGATGATTTCAAAGATATTTATTCTTCTTGCAATCAATTTAGAGGCACTTTTCATGAAGACAATTTTGATTTCTTGATTCAAGAAGGGTTATTGTTTAAGGGTGCTCAGTTATGTACTCCAAAACGCTCTATGAGGACTAATCTAATTAAAGAGAAGCATTGTGGAAAAGTAGGGGTCATTTTGGTGTGGAAAAGACTTTGGAACAGGTAAGAAGGTATTATTATTGGCCAAAGATGCAAAGTGATATCAGAAAATTTGTTGAAAAGTGTATTGTTTGCTAAAAAGAAAAGGGTTGCAGTACAAATGCAGGTATTTATCAGCCATTTACAATCCCAAATAGGCCATAGGAATCCATCAGCATGGATTTTGTGTTGGGGTTACCCAAAACTCAAAGAAGATTTGATAGTGTGTTTTTTGTTGTAGACCAGTTTAGCAAAATGGCACATTTTATACCATGTAAATGTATAAATGATGCCTCATACATTGCAGGGTTGTTTTTCAAGGAGGTGGTTAGAATTCATGGATTTCCATTAACAATTATTTCTGATAGGGATAGTAAGTTTGTGGGTCACTTTTGGAGAACCCTTTGGAAGAAGTTGGGAACCAACTTGACCTCTAGCTCTGCTTATCATCCCCAAACAAATGGGAAGACTGAATTTGTCAATAGAATTCTTGTAAATCTCATGAGATTCTTGACAAAGGAACATTCAACCCAATGGGATATGATCATACCCAAACTTGAGTTTTCATATAATGACTCTGTGAATAGAAGTGTTGGAAAACACCCATTTGAGATTGTATATGGATTATATCCAAGGGGAGTGTTTGAGCTCAAAGATTTCAGTGGTATGGAAAGAAGGAGTGTTTAAGGAGAAGAGTTTTTAGTGGCCATGAAAGATATACATCAACAAGTTAAAGAGAATCTTAAAAAGCATGTTGAAAAATAAAAACAACATGCAGACTTGAAAAGGAGAGAGGTTCATTTCAAAGTGGGGGACTTGGCCTTAGCTCATTTGAGGAAAGAAAGGCTACCTAAAGGAAAGTATTCAAAGCTACAAATGAAGAATATTGGGCCATGTAGGGTGGTCCACAAATTTGGAGAAAATGCCTATGAGATAGAAATCCATCCTAGTGTGGTTATCCCTCCAATTTTTAATGTTTCTAACCTATATCCTTTTAAAGGATCTATGATTTCAAGTGTAGATGTAGGTACATTAGGAGTTCCAGATGAAGATTGGGTTAGATACTTACCACCAAGTTAGCCATTGAAGCTTGAATGCATTTGAACACAAAGGAAGCTAAAAGAAAAAGACACAAGGTGTACAGTGAGTACCTAGTGAAGTGGCAAGGCCTCCCAATGGAGGATGCCACTTGGATGACAAAGGAAGACATCAATAAGCATGGAACCACAATTCAAGATCTCATCTCAAGTAGAACTTGAGATTTTGTTCTCCCCGGGTGTATGGTGCAGGGGCACCTAGCTTTCTTCATGTAAAATGGGTTAGATGTTAGGTTTTTGTGAAGTTGAGTTACTTTTGATGGAATAAGGTCTATTTAGACCATGTGTGATTTTTTTGGTCATGTGGACTTGGTTGTGTTAAAAGTTGTCATGTTCTGTTAAATGTTGCAAAAGTTGCAATGCAATTTTGCATTTTTAGTTTTATTGGAAGTTGAATAGTTAGTTGTTTTGAAAAGTAGTTTGAATGTTGGTTTTTGGTTGTAAGATTTTAAATGTGCCTTGGGATGTTCAAGGCATTCTTCTGGGGACATTTTTGGTGATCAATCAATAAGAACAACTCTATTTTATGTGTTTTACATTGTGTTTTACTGCTATAATAGGCTGTATAGCCCTGTACTATTTACTAATAATATAATTTGTATTGTAATTGTTGAAGTGATGAATAGCTACCTTTTGGTTTTAGTTTCATTGTTTTTCATTGAAATAGGAGTGATTTTGAAGCAATTTACTGAAAGTATCCAAAAAACCCTAGTTTTGAGGGTTTGAGAGCAAAAACATGAAGTATGGAACCATTCCACTGGTGAAAAATTCTAAAAATTAGTTGAATGGGATTAGTTAGAATGCTTTTAATGCTGGTAGGATTTGTAGGATCAGGGGATGGAGTTAGGGAAAAATTTGATCAATCCCAAGCCTAATATCTCTATGTATTAGGCTTGGGAGAATAGGTTAGACATAGGGTTTTGTAAAAAGGTGATTGGATAATTGTGCCAGTGGATGAAATTTGTCTTTTTGGACCCCATGCAACTTGAGGAGAGCCCTAGAGTGAATATTGGTGGTTTGGAGGAAGGATTTCACAAAGTTGTTTTGGAAACCAAACCTAATTAGGCCTTTTTCCAGCGTAGCAGTCAAAATTAGAGGGTGTTGTTACAAAACAAACATATCCACAAATTTGATATGTTTCAAAAGGGAATAAAGGGTGTCTGCAATGGTGATTCAATGGTAGGTGTGAAGTCTTATTTGAAAAATACGATGAAAAATCATTGTTTGGAGTGCTACAAGGAAGCTTGACAAATTTGTGAGAAAAAGGACCAAGTTAGGGTTTGATAGTTGAAAATTTTGTTCAATTGTGATTGAATTGAAAACCTCCACCCTAATCTAAATCATAAACTAAAAATTTATCAAAACTAAGCATTATAAACTATGAAGGAATTAAAATGTCTATTCTAATCCATCTAAAACTTATCCCGTTATGGGAGTGGTGTCGCGTTTATGTGGAATGACAACCCTTTCCCAATCTTGTAGGTAAATGAGCTTGTTTTGGTCATTTTTATAGAAGAAAATTGATGGAATGGTTGTGAGATGTGTATTAAAACATGATTTTAATCCAAATGAGCATGATGCAACCTAATTTAACATGATTTTATGCTAAAAATGATCTAATTATGCAAAAGCTAAGCTAATCTAGATGGAATTTATACTAAAAGATTCAAACCCTAATTAAATGTAATTAAAATGAACTAAAAGATGCTAAATGTGTGCTAAATGTGAGTGTGAGTATGACAGATTTCAACAACATAAGTTTTCTTTTGAAAGGTGGATCCCTATTCAATAGAGGGAAGCTTTATTTATAGAATAGGTAATAAGAGATCAATGGATGAGATCAAAAAGATCAATTAACGGTAAAGGATGAAAGAAATAAGAGGCATGGATCATAGATTCTCATCAATGGGTGAGAATGCAAGATGAGATTTAACCAAGGGTTCACATTCCTTCAAACAAGCATGCTTTCAACTTGTTCAAAAGGTCACAAGTTAACTTGCACAAGAGGTCACAAGTTAACTTGCTCAAGAAGCTAAGTAGGTTTGTTGAGAAAAAGGAATATTTCCCTTTTCCAAATGAATGAGGAGAGAGAATATTCTTTGGAATATTCTCATGGGTGAGGGAAAAGGAAAATTTAGTTAATTAAAACTAAATTAAATTGTGCAAAATGGGAAGGAATATTCCATGGGAATATTCCTTTTGGAGGAATGTGCAAAGGCGGAATATTCCCTTGGAATATTCCCTTGCAAGTGGGGGGCGAATTAGATTTAATTGATAATTATACAATATTAATTATACAATTAGGGGAATTAGAAGAATTAGATGATATTCATTAAATAAACGATTTAATGAATGGGGGAAAGTTGGAATGATATTTAATTAAATAAGAGGATATAGGGATTTAAATTAAATAGTTTGATTAATTTAATTTAATGAGATGAAGTGTTAGCATGATCAGGGGTGAATTAACCCGATTAGATTAATTAGGTTAATAGATGAAAATGACATAATTAATTAAATAGCTAGGATAATTTAATCAATTAAGTGAAAAGGGGATGGGTTTAAGATGAAATGATGTTAGTATACCTGATTCAAGTGTATGATATCATTCAAGACATTTTTTAGTGTCTATAAGAACAACAAACATACAATCAAGGTTCCAAATTTAAATGCATATTTCTTCTCCCTGGTTTGCTTTAGATTCTCCAAAAGTTGTTGCTAGAGAAACTCACATAAATAATAGTCCTTCCCATTCACCACCATGTCATAAGCAACATAAATTGTAGTTGCAAACAGTAAATTGTCCTTGTTGCTGAAATAAATCTTGTGACCTATCATGATTGCAACATACCTCAAAGTAGGATTAGTGACATGTTTAGTTGTTAATGGTCTTCTATCAAATGTAGCACCAGCCAACTCCATAACCACTTCATTTTTTCATAGATTTTAGTACCAGTATAGGTCCGGTATCACACAAACCAGTCATGACCTTGATCACTACTTTCAAAATTAGTTTGGGCATATCTATCCACATGAAATTGTTATGCATTTTTCTTAATACCATCCTCACATATTTTGCATACAACTTACTACTGTAGTTGGGGAACCAATTCCAAATATCCAATTTCTTCTATACTAAGTTAGTATATTATGGTTTTATCAATAAATCATCTTCAGTCAACTCCTTAGTCCATAAATCCTTGATTTTTTGGTGATCATATTCATCCAATTTTCCATGAATGTAAATTCTTGTGTCCTCAATGGGTAAAACCCTAGAGGGAATCTTTGAAAAGGAACCTTCAAGGTCATTTTCAAAGAATCTCCACAATTATCTCTTAAACTTAGGTCTAGGTCTCTCCATGATGTTAACTATGGTTGGTGTGGCCATTATATCTTCAATTTGATCTCAAATGCTTATAAAAACACTTTTATTTCAAACCCACAAAGCACATATAGTTGTAAATACTTTTTACATGTGTAAGGTAGGAGGACCAACCACACCAAGGCTCCAGATCATAGAGAGTCAAGAGCAGAGGGCTACCCTATCTTACCTCAAGTTAAGCGAGTGTTTAGTTCAAGGATAGAGAATGAAGAGAAATCTAAAGTGCTTCTACCACTCTATTGATCCAAATACTTGAATGGGACTAGAAGAGCCAATTTTTGGAATTTGAATTGCACCTTAGATAGCTCTCTTCCCAAGGATGGTAGCATGGAACTGGGACAAGAGTGCAGTGTGCTAGCATCTCTTTGGTGTGTTGGCATCTGTATAGCTAGAAATTGAAAGGTACAGTATGGAAAGCCAAAAAACCTACTGACAGCCTAGTAAACAAGGTTTAATGAACTAAGAAGAATAATAAATTACAATAAATAACTATAAAAATGATAAAGGAGATAGAGTAAAAAAAGGGTGATGAAGTCCAACTCATCGAGAGTCTAGTTTTCTAGCAAGTTCCACACAAACGTACACCTACACACAACCAAGAGGGAAAAGTGTTGGGCTATATAGGGGTTTGCCTCAATCAAACCCTTGCTTTGGTATTTCCACCTCTACAAATAGCTAGGAAAGCCATGAGATAGAAAATGCGATAAAGGAAATGAAAATAAAGAGTAGAGAAAAATCACATAAGCACTATGCTATGCAAATCAACAAGCAATATCACTTTCTCAATCAAGGTGCCCTCAAGGACATAGAGGAGGATGCAGGCTTGATAAGGTCCACACTACCACAACAATGCAGAAGTAGTCCCTTGATGAGTGCATGAAATGACACTTTAATTAATCCTTTTTATGTTTTTAAAGACTTTATTATATATTAATTAACTATGTTGGTGGTAGACTATATGCTTGAATGTTTGCTTGATTTTTTCTTATATTTAACTAATTGGAGTATATATGAGAAATGATATTTTGCATTAAATGTCTTGCTTTTGAATGATGATCAATGATGAAATGGTTATGAAAGTTGAAATTTTTTATTGTCTTGATTGCATCCTATCTTTGAGGATTCTGTTCAATTGATTAAGTGTTGATTTCATGAGGTGGATGTGTTAAACTCCTTGTTTAACAAACTTGAAATCTATCTTGCTCCTGATTGCTCTAGTTGGCTCTTGATGAATGTTTCTGAATTGACTTCTTCAGTCAGTTTGAGAACTTCCTATTCAACTATTATCATGTGGTGGATTTCTTTATGGCACTTTTAGTTCTGTTTAGGTTTAGTTTTTTCCACTTTGCATCTTGGTGGGTTGTGCCAGTTTTTGTATTCAATTAAGTAGATATTCTTATAAATATCCATCCTTAGTTTTAGTTTGGGAGTTAGTTAATCTTTCGCTTTAGCATTGTAATGTTGATTATCTACACTTTTGTACTACTCACCTATTTTGGCCAATTAGAATGCAAATAAGGAGTTTATTTGAATCTCAATGTTTAAGTCCCACCAGAGGAAGAGTAGGGCTCGCTCAACCAAAGGAGGTGACTTGTGTTATTTTCTTTGATTCAGTTGATTTTTGCATTGTTCATCTCACTTGGAAAGTAGGAATATTGATCTTTGTTTAGTCATTGTTAGTAAATGAGATTTCTTAAATTCTTAGATTAAATTCATTTTGTTCTTAGAATAATTCATTATGCTTTATTGTAGATTTGTATTCACTCATTTGTTGTAGATTTAATTACTGTTCATTAAATTAGACTCATTGGTTATTTTAAAATGCTTGTAGTTTTAATGGGAGAGACAATGATGACTCATGGAAAGATGAAGATAAAGCTTATTTTTCCCCCACTTTAGTGAGCATGAGTTTTGGTGAATGTTCAATAAAGTAAATCAAAGAGTCTAGAAACGTATACCTGAACTACTAAGGAAGTAGACTACAATCTAGTGAGATCAAAAGCATGGGGCATTAAAATAACTCCATAGGTACTCTCTCCTAAGGAGGTTCAAACAATGGACTCTACAAATCATTGGAACTATAGAGTTGATCAAAGTACATTGAAGGCCTGCAGACCAATGATGGAAAATCCCATAGGATGCAAGTGCTTCATAGGCCCTCAAACCTACAAACAAGGCACCCCCAGGTACTCTCTCCTGAAGGAAGCCCAGTGTAAGGGGACTCTGCAGAGTTGGACTAGAAAATAGCTTCACAGACGCACCTATAAAAAATGTTATTCCATAGATAAAACATATTAGAAAAAAAAAGTATCCACACAAGAAAATAGGTAGATAGCCATGCAAACTATCGAAAAAAATTGAAGGAAGATATTTCAAAGGGGTCCCTCAAGAACCCTTCAAAAGAAGAGGGCTCCACTCAAGGGATGTGCTATTTGAAAGTGCAAGAATGATTTTCACAAATCAATCCAATATCAGGGAATCCTTTTGAAATATGTTCACTTTTATCAAGGAATTCGAAAGGAATAAAATTCCCCCTCGTGAGGGGAAGGTCGAGGCTTCTCCCACAAGAAAATTTGCTCCCTCCTCAGAGGAAAATTCTTCAAGTTCTTTCTTTGTGAACCCATGATGTAGGAAACACATCCCGCTAGGGGTCCAAGTTGAGAATGTGATTTTTTAAAAAGTTTTCAAAAGATTTTTGAGAAAATATTTGTTGGCTACTAAAGGCATTTCCCAAAAATTGAAGTTGGAAAGATATCCCCCTAGGATGGTGCATGTTGAACATAGAGGCACGTGAAAACCTAAGAAAATAAAAATAAGAGAAAAATTAATGTTGTGTCCTATGGAACATAGCGAGATGTCACTGTGGTAATGATGTCGTACACGTGAGGGACAACACATGAGCACCACAACATCATGAATCAAGAAAAGAAGAGAGAAAGATAAAAGAGTGAAAGAAAAACAACATCATGAACAAGGGACACATGGGTGATCTTTTATTTTAGAGTCAAAGCTGCTCATAAATATATATAAGTATAATAATAATGTATTAATGAACTGTCATCAACCCCCTACTATATCAGACCATATGAAGAATGCACAAGAAAATAAATAAATAAATAATTGGGTCAACATGGAAGGGAAGCCTAAATACCCCTAACACTTTGCATCATCCCCAATTGTAAAAAATCAATACACATAATAGAGGAAGAATGATGCTACAAATAGAGGAAGTTTTACGACACATAATCACTCCTATATCCAAGCACCTACGAGGGTGACAAGGGTCATCCTGGAAAACATAATGCAAGCACAGGGGAACAAAAACACACACACACACTCTCTACACTATAGATAAAGAAGAGGCACCCTCCTAACACTCATCAACCAAGAGGTCATTGGCCTCCCAATTTGGATCATTATACATGGAAGGCGGATGAGCCTGCAAGGGTAGAATTTCAAGGGGAGACCCTTTGAATCCCCCTTAACAAGATCCAGGGAAGAAGGCCCCGTGAGGTCTTCTCCACTTAGTTCTTGTGGGGTAGAGGTCAGTGATTTCATGAAGATCACTGAAAAGGTCAAGACCACATCTAAAGAGTTAAACAAGCACTTCATAAGAGTTTCATGTGTTACCTCAATGGACGAGGGCGGTGGCACCCAAGATTCACTAGTAGGCTCACCATGTGACTCGAGAGTAGTGACAAACTCTAGGGACGTCGAAACTTCTTTCATCACAAGGATGACACATGCTAATGTAAGACCACCTTCCAAAGAAGGTGGACTCATATTTCACACCCCTCTACTAGCAAGGTTATGATGCAGGAGCATCCTACAGTGTAGGGAAAACTTGCATCACCCAAAAAAATTGTTTTCTTTATTTTCTTTAGTTGTTTTGAGTCCCATGATGGCACTTAAGGGGTGTAAGGTAGTCAGGCATCAAAAATAGCAAAAATTGGGAACTTACTATTTTTAGTAAGTCGGCCTAAATGGGCTCATATGGACCTGAAAAATTTCACCCAAGAAGTATAACTGGAAAAAAATTCCTAGTCGTGAAAGAATCACCTCAATATCTTGCACAGTTTGGGAATAATTAAAGTTTTCATCCTGGGAAATTTCTCCAATGCAGCTTCAAATTTAGATATAAAACTTTAGAATCCCTTAAACAACTCAAAAATTGGTCAAACCAACCTACAATCTATTCATAAGATGTAGTGCTCGTCGAGATCTTTCCAATGATATGCAATAATAGAAAATTGGACACCCAAATAAAAAGTTATGGCCCTGTGAAGTTGGTCCTCTAAAAAGTGAATTTCATAAAAATTTCTTCCTAGGCCAAAAATGAAATGGCAGGACTTTTGGTGCCAAAACAACAAGGGGAAATTTGCACTTTCTAGAACATTCTATGGCAATTATTGGGGAAAATAAAAAGGGTTAAGTGTGGGTTGTAGAAGGTGGCTCCAATAGTGCAGATTATGGCTCTAAACAGTAGATTTCCTTTTTAGAGTTGATTTTGTTGTAATGAATCAAGCCCATGAGGCGGTAGCATGTAAGCTTTGAATCTGTAACTTCATTTTTTGAAAATAATTGAAAGTGAGTCGATTTCCTATCTTGCATCCTATGTGTTGGTATCTGTTGTTGTGATTTTTGTGGGGTGTGCCCTCATCAACTGGTATCAGAGTAGGAGTTCCTGAGCCTGTAATAGAGCATTAAACATGAGGCAATTGTAGTAGGACCTGTGAGTGTGGGTTGAGTTCAAGATGCCTCCAAGACTTTCCCAATATGGAAGAGGTAGAGGCCAAGGTGGTGGAGAAAGAGATCCACCTAGAGATGAAATTAGAGCCCTTAGAAGGCAATTAGAAACCTTGCAACAAGAGGTTCAAAGAAGAGATGTGCAATGAGACAGAGATGATAGTGAAGATGAAACATAAGAGAAAATGAAAGAGGAAAAGTAGGATCTAATGGATCCTAGAGAAAGAAGATTGTTGCAAGCGATCTCAAGCATTGGGAAGAGACCTAAAATGGAGGTTTCAACTTTTAGTGGAAATCTGAATAATGAAGAATTGATTGATTTGATCGATCACAGAAAGGAATTTTACGAGTTTGAGAAGATTGAAGATCCTCATAGAGTGAGGTTTGCAAAGAAAAAATTGAAAGGTTAGGCTAGTATATGGTGGAAAGAGGTCCAGTTAGAAAGAGGAAGACAAGGGAAAGATAAAATTTCTAGATGCGATAGAATGGTGTCAAAATTAAAGAAAAAATTTATTCCAAGCGATTATGAATTGGAGCTACTCAAGAAGATGCAAAGTTTGAGGCAAGGGACAAGGATGGTGAAAGAATACATAGAAGAATTTCACAAGGTCCTGATTCAGAAAAGACTTTTTGAGGAAAATAAAGAGAAAGTTTCTCATTATATTAATAGGTTGAAGCTAAGCATATAGGAAGAATTGGCACTGGTAAGAATGACCACCATTGAGGATGCTTATTAGTTTTCTCTAAAGGTTGAAGAATGACTGAACAAGACATTTGAGAACAAATGTGGTGGATGCCATGGAGGAAAGATCGGTGGACAGTCATATGGAGGTCGAAATGACGATCAAAAGAAGGTTGAAGCCTCCAATAGTAGCTAGAACTAGAAAGGAGATAACACCTACCGTCCTCTTGATCAAAATAATGGAGACCAAAAAGGAAGGGGAAGATTTGGACAAGGACCGAGGAGATGAGGCTTCTGTGGAACCTGTTTCTAGTGTGGAGAAGAAGGAAATAGAGCCTATGAGTGTCCTCAACATCAAGGAATGACAAATAGAAGACCTGAGGGTAATGCACAAGTTGCACATGATGAAGATGCTAAATCTTCTAATTCTAAGGATGCAGAAATAGGAGAGGTTCTTGTTACTAGAAGAGCCTTGCTAAATGAGGAGAAGGAGCCAACTCAAAGGAAGAATTCTTTTTGCACCTGATATAAGTGTGAATGTAAAGTTTTCAATGTTATTATTGATGGAGATAGTACTGGTAACCTTGTTTAAGAAGAAATGGTTAGTAAGTTGTGGTTGGAGAGAAGAAGGCATTTGAACCCATACTAGATTGCTTGGTTGCAAAAGAACCATAAAGCCTTGGAAAATGAACAATGTCTGGTAAAGTTAAATATTGGAAATTACTATGATGAGGTATTATGTGATATTATGCCTATGGATGTTTGTCATATGTTGTTAGGTAGATAGTGGTAGTTTGATCAATGAGCAGTACATGATGGACATGCCAACACCTACTCTTTGACAAAGAATGGAGTTCATCATAAGTTGAAGCCCTTGAAAGAGGTAGAGGAAAAGGTATGCAGTAATGCAACATATGTACTTTGCATTGATCCCTGGAGTTGATAAAGAAGATACTGCTGAGGTACCTGTAGAGGTTTCAAATTTGTTGAATGAGTTTCAAGCTATTATTTCCGATAATGTACCTAAAGGTTTTCCTCCCGTAAGATAGATAAGTCATCATATGACCTGATTCCTAGAGCTAATTTTTTGAATAAGGCAGTTGATCATATGACTCTAGTAGAGAGTGAAGAGTTGAACAGACAAGTGCAAGAGTTTTTTGTGGAAGGGATTGATTTGAGAGAGTTTGAGTCCATGTGCAGTACCTACAGTACTAGCACCAAATAAGGATGGGGAATGGTGGATGTGTACAAATTCTAGACCCATCAACAAGATCACCATCAAGTACAGATTCCCCTTGCCAAGGATGGATGACATTATGGATTGTTTGAGTGGATCTGAGTACTTCACGAAGATATATTTGAAGAGCAGATATTACGAGATTCATATTAGAGAAGGAAATGAATGGAAGATAACCTTTAAAACCAAGGAGGGCTTGTATGAGTGGTTAGTCATGACTTTTGGGCTAACCAATGCACCGAGCACATTTATACAGATTATGAATGAGGTATTATAATAATTTTTAGGAAAATTTGTTATTGTCTATTCAGATGATATTTTGATTTTTCAGTAAGACATTGGAGGAGCACCTAATGCATATCCAATTTTTTTTTGAAAAGATAAGGGAGGAGAAGTTGTTGATTAACTTGAATAAATGTAGTTTTGTGAAAAGGGAGTTGGTGTATCTGGGATTTCTTGTCTCAGTAGATGATCTTAAAATGGATCTAGAGAAGGTGAGAGCTATCATTGAATGGCCTACCCTAAGGAGTGTTATAGAGGTAAGATCATTTCATGGTCTAGCAAGTTTTTACAGAAATTTTATTAAGAGTTTTAGTAGTATTTGTGCACCTCTAACTGAAGCAATGAGAGGGGATAGAAAAGAGTTTAAGTGGACTACAGGAGCAGCCAAAAGTTTTGATATGTTGAAGAAGAAAGTTACAAAGCAACCTATTTTGGCACTTCCATATTTCAATAAGGTCTTTTAGGTAGATTGTGATGCTAGTGACACTGCGATAGGAGCTATTTTGAGTCAATAAGGTAAACTTGTTGCCTATTTTAGTAAGAAGTTAAATGACGGTAAGAAGAAATATTTTGTCTATGATCAAGATTTTTATGTTATAGTTCAAAATTTGAAGAAATGGAGATACTATTTTTTTCCAAAATAATTTGTTTTATATACTGATCACCAGGATTTGTAGTATCTCAATAGTCAAGGAAAGTTGAATCAAAGGCACTTAAAGTGGGTTGGGTTTTTGCATAGTTATACTTTTCTTTTGAATTATAGGAGTGGAAGGTCAAACAAAGTTGTAGATGCCTTAAGTAGAAGGAAAAATTTGTTGATAGAGATGAATATAGATGTTGTTGGGTTCAATGAACTCAAGAGTTTGTATCTAGAAGATCTAGACTTTGTAGAAGCTTGGAAGGCTTGTTTGGAACCTATTACATTGGATAGGATGAGATGGTTGTATTTCTTAATCCAAGATGGGATGTTGTTTAGAGGAGGCCAATTGTGCATTCCAAGGAGTTCTATGAGAGATAACCTAATCAAGGAGAAGCATAGTGGAGGATTGGTTGGACATTTTGGTCAAGATAAGACCATTACTCTTTTCAATGAGAATTACTATTGGCCACAGTTACAACAAGATGTGAAGAAGTTTGTACAAAGTTACAGGGTATGTTAGATGGCTAAAGGAACAAGTTAGAATAATGGATTGTATCAGCCATTACCTATACCTGAGGTGTCATGGGAGGATATTAGCATGGATTTTGTTCTTGGCTTGCCAAGGACACATAGAGGGCATGATTCCATATTTTTGGTGATGGATAGATTTTCAAAGATGGAACATTTCATTCCATGTCATAAGACCAGTGATGTTGTTCATGTTGTAGAGTTGTTTTGTAGAGAGGTGGTGAGACTACATGTTCTACCAAAGAGTATAGTCCCAGACAAAGATACCAAATTTTTTGGTTATTTCTGGAGGAGATTATGGAAGAAGCTGAAGACATATTTGAAGTTTAGTTCTACACACCATCCATAGACTGATGCACAAAAAGAGGTGGTGAATAGGAGTTTTGGAAACTTGTTAAGATGCTTAGTTTGAGAAAAACCCAAGGGATGGGATTTGATTATACCACAAGCGGAGTTTGCTTAAAAAAAAATTGTTAATAGGAGCATTGGTAAATCGCCATTCAAAATTATATATGGGAGTAGTCCAAGAATTGCTTATGAACTGAGAAAGATGGATAAGGGGGAGAAGAGTAGTGTTGAGGTCAAAGATTTTGCTAAGCACCTAAAGAATTTGCACGAAGAGGTGAAGAAACATATCAATAAGATGAACTCACAATATAAGGCTCGGGTAGATAAAAAAAAGGAGGTATAAGGAGTTCCAGGTAGGATATGAAGTCATGGTTCAATTGTGAAAGGAAAGGTTTCAAGTTGGTACATACAACAAGTTAAAAATGAAGAAGTTTGGACCATGCAAGATCCTAAAGAAGCATGATTCAGGAAATGCTTATGAGGTAGAGTTTCCTAGTGGAATAAGTATTTCTCCCATGCTCAACATTGTTGATTTGAAAAAGTATCAGGAAGGTGATATAGAGGAGGGGTTGATAAATGAACAGTTGAAAATTTCAGCACCTACTTCAGAGAAGGAAGAGATAGAAGAAATATTGGATAGCCATGTGGGTAGAAGCATGAGAAACAAGCAATATGCAGAGTACTTGGTGAAATGGAGAGGAATTCCTATTGAAGATTCATCATGGTTGTTTGAGGATAAGGTTAAGTGTCTTGGTTTCCCTCTAACTCCTGAGAAGTGACAGGGTCACTTTTCAAATTACCTTGGGTGTCTGATGCGGGAGCATCCAGCGATGTAGGGCAATCTTGCATCACCCAAAAAAAAAAAATTATTTTCTTTAGTTGTTTTGAGTCCCATGATGGCACTTAAGGGGTGTAAGGCATTCAAGCGTCAAAAATAGCGAAAAATTGGTACTTACTATTTTTAGTAAGTTAGCCTAAATGGGCTTGTATGGACCTAAAAATTTACCCCAAGGAGCATAACTGAAAAAATTCCCAATTGCAAAAGAATCACCTCAATACCCTACATGTTTTGGGAGAAATTAAAGTTTCCATCCCAATAAATTTCTCCAATGTAGCTTCAAATTCAGATATAAAACTTTAGAGGCCCCAAAACAGCTTAAAAAGTGGTCAAACCAACCTATGGTGGGTTGATGCATTGTAGAGCTCAACAAGAGCTTTCCAATAATATGCAATAATAGAAAATCAGACACCTGGATCAAAAGTTATGGCCTTGGAAAGTTGGTCCTCTAAAAAGTGAATTTCTTAAAAAATTGCTTCTTAGGCTAGAAATCAAATGGCGGGACTTTTGGCACCAAAACAACAAGGGGAAATTTGAACTTTCTAGAACATTCTAGGACAGTTATTGGGGAAAATAAAAAAAGTCTAAGTGGGGGTTGTAGAAGGTGGACTTGATAGTGTAGATTGTGGCTCCAAAAAATATATTTTATTTTCAGAGTTGATTTTGTTGTAATGAATCAAGCTCATGAGGTGGTAGCATGTAAGCTTTGAATATGTAATTTCATTTTTCTAAACATAATTGAAAGTGAGTCAATTTTTTGTCTCGCATCTTCTATGTTGGTATCTGTTGTTGTGATTTATGTGGGTTTTGGGTGGTGTTCCTTCATCAGGCTACTCTCCATCTTCCACTTCATTAGAGGATATGATACCCCCACATGTGAGGCAGAAGGCACAAAAGTGGAGGAGAAGACTACGATAGACACCACCGAGGTTTTCAACATATCCACGGGCTTTGAGAATGGTGAGATTTCTAGGATGGGAATCAAAATGGGTGGCTCAAGTGAAGGAGGAATAAACACCTATACCTTTTTAGGGTTAGGGGTGTTTATGCTCGCAACAGGAACCAAAAGTAGCACCAAGGCTGATTGAATTGAAGCAGAGGGGACGAGAGAGGAGGACACTACAATAAGCCCTGAAATAGGGGTAGTTGAATCCCCTTCTTCTCCAAAGTGGCCTGCTCAGTGGCTAGATCCTTTTGTCAATGCTTTCACTCATGTGCAAGGCAGTTCCTACGACTCTGAGAGCTAGAGGCTAGAAGCTGAGATAGAATAGAAGGCTTCTACTCGGCCATCAAAGTGTCCATCATGGTGGTTTCTGGTGGAGGGAGAGATGGAGAAGAGACTAGAGCAATAGTGAGGGGAGTCGGATCTAACACCTTGGTGGTGGGCCTCTTCCCATTCACTACCTTGGGGGCAAGAGCAATAGGAGGTCAGGAAGGCTGAGACATAGAGGACTCCCCATGGGAAGCCTTCCCCTTACCATACTGAATAGGCCTAGGCATCGTGGGTAGAATGGGAAGTTTGAACATAGGATGCTTGGAATTTCACCAAGCAAGCACCATAACATTCTCCAACAACTGCCTAGGAGCAGAATCCAATGATGCCACAATAGGGAAAGAGGAAACAACAAGCAGGATAGCAGAAGAGGAGGAAGAAGAACCTCGAGCACACTTTTCTTCCTCCCTTCTCTGAGCTAGGGTGGCATCGCTATTAGCCTTCAGGAAAGCCCTATGTGAGACGACATAGGGAGATGTAGGGTATCTCACTTTAGGAATTAAGCACCCACTCTTGTACTTTTTATAGGTTCAATATAAGAGGTTTGTCCTAGGAGGAAGCATACCAACAAGTGTAGGCCAAAAGTGATCCAACTAATAGCTACCATGACAACTAGTGATTTATAGCCGATTTCATGGACTACATGCATTGTACCCTCATGGATGAAATTCAAAAATTTATGCATGACCAAGATAACTACATTCATAGCAACCAACCAAGGGATGCCTAGTTTCACCCTGAAGAGTCCACACCCTGGGATAATGTCAAAAAGTAAGTTCATTGATTTAGGTCCAACAAGGACCAACAAGTTGATGCTGCCAAGGGGAGCTATAGAAAGTTTGTTGTGTGTACAAATGGAACTCTTAGATGTTCCATACCCATCTTTGCATAGGAAATTGATTAGCATAATATCCTCAGTAATGATATTCACCCGACACGTTGGATCAACAAGAACACCTTTCACAGTGTTCCCATTGATTCGCGCAGGGATGTATAAAGGAGATGGCTCTCTATTATAACCCATTGGCAGGTCCTACGAGGTGAAAGTTATACCAAGAGAACTACTCATAGGCTACGCGAATGGGATGGGAAAGTGCAAAAAGGTCATTGCATATACTAGACGCTAATTTCACAGAGCCCCAAAAGGTTTCACAATTATAAAGTGACCCAATTAAGGTTTCATTTTGCAATGCTTATGGAACCTTCCAACCACACCACTAGGGGTCATAGGTTGGGTTGTAAGGTATCGTAAACCTCAAAACTCTCACACCCACGATGCTCCTAGGATATGAGGAAAGGGCCTTTTAGCACTACTAAATAGAACCAAAATGGTTCACTGCGGGTTCACCAAAATGTAAGGTAGGGGGACCAACCACACCAAGGCTCCAAGTCATGGAGAGCTGAGAGCGGAAGGCTGCCCTATCTTACCTCAAGCTAAGCAGGTGTTTAGGTCAAGGATAGAGAATGAAGAGCACTATCAAGTGGTTCTACCACTTTGCTGATCCAAATACTTGAACAGGACTAGAGAGCCAATTTCTAGAATTCAAACAACAACTCAGATAGCTCTCTACCCAATGATGACAACATGGAACTGGGACAACAACACAATGTGCTGACGTCTCTCTAGTGCACTGGCATCTGTACAACCAGAAAGTGAAAGATACAGTATGGATTTCCAAAAAGCCTACTAATAGCCTATTAAACAAGGTTTAACAAACTAAGTAGAATAATAAAGTATGATAAATGAATATAAAGATGATAAAGGAGATAGAGGAAAAAAATGGTCACAAAGTCCAACTCACCAAGAATCTAGTTTTCTAGCAAGTTCCACACACATGTACACCTACACATAGCCAAGAGGGAAAAGATTTGGGTTGTATAGAGGTTTTCCTCAATTAAACCCCCACTTTGGCATTTCCACCTCCATGGAAAATTAGGAAAGCCATGAGATACGATAAAGGAAATGGAAAGAAAGAGTATCGAACAATCACAAAAGCACTATGCTATGTAAATCAACAAGCAATATCACTTTCTCAATTGAGGTGCCCTCAAGCACGTAGAGGATGCAAGCTTGGTAAGGTCTACATTGTTGCAACAACATAGAAGTAGTCCCTTAGGACACCAAGTCACAACTCCAATGGTGGCCAAAGAACAAAAAGATGGATGGAATTGCTCAAGGAAAATTCTATGTATTGCTAAGAGAGATCAAGTGAAGGTCTAGAATTATGAAGAAGATGAAGTGATAGTGAAAATTATGCATTTGAAGAGAGGTTAGGAGGGAAAGAGCCATTTTCAAGCCGGTTAGTTGACACAAAGGTGTTATGCTTCATGCCCAATGGAGAATGTAACATCTCTTCGAACTCTATGGGTAAGAATCTATCAAGGATGGTAGTGCGTTGCATAGACGTCTACCCACCACACTCACATCTGTGACAAAAATTCACCCACCAACACAAAAGACAAGAACCAAGTGGATGTTAGGTAGATGGATGATGTGGAATTTCGCATTCAGGCTTGATTTTTTAAGGTGGAGGGATGCAAAAGGGGAATTTACACAAGGGGCGCAAATTCACTCCTATACAATGTGTTCAAAGGAATCTAGGGTTTGAATGTTTTGCACCAAATTGCTTTGAATCACCTTCAACTCACTTTGAATTCACTCTGCTTTTCTCCAAATGCATAAATGTGATCAAAATCAATTTAGAAACTCACTTTATTCCTTTTTGATTTTCCTTAAATTTGCATTAATTGCTTCAACTTCTAAAATGATGGTAAACACTTCATTGATACACTGTAAAGCCTAAAATGGTCTACAATTCTTCAGATTTGCATATTTTCTATTGGTTTCTTTTGTAGAATCTTAATCATGTAATTTTACACCATATATCTTTGTGTCACTGCTGGAAACCTCATATTTCTAGGGAGTTGTTATATTTCTCTATTATTTCTCCCCCTAAGCCCATGCCTAGGTTTAGTTTCTAGGAGAGTTATTTGCACTAGAGGGAGGTATAGATGCATTTGATTCATCATTGTTCTCAGGTTCCTCTTTCTTTTTCCAAATATTCTCCATTTACTTTACTTTTGTAGGATCAATTTTATTTATAAGTTCATTCCTCTTTCCTAGATTAGTCTGCCTTCCATTCTTACTTCTGCAAAATCTTGAAATGTGTCCAGGTTTGTTGCAATTGTAGCATACAAAAATTTTCTCACCAAACTAACTTCCATTTAATCTTGATCTACACTGGTTATCCTTATGTCTAAATACATTACATGTATAATAGTAACCATTGAAAGAATGAATCATTCTACGAGTATTAAATATATTCATCATCTAACTTCTGCACTCAGTAGCTTTATGTCCAAACTTCTTGCATGAAAAACATGTTGGAAGAATGAAGAAGAATGGCCATCTCTACAATTTTTTGTTGTCATTGATGTCACCATGTTGTGATTGCAAGTTTAATTCAATGCTTGATCCAATATTTTGGTCCAGTATCTGAATCGGTATTCAAGCTACACACTCTAGTATTCTAGTTTGAAATCCTCCACAGTTGACAATTTTTTCTTGTAGTTTTGGGAAATAGTTAATGGATGTTGAAGGCATGCATGTTCAAAATTTCTCGTGCTTCGGTGCTCATACGATGTATTGGAATTATTCTATTGATTGCTTTTTGCAATGAATTATATTTTTGGCCGACTTCTTGGATAAGTCGTAATATGGTGAATTAATTTTGTTATGTGGATATATGTGCAACCTATCTTAGGTCTATGCTGACATGATGTAGCATATTAAGCATTTGAATTTCCATTTGGGATGATTTTATAAATACTTGTAGTCAAAAAGTTGGTATTTTTGGTAAGCAAGGAAATGCATCTAATTAGGCCGACTTAATTGATGCTTTTGGATAGACTGAGTATATATATGTTGCATAGTTTTTGAAGATGGTGTGTGTAATTGATGAGGTAGTTATGAATGCAAAGTTGAAGAAGAGTGAAAATGATGAAGTGTGTTAATTCTGTCTATTGAGCATCACCAGAACTGTATCAACACTTGTTAGGTGCATTCTTTTTAGTTCATATTGGTTGTAAAGCCCAATTTTTCTTTGTAAATATTTTGTAGGTAGTGAGCCTCCTTGTATTTAGTGAGATTTTTTATCTAGACAGTGAGTCCTTTTTAGGCAACGAGTCCTTGGCAGTGAGCCTTATACATTCGATTTTGGAACTAATTTATATTGTGAGTTAATCCTCACCATGGTTTTTCCCTCATTGGGTTTTCCATGTAAAAATATAATATTCAGTGTGTTGATTTTACTTTCTGTTATTGGTGTTTCATGTTCATACTTAATAATAGAATAGTGTGGTTGTGGAATTGATAAGTGTTGAAGTTTGAAGTTAGAATTTTGTGACAACTGATTCACCCCCCCTCTCAGTTGTCCTGTGCCTTTTAACAATTGGTACCATAGCTTTGGTTCCTTAGTTTAGAGCTTAACCACTTAAGGTAGATCTTGAAGGTTGATTAAATGGATGATAAAGAAGAAATTCATACTGCACTTGAGGATCTTGACAATTTTGAAAATGAAAACAAAGATCTAAAAGAAAATCTTGATGATGAAAATGAATGTGCCTAGAAAATGAACAATTAAAGAAATTCAAGGAAAGACATGGAGAAGTGAGTGAGCAGCTGAAAGAAGAGATAATTGGAATGAAAGTGCTTGTAGAAGAAAAGAAGAGAATTGAAGAATGTTTGAATATAATGGTGCAAAACAAGTCTAACGAATGCTCTAGAATTGAACAAGAGATAGTAAACTTGATAATAGAACTAGAGAAGGAATAACTCTATGAGAATAATTTCAGATCTAGTTATGACAAGCTTGAAGAACTGCTTGTAGGATAGAAATAAAGTAAAGACAAAGGTGTCTTGATAATTAATATAGGTGAAAGATCCAAAGTTGTGCAGAATACAATGAATAATCAGAAGAGTTGGGACAAAAGGAAGTAGAAAAGAAATTTTGCAAGGAGACAACTTGTGAGATAGCCTAATGCATAAAGGTATCCCTCCAATAGTATTTTTTTTTCTTGTAGAAAATATGGTCACAAGGAAACAAAATGTAGGAGAAAGATGAATTAGTTTACTGGTTCTTTCTCTGGACAATGTTTTTTGTGTAAGAAATTTGGACATAAAGATATAGAATGAAAATCTTAGCTGAGAATGATCAGTCAAGTGATGATGAATAGGTTTAATGGAGGTAGAATGAATCAATCTTTTAATGGCTACTACTATACCTGTAAAAAAATTGGACATAAAGAAAATCAATGTAGATCAAGAATTAATGGAGGCCAGATTAATTGAAAAGTGTTGTCTTCTATAATTATAACAAACCTAAACATATCTCAAAGGTTTGTAGAAGTAAGAAGGGAAAGCAGTCTGCTTCAATAGAGAAGAATGAACTGGTAAAGATGATCGACAAAGAAGAGATGAAGAAAGAAATGAATAAGATATGGAAGAAGAAAGAGGAAGAAGAAGTTGAAACTACTAATGTGTTTGTGCCCTCATCTGGTATGGACGATTTATTCAGTAATTAGACCTAGCATGGTCTTAGAGGGAGCATTATTAGAAAACTGTAAAAACCCCCTGGATGAATGGTGTGTCAAAGGCTAGCACGAGGATGAAATGTGAAGAATGAATAATCAGAGATTTTGGAAAAGGAACCAGAAGAAAACATGTTGACATGATAATTTGCAGATCGAATTAGGTTTTTATGTGTTGAGAAGAATGTTTTTAGTAGCTTTTTGATGTCTACTGCATTTAATGCATTTTAGAGAAAATTGATGGTGTATAAGATAAAATTTGTAATCCTTTTTTATCAGTTGAGCATTTGAAGAGGTTGAAAGGCATCTTGGAGTGATCTAGAAGTGATCTGAAGCATTTCTAAAGAAATTTGAAGAAACTATTACAAATACGCATGAATTATTCAGTCTGTGAAGGAAAAGGAGTCTTGACTGTACATTAATGAATTCAAGAAAGTTAAGCACAACAATGGATAGAGGATTGAGTGGAAAATTTCCAATGAAGATGAAAGGAGTTGAATTAGAAGAATTTGATCATAGGAAGATGAAAGAAACAAAACTAGGGTTGAAGGAAAACAAATTACAGAGCATAAAAACCCTAGGTATGGATTTATGGGTAGAATTTCCTTGGTTTTTTGATAAATATTTCATCTTGTTCTCATTGAATCATTTCAAGAATGGCAACATTATATTGGACAAACCCTACCTAATTACAAAGGAAGCGATTGAAGCGATTACTAGCTTATGCAGTATTGGGGATCTTCCTGGAAAGAAGAACGTGAAATACAAAGATGTGGAGGAACTTGCATTAATAAAGACCCTTGAGCTCTATTGATAAACACTCTTGCAGATTCAACAGTAAGGTATGTTGCATATGGCATTTCTTACAAAATCTATTTCAGAAATCATGAAGGCTCTACTTCAACTATTATTGTATATATAGCACATATGATGGTTAAGGAAAATAGGAAGTTTAATTTGTGTAGCCTATTACTTGAAAATCTATTTGAGAATTCTCAAATGTTGTTGGTTGAGGGTTATCCATTTTGGTTTGGATCTTTGCTTGTGTGCTTGGTATTTTACTTTTTGAACTCCCTACTAGGAAGAGAAAATGTAGTGTGGGAATCTGATATTCCTATTGGGAAACAAGTCTATAGATACTTGGAATCATTGGCAGATAATGTAAATGTGTGCAAATCATATTTCACATGTTTAAGAACAAATCTATGCTCTAGCATATCAGCATTGAGTTAGTTTGAAGTGGGTTCATCCTCCGATAAGAGAGAGTTGGAAGTTATCATTGGTGAGTCTCCTTTAGAACTAAAAAAGAGGAAAATTATTGTAACAAGTGTCCTAGAAGAGAAGAATAAAGAATAATTTATGTCTGGACCTGATACAGAGGATATATGAAAGTTGTTGGATAAGGGTGAGATGAAGAAGATTGGTGAAATGTGGAATGTGTGCTCTCTGGTTGAGAAAGTTAAAATTGATGATGTGTTGGTTGATTATTTGTTGAATAAAGGTATATCTATTTTAGATTTGTCAGATTCTTTATTAGATGATCTTGTAGATATTTTTGAAGAGAGAACATTGCTCGAAGGATGCGGACATAAATTCAAAGCTATGGTTGAAAGAAAGTGTAACAAAGAAAAGCAAGTATTATCTAAACATATGAATGAGACAAAATAATGCATCAAAGAAATATCATATATCTATAGATATTGTCTCTAGTGGTCGGCAGCTATTGATAATTTAGAAGTAGGATTGAAGCTATTGAAGTTGAGATGAATAGTATTGGAAAGAACTTTTATTTCTTCAAAGACAGGGATGGAAAACAAAGAATAAGAGTTGGAGAACTGTAGATAGAATTGTTGACTACTCAAAGGAAAAGAGAATATATGGTTAGAACCTTCTGGTTGGTTAAGGAAGTTGTCGAGGCCCAGTTAGATCATCTCTCTGGAATTCTCTCTGATGCAGAAAATTGTGAGTGATTGCATCCATCTCTTGACCAAACATCCTCCTTTATGTAGTTATCTTTGTTGGAAGGTATGAGTGCAAGAATGAATTCACCTGTGCTTGCATGGAAAAGAGTTCTTTCGATCTTAAGAGAGAAGTATAAGAAAATATTTCTTGTAAAATGTGTCATTCTTGTCTAAATGTTTGAAATGGGAAGTTGGAATTTTTTTTGTATATACATATCTTTACACCCTACCTTTTTGGTCACCCTTTTCCATTGATGTCAAAGGGGGAGAGAGTTAGAGCATAAAGTTATGGGGAGAGAGACATGCGAGATGGGAGAATATTGTGTTTTGAAAACATTGGCACATGTTTCCATCAATGACAAAGGGGGGAATTGTTGGAAGAATGAAGAAGAATGGCCATCTCTATAGTTTTGTGTTGTCATTGATTTCATCATGTTGTGATTGCAAGTTTAAGTCATTGCTTGATCCGATATTTTGGTCCAGTATCTAAACCAGTATTCAAGCTACACACTTTGGTATTCTAATCCTCAATCCTCCATAGTTGACAATTGTTGCTTATGGTTTTGGGAAACATTTTATGGATATTGAAGGCATGCATGTTCAAAATTTCTCATGCTTCGGTGCTCAAATGGCGTATTGGCATTATTCTGTTGATTGCTTTTTGCAATGAATTATATTTCTAGTTGACTTCTTGGATAAGTCATAATATGGTGAATTAATTTTGTTATGCGGATATATGTGCAACCTGTCTTAGTTCTATGCCGACATGATGTAGCATATTAAGCATTTGAATTTTCATTTGGGAAGATTTTGTGAATGCTTGTAGCCGACAAGTTGGTATTTTTGGTAAGAAAGGAAATGCATCTAATTAAGTTGACCTAATTGATGTTTGTGGATAGACCGAGTATATATATGTTGAACATTTTATGAATATGGTGTGTGTAATCGATGAGGCAGTTGTGAATGTGAAGTTGAAGAAGAGCAAAAATGATGAAGTGTGTTAAGTCTGTCTATTGAGCATCACCAGAATTGTATCAACACTTGTTAGGTGCACTCTTTTCAGTTCATTTTGGCTATAAAGCCAAATTTTTCTTTGTAAATCTTTTGTAGGTAGTGAGCTTCCTTGTAAGCAGTGAGCTTTTGTATCTAGAAAGTGAGTCCTTTCAGGGCAGTGATCCCTTGGTAGTGAGCCTTATACATTTGGTTTTGGAACTACTTTATATTGTGAGTTAATCCTCACTGTGGTTTTTCCCTCATTGGGTTTTCCACATAAAAATCTAGTGTTCATTGTATTGATTTTACTTTCTATTGTTTGTGTTTCATGTTCATACTTAATAACATAATAGTGTGGTTGTGGAATTGATAAGTGTTGAATTTTTAAGTTTTAATTTTGTGACAACTGATTCACCCCCCCTCAATTGTCCTACGCCTTTAACAAAACATTGTCCAGAAAATAATCCAACATTCTAATTCATTCTACTTCTACATTCTATAGCCTTATGTCCAAATTTATTGCATAAAAAACAAATAACATTGAAAGAGGGGTAACTTTGAGCATTTGCTTGTCTGATAGGAGGTCTTCTAGCATTGTTTCTTTGATTCTTGACCTATTTTCCATTTCCTTTATTCTTATTTTGAATTTTAGCCTTGTTAGGTTTTTTATTTTCTTTTGAGCTTTCTCCTTCTTCAAGTCCCAAACCACCTTTATCTTTAGATGGTTTCTATCCAGCAATTGGTTCACCAAGAATTGTAGTACTTGTTTTGAATTTTTCCTCATGAGCTCTTTCCTTTTCTAGATTTGATCTCAAAGTTACCACATCTTGTTCAAGATTTTTACATTCATCAGTCTTGCTTTGTACAGTTGCATTCAAAATATCCTCAATTATCTTCTTTTCTTCCACTTGTACTTTCAATTTAGTGATATCTTCATTTTCCTTCTTCAATTATTCATTGACTTCTCTATGTCTTTCTCTGAACTTCTTGATTTATTCTCTCAACTTTTTGATACATTCATTTGCTTCCTCTAGGCTTTCCTTTAAAAATATTTCTCACCTTCAACTCTGTCAAGATCTTGAAGAGCATCTTTAAGTTCTTTGTTAAACATGCAATCATCTTCTATGTATTCAATTGCAAAAATTTCTTTCAGAGGAATAAGAAACCTTTTATCAACCATGTGTTCAAACTCCAAGATCTTCCTCAAGTTGTTAGGATTCTCAAAAGGTCCAACCAAGATCTGATACCAATTGTTGAACACCTAGAATACTGAGAAGGGGCTGAATCAATAATCTATTAAACCACTTAATCATAAACCATTCAATAATCAAAACATATTTAGCTACAAATATGAATGAAAGCATGAAAGGAGTCACAAGATCACATAACACATGAACACTAGGATTTTTATGTGGAAAACCCAAAAAGGGAAAAACCATGATGAGGATTAGCTCACAATATATTATAATAGGTTATAAGATATTATAGGGGCTCATTGCTAGGACTCACTATCCTTATAAGGCACACAACTAGAAATAGATACAAAATAGAAATGGATATATAGCCATAGTGTGAAATGATACAAAGTGCACCTTCATTGGGTTGAATTCAATTCCTTTGAAGCTTTGAATAAAAAACACTGCTCTACTTAGAAATCACTCAACATTCACACCAATTCTACCCTTATTTTGATCTCACACATCTGAATTTTTATGTTCACGCAATATTAGATCTCTCACACATCATACTATATTCCATATCTCTATAAAACTCAAAAATTTCCTACATATATACCCAATTACATCCACATACATCAATTAGGTTGACCTAATTAGATGTGGCGCTATTTTAATTCAAAGTCACCTTGGTGTCTTCATACTTGATTCAAATACTTCTTCACACTCAAATCAACCATGAAAAACTTAATTCAAGTTGACATGGATCTAAAATAGATCCCCTTAAAATTTGCAATACTTAATTAATCTTCTTAATGCATATCAAATATTAGGTTGGCCAGTAATTAAACCTAATCACAAAATATTTCAACTGATCACACACAAAAAATTGTATGTCAAGCTTATGTTACTTGTAAATTTCAAAGTGTTTATCCAAAATCACTGAAAACTCGATCATAGGTACATTTATTAGTCCTGAATGACATACTATAACTTCATTAGCTGATCTTATTACACGAGCAATTTCAAACCAAATTACCAAATTGAGATGTTACCAAAACTATTTATCCGATCAGAAAAAACTGTTAGAAAACAATACTAGCACCAATAAAAACACATCAAAGGATTTCTTCTTCATTATTTCAACAAATAAAGGTATTCAATCAGAGTTTTGGAAATTTGTTAAGGGGCATTGTTGGAGAGAAGCCCAAACAATAGGACTTAGCCTTACCCCAAGAAAAATTTTCTTATAATAGTTTTGTAAATAGATCAATAATTAAATGACCTTTCCAAATTGTGTATGGTAGGTGTGAGTACCTTTAAAAATCTGCAAACACTATGCTCAAACAAGGGTTAGTATCAACAAATCCTTCAAGAATACCCCTATGAAATATATTGCAAATGTTCCAAAATGCCACAAAAGATAAAAGAAAACCAAATGCATAATGAAAACATTCAACAAACTACCTATTCCATAGTTGGATTGGTGTCACTTGTGCTAGTGACCCTTTCCCAATCCTTGATAAAAAGCTCAAATTGAAAATGCTATGAAGATGGTGGAGTGATGATGAACAAGATTAAATCTCAAGTGAAGAGAGTAACCTTGCATGAAATTGTGAAGATTGTGAAGGATTTGCTTGAGGATGATGCTTGTATTTAAAGATTTTCAAAATGTTGAATGTTGAAGAGGGACCAATGTGGGATTAAGATTCTGCCAATGAGATAAGGACACTTGTCATCATGTGATTAGTTGATGTGTGTGCAAGATTTGGGAAGAGTGCCCAAGAGGGGGAAAATTTGAATTCAAATTTTGCCATAAATTTTGAGAGGGGGACAAGAAAGAAGAGCAATAAATGCCCTGTTTGACTTATCATGTTGAGAGAAAATGATGATTTTAATAAATCAATAAAATTGATTTATTGTGCAAGTGGCTAGATCTAGATAATGCAAGTGGGATGGGATTAGCATTAGATTAGGATTAGATGATGATCATGCTGATTAATGTTGATTAGATTATTTGACATTTTGGACTTTGATATTCTGATTTATTTAAATCATAAATGATGGAAATGCATTATGATGGATGTTTGATTTAAATAAAGTCCTGATTTATTGGATGAATGGAATATGATTATGCATGATGTAATTTTAACATGTCTGATAGGAATCCTAAAAGGTTTTTGTAGATTTGGTGCAACCACCTATGAAAGATAAATTCGATGATGATGGGGAAACATTTGCATAAAAGCTGTGAATTGTAACAAGATGTGAGATAAAAGTTGTAGGATGGTAATGGGAGGTATAAGATTCATGGATCCTAGTAGTTGACTCAGGATATTCAATTTAGGTGACTTAAGTGATCATATATTTGAAAGAGAATTTCCCATAAAGGACATACCACATGTTGCAAGTGCAAAATTGGTCCTTGCAAAATTACAAAGAAGATCAATGATAATTCCTATGAGGTCAATTTACCAGAAAATTTACATATTTCTCCTATGTTTAATGTTTCTAATTTATATATGCATTCCATGGAGAGGATCATAATGAAGATAGTGGACAAGAAGTGGCTTGGAACCATCAAATTCCACATAAGAAGAAGGAAAAGATTGCACAAATTCTTGATAAGCAAACTACATCCACTCGACAAGGTCAATACAGCAATTATTTGGTATAATTAGGACGAATTACCAACAAAAATATACATGGATTATAAGAGTGGGAAGTCAGAACTTGGATCAAGGCAGAGTGGCAAAAGAATTTGAAGACAACTTGTAGGAGTTGTGTTCTTTTCAACCAAAGGAGAATAATGAGGGGACTTCCGAAGGTCATAAATTTTGACTCAGATGTCTATTTGGGCTGAAATTTTACAAGTAGCTTCATTATGAGGAGTTGTGTGGATTTCCTATAGAGCCCAACACTGTTGGGGGAAACCTCAACATTTTTCAGGGCTAAATTCTTTCATCTAGGCCCTCAAAATCAACTTCTTTTTTTAGGTTTTTAGAAAATTGTTTTCTTTAATAAATTAGAAATCATGTTCCCAATTTCGAATGTGAGTTGAAAATTCATGTCACCTTAGTTTTATGATTTTTTTAGGAAAAATCTGGGCTCAAAGGGATATGTATGCAAATTTACCAAAAATGGCAAAATATGAAAATTGTTGAAAACTACCAAAAAAGGTAATTTTTGGGTGTTTTTTTTGTTTTTTTCCAGTTCTTAGATATAAGAGCAT